>CM076572.1:607741936-608380517 GCA_034641835.2 Pinus albicaulis
ATATCATAATAGAAGAGGACATCCAAGGTGATCCAACTCATCAAGTGAACTAGGGGCATCACAACTATATTGACATACAGTTCCAAACAGTCATTAAGCTATAGCAGCACACTCTTCTCCAAAATCACTTGATACAATCCCAGTCAAAGTAATTCATCTCTCATATTCAGGTACATGTCAAAGCATGTATTCCAAGTGTGCACCTAATTTTATCTGTCATCTTGATGTGTACATGGCTCCATTGGAAGTATTCCTATACTTTAAAAAGGTTTTGTTTTTTCAAGTCGAGTAGGAAAGTGAAAAAAAGGAAAAAAAAAAGAAAGAATAAAATCTCATATGAAAACCTCTTTGAGGCGTCTGAGATTGGTTCACTAATTGAAAACCTCCATGAGGCGGTCATTGGGTTGAAAAAAAAAAAATTCCTAGGTGAAAACCTCCTTTGAGGCACCTAGGCAGACCTTCTAGTTGAAAACCTCATCGAGGCAGCTAGTAGGCCTTAAAAACAAAAAAAATTGTGTATTTCTCCATGTATCTCTCTCTGATGAATGTAGGTGCTCTCCAAGCTTTGCAAGTAGAAAACAACAAGTTGGCACAAAAATAAAATTTCGTCAACACTTTTGTCAAAGGTAGTCAAACTTGGACTTCCTCCTCCTATGCTTAGAAGCTCCAAAAGGACCTCAAGCAGATTATTGAATGCAACTTTAGAACCACCAAAGACAACTTCAATAGCCATATCAGCAGCAGCTTCAATATCACATGAAAAAACAAATCAATGGTAAGGCTCAGGTATGCAATCATCTAACCCTTTCTTCGAATCTATTTTAGCTTAATAAAACATTAAAAGGTGTGAGAAGGAAATTTTTTTTATATATCCAAAATCAGTAGCAAAGCAACCTCAGCCTTATCTAGCAACTAGCCTCACTTTTTCCACCAAGAAAAGGAACAAGATAAAAGTAAAAATGACTTGAGAAAGTGGGCAGTAAGAAGCTCATTGTAATAGAGGACAAGGAGTGCCAAGGGGTAACCAAGGGTGAACTCAATTCACATAAAAAAAGAACTGTGAGTTTAATTTGCATATAATAAAAAGAAAAAAGAGAAAAAAAATCAAATAAAAGGTGGATCCACTACCTCTTGGCATGCAAAACAGATTTACTTAAGGCATCTGAGCACCTCCATGACGCACCTAGAAGAAGAATTGCAGCAAGAATAATAGCAAGAATATTAGCAGAAGATCATCGCATGAGCCAATAAAACAGAAAATGAAATAAGCGAGCATTCAGGAAAGACCATAAGGCAGGGAGGATGAATAGGTTGCTCAGAGGATGAGAAACAGTTTCAGTAGGGGGGTGATGATGGGCCTCTAACTTAGACATAAATTAAGGCCCATCTAACCTTTCTTAGGCCCATCTACCTCTCTTATGCACATAAAAGGATATATTAAACCTCTCCTTCTGCACTTAATAATGTTTTCTTATGCTTTAATATTTTCTTAGGATGGTTTAAAGGTAATTGCATATTTGTGACTAATATTGGTTATTTTTGTAGAATATTGTGAGAATATTAGGTAGATTAAATAGATTTGGAGAAGGAGGTGATTTAGGGACTTTATGCCTGCCACTAGAAGGTCAATATTAGAGAATAAATGAGCACAATGTCAGGAAATTATGGAGAAATCTTGGAGATATTCAAGGGGGTTTTCCACCCTCCTTAACTATCAAAGGTAGCCAAGAAAACTGAAGACGAAGTGCACTCAATCGATGGTTTAATTGGATTCAAAGTGGAATCAATAGATATGTTTTAGGGAGTTGTTAGTAGCTGCCCTTTAGGATAAATAAAGTTGATCAAGAGCTAATTAGGGGACTTCCATTCCACTCCACTTCCATTGGATTCGAAGTTTTGTTGTAAAGCCATGAGGCTCTGTTAAAAATTTGATGGATGTAACAGATTGTTCTTTTTATGAAAAGAGTAGAGAGATGTCATTTTATTGATCTAGTTCCAGAGAGTTGGGCTTGTGGATTAGGGCCCAACCCATGTACCTCAGCTTCTCTGTTATTTCCATACTTTTCTTTCATGTCATTTAGCTAGTTTTTCTTCTGAACATTTAGCTAGTTTGTTGGTTTTTTTTTGATGTTTTAGTTCACTTCCTGTTGTCTTTTTTTGTAGATTTAATCTACTTACAAAGTGGTAGAATAGTGATAAACTCCATAAAGTTGTGAGGTCATACTTCCCCTCCCGACTCTGTTAATAGAGCTCAAGGAGGGTAGACCTTTTCCCATAGACCAAAAATGCTTTCTCACTTATGATTTCATGGAAATATATTAGATCAGTGCTTGCATATTCATGAACATATTTTTAGTCTTTCTTGCATAAATAGGCAGGTTGATAACAGGTATCGCCAACATAGCCCAGAGGGAAGTTCTCCAGCACCTCCCGCTTCGCCTTCCATCTCCCTTCCATCTCTGTTGTTAAACCCTCCATCTCCTCTTTTTCCCACTTATTCTCACTGCCTTACCCTTTTTATGCAAAACACATGAAAAACCATTAAAACCCATTCGAACATGACCTCTGCCTTTGCTCCTCGAGTCTCCCACCACTGTACATCGAACTTCACAAATCACAGCTCTTAGTTTTTACCTTTAACCACTTACCATTGGTTCTTTCGATTGCAATATTGTGACATTTAATATCACAAATCACAACTTTTCCCTTTTTATTTTAGACTCACAGCCATGTTATCCCTATCACAAATCGCATCCCGCAGTTTTTATCCTATCACAAATCGCATCCTGCAATTCTTATCTTATCGCAAATCGCATCCCACAATTTTTCCCTTTCTCCCTTAACACTTACCATTTTTCTTGCTGATTGCGATATTACAATCATGCCTTGTTGTCGGTCCCACCGCCATGTCGCCCATCACAAATTGCACTTCGCACCATTTAGCTTTTTCCTTTAAAACACTTACTGTTCGTTCTTGCGATTGCGATATTGCGAAATCGCAAATCGCAAATCACATCATTTAGATTTTCTCATAACACTTACCACTCATTCTGCCAAATCGATAACTCCGCCACGTCACTCGTCGCACTTCGCACTTCGCAGAACTTACCACATTGCAAATCACAACTAGAAACTTTTACCGCGTCGCAAATCGTACTTTGCACATTCTAGTTCATTCTTGGTAATTGTTACCTCTAACCCATTAAACTTGCGATATTGTGATTGTGACATCACATACCGCAACTTTTGTCCTCCATCACACTCCACCACGTCACTCGTCGCAAACCGCACTTTGTACATTTTAGTTCATTCCTGTTAATTCTTACCGCTATCCCTTTAAACTTGTGATATCACGATTGCAACATCGCACATCTCAAATTTTGTCCTCCTTCTCACTCCTCCATCACACTTTTGAGTTCTTTCTTCTCCAAAGTCATTTCTCACACTATAATAAAGTTTTATAAGGGTTTAACCCCCTCTTTCCTCTTCCAACCCTCGTTTCACGTGTTAAGCCCCCCCATTAGGCTCTTTTAGACCTTTTCTTCCCTCTAAGCTGCAAATTAACTCTTTTTAATTAGAATTGAGTCATGGATAGCTTAGTTTTATGAATAGAAGCATGGTAGATAGATCGTAGGATAAGTAGAGTGCATTTAGCCGTTTGGCCCAGTTAAGTGTGGTTTATAATTAGTTTCCCTTCTGTCATTTCTTTTCTTCAAAGTAAACTAGTTTCCTTGCTGTCATTTCTTTTTAGCAATTTAATTTAGTTCCTTACAGTCATTTCCTTCCTACACATTAAATTAGTTCCATTTCTGTCATTTCCTTTCTGCAATTTAGTTTAGTTTCATTGGAGTATGACAGACTTCACTAAGAACCCCTAGAAGCAGCAACCTTTCATATAGTGGAAGAGGATGACATGAATAGAATGCATCTGTTGTGTATATAGCACTGTCATAAGTTTGTACAAACCTCGGGTTGATAAACTAACGTAAGGCAGCCCTTGGGAGTTGCAGCACTCTTGGTGCAATACCAGGGCTCACCAAGGGTTAGTCAGGACAACCTGGGAGCTAGAGGAACCCTGCTGAGATAAAAAGCGTTGAGCATCCTGAATCTTAGGGAAGAGATTAGTGAGATGGTATTCGATGCATAACTTTCATGGAAACTTGAATTTCTTCTTTGCCTCTCTCTTACCCTCTCCAACATTATCGTTGAGTTTTTCACATTACCCTTCCCATCCTCATCTTTCTTCTTGTAATTCCCTCCTATCTTCTTCCCATCGAATTTTTTATTTCCTTTGGGGTTATAATATTGAACAGCATTAATCATTAAGGGCTAGGAAGGAGTAGACACTCTCAGTGTAACCTGAATAGAAGGAGAAGATTGTAAAGACAACTGCTGCAATTGATTCAAAAGGTTAGTCATGCAACTATCGATTGAACTGACAAGCTCGTCAGCATTAGGACCTAGCTTTGGTTTGGATAAATCTACTTTGGAATGAGGAGAATTAGGAAAGATCTTATTAAGAATCCCATACTGAGAATATATCAGTTCCAATTGTTGGGCTCTAAAGATAGCTTGCTCCTCATACAATACCCTAGAAAGAGATACATCCTTCGAGATTTTTGGTTGTAAATATTTGAGGAACCATTCGAGAAGGAATTAATTAGGAATATGGACTTTAACGAGCCTCTTTATTCTCCTACATTCCTGAATATGGTCAGAAATGTGGGTTGCCTTATCTTGCTAGAAATTGGCCAGAAGCTCATTTCCAGCATCATAGCGAACGTGCAACTGAAAATGGTTCAAAACATGGTAGTAAACTCGCCAAACGAAGAAAAAGTTCCCCCAGTAAGCTCAATGTACCATTTAGTAGCGTTTCCAGTTAGGGTGCGCTGAAATAACCTCAACCTAATCGAATCATCAATGAGGGAGTTCAATGAACACCATAAATGGAAAGTGGTAACATGGTCAGCTGAATCCTCATCAGTCTTCCCTTCAAATTTTAGAATATATGATGGAAGTTTAGTAGGGACCAGAGGCCAACCCGAGCTATATCGAATAGGATCATTAGTCAATTTTGACAGATCTGGAAAATTTAGGGTTGCTAGGAATGGTAAGCACAGAGGAGCCTGAGAATTCCTTCCACCAACGGAAGTATTCCCAACATTCTCAAAATAATAACCTCGATTTTCTAAGGCACAAGGTTGCCACAAATTTTTCATAGAAAAATTTGAACCATAAGATAAAGCTTGTGGCCCAAAAGCATTCAGAGTAGGACCCCCTCCCACCATAGGGTTATGATAAATAGGGATGTTCCCCCCAATTGAAGTATTAAATGAAGATAAAATCCCTTGGTAATGGTTCCAATCATTAGTGAACAAATAGAAACCCTGAGAAGCACCTACGGAGGAGAAAGGAACATTCCCCTACTAACCATACAAAATATTATTCCCAGTTCCCAACTCGGTGAAAGCAGGGTTTCAACCTTGACAAGAATTAGAGCTTTGGCCTCCAAGAAAAGGATTAAAACTTTAACCTTGAGTGGAGAAAGGCAAAGATCCTAAGTGTTGGTGAAAAAGGAGGTATCTAGGTAAGAACTAGGTTCAGGCTTGACACCAACAAGGTTTCTGCAGTAGTCTAGGACAACGCCAAAATTTTCACCCTGCTCAAGGGAGCATGGAGTCTCACCCGAGGCATGCCACGACCTTACTAAGACTAGATGCTAGATCATTGATTTTGAGGAAATATTACTACCACAGATAATAACTATGAGCATATAGAATACATATATGTCTCAAGTCCAAGAAGTAAGCTATCATTCATCATGACATGTTCAGAGTACCGAATTAAAATTTAAACTAGGCATACATTCACCATAATCAAGTAAGCATCAACCAATTCATGATATACAACACAACAACAATATGATTCCATTAACTTAGATAAAAACAACATAAACATACTCTGCAGAGTCTATTATAGTTCAGTTCAATACAAAAGGCTCCACAGACCTCTCCTGAGGCTCTACTTCCTATTCGCCTCTCGCTCTGACTGACTAGTTAACTAAAAAACTAACTACGGAGTCACTTCTTTCCTACCTATTTGTTTCTACTGACTGACACTATCAGTCCTTGCATATTTTGTGCTCGCATGTTCCCTTGCACTCCACTACCTTTTGTTTCTTCTTTATCAATGGGAGTTATACTATTTTTTTCTTGTCTCCCATCTCTACCATTTGCGTCGTTCTCTGTCTATGCCTCGCCACCTATCTTCTGGATTTCGACAACTGTGACAGCTCCCTATCTACCTTGATTGCATTCTGCCACCTGTCTTCTGGCTCTCCGCAACCCCAAAAAAATTTTGTCCAAAACAAAGGCCCCAACAAGCCCCGACCACATGCTATTGACTCATCCTAAGTCAATATTTTCCTGTTGTTGCGGATTCTAGTGATCTATCGGCTTCTAGTCTTGGCCTCATTTCTCCTGTTGCTTCCGTCTCTACCATTTCTTGTTTCGGTTTTCCCTATTCCAACAAAGGCCCCAACTCAGGAACCTTGCTCAATGTTTATGTTCTGAGCTCTGTAAACTCATATATTTCTTGTTGCCACACTTTAATCATAGTATCTATTTCAGTGATGACTCTATCGGCCTTAGTTGCATCCGCTACCAACGTCAATTTGTTGAACACTTCCTGGATCTTCGGTTTTGCTTCAGTCAAAAGTTGTTGAATTGCGTCAGCCTTTTGCTTCACGGGTTGCCTTAGGTCCCTAAGAAGTTGCTTTGTTGTTGTTGAGCGTTCTTCAATGGCTTGAATTTTGGTTTCAAGTATATCTTCTTTGTCATGTAGTTGAGTTCTGCTAACTTGATCTTTGGCTCCTCTGAGTTCAAGGAAAATATTCTGAAGTTGTTCTGAAACTGGTTATGCTTTCATTGTCAGTGAATTTGAGAATTCATGTATCTACTCCAACAATTTGTATGCTTCCTTGAATGTCGTCCCGAGCATGTCCTTGATGTTTTGCACCTGTCCCTGCCTCTCTGCTACTTTCTCGGCATATACTGTGGAGGGATCTGAAAATGCTGGTTTTTTTTCAAGTGCCTCCTTCAGTGCTTGGTTTTCTCGGTTAAAACTCGTGCATCGGATTTTGAATCGAATGGATCTTTTGGCCATTGAGCATGACGAAAGATCTTCAGGTGCTTTGCTGTCCAGGGCAATGATGGTTAGCCATAGGTCTTTAAAGACCTCTGTTACTTGCTCCAGCTGCTTCTGTAGGTTATCCTTCTTGCCTTGGGGTTGATTGCACTCATCAGTAAGTGTAATCACTTGTTGTTGCTACTGCTCGAATCTCTTGTTGGAGGTCATTATGCAGACCTTCTGCTTGTCGTGATACCGTGTGGATGAAACTAAACAGTTGGCTAGGTCCCCAGCTTTGCATGTTCTCACTGCTCGACATCTCTTGGGTTGGATGTCTCTTCCTGAGCAGTTTCCTACTGGCGATTGATCTTTCAGAATATCCCTGTGGGGATGTTGGCTGACTCTGTTGCAGCAACTGGGGTTTAGGGATGTGCAGACTAGTAGATGGCATGAACTGTTGCAACAATAGATTGGATTGTTGGAATGGGCTTAGCTCTGGTGGGGTGGGTGTTGTATCAGAAATGAGGGACCCTTCCTGGATTAATAACTTTAGAAATGTGCCCTATCCCACCATGGTTTGGTCAACCTTGGGTACTCCTACTGTACCCTAGTTAACTTCTGCCTCGATATCAACATTTATTAGGGTCCCTGGTGGCATCTGATCTGAAATGGTTGCAGAGGTGGACGGAATGTGGGTGGGGTGGTCCTTGGACGTGAATGAGGTGTTCGATGATGAATTGTGTGTATGGAGTGGTGATGAGATTTGGATGTTCAGGACTGATGATGGATCAAATACAGGTAGTGCATAAGTGGTCTAGGTGGAAACCTCTTGCTATTCTTGAATTAGCATTCTCGTCACTATAGGCTGGGGTTGGTCTTCTCCTGTAAGATCAACCACTTGTTCAGGTCTCGTGGTTCGTGCTATTTTTCCTTTAGGTGCTAGTACTGGGGGTTTAGCCGGCTTGGTTTTGTGGATTGGATTGACTATGGTCAGGGAAGGGGAGTTGAATGCGATGGGTGGTAATGCAGTAAGGATGGGGGTGGTGGTGGACGGGGATGCAGAATTCAATGTTTGAAACTAATAAAAAGTTGGAAACACAGTAGATGTGATGCTAAGAGTTTCTATTACCTTATTGAAGCCTTTTACCCGTGTCTTGAGCTGGTCCAGAAGTGGCGGTAGTTGCAGTTGGGAGATATTCTGCACTGTTTCTTTTGGTGTCTCCCCCAGGAGTGCTTTTGGTAGCATTGCATCAAATGAGTAAAATGGGATCTCGCTTTTGATCTCCATTTCCACTCCTGGCCATGAATAAACTTTTGTGTAAAGGCCTCTTCCTATATTTGGAACTTCAATGGCTTCTTATGGAAAGTGTTTTCATTCATGAAACTTAGTCGGACATAGGTTTAGTTATGGGTCACCCCAAACTATATCTGTGGAAAGAACCTATCCAATAGGCTTCTTGGAACTCTTTTTTGGCTCCCAACCATGTCAACCATTTGTCTGTACCAGACTGTAAAAAGCTTCCTCATTGACCTCTTTGGTACTTGGGTCCCTTGATCATACTCTCCATGGCATGAACCTTAGGGCCATTGGTTGGTCATGAGTAATCTTTGCGAGCTGTCTAATCCCTGGTGGACTCCACTTCAACATTGCGAGGGTCATGATCAGATAACCATATATAAATCCTATGGCTCACCTGTATGTTTCCTTGCAAGACTCAAACAACTCATTTAACAAGACTGTGCACCAATTCAGTTGTGCTCCTTGAATGCAATGCTCCGCAACTGAGATTGTGTCTAGGGTGCATTCCCCTTTAGTGTAGTGCCTCATCGTTTTCCCAGCGATGAAATAGCATGTGAATTTTACCGTTGGTTTTTTTATGAGGTCGATTTTTGCTCCCTTTCCTTCTCTCCTTGTTTCATACTTTCTGTAGTAGTCGCAATCTCCTGTCTTCTTAGCTCTCTTGGACATATTTTGAAAGGCCGATGAGACTTTTTTTCCTGCTGCTGATAATCCTGTAAGTCTGTTTATGTCTTCCACATGAATTGGGATCTCCCTCCCAAGCCATAGTGACCCATTTTTAATTCTTCTCATTAAGAACTTAGTGCATTGCATTGCTGCTCTCATCATCCCAAATACTAGAAGGCTCCTGAGGTGCAGGATAGTTAACCTCTGGATTCCTCTGAAGTCTAGGTGCATCTTCATTGCTTCACCTCCTCCTTCCTTTGCATAATTTTCAATGTACACATGACTTTTCATGGCTGGGAACTGATACGAGTAGGTGAAGTTGGTATCTATCAACGAGGCATTGTCATATTTTCCTATCAGCATCTCAATTCTTTGAATTCTTCCGTCAAGCTCAGGCTCAAGGACTGAGGTAGCCATATTTGTCATTTTCTTCCTTCTGTTGTATACTTGAACTACTGTTGCTCTTCTACTACTCTTAAATTTTGTTGCTAGTCTACTGCTCTGAACTTTTTATACTGGTCTGCTGCTTTGAACTTCTACTGCTGAAATTGGGCTTATCGTTATAGCTATTTCTTTCTCTGATAACTTGGAATTTTTTGGCATTTTGGTGTTTCCCTCCTTCATGCGGGTTAAGTAATGTTATTGGCACAAATGATGTTGATGTGACGCCATAAATAATTAATTCTTGTTGTCTTTTCTGAGGCTATAATCATGTGATTAATTATCCGGGTGAGGTGTACTCTGACAGTGTTGATGCTGGCTTTGGGAGTCAGGTGGACATGATGGGCAATAATTATGGCTTAATATGGAAACTTTATTACGATATGGGGGTTACTAATTACGGCAGTTATTTTTCAAATTCGAGTGATCTTACGGACTGAAAATGGTATGATGGGTCATTATGAGTGAATGATGGTTGACACACTTAGGCTATGTGACACTGTAAACTCTCCACCCGACCACAATTGGTTGCGATGTGGTCTCCACATCGCAATAGGGACAACTTCTTTTTTTGCGTGACTTTGTGTTGTCTTATTGAGGATTCCTACTCTAATGGGCTGAAAATATTAAAACATAACTATTCTATGGCTCATCTCGGCTACGAGAGAGTTATCAGCTCTATTATATTGACTTCTCTTGGTTGCAAGAGTTATTAAAATAAATAAAAATGGTGCTTACTCATGATAGGGTTTCAGGTGTGCATCGTTCACCCATCCTTGAAGTATCTCTCCATCTAGTTGCACTAGCCTGACCATGCCTAAGTCTCTTATCTCTATGACATAATATGGTCCCATCTAGTGCATTATAAGCTTCCCCAGGAACTTCTGGAATTTGTTGTCATAGAGCAGTACTTTTCCACCAATAGTGAATGTTTTGTGCTTGATGTGGCAGTCATGCCAGGCTTTTTGTCACTGTTTCTGTACTGATTGATGGAAATCCACCAAAAATATATCTTCTTCAATCTCCTGCAATTCATGGAGGTGTGCAGAGATGGAGTCTTCCTCTGTCATGTGTTGTTGAAGCAATTAAGAGGCTTGGTATGATAAACTCAGTTGGTATTACTGCCTCTTTCCCGTATACCAATTGGAATGGAGTATGATTATGCAGTCTATTTATGGTTGTCCTATATGCCCACAACGTGGTTGGTATCCTTTCATCCCAGACATCATGGTTAGTGTTGCATATCTTTGTTATTCCTTTCTCCAAGATTTTTTTGAACACCTTGATGGTTCCATTCGCCTGAGGGTGGTATAGGCTGCTCTTGTGGTGTTGTATCATAAAGTTGTCCAGCAGTGATTCAACTGTAGCATTAATGAAATGTGTGCCTTGATCGCTTTTCAGGCTCCTTAGATAGCTGAACCTGCTAATTATGTTCTCAAAAATAAATCTAGCTACGGTGTTTGTTGTACAGTCCCTTACTCGTGCTGCCTCTACCCATCTTGTGAGATAGTCAGTTGCAGTGATTATATATCTTGCTTGTGAGTGTCGCGCCATTGGTGCAATTGGTCTTATGAAATCGACGACCCATTTCTCAAATTCCTGGGTAGCCCTCACAGGTTGCAGTGGAAACTCCTCACGTTGTGACGGTCATCCTGTTCTTTGGCAGACATCGCATTTTTTCACATATTCCTTACTATCTTTGTGCACAGTGGGCCACCGTAATCCTGCATGTAGTAATTTCCTTGCAGTGGGTTTTGTGCCAACGTGGACTCCCACAACTCAGTTATGACATTCCCACAAGTCTTCTCTTTCGTGATCTAGGACACATCTTCGTAGGATATGATCCAGGCCCATTTTATATAACTTTCCTGCTATGAGTTGATATTTTGTCGCTTTAACTACTAGATGTGTTTTTTGGGTTGCCTTATATTCTGATGGGAATTGTCCTGTGGCCAAGTATGTTTCTATCTATTCTAGATAATCTGGGATGGCTTCTACTTAGAAGAGATCAACATCTAGCAGTTGGTCATCAAGGATCCCCCATTTTCCCCGTTTTCCAATCTTGATAAATGGTCAAGACCAACATTTAGCCTTCCTGGTTTTACTATTACTTCAAAAGTGAATTCCTGGAATAGTAGGACGCATCTACAGATTTTTCCAGTACAGGTTTGTTTACCAGATATTTTAGTGCTAAGTGATTTATGAAGAACTTGAATATGCTTCCCAGTAAGTAGTGGCAAAATTTTTGTAGAGAGTATACCATAGCAAGAGCCTCTTTTTATGTTGTTGTGTAATTCCTTTCAGCCGTTGACAACTTCCTGCTTGTGAAGTATACTGGGTGATCTATGGAGGTTTCTCTTGGATGAGATAGCACCGCTCCCAAAGCAATACTTGAAGCTTCAATGTGGACATGAAACTATTTATCCCAATTGGGATGGGCCAAGATGGGTGCACTTTCTAGTTTCTCTTTCAACGTGTTCAATTCCTTAGTGCATTCATCGTTCCATATGAATTGTTCTGACTTCCGCAACAATTTTTCTAATGACGCTCTGATTTTTGCGTAGTTATGAATGAACCTCCTGTAGTATCTTATGTGTCCCATTAGTGACCTCAATTGTTTTACAGTTTCTGGTTCTTCCATGTTTACAATTACTGCCACCTTCGCGGGGTCCACAAATACACCTTGCTTGCAGACAACATGTCCCAAAAGTGTTCCAAAAGGTACTGCAAAGAAGCACTTTTTGAGATTCAAAGAAAATTGAAGTTGTCTGCACCTGTCAAACATTATTCTGAGGAGAGTTGCATGGTTCTTCAGTATATTATACACCCTCCAATAATCCATGTATACTTCTAGGAACTTATGGATATAGTCTCTGAATGTTGCTATTACTATCTGTGAAAACATAGCTGGAGCATTATTTAGACCAAAAGGCATGACATGATAGGAAAATGATCCCCATTCTGTTGTGAAAGTATTTTTTCTTTTGTCTTCTTTTGCTATTCTCACCTGATGATATCCTGAGAATCCATCTTTGAATGAGTATGCTTCATTTCCCGCTACATTGTCAAGAACTTCATCACTAAATGGAGTTGGAAACGGATCATGAATGCATCCGTTATTCAGAATCCATAGTCCACACATAGTCTAATTTTTGATTTCTCGTTTTTACTTTGTATCACAATTGGGCTGACCCATTCTACTTCCTCAACCAGAAAAATTAAGCTTGCCTTTAACATTTTGTCTATCTCTGCTTTGACCTTTTCTTTTACTCTTGGATTTAGGCGGTAAGGTCTATGTTTTACTGGCCTCGCATCTGGTTTTAGGACTATGCGCATCTCCCCCATATCTCCTTTGGTTCCTTTGAGCTCCACCACTGAAGATGGGAATAAGTCTTCGTACTCTTGTAGTAGGTCAAATATTTCTTTTGTTTTCTCTGTATCCCAATAATCTCTGATAGATGCAATATTGGGCTTCTCTACGCTTCTGATATTCTTTTATTTTTTTTCTTCAAGGGTAACAGGTGTGATCCCTCTGTAGTTGGTTCTTCTTGTATTTCTCGTTCCCCTTCCTTCTCTTCAAAGTATATATGTCGAAGATTCTCTAAATAATCATCGTCTATCTCTCGATCTATGATTTTACATGCTACTAAATCCTTTTACATGCTCTGATAAAGATATTTCTTCATTCTCTTGAAGCTCTAGGAAGAACAATATTATTTTAATTGCTTGAAGGGTATCTGTAACTTTTTCTGTCTCTCCCTTCAAAGAAAAACATTGTGTAAATCTTTCCGTAACTGTTTCCCAGGTACCAGTTCCTCTCTTCTTCTCTTCTGTCAGGTACCAAGCATGTGGAATGGTGTCCTGTGAATGTATAAAGTTGTGTACCCATAAAGATTCTATATATACCTCTTTCCTCCACATATACTCACAACTACTTAGATGTGCTAGGGGTTCAAAATTCCCTTGGTACTCTTCTCCAAGTTGCAGTCCTGAAGCTGTATGGAATCTCATTCTTAATGCTCTGGAAATATCTTCCCATCGCGAAAGAGATTTGCGATGGGTTTTCCACCACCTTCTTGATGTGGATTGTAATGCTGCATCCATGAGAGGGACTTTAAATTCTATTGGTACTTTTTCTTCCACTTTGGTAATAAATTTATTCACAGCTTGCATATTTTAAAGAGTTGGATATTCTCTTACCTCTGTACCAATCCAGTTGACTTCACGAATGTTGGCACATCTTCTCATGTTTATTTCATATCCTCCCTACTGCCAATCATCCCATGCTACTTCTGACCCTAGGTCAGAACTCTGAACACTTAGCCAGCTTACAGTTCCCCCTACTGTAGGATTAATGTAATCTTCTCTCCTTCCTCCCATCATCTGGTAGATTTGATCTAGAATATGTGCATCTTATTTGTTGTCAACAGTCTCTGTGTATCGGGGTCCTTGATACGAGTCCAATGGCTGAGCTACTTTGACTTCACCATCTTCAAATATCATTAATTCCTTCTTTAAATCAATGACTAAATAATTTTCAAAGGCCCAATCTATCCCCAGCAAGGCAGGATAGGGATCCTCGTCACCCATGATGTCTATTACTTAAAAGTCTGTATAGGTCTTTACTCCCGTGACATCAACCTCAGTTTCTTCCAGCCTTCATATTGGTACAATACAGTATTAATTTTCCATTTTGAGTTTTATTGGTGAGTATGTCAGCTTTGGTTTTCCCAGTGCTTTCCATGTCTTTCAGGGTAGAACATTAAAATTTGATCCGAGATCTAGCATTGTATCTCTGATTTGGAATCCTGCAACTTGAGTGTTTACACAGAAATATTTTTTGATCCTTCTCTTATTTTTTTTACTCTTATTATATATTATTCAATTTAATTAGCTGAGTCTCCAGGTCCTGCTTCTCCTTGCATGACCATTTCCAGCATTTGTCCATTATTCACAATTTTTAGGAATAGTCGGAACTACTCTTCTATCAGTGTGCTTGTATGGATTCCCTTCCCTCCTTCGCTGGATTGTTACGGAAGTTCCATACTCTAATGTCTTCCTATCTGTGAAATTTTTCTAGTGATTCTTTGAAATACTACTTCTATTGGTCTGGGCTGAAAGCTTTCTTTGTGGATGCAGGTTTTGTTAGCTTTATCAGGACCATGTCTTGTGAATCCTCTCATGTTTTCTTCCCTCCTCACGTGACTATAGCTACAATTTGCATGGCCTGAGCCTCTACTATCCTTGGTTTCGCATTAACCAGGTTAGCTCCCCTTTGTCTAGCTCTCTCTTCCCATCTCTTAATCAACTCTTGGAAATATTCAGTAGCATCTGCATTGACTCTGCATTGAGAGCACCATGGTCTCTTGGGTAGCGGAAATTCTCTCGCTACATGGCCTTCTTTATCACAGTTATAACACCTTATTGGTCCTCTTCCTCTATTTTTTATACCTCTCATTCCTCCTCCTTGACCCCTTGGAGTCTCATTTACTCTATAATATGACCTGTCTAATCATTTTTCCAATGCATCAAGAGCTCTGCATTGCTCTGTATTATGCATTGTAGAGGCACAAAATTCATAGTAGATATTGTTTGGAACATTTGAGTATTTTTGCAGAATTGGACACAGAGGTGGAGGATGACCAATACCTTTGCATATTTCGCAGCATTCTACTGTTGTTTAATTCTTTTGATTGGGGAACCCTGGGAAGTGGGGTTGTGGTTGGTATAGCCCTTGAGTATTTATCTATGCAACTCCACCGAATGGTGGGGCCCCTTGTGTTATGGCAACCGAAGATCCAACGTTTTCTCCCCGCAACCTTGGATATTCTGTGGCCACGTGTCCTTACATCAAGCAGTGTGTGCACCACACTTTAGCCTTGCGGGTCGTACTGGTTGAATATCTTTCAATTTCTCTATCAAAATAGATATTTTATGTTGTAGTCTTAGTATGGATGGATATTGTACCGCTGCCCCTCCTCTGAACTCCTACGAGTATCCCGCCATAGCTTCTATCTTCATGGCTTGCTCGAAAGCATCCTTAAGGGTATCAATATTTTGTTGTGTCAACGGTGTCTTTGTCAATGCTAGGAGTGCTTTGATGAACCAATCTCGCTGGTGATTTGGATCGATTTGGTAACTTATCTTTCCAATCGTGTCTTTAAATATTCTCATTAAATCCCACGTTGTTTCTCCTTCCCATTGTTTTTTTTTCCCACATCTCAGAAAATCCTTGCTGATTTATCTGAGGTAGCTTGAATTCTTGGACAAATTATTTCTTAACATCATCTATTGTTGGGTTGTGGTGTGCTTATGACCATTTGATGAACCAGTGCAAAGCTCTTTGCCTCAGTGTGGTTTGAAACTCAATTAAATTGAATGCATCTGGTGTTTGTCGAGCTCTCCAAATTGCTTTGCAAAGATACCAGTGTTGTTCTACATTGTCGTTACCTCTTCCAGAGAATTCTGGGTATCAGGGGAATGATCCCACCATATTTCCTTGTGTTGGTTGTACTAAAACAAAACCTCTACTTCCCGGATGAGAGATTCTACTACCGACATTGTTGCTAGTAGATATATGTAATGTGGATTTAGTACTACTCAACTTACTAAACTCCTGTAACTTAATGAAGAACTCATCAAGTGGATGATAGAGTACCAGGGGAAGGTTAGCACTAGTGCTACTTGAAACTTGGGGAATAGGATTACCTTGCGTTATAGGTGTCGACCTCTCTTGGAATAGTTTCTCCATCGCAAAATGCAGCTCCACATCATAATCCTCCTCAGGGCACACGTCCTCCTCATTGGAATTTTCTCCCTTTTATCTTTAGGTTGGGATCCTATAAAGTTTCCTAACTTCCTTAACGGTCCCTCCCATTCCTTGGGATCCCATCTGACCTTCTCTTTTTTCTATCTCTGTGGTGCCTTTTCCTTGTTCTGTCGATTCTTCTCCTGCTTCTCAAATTATCTCATCGCCCTTTCCCACCACTTATCAACAATCTATGCCCTCCAATGTTCTCTCTGCTCTCTCAACCTACTGGAGGTTCCGACATCCATATCCCTATTCCCTCCTTTTCTTTACTCGTAACATTTTTCCCTCAAATCCTTCCCCCAGTACTGGAGGTTTAGGTCTCCATCTCAGGGTTTTGGAATGACATCAAGCCCTCGTCCACCATTAGAGTTGTAATCCACAACGAGATTTCTTTCAATAGTTTTCCCCACAACCCAAATATAAATATGTCTTCGGCCTCTATAAAATATTGGTAGCACTTGGCTGCAAACTCTACAATGTACCCCTCCAAGGTAGTTTGTACCCAAAAATCTACTACTCGGGTTGGATCTGTATATAGCCGATGTAGTGCTACTATATCTGTGTGCGTCCAAATGCGACAAACTCTACGCAATCCTTCAGGGAGTGACTTGATCTGAAGTCTCCGCAACCAGCTGTAAAGCTCTTCGGGAAACTTTCCCCAGAAAATTTCATACAGGTCACTCGCAGATTCAGAAAACAGGACTCGATCTTTGACAATCTTTTCCATCTGCTTCCAAATCTCTACTTGTTGCGATATGAACTGATCTACGTGCTTGTACCACGAGTTTCGTAGTTCCTCCTCATATATCCTCGATACCATGATATAGCTTCTAAATAAATTTTCAGGTCCTGGTAATGGAAACATTTGTTGGTAAAAAAGGAGGTCTTTGGGCAAGACCTAGGTTCAGGCTTGAGGCCAACAAGGTTTCCTCAGTAGTCTAGGACAACATTAGCATTTTCACTCTGAACAAGGGATCAGGGAGTCTCACCTGAGGCGTGATGCGACCTTACGAATATTAGATGCTAGATCATTAATGTTGAGGAAGTATTACTAACACAGATAATAACTATGAGAATATATAAGACATGTATGTCTAAACTCCAAGAAGTAAGCTATCATTCATCACAACATGTTTAGAGTACCAAATTAAATTTTAAATTAGGCATACATTCACCATAATCAAGTAAGCATCAACCAATTCATGATATACAACACAGCAACAATCTGATTCCATTAAATTATATCAAAACAACATAAACATACTCCGCAAAGTATATTACAGTTCAGTTCAATACAAAAGGCTCTACAGAGCTCTCCTGAGGATCTACTTCCTATCCGCCTCTCGGTCTGATTGACTAGCTAACTAAAAAAATAAATGCAAAGTCACTTATTTCCTGCCTATTTGTTCCTATCGACTGACACTATCAGTCCTTGACTCTTTTGTGCTCATTTTTTCCTTTGTGCTTCGTTACCTTATGTTTATTCTTTATTAGTGGGAGTTCTACTGTTTGTTTCGTGTCTACCATCTCTGCCATTTGCGATGTTCTCTATCTATGCCCTGCCACCTTTCTTTTGGATTTCTGCAACCATGACAGCTCCTTGTCTACCTTGATTGCATTCTGCCACCTGTCTTCCGGATCTCTGCAACTCCAAAACTGTTATGTCCAAAACAAAGGCCCCAAAACTGAGGAAGGGTTCGAATGAGGATATGACCACTTCCGAAGGGGAAACCCTGAAAGCAAGTCGACCCACTAACCATAGAAGACATGGGCGTGAAGAAAACAGATGCAACAGTGAGATAAAATGAAGGAATTGCACTAGAATGCAGCCCAAATGAAAAGGGACCAATATGGAAGAAAAAACTTGGGTGCCCCCAATCATATATTGAATGGAGGTAGAGACAAAAATTTCAGGACTTAGAGTGATGGTCAAAATAGCAATGGTACCTCCTTCCTCAGCTAAAAGAGGAGTATACACACTCGAAGAAATCATATCCAAAGTTTTGTTCCCAGTTGTGGCCATTGAAATAAAAGAAGGATAAATATGATGGCTAGCTGGTCTCTGAGACCAAAGCCCAAAGTATAATAGAGTGTCTGGAAAACTAGCAGGAAGAGGAGAGGAAGGAGAAACTGGAGGTTCAG
Organism: Pinus albicaulis; assembly: GCA_034641835.2. Taxonomy (NCBI): domain Eukaryota; kingdom Viridiplantae; phylum Streptophyta; class Pinopsida; order Pinales; family Pinaceae; genus Pinus; species Pinus albicaulis. The sequence continues at coordinate 607,760,425 of CM076572.1, forward strand.
GAATTTCTTCAACCTCAAGCTCTTCTTCCGGAAAAAGGACCTAATAAAGGAGTGGAGTACTCCTCTCTAAATCATGAATAGCACTAGGACTACCCTCAGAAAGAATATCCCTAAGCGGAGGATCACTCTCCGATGTGTTTGCAACTACTGGTTGGAAATCACTAGCAGAATTTATCCTACACCTTCTTGAAGAAGGCTCGACACTCACAGGATAAATCCCACGAAGCCTCCTCGATCAACGAACCGATCGATCAACCACTTTTAATAATTATGAGATTTTATGTAGACTCAAAAAATTACAAAGTTATGGAAATCTAGGAGCAAGGAGCACTCTCAAAAAAATTGTACCTAATATTCAGCAATCAAGCAGCCCTCAGGTATTTCCGCTCTGGGTTATTATAACCAGATACCAAAATACAAGAAATTGAAAATAAGGACCTTCCAAGAATAGCCTGGTGTAATTACACCCCAGGCATATTAGTGAAGGCAACATAAACAGTTACGCTGACCTCCTGACAAGAACCTTTGTCGGTGCAAGTACCCAAGCTTCAGAAGGGCACCTTACAGAAGTACTAATGAGAGTGATGCAACTTCTGCGTCACATACCATGGGTATTCCCCCCCCGCAATCACCTATGTGATACCTAGGAATAGAAACTACGGACACCAGTTCGTATCGGCAACTGGGTGGAACGGCCTTTGGTCAGGATCATTCAAATAGGAGAGGGGGTATCTCTCTTCTCTACCTTCACTTGCCCTCGTGCTTGACTCTTTGGAGGAGAGCTTTCCCAATCCACTTAACGAGGTTGGATTTCACTCATTAATAAACTTCTATGTTTGAAATTTTGAGTGGCCTTGGAGATTTAACTCTCCACTCTCCTATTCCAAGGCCCTACTGACCTAGAATAGTTGGTGTATATTAATGAAAACTCAAAGATTATAGTTCATTTTAAATTATGTGCTTGATTTTACTGTCTGTTATTTTTAAGTCAGGGGTAAATGGAGAATGCAACTTATGATTTTTTTACGCAAAAGAGAAATAACTAGAAACCTGCTACATGCATATGCAACTTTTTCTTCGATGAAAGATATTTCTACTCAAATTGTACGAAACAACTAATAAAAGAAAGAAAATTTTATTTTATTTTCAAGATCACACTCACATACTCAAAAAATATCAAAATACTAAATATGCCTAACGGTGCAACTACACTAATGCAAAATGCCAATGACAAATACAGATTCTGGGACTACTTAAAAAAGGAAGCAAATGAATTTCTCAACAAGACAGGTCTGATCAATTTGACACAAAATCAAAGAAAATCACAAAACAAGAAATTCCTTGCACACAAATGCCAAAAACAACTTGATACAAGAAGAGACAATCCCACTCAAGAAATTCTCTCAAAACCAAACAATCTAGACCAAAATGACAAACTAAAAACTTGCTCCAAAAATGATGAAAACTATAAAAAAAAAAACCAAAAACAAAACCAAAACCAAAGGAAAACAACAATGTTTTTTTAGCCTTTCACTTTTTAAGGAAGCAGCAAAATCTCTTTGAGAAAAGCACAAACCACCAAAGACTTCAAATCAACAAATTGAGCACACAAGCAACTCCAAATTCCTTAATCCAACCATGTCACTCTCATGACAGGACTCAATAAATGGAATGAAGTAAATAACTCAAGAAAATGACTTGAAACAACAATATAAAACTCCAGCAATCATTGAAACTTCAAGAAACCATGAAGACAACTTCAATATTTTCCAGAAAAGTTGATCTCAAGAAATCAAGAAAACCAAACAAGCCAAGAAGCCCAAAAAAAAAGTGAAGTAATGACTAGGCCAAGCATGAGTAAACTGACACAAACTCATTGTTCTGAAATTTCAGAACATCCAAGAACCTCAGAAATAAATCTCGGTGCAACAGCCAAAACTAAATCCTCACCAAGCAAGGCAAACCATAGGTTGACTAGGTTTTCAAGCAAGAAAGAGAGAAATTGATACACAATAGACAGAAACACTATCCAGACACATCAAAGGTTCTACGATAACAACCAAGAACAAGAAAAAATACCTTACAGGACTCCAAAAATCAATTTTTCATTTGAAACTGGCCATACGCAGGTTTTCAGTGTACAACGTGTGTGCATACATGTCTGTCTCTAAGGAAAATCATATATACACATGTTTATTATGACCAAAATGGGTGTATACATGATTGTGTGCACTAAAAGTTGCATATAAAAAAGGTAGCAAGGAAAAATAAAAATAAAAATGCAAGGCTGATCCAGAAGTTCAGGACTTTTGCCTGGATGGATAAAGAACCAATAAGACTTGGAAAGTGATTAGATTAGTCAGGGAACCCAAAATTTAGAGAAAAAACCCGAACTAGGAATTACACCAATGTAATCACCAGTGGATTCGCCAATTCTATTGTGAGTGAAACTACCCTAAGGTCTGGGTTGAGGGACCTAATAGAGTGGAAGGCATACAATAGAAAGGAGCAGTCAAACTAAAGGTCCTAATGCTTAAACTAGTAAACTTGGGAGAGATGACCTTACCCATATGTCCTACGTTTGAGGTCATTCTCGTGGGGTGAAAACCCTCTGCTTCTCCACATGCTTCAAGACCTTCAACTCACTCATGAAAAATCACATAGACTATTTGTACATCATATATATCCTAAATGTCAGTGGTTAGACCATATCAGCTTATAAAAGATGACATGAAATTAACAATTACAATATCATTAAAATGCATAAGAATCCTATAATATTAGGACATCAAGAATGGGACAAAGCTTATTTATTGATGTATTTAAAATATGTGGAGAAATATCACCTGAAATCAGCCATGGCTCCAAGCGAAACAGTCCTCTAGATCTGTTCAGCCCAAGCCTTAAGAATCTTCTTCCATAAAAGGTGCACAAGGATGACACATAAAGGAGGTGAACATCTCAAATAAGGAAACAAGGTTTTCCTGAACCTGGGAAGTGCAGGAGGCACAAGCATAATCAAATTTAATCTAGGCTATAACATGCTATAGTATCAATACCTTTCTTTCTCCTCCCTTAGGCCTTCCCCATGAGGTGTATTTATACTTACTCAAAATAGTTTTTTTAGTTGGGAAACAGTTTGGCCAAGGGCTCCTGTAGGTGGGCTTCTGGTGTAACCCGTAAACCCCGCCCAAATTATAGGGAGTTTTATATTTTTTAATATTTTAAATTGTATACGTGGGTCAGATATGAGTGGAATGCAACTGCACGCATTTTAAACAGGGAAGAGTCGCATATGGAATTCAAAATATTATTTTAAGAAAATGACCAAGTCTTAATGGAAAGGGTTGCCCAAGGCCAAAAAATAAATCACCAGGTATATAAAGGTGATAAATGTGTTGGCAATATTATTCTTATGATTTCATGTGTTTTCCTTGATAGCAACTCTCTTGCAAATGCTGAAGTATATGACTTCTGGAGAAGTATAATGGTTTAGTAGAAGAAGGGTATAAGTTTAGAAAAATATGGTTAATATTCATATTGAAGTTTATATACGCAAGTTCGTCCAGGCCAAGTCATGTATACAAGCGGAAAAGAACGATCCAAGTCACGTATGCCTTTTGCGCTCTAAAATTATAATACTAGGGGGCATCACCAAGGTTTTAGCCCATAATATTGAGTGCAATGTCGTCTATTTGATTCCTTCCAAGAATACCATCAGCACTAGTGTGGTTTTTGGGTCATGGTATTGGTAAATTATAAACCTATATAAGGAGAAGAAGATCATAGTGCAAGGTGTGTAGGTGTAAGGGTTTTAACTGAATACTTCTCTCTGAAGTATATCGGCATGGAATGCGTTCTGTTTATTGGTAGATCTAAAATAATGATGCACCCATGGATACCATGATGGATCAGGGTCTCTAGACCTGAAATGACTATGTGTTTTCTTGATCTATTGGTGAGATGTTTAGATTTGTGACTTGAGGCATGATTGCTAAAGTGAAGAAAACAAAAATTTGGGTAAGTATATAGATATGAAACTTTTTGTAGTCTTGAATATTTATAGATCTATACGTTGGTTCATCATGGTGAAAGCGCGTATACACGTGGGTTGGTTTCAAAAAAGCGTGTATGGAAGTCAGGGTTTTCTGAAGCTTTATGGAGTGGTTATCTGTTTATTGCTACTAACATATTTTTTTTGTGTGTCAATGAAGTCCTCATGTAGATTTAGGTTGTTTGAATACTACATATGTTGCTAGTTGAATATGTACAAATCTGATCAATGAGTGATTAAATATGATTAATGATGTTGAATGAATAAGGGTTTTTCAAATATGAAAATATATATGATTGAAAGCCTCAGATCTATTTTTGAGTCTGATCAAATTCTAGAAATTCAGTATTCAAAGATCTATACGCAGGTTGGTGTGCAGAAAAGCGCATATACACGCAGGTTATAGTAAAGTGAAGTAGCGTATGATTTTAATGAGATGAATGATCAAGGTTGAATTTGGTTTTGCATGTTGACTCAGAAGTCTGGGTTTATTAATGTGTCTGGTTATAGTGATATTACTTAAAGTTTGGGTTATGGTTGTTAGTGTTGATCTATATATTGAGTTGTGTTGAAGTTGTTGGATCCAGTGTGAAAATTTATGAAACGTGGTCTGCAGTGGGTTTAAGGGTTGAAGCCTTCAGTGTGGAAGTAGAAGCTTCCTGCCAGTAGAAGTTGGTGTTCTGATCAAGGGGTTGTTACTCCCTTTCAGTAGTGGCTGGTAAACAAGATCAGGGGGTTGGTGCTCCCTTCCAGTAGAAGTTGGAGAACGAGAGAAGATTGCAGCCTTCTGTAGGTAGTTGCATACGTATTGATACAAGTTTGCATCAGTACAACATTGTAAGAATTTTTCCATATAATAAATATTGAAGACAGAGACAACAACAGTGGTGGTTTTCTCCCGACTTGGGTTTCCACCTTAAATCTTGTGTTCTTGTGTGATGTGTATTTTGTTATTTCTGCACATATTTTCTGATTAACTATCTGATGCATAACTGATGATTTGGGCTAAATAATGTTTCTGAATATTTATTTGAATAGTAAAATTGATTTGGGTATATGAAAGTTTCTGTTAAGATATCCGCGTATATACACTAATTGGGCTAATAAAAGTCGCGTATAGAAATTAGAAAAAAGAAAAGTTAAAATTGTGATTCTTGTAAATACTGATTCACCACCCCCCCCCCCCCGCCCTCGGTATTTTTCCCAACAAAATGATGCTATAATATCAGTTACTCATAATCTATTACATGGTAAAAGGAATCTCAACCTTGAAGCATTCTCATAAGAAGAGTCGAATTGATAAGCCATCTTTTTCAAACATATTTATCATAACCAAAATTTTCCTTGAAGGAATTAACTAGACAAAATCATCTTTAATTATGAGCATTATGTTGGGAATTTTTATGTGATCTTCAACACTACCTCTTTAGGCATATACCCCATCCAAATTTCCACAAGGTATGTCCCTCTAGGACCATGCTTATCTTGGATTCCCAATCTTGGATTATCAAAGAATATCAGTCCTCTTTGACTACTCTTACCTTGGATTCCCTACCTCATCCTCAAATAGCATTGGTCAACAACTTGTTTCCCTGGATTATTTAGTTCACAAGAAATTTTAATTTTAGATTCTTATCCAATCCTTCATAATCCATTCTTTCATCGTGGCCTTCACTAAGACTTACAATCGTTAGTCTTAGTCTAGTTCCTGACCCATAAAGACAAGAACTATCCAATATCACTCCCTCTAAATTATGGAATAGATATATACCATACCAAACTTATCTCTTAAATACTCAAGTTTCTTATTTGGTAATTATTTAGTCAGTATATCTACTACCTCCTCATCAATAGATATATACTATAGCTCTACGACCCCATCTCATGCCAGAATCCTAATGTAGTGGTACTTGTTGTTTGTGTGCTTTGTTCTAGAATGGAAAATTGGGTCTGTTGTTAATCTTATAAAACTCTCATTGTCACATTGTATATTAGGAGGGCTAAGTGGTCATTCAAACAAATATGAAAATAAATTCCTAAGCCAAACAACTTCCTGATACACCACTTGCAATAAAATATTCAGCTTCAACACTACTTAAAGCAACTGTATCTTCTTCTTTTTTCTCACCCATGATACCATGGAGGATCTAAGGCTAAAGCATCCACCTGTGGTGCTTCTACCATCTATCTCACTTACACCCCAATTTGAATCTGTATATCAAACAAGTTGGATTTCATTCCTTGTATATCGAAGGCAATGATGTAGATTTCCACGTATATATCATGGTATATGCTTAGTTGTAATCCAATGATAATGTCGTGTCTCCATCTGAAATTGAATGAGGACGTTTACTACAAAATAAATGCTCACTCTAGTATTTACTAGATACATAAAGGACCCAATCAATTTTCTATAGCAAGTAGGATGTACAAAACTAGATTTAAACTCATTAATTTATTCAAATTTGTAATCATAGGAGTCGTCATAGGTTGTTATCCCGATGCAGGGCTAATGGCTAACCCTGCTCTTACCCAGGATTAAAACTAATAACAGAGTATACACTCTGAATTTGACACATTCGGATAGGTTCATATATCTCTAAGAACCTTTAAAAACCCACTAATATCATTATAAAATTAATTTCGCGGAAATCATCATTAATATTATTTGTGGGACTCTGGTTTAAAACCGAAAGTAATCCTTCTCAATAATCACATTTATCATGAAACGCTTATACTTACCCTTATTACCTTCATCCCTTTTCATCTGTTGTACTTCACCACTTCACGTTGACCGAGGCTTCCTCCTTCAGAAATATTTATCGCATTGTGACTCCACATCGCATCACTAAACCAAACCCTTTCCTTTAGCGCTTCATCATGCATCGCAAAACTTACCTCGTCGCACATTGGTGATCATAACATTTCACACTTCGACCCGAAAACCTTATTGCATGTCGCATGGTTTAGCCTCATTGTAAAACCACATTTCACAAATATAAGTCTCCCTCGTTAATTGTTATACCATATCACATGCAATGTGCGATATTTATCGCATCGCGCCAAAATTAACTTATCGCACTTTGGCACTTTCACAATTTAATCTGCGATGAAATATCAACCATCCATCTCGATATTTGTCTGAGGCATCCCATAAATTCCCAATTCACATCCGTCGTTGATCAATATGTGATCTGATGATCCCTGTGCTTTCTTCCATATAATTTCACTTGACTTCCGTGTGCATATTCCTTTGGTTTCTTCCGCTTGATCCCTACTGTGTCTTGATATACAGTCAGGTTTTTGTCCTTGTTTTTCTTCCACGGTGTTAATCCCTCCTGAGCTTTGTTATGCAGAATGGTCCTGACTACTGCAACCTCTTTTGCACATTGTTTCACTCCTATCTTCCTCGGACTCACCTGCAATACTTACGTTATACGAAATACACACGCTTTTATAATTCATTAACACTCTACAATCCACATAAACTCGCAATTGACTTTTCTATTCACAAAAAAATATTTACATAAAAATGGATCTCCTCTCGGCCTGATTTTCTATTTTATTGGCCTCTCCACACTACTTCTCTCTTTCTCTCTCTCTATGCCCGTAGGCTTACAATAAAATATCCTATCTAAGAATATGGTATCTAATGCCTTTGAGGCTTAGAAATATATAAAAAAGGTTCTGCAACCAATTCTAGTTCTCAACTAAATCCTAAGAATCCTCTAAATACGCAAAATCATCAACTAATTTCTAAGTCTAGGATTCACAATCCCTATGAAATATCAACTAGCCTAAATCTCTCATGTTCTCCTACATTCGAGAACATTTACAAATATGCCTCACAATATTTAATTAAATCGTATTCTAAATGTATCACATAAAATCACTCAAAACATTGAAAATTAAATTAATTAAATACTTAGGGAACCAACTCCCTTGAAAACATAAGACCCCCTAGATTCTACTAAATGTACAAAATTTGGAACCATGATGCTCCTGCATCAGACTCCCAAGGTAGAAATTAACCATGATCTCTAGATCATGTGTCTTTAATTGTTGTCCTCCTAGATCCCAGACTTCGTTCTGTAATCTGTCTTTGGCTACCTCTCTTCCTTTCTATTTTTTTGTTGTTGTTGTTGTTTGATGTTTTTCTCCAAGTCTCCATACTTTATGTTGCAGTGCTCCCCTATCTCTACATTTTTTGTTCTTCACTCTCCAATCATATTCACAGTGGATTAAATTCTTCATTTTGTTGTAGCTCTCCTTAGGTATCTACATTAGGTTCCAAAATTCATCTATGGTTTCTTGTAATTTATTCTGCTGCTGCGAACTAATTTTTCTTTCCTGAATTTTCCATTGTACTTTGCTCCACTTTATCCATTTATCACTTCGGCTCTTCTTGCTTCAATTTCTATTTTTTCACTTGGAATTACTTGAGACATTTCCACATCATTGTCCGCAATTCCTTTCTCTTCCTCAAATGTTTCCAACAAGAATTTCTACCTTTCCCTTTGTAGTTGTCTCATCTCAACCACGTCATCAATATGTTGCATTTCAGTTTTATCATAACCTTCTTCTTCTTGTTCCTTGACAACCCTCAGTGATTTTCCTTCACCTCCTTGACTAATTCTGGCAGTCAATTCAGCTTCTTCAAACACTGTATCTTCATGCTTTACATTTTCCTCATCGCTATGCCTTACCTAGCAACTTCTGATCTTCTTCAGTTCTAAAACGGACTCTCCTTCAACTTCATACATGTCTACCTCATCTTCATCTAAATTTAGTTGTACATTCAGAATATTAATTCTCTGACTTGCTAGTCTATCCTCCAAAATACTTAGCTTATGCCACAAATCTGCCATCTCACATGGAATTTCTCCTAAAAACCTTGTACAATATTCACAATTTTCCTTTTCTTTGTCACAAGTCCAATCATTATGTGACACTATTTCTTCATCCTATATCAAAATAAACTATTGATCCTATATCTCTGTGACAGCTTTAGATGTCTGTCCAACAGTCTTCTCTTAGCCAATCAAATAAACCAATTCCTCCATGTCCTCAACAATAACAGGCTCCTTTATATGAGACATGAATGTCTCAACTTCCTTGGAGATGATGCCCTTATTCAGTAACGAATATATGAATTTCTTCTGTTTCAACAACTCCACTTGGTATTCATCAGAAAGACACTCTTCAACATACCTTGCTTGACAATTCTCAACTTCATTCAAGAAAACTCCAAGAGATGGATTGCCTTCTGCAACATCTACAAACACAGTCAAATTATCAATCTCAAAATCACAAGAACCAATGGTCTCATTTGATGATCCAGTCACCAAATATTCCTCTTGTTGTTCTAAGTCTCTTTCAAGACTCAGTAAGTCTTCACTGCCTTTCTTCCCATCTTCCTCAAGCATATTAGTTAAAGGCTTGACATCCTCTTTTTCTTATTTCTGTTATTGGCCATCATCATAAGCCAAATATTTTTTGTTTTCAGAATTCATAGTAAAAAACATCACCTTCAATCAATTGTGCATGTGCATGTACATGAGACTCGGCTATCTTATCTTCTTTCAAACCATGATTAAGATTATGTCCTTCTCCTTCATTCTTTATGAAAATATTAGCAAATTTTCATTCTTCATTCATTTTACCTATAGACATACATAAAATATCAGTTTTAATACTTTGATACCTCTCAGCCTCACTTGGAGTTTCAGTCTTCAAGTCTTCTCCTAGATATCCACTTATTCTGAGTAATTCTTCCTTAAGTCGAGAATTTATCATTTGATATTCCTCTTCTCTAGCTTATGCCACATTATCTTCCTTCTCATAAGAAAACCACACCTTTTTTCTTCCTTATTCCTCCGTAACAGCTCCATTAGTACTTCAAGATGGACTTCTATCTCAGCTTTCTCCCGCTCATATTCTTCATCACTCATTTGTCTCCATATGCCATTAACTTTGGTATCTTGTTTCTTCACTTTGTGGCTACTTCCTAAACTTCTTCTATGAATATCAGTAGTCATCTTCTTCTTCATCTTCGTGAGCTTCTCACACTCACTATGAGTTGCACTAAGCCTCTGGAGTAACAAGTTCTCCCCACTACAACTTACCTCACCAAGCTCTCCTCTGTACTTGGCCACTAGTCCCCTCTTTGGAAATTTATTTGAGAATTCCTCTTCTCTTTCTAGGCTTCAACTCATCTATACTTTTGAGAACACAACTATCCTCTTGTATTTCATTCATAACTGAAATACTAGGTTCTCGCCACACTATAACATCCCAAAATTGGGAGAGCAGCAATACAAGACATAAAACTGGAAATATGTAGAAATATCAATGGAAAAAAACATGAGAAAACCATAGAACCATTCCATTATGAATATAACAAAAAAATAGGTACAAATTATTGAGGAAAAGATCACTCAATTTGGGCAAACAAGCCTCCCATGAAAGAATACACCTAAATATGAAATGCTGCTAATACATGAAATGTCAGAATGCTATAATTGTGTTGTCTATGAGAGAGTTACAGCTGAAAGATATAAATATATATTGCTGCTGATACAATGCTCCAAAAGTTCTAAGAATAGAGATATATTCTCCAAAACAGATTTCCAAGACAACCCAAAAAAGGATTCTGGAAATACACACTATACAAAATAGCTGATATGGCCCTAGGGCTAGATAATCACTGCAACTAGATCACTGATAGGAGGTGGATGATCTGATATATGAGATGGATGATCCTCCTCCAATAGATCTCATAAATGAAGGTTTGATCCCTACACAGGAAACCCAAACACTCCAAATAGGGCAATAAACCCACTGGTGCAACTGCTCTCTAAAATAATGCAGTCCTTGAGGGAAACTGCATTGTAGCTAATGATAGCTACTTGGAATCTTTCCAAATAATTATATTAACCCCTGAGAACTTCCTCACAAGTCTCCTGGATGAAAGGATGATCCCTCCAATGGAAAACTAGCTCATAAATGGGGTTTTACAACCTGCCACTGCTACAACCCTGCAACACAGCAGAGATATGGAATAGATTGCACTGTATATGAAGACTGAAGCTTGGGAAAATTCCAGATAGTGGTAATGCAGCTCAAGATAACGTCTCCTGAGTAGGCACTCTAAGTCCCCTAAGGATGAGGGTGGGATTTCCGCTCGGAAACACCCTTGTGCTAAACAACATTGTAGACTCTGCTAAGTAGAAAAACCATGCATAGATATGTCACATGACAAATTCATATCTAAAAATATCAAAAACAATAATATAGATCCATGTCCTCTAATGCTTCCATCCTCTTCCTTTTATTATAGGTGAGAATCCTCACCCTGAATCCCACTCATTAAAGGAGTTACTCTCATGCAAACACTCCTCCTTAATGATTGTGTTGTCCTACAATAAACCTCCACTAGCTCCATAACAACGATGTTGATTTGGCCAACATTGACCTAGTCCACATGATCTAGCCCCTGTTCACACCTAAGGGTGTTTTTTTTAGCTGAAATGATGATCCACTTTCACATGAGCAGTGGTTTTATTCTTTATAAATATATTTATGGGTCTCCCTACTCACTTATTCACCTATCTAAGTGAAGAAACAAAAATCTAATATTCCAATTAGCTGCAAGCTAATTTAGGAATATTACAGTCCTCCCCTCCAAAAAATTTCTTGTCATCAAGCAACTGCAAGGATGGTGCCAAACCATCTCAAGGAGAAACTCCATTCTCCATGTTATCCTCCAAACAAAGTGAGCCATCCTTGGTAGCTCATAGAAAAACACACCAATCCCCTGCTTCTACAATGTATAGGGGCTACATGGCTGAAGATGAGAGATAAAATTATTCAACTCACATTGTATCTCTCTCCATTTATGATAAATATGGAGCTGTTGATCTTAGGCTGCAATAATATAGTCCTCGGGAAGCCAAAATGTACATGGGATATAATGATCCCACTCTTTGCTTCCAGGAACCTCTATTTCCCAATCCATCCCACATATAGTGAATAGAATGTCATCACCATAAGGGCTCCAAAAGAAAAATGGACTAAGTGTCGTGCAACATGCTAGATGGTGACAATAGTCCCTCAAGTGAGACCAACGTTGTTCTGCTTCTAGCTGTCTCAAGTTATGATATGATAAGTGGACATCGAACCACTTGCTTACTTCCATAAGCTTCTCAAAAGCTTGAAAATAGTGAAGGAAATTAGGTGTTAACTGAATATGAGCCAAGCAAAACAATTTTTTCCCAAATTCTTCTAGAAAGTGGCCAATCCCATCACTGAATGTAGTCCCAAAAGGACCATGAAATCGAAAGAGAGGCTTGATCTCTTATGGAGAAATGTGCTACAAATGTATGGCAAAGGAATGATCATACATGTTGAGTTGATCAATAAGCATCAAGACAAAATCATTACAATATATTGTAGGAAATTTGGTGAAGAGGTCCATAGATGAGCCTTCCCGTCTCTCCATCAAAAGGGGAAGTGGTTGTAACAACCTTGCAAGGTGGTTGCTTTCCTCCTCATACATCAAACAAGCTACATATCTCCTGATATGTTGGTGCACATCTTCTTTGAGATCCTCCCAATAGAATCCCTCCATGATGGTGCGATAAGACTCAATGAAATCTACATGCCATGAAAAGAGTGCCTCATATGCTACATGTAGAATCTCCTTCTTCAGCTTGGAGTCTCTAGTCAAGTAGATCTGATCCTAGAAATAAATGACTCCATCATCCACTCTATATCTCCCATCTATCACTTTTCCATCAAGAACCTGACACGTGAAGATGTTCTTGGAATATTCTACCAATAGTTGGGACTCCCAATATGGATCTATGCTTCCCAACAATGACAGTGCTATTAAATTCTGAAATGAAGCACTTGTCACATCATAACTCTCCTCTTTGACATGGTCAATGCCAAAGCCACATGCTGGAGTACTACCACAACACCTTTGTTGCCTCCCTTTCAGTTGATCTTGCCCAACACAAGATTGAAGTACATGGATGTCAACCTCCTCTTGGAAGGTATTGCCCATCCAAAACTTCCATAGTTTTTCCAATGCATGCAAGAGTTTCAATAACCTCTTGTCATATTCAGAAATATTCCTCATGTGTGGAAGTATCATTTGCTTCTCCAAGGTTATGGAGTAGCCCTTTGACACCATGCTTGTATCATTACAGATTCTTGAATCATTATCTTTTAGCGCAAATATCTGAGTGTGAGATGGTAATGTCCATATCAGAAAATTGCTCATCCCTCCTTTGAACCCATCAAAGGTTCTCTACGATGTTCTAGCTCCTCCCAAAGCTCCTTCCTTAGCCAAGTCTATCAATGATGCACCATGTTGAGAGAACTCTTTGATCATATTCCAATCAGGGGGTCTCCCTGGTATAATGCCTCCATGCAATGAAACATCAAGGCCTAGAGGGGATTGTATATGTGAGTGGACTGACTTGTCCCTGCCCTCACTGCGCAAATCATCCTCCTGCTTTTGTGCATGAACCTCCTGAAATGGATGGGTGTGTATGTTTCCAATCACTTGATGTTGGACATCCTTCTCATATTCTCCTACCTTCTACAATATCTCACAGTCTAAGGTATCCTTCTCTAATGTAATCAACCCATGCACACCCAATGTTATATTGGTGTCAAGAGTCTTAATCACAAAGAAGTGATTTATCATGGTGTATGTCCCCAAAACTGTGGTCAATGTCAAAACACAATTCCTCCATTGTTTAGTCTCACTACCTATCAACATAGACACATGTTGCTCCTGATCTTCATATGTGAGATCCTTTGGAACTTCTTGCAATGATACAAGAGATCCTCTAGTTGAAGCAATTGATTCATCTCCATCTCCAAATGGTGGTGGATATCCTCCTGTTGTTACAGTGCTAGAGGCTCTTTCCAGCTCTTCCTCTTCCTTCTCCTCATCATTGGATAATACCTCATCATTAAGAGACCCTCTGTCTTGATCCCCTCTTGAAGGAGGAATCCTCATGTCTTCTTCTTGAGAATAAATTTCTTGCCGAAGTGGAGATTTTTCCCTTGGAAAATCATCCTAAAAATCTGTAACCCCCTCAACAATATTCTGAAATGGAGTTGGTTTCATGGATCCTTCCAACTCATGCAAAGGTTCTAATTTCTTGGGTTTGGCTAGCTCACCCAAGGAAGTTTGAAAATGTTTTTGATCAAATTTGTACACTAACCTCCTAGTGAACTTTGCATAAGTAGATATATTTGCATGACTTAATGAAGAAGATTCATAAAACCACCAAGCATAAGCCTTACCTTCAAGGTGCAGCGCTGCTACCTTAATGGCCTCCTCTTCTGAAACTTGATGCAGCTGAAAATATGTGTCTATCTTCTTTACCCAAGCCTTAGCTATGCACTTGGATGATCCATCAAAATTAGGTAGAAATAATCTACCCAAAGTGTGATGCATGCACCCTCTCCTTCTATTGTGGTTACTAGTTCTTTTATTTTCTCTGATTTGACAAAACCCTTGGAAGTTTAGATGCTCCTTGAATCTTCTAGACTGAGATTCATATTTTTGGAGATAGTTACCAAGAGTCTCCTCATTTGGTGTATCTCTCTCCTCTTCTTCTCTTGATAAGAATGTAGGAATGGTACAACGTTGTAGATCTGATGGCGAAGCTGAATTCTCACACCTATAATGTGAAGAACTGGAGCTTTCTTTATGTACAAGCCCTCTTGGAGAATCTCTATATCTCTCCATCCTCATCTCTTTGATGTCTCTGTTAATCCCATGCATAGTTTGAAGAAGAAGGTTTGAGAACTCCTTCCCTCCTGATAATGGATTCTTGCCTCCATCTCTTCTGAAAATCATCTCCTTTCTATGAGAAGCCTCTTTAGATGTCATAATAGCTGAATAACATAGGTTGAGCCAAGATTATTCTTTGATACCACTGTAATATCCCAAAATTGGGTGAGCAGCAATACAAGACATAAAACTGTAAATATGTAGAAATATCAATGGATCAAAACATGAGACAACCATAGATCCATTCCATTGTGAATATAACAGCAAAATAGGTACAAATCCTTGAGGAAAATATCACTCAAGTTGGGAAAACAAGCCTCCCATGAAAGAATACACCTAAATATGAAATGTTGCTAATAAATGAAATTTCGAAATGCTATAACTGCATTGTCTATGAGAGAGTCACAGATGAAAGATAGAAATATATATTGTTGCTAATACAATGCTCCTTTTAGTCATCAGTAATTTTTTCTTCTCGTGGATGACTAAAATACTTATCCTAGATTTCTAGAAACAAAGTTCATGAACATTGTGAGTTCTAGAAATCTCACTACCTTCATTATCCTTAAGATAAATTTTCACTAGTTTATCATCTTTTCATGTCAAGGTCAGCCTGCTACTCCCAAAAGACCCATCATGGGCTCATGTTATTCATTTTTTCTTGTCTGGTCACCTTTGGCCTCAAGCCCACTGTTATTTTATTTCCCAACCCCTCCACTGCTACCTAAGGTCACCAACCAATCAACTCTCTTATGTCTCCCAAATTCATCAAGCATTGATGATCTCAAAACTATCTCTGTAGGCTCTTTAGATAAATAAAGTACATTGGATTTTGGATCTTCAATACATCAGTTTGTCCAAAACTCTGTTTTACACCTAATAATCCCAAGTCAAGTTTTTAAGAAGAGACCAAGTCCAAAGAGCCTCCCACTATGTCATTTAGGGTTTTATAGGTTGTAGGGTATTTTTGATGATCTAAGTCATTATTTTTCATATTCCAAAGAGGATGAAGATCTACAATTGGTTCTCCAAAGGAGATCATAAAATCTTCCAAGGAAGGCCTCTTTGGCCAAGTGCAAAGTCTGCAAAGGAAAACTACCCATTTTTACATTTCTTCAAGGGCTTTCAAGGTGGCTATCAGCAAAGAACTAGGTAAGGTAAGAGGCCAACTCATCACTAAAGACACCTACAGCAAAGGAGAGGCATCATGCCTATTTTCAGAGAAAACTAGGGTTTTCAAGGGAATTTTTCTTGGTTTCATGACCTCCATGGTTAAATCATCAACAAGGCTTATATAATGATGCTCTTACACCTCCTCCTATCCTTAATATACCTTCATAGATACTTCCCATCACTCCTATCCCTCAAAATCATCATTTTCCTACAAAACCTAGTCTATTGCCACAATTTGACACTTTTTTAGACTAGGCCTGTGTTTTGACCTTTTCAACCCCTTCCCCTCACTAAATTCTTGAAATTCCACTTTTCCTTACTCCCTAACATCTATCCCTATCCCCAAAAATTTCCCCAAAAATTTAGACAACCCTTAACCCCTTCATTCCCCTCCCTCTGCAAGGCAGTCCTAAATCCCCTACACCAAACCCTAATTTCCTCTTCCAACTAAGCTAGGGTTTGATATGAAAAAGAAGCATAGGAGAAAAGGATCCATTTGATAGATCATATCAGAAATTATAATTCCATACCAGCTCATAAACATCATGCCTCCCTCATTTTCCAAAAATTCATTCCAAGGACCAAGTCATTTGCCACACCTAGGGCCAGTTTTGCTTCAAACTATGTTTATGACCAAAAAGAGATGAATTTGGAAAAAGTGAGAATTTTTTTCCACCATATGGCCAAGAAGAAAAACCTCCTTCATTTTTTACACAGGTATCATGGTTTTGAAGAAATACAAAAAAATGCAGGTGTCACGAGAGAAATTCTGCATTGCTGCAGTGACCTTGGGAAAATCAAGTTTTCTCACAGCTGGAGTGTCCAAATGACTTTCGTGATGAATCAAAAGAAAAATAGACTTAAATATATTTCCAATGATCTATCAGGAGCTCAATTTTGAATTAATTAAATCGAACAAAAATGGTCTGCACCAGAGCTCTGCATTTCTACACCATTATTCAGGACTTTTTGACCAGTCTTGAGAGAATCAACTTTTGGCTGGGAAAATAAACTCCAAATAGGAAAAAAGTTGTATATTTGGAAATTATACTCCACAATATTTCTAGAAAGCTATCACAGAGCTCATTCTAACACCGGGAAGGCCTCCAAATTCCTTCTGCAAAATGGCGCTGCGCACAGATAGACAGGCGCTGGGTTTCGGCACTGCGCTCCTGGCAGCACTCTGCAGATTTTGCCAAATACTTTCAAGAATAAAATTTTTTGCCTCTAAATTTTCTGAAAGCTAATACAAGAACCTCCTTCATAACAGCGGATAGCTTTAGAGGGTTTCAAGTTGCCTTGTAGGGTTTGAAAAAGAAGAACAAAATGAAAATGAAGAAATCAGTAAAGAGGCATTGAAATTTGAGCACTTAAATAGAGTAAATACTGAGAAAAACTTGTAGAAATAACTCAAGATTTTTCATAGGCTTATCCAAACCCTTGAAGGACCTCTCCACCAAGTTTGAGGCAAATCCGGAAACTTTTTGTTTTTTCCAAATTTTGGCCCCTAAGAGCACAGCACCCTAGACGCTACGCTCTTTTTTGGGGCATCCTCAGCTGCTAAAGTTTACATTTTTGGGTTTTTCATGTCACCAGAAGTCTACCAAAAATATTTCATGTCAATTGGAGCATTTTCCCCCCCTCAAAAGGTCAAAAAACACCTCAAAAATGACCTTTCTGCCTCCTTTTCAGGCCTGGCACTGCGCGTTGAGCAGTCATGGAAGATTGAATTTTTGAGAAATTAAATGGAATCCATTCAGCACAAAAAAAGTATTTCTGGAACTTATGCTCTTCAAGCTTTCCAATGAGCCATCACGGGGCCAAATCTGATTTTGGGAAGGGGTCCAAAACTCAGCTGCAACAGACCCTATTTTTTGCTAATATGGAGCTACGCACAGAGACAACTTTTTGCCAAAAAGTCAACAAAAGACACTAATTAATGGCAAATTGGTTTTTTAATATTTTCTTGGACAAAAAACTCTTGATTTTATTAGGGAGTTATGTTTTGGTGTGTTTCATTTATTTTCTTATCTCTTATGTGTCTTGGGCCTTGCATGGTCATTAAGCACATTTATGACATTTATGGCTGAATTAGGGTTTCTGGAAGCCTCTTAGGGTGTCCATCTCCTCATTTTATCCATAAATAGAGCATGAGGCTCTTGTGTATTTTTTTGGATGTTGATGACTTATGCTGAAGTAATACATAGTCCCTTGAAGCCTTTGATGATAATTTGATGTCTTGGAGCTTATGCGTGATCTGATTCACTTGTTGATGGAGAAGGACTGCTTGTAGGATCCATAGGCCTGGTTGATGGTGAATTTTTCTCTTGTTAATGTTTTATAATTTTATCATATGTTTTCCATCCATCTATGCTGCAGTAGGACAAAAAAATTAGACTAAGATATGCTTGTTGATGGCACCTTAGATCTATTTGTTTCCTTCACCGCCTAAATGTTTTCTTCTGCTTAAGATATGTTAGGGAATTCATCTCTTGCTCTCTAATAAGTTTTTGGCTTGTCTATTTTCATGAATTATTTAGATCAGTTAGTATCAATTATGATTTATGGCCAGCCCTGCATATTGTTACCTCTGAAGTACTATGTTCTTGAAATCATCTTTTGAAGCAGCTTTGCCTATAGTTTGTCAAAGAAGTCTGTCTTAACCATGCTCTTTGCCTTCACTTAGCTAAAATTGTCTGAAGGAACTTTCATAGATGTCACTGTGGATGTTAGGGTTTTCTCTTATTCTATGGTTATAGTTACTTGTGTAACTTAAATGTTTTTCCTGCTCTTGATGATAAAATCCATGAAAGATTAAATAAGTTTTTTTTTCCTTTCTATGTTTTATCTGAATGTTGTCTTGGTTGCTTATCTGATTTTCAGTCTGAAATCAAATGGATTAGGTTTTGCTTAAGCCTTTGAATCTCTTGCTATGCTTATAAATCTTCTAACTCCCTCAGTTTACAAGTATATAAAGGATTTTGTTTCTGCCCTTTATTAGTTTGTTGTTCTCAAGTTTAATGTCCATCTCATGATCCTTTCACAACCTTAAAGATCCACCAACTAAGTTAAAATTGCCCTGCAAATGCTCTTGAAACCATTGATGAACTCATTCATGACCTTGTTTGACTCCATTGCCCAATGACTTAACAATCTTCCTTGTTTTCTATCTAAATCTATTTGAGCATCATACCCAACCAAAAACAATCAAAATACCTTGCACTTAAAATATAGCCTAAAATTAACCCTAATCAACAAACAAGTTCACATCTTTGCACCTACTTGAGAGATCCCTCTCCGAATCTAGGAAGGCTAGGTCCTTGGATTCCAAATCTTGGTTTGATGTTACCCTGTATATTTGTATCTCAACCAATCTAGCAAATTACGGGGAGCTAACATAATGGTGATCACGGTGGGACTTCTGAGTACATACTTGCCTAAATACCTCTTAAGACTCTTTAGACCCTTATGTTTGACTTAGAAAATCCAGTGAATCTGCCACCTCATCGCCAGACTAACATAATGGCGATCACAGTGGGACCTTCTGAGTTAGTGACAAACTAAGTATTCCTTAGATCTCAGAAAACTCACAAACATCCTTAGATTGGTATTTAGTTGTTGATGGTGGACAACAAGAACATCCTTAAAACAGTAAACATCATCTACCTGGAGACTCCATTGGTCTTCAGTAGCCTTGTTGACCCCACTAGCTCTCATAGACTCCCCTGGGAATGCATTAAGCAATCCCAATCATGTTGATGGTGGACAGCAAAGTTGAAACCCTCCACCTGGAGACTCCACAACTCTCAATAGACCTAAAGAATCCACTGGTAGAGAACTCTAGACTGGTTGAAAAGATTCAGTGACCATTTCTGATTTACAAACATGGATCCAATAATACAACGAAGATATGCCCCAATGATTAGGGATCATATCCCTGGATTCCCACACAAAATGCCTGAAATAAATTGGTTAAAAAACCTACCTATCTTTCAAGATGAAAAAATTTATGACCCCTTGTTATATCTCATCAATTTTCATATACATGTATGGAGGTTAAAGGTTGAATGGCACGAGGACTGCCTCATGAAAATGTTTATGGCAACATTAGAAGGTAAGGCAAGAAATTGGTATGAATGGCTAGAACCTGGCATCTTGTTTTCTTTAAAGGATTTCCACAAGGTATTCTATAAACACTATATAGGGTATTTCCCATCTCTATCAATAGCTGAAAATTGTTGTGATCAATCTCAAGATATCATACAGTACCTTATATATAGTGATGAAGATTTGGAAAATTTGCATCCTGAAGACCTCTTAACATCCATTCATGAATTTCATTCTCAAGATAACTATCATGACAGCCTAGATGAGTTATTTGAGGAGGAAATCAATCAAGGTATAGAAGAAAACCCACAAGATCTCTCTGAAGGCACAAGTGATGACTTGCCATCTCTTCTAGGTGAGGCTCAAGAAAACATTCAGCCTCAAAATCAGCCTTCACAAGAAAAAGAGAATTGTTATAATTCTATCCAAAGAAAGAGAAAAATGCCTCCTCTTTTGACTGAAGAGGAAATAAATCAAATGCTAAACATGCAGCTAGCCTCTAAGCCTTCATATGAACAAAACATTTATGTTATTTCTCCTACCAATTCCATCTACCATAAATTAGAAAGTGAACCTGTAGATCAACTCAAAGAAGAAAAAAATGATAATCCAATATGTTTGATTGGTGATGTTACTTATGTTGATAATTTTCCAAAGTTTGATCAGTCTAATGTTGATGTCCTCCAAACAGAAACTAACTTTTCACAGCAATCAGTAGTTGGTTTGTGGGAAGAAGATCGGTATCATCAGCTTGAAAAAAGTAATCAGCCAATACACGTCACCTATGACACTGATGAGGAAAGCCTTGAAAGTTTAGAAGTAAGTGAGGAGTCTCTGACTCTTTTCTCTACTTCAGTTCAGTCCTTCAAAAATAATTTTCATATGATTGGAAATCAGCAGTCTTTCATTTTTTATGTTGAAATTGGAAAAGAAAAAGAACTTCTTGAGCAAGTTGTAAGTAAAAAACCTTTTCCTGAAATGGTTGATGAAATCATTTGGGACATGGAATCTTCTTCAGCTTCAGATTTGCAGCCACCAAGTCCCATTGAAATTCAAATTGTAGATGAAGGCTTGGAAATTTACAATCACATAAGAGTTGTTGCACCTCTTTCTCAAGAATATTTATCACCTAAGAATGCTCCTACTCATCAACATGATGGTCTTCACACAGAATTCAATCCCCTAAATCTGAGCATACCCGGACTTCTTGAAGACAACATTGCAATATATGATGAGTCTACCAGTTCAGATGATCATGAGGAAGAGGATGAGTTTCTTTCCCAAAGGAGTCCTAAGCTTAGCCAAGTGAAGGAAGAAGCAGTCCTGGATCAAGCTTATCTCCCAAATCCTCTAAGCTAGGTATTGTTTCAAGATCCCTTTGCTCATTTGTTAGAGGCACTTGAAGAAGGAGTAAAACATGTCAAGATCGGTTTGATGCAGAATTTCAAGAACATCTTAGGCACTACTATTCGAAAACAAGTAAGGTGGAAGTGGCATTTTTATTTCTTTAGCACTCTCAAACAGCTGAAACAAAATCCCTCATGGAATCATCTACTTGATTGGATGTGTTGGAAAAGAGATTTCACCAAATGAATGTATATTATGTGTAGGTTAGTTTAGGATAGATAGATAGATATGCAAAATAAGCTTAGCCTTGTGAGCATATTTTTAGTTTTAGATTGTTTGGAAAAAATGAAAAAAACACAAAAACAAAGAAAGGTAGAAAAAGAGGGCAGATTTGAAAAGTGGTACAGCCCCATACCCAAAAAATAGTGATGTTGAAAGTGTGCAAGCCTAAATGCTACTACTTGTGCCAAAAATTCTTGTTCATTCATCTAACCTAATCATGGTTGAACATGTTTTCAATTTATTGCTGATAAGTTGGTGACAAAGATGCTTGTCAAATCATGTGAACTTGACTTGTCAAAAAAAATAGATTAGGAATGAAGAATGTCGGTTCCACATGCTTAAAACTGAACCAAAGAGAAGGATATGGATGCCTAACAAATGATGGATTATTGCCCTTATACTTTCTAGTTTTGTTGGTATAAAAATAAGGTTGTGTGCAGCTTGTTTCAATTCCACTGCTCATGATAAATCAGATAGCTTAATCCTGGTTTACTCATGTTTCAATTTCATGTTAGTAGGATAGAGAATAAATTTTGTCAAACATCTTAATCTTGACAAATGAGTAGACTAGGGTAGAGAATAAAAGAGTTCATTAGCCTAATTTGAACTCTTGGAAGAGATAAGGGTACGATTAGATAGTTTGATTTTTGTTTTCAAAAAAGAAAAATGTCAAGGGTTTGCTAGTTCAAATGCACCCAAGGAAGAAAAAATCTTAGGCAAGTAGGTTGGGTAGGTAGAGATGATGTTGATGTTTATCATGTTTTTTCAGATTACTAAGAACACAGCTTCAAGCAAGCATCAACAAATGAAAAGAGGTAAAAATCTGCCTAATGGAAGAGGCATTGGTCACCATAAAGCCAGAGATCTGAAGTTCTGGACACCCCCTGAAAAGGAGCTGCCCTCCCCAAGTGGAGCCACTGTTAGTCATCAGTAATTTTTTCTTCTCATGGATGACTAAAATACTTATCCTAGATTTCTAGAAACAAAGTTCATGAACATTGTGAGTTCTAGAAATATCACTACCTTCATTATCCTTAGGATAAATTTTCACTAGTTTATCATCATTTCATGTCAAGGTCAGCCTGCTACTCCCAAAAGACCCATCATGGGCTCATGCTATTCATTCTTGTCTGGTCACCTTTGGCCTCAAGCCCATTGTTCTTTTATTTCCCATCCCCTCCATTGCTACCTAAGGTCACCAACCAATCAACTCTCTTATGTCTCCCAAATGCATCAAGCATTGATGATCTCAAAACTATCTTTGTAGGCTCTTTATATAAATCAAGTACATTGGATTTTGGATCTTCAATACATCAGTTTGTCCAAAACTCTGTTTTACACCTAATAATCCCAAGTCAATTTTTTAAGCAGAGACCAAGTCCAAAGAGCCTCCCACTAGGTCATTTAGGGTTTTATAGGTTGTAGGGTTGTTTTCATGATCTAAGTCATTATTTTTCATATGCCAAAAAGGTAAAATCAAAGAGGATTAAGATCAGAAAGTGGTTGTCCAAAGGAGATCAGAAAATCTTCCAAGGAAGGCCTCTTTGGCCAAGCACAAAGTCTGCAAAGGAAAACTACCCATTTTGACATTTCTACAAGGGGTGTCAAGGTGGCTATCAGCAGAGAACTAGGTAAGGTAAGAGGCCAACTCGTCACTAAAGACACCTACAGCAAAGGAGAGGCAACATGCCTATTTTCAGAGAAAAATAGGGTTTTCAAGGGAATTTTTCTTGGTTTCATGACCTCCATGGTTAAATCATCAACAAGGCTTATATACTGATGCTCTTACACCTCCTCCTATCCTTAATATACCTTCATAAAAACTACCCATCACTCTTATCCCTCAAAATCATCATTTTCCTACAAAACCTAGTCTATTGAAAATTTGACACTTTTTTAGACTAGGCCTGTGTTTTGACCTTTTGGACCCCTTCCCCTCACTCAATTATTGAAATTCCACTTTCCCATACTCCCTAACATCTATCCCTATCCCCAAAAATTTCCCCAATAATTTAGACAATCCTTAACCCCTTCATTCCCCTCCCTCTGCAAGGCATTCCTAAATCCCCTACACCAAACCCTAATTTCCTCTTCCAACTAAGCTAGGGTTTGATATGAAAAAGAGGCATAGGAGCAAAGGATCCATTTTATAGATCATATCAGCAATTATAATTCCATAACATCTCATAAACATCATGCCTCCCTCATTTTCCAAAAATCCATTGCAAGGACCAAGTCATTTGCCACACCTAGGGCCAGTTTTGCTTCAAACTATGTTTATGACCAAAAAGAGATGAATTTGGAAAAAGTGAGAGAGTTTTTTTTCCATCATAGGGTCAAGAAGAAAAACCTCCTTCATTTTTTACACAAGTATAATGGTTTGGGATAAATATAAAACATACAGGTGTCCCGGGAGAAATTCTGCATTGTTGGAGTGACCTTGGGAAAATCATGTTTTCTCACAGCTGGAGTGTCCAAATGACTTTCTTGATGACTCAAAAGAAAACTAGACTTAAAGATATTTCCAATGAGCTATCATGAGCTCAATTTTTAATTGAGGACGTCATCCAAAAGTGGGTTGCACCAGCACTCTACATTTTTGCACCATCATTCAGGACTTTTTGAATAGTATTGGTAGAATCAACTTTTTGTTGGTAAAATCAACTCCAAATAGGAAAAACATTGTATATTTGGAAATTATACTCCACAATATTTCCAACGAGCTATCATGGAGCTCATTCAGAGACAGGGAAGGCCTCCAAATGCCTTCTACAAAATGGCGCTGCGCACGGACAGACAGGCGCTGCGCGCTGGCACTGTGCTCCTGGCAGCACTCTGCAGATTTTGCCAAATACTTTCAAGAATCAAATTTTTTGCCTCTAAAGTTTCTGAAATCTAATAAAATAACCTCCTTCATAACAGCGGATAGCTTCAGAGGGTTTCAAGCTGCCTTGTAGGGTTTGAAAAACTGAAAATGAAGAAATCAGTAAAGAGGCATTGAAATTTGAGCACTTAAATAGAGTAAAGACCGAGAAAAACTTGGAGACATAACTAAATATTTTTCATAGGATTATCCAAACCCTTGAAGGACATTTCCACCAAGTTTGAGGCAAATCCGGAAACTTTTTGTTTTTTCCAAATTTTGGCCCCTAGGAGCGCAACACCCTAGGCGCTACGCTCTTTTTTGGGGCATCCTCAGCTACTAAATTTTACATTTTTGGGTTTTTCATGTCACCATTAGTCTACCCAAAAACTTTCAGGTCAATTGGAGCATTTTTCCCCCTCAAAAGGACAAAAAACATCTCAAAAATGACCTTTCTGCCTCCTTTTCAGGCCTGGCGCTACGCGTTGAGCAGTCACGGGAGATTGTATTTTTGAGCAAGTAAGGGAATCCATTAAGAACAAATCAAGTATTTCTGGAAATTAGACTCTTCAATCTTTCCAACGAGCCATCAAGGGGCCAAATCCGATGCCAAGAAGGGGTCCAAATCTCAGCTGCAACAAACCCTAATTTTTGCTGATATGGAGCTACGCACATAGAGCTTTTTGCCAAGAAATCAACAAAAGACACTAATTAATGGCAAATTGGTTTTTTAATATTTTCTTGGAAAAAACACTCCTGATTTTATTGGGGAGTTATGTTTTGGTGTGTTTCATTTATTTTCTTATCTCTTATGTGTCTTGGGCCTTGCATGGTCATTAAGCACATTTATGACATTTATGGTTGAATTAGGGTTTCTGGAAGCCTCTTAGGGTTTCCACCTCCTCTTTTGCCCCATAAATAGAGAATGGGGATATTTTGTATTTTTTTGGATGTTGATGACTTATGCTGAAGTAATACATAGTCCCTTGAAGCCTTTGATGATAATTTGATGTCTTGGAGCTTATGCATGATTTGATTCACTTGTTGATGGAGAAGGACTGTTTACAGGATCCATAGGCCTGGTTGATGGTGAATTTTTCTCTTGTTAATGTTTTCTAAGCTTATCATATGTTTTCCATCCATATATGCTGCAGTAGAACAAAAAATCTAGACTAAGATATGCTTGTTGATGGCACCTTAGATCTATTTGTTTCCTTCACTGCTTAAATGTTTTCTTTTGCTTAAGATATGTTAGGGAATTCATCTCTTGCTCTCTAGTAAGTTTTTGGCTTGTCTATTTTCGTGAATGATTTAGATCAGTTAGTATCAATTATGATTTATGGCTAGCCTTGCATATTGTTACCTCTGAAGTACTATGTTCTTGAAATCATCTTTTGAAGCAGCTTTGCCTATAGTTTGTCAAATAATTTTGTCTTAACCATGCTCTTTTCCCTCACTTAGCTAAAATTGTCTCAAGGAACTTTTATAGTTGTCACTCTGGATGTTAGGTTTTTCTCTTCTTCTATGGTTATAGTTACTTGTGCAACTTAAATTTTTTTCCTGCACTTGATGATAGAATCCATGAAAGATTAAATAATTTTTTTTCCTTTCTATGTTTTATTTGAATGTTGTCTTGGTTGATTATCTACTTTTCAGTCTGAAATCAAATGGATTAGGTTTTTCTTAAGCCTTTGACTCTCTTTATATGCTTATAAATCTTCTAACTCCCTCAGTTTACAAATATATAAAGGATTTTGTTTCTTCCCTTTATTAGCTTGTTGTTCTCAAGTTTAATTTCCATCTCATGATCCTTTCACAACCTTAAAGATCCACCAACTAAGTTAAAATTTCCCTGCAAATGCTCTTGAAACCATTGATGAACTCATTCATGACCTTGTTTGACTCCATTGCCCAATAACTTAACAATCTTCCTTGTTTTGTATCTAAATATATCTGAGCATCATACCCAACCAAAAACAATCAAAATACCCTGCACTTAAAATCTAGCCTAAAATCAACCCTAATCAACAAACAAGTTCACATCTTTGCACCTACTTGAGAGATCCCTCTCTGAATCCAGGAAGGCTAGGTCCTTGGATTCCAAAGCTTGGTTTGATGTTACCCTGTACATTTGTATCTCAACCAATCTATCAAATTACAGGAAGCTAACAGCTCCAAAAGTGCTAAGACTAGAGATATATGCTCCAAAACAGATTTCCAAGACAACCCAGAAAGGTTTCCGGAAATACACACTATAAAAAATAGTTGATATGGCCCTAGGACTGAATAATCACTACAACTGGATCAATGATAGGAGGTGGCTGATCTGATATATGAGATGGATGATCCTCCTCCAATAGATCTCCTAAATTAAGGTTTGATCCCTACACCGGAAACCCAAACACTCCAAATAGGGTAATAAACCCACTGTTGTAGCTGCTCTCTAAATTAACGCAGTCCTTGAGGGAAACTGCACTATATCTGATGATAGCTACTTGGCCTCCTACCAAATAATGAAATGAAGCTCTGATAACTTCCTCACAAGTCTCCTGGATGAAAGGATGATCCCTCCAATTGAAAACTAGCTCATCAATGGGGTTTTACAACCCTCCACTGCTACAACCCTGCAACACAACACAGATCTGGAATATACTGCGCTGTATATGAAGACTAAAGCTTGGCCAAATTCCAGGGAGTGGTAATGCAACTCAAGATAACCTCTCTTGAGTAGGAACTCTAAGTCCCCCAAGGATGAGGGTGGGATTTCCACTCGGAAACACCCTTGTGCTAAATAGCACTGTAAACTCTGCTAAACAGAAAAAGCATACATAGATATGTCACATGAAAAATCTAGATCTAAAAAGATCAAAATCAATAATACAAATCCATGTCCTCTAATGATGCCATCCTCTTCCTTTTATGCTAGGTGAGCATCCTCACCCTAGGTCCCACTTATTAAAGGAGTTAATCTCATGCAAACAATCCTCCTTAATGACTGCACTGTCCTCCAATAAACCTCCACTAGCTCCATAAAAATGTTGTTGATTTGGTCAACATTGACCTAGTCCACATGATCTAGCCCCTGTTCACACCTAAGGGTGATTTATTTAGCTTAAATTATGATCCACCTTCACATGAGAAGTGGTTTTATTCTTTCAAAATAGATTTAGGGGTCTCCCTACCCACTTATTCACCTATCTAAGTGACAAAACACAACTTTAATATTCCAATTAGATGCAAGCTAATTTAGGAATATTCTCCTCTGTACTTTTCCCACTAGTCCCCTCTCTGGAACTTTCTTTGAGCATTCCTCTACTCTTTCTAGGCTTCAACTCATTTGTACTTTTGAGAACACAATTGTCCTCTTGTATATCAATCATAACTGAAATACTAGGTTCTCACCACACTCTCTCAGAAACCCTTACTGGCTGCCTTAATCACTGCTCTTAACGTTATGATCTTCTTGATAATATGCCTCACTAATTTTTGTTACATGCATATCAATGATATTTAAAACAAAGACAATTCCAAAGCTTTCAAAAGCTTGTTGTTGCCAAATTTCTATGGCCACATTAAAATTCTTCTACTCAGTTTCCATATCTAGCTGAGCTAACCTCTTTCCCTTGCATGTAACTAATTATCCCAAATTAGCTTTCCTTTTCCTCCTTAATATCTAAGCTCCTGCATATAAAATCTATTCATTCACAAAACCTCCTCTACAGACCTTCTATCTATCTCCAAAAGAGCAAACCTTGCTCTGATACCAAATGATGCAGGGCTAATGGCTAACCCTGCTCTTACCCAGGATTAATACTCATAACAAAGTATACACTCCAAATTTGACACATTCAGATAGGTTCATGTATCTCGAAGAACCTTTAAAAACCCATTTATATGATTATAAAATTCATTTCACGAAAATCCTCATTAACAATATTTGTGGGACTCTGGTTTAAAACCCAAAGTAATCCCTCTCAATAAGCGCATTTATCATGAAATGATTTTACTTACCCTTATTACCTTCATCCCTTTTAATCTATTGTACATGACCACTTCACATTGACCGAGGCTTCCTCCTTCGGAAATATTTATTGCATCGCGACTCCACATCGCATCTCTAAACCAAACCCTTTCCTTTAGCGCATCACAAAACTTACCTCGTTGCACATTGGCGATCATAACATTTCGCACTTCGGCCCAAAAACCTTATTGCATGTTGCAAGGTTTAGCATCATCGCATATCGGCATTTCGAAAATTTAAGTCTCCATAATTAACTGTTATACCATATCACATGTGATGTGCGATATTTATCGCATCACATAGTGTAATATTCCAAATCTGGAACAGCTAGCAAGGAATGATTGGAAAACGCATTTTCCAGTAATGGTTGTTAGAGGATTTTAAACCAGGACCTGGATCCCTTAGAACAATGTGTATAGGTTCTAAATCCAAGAGGAGGCTCTAAAGAAATCCTTATAGAGTGGTTAAACAGATCTCCCACTACTAGATGTCCTTAGAAAGTGTCCGGTGAGGGACTGCAACAAATCTCAAGAAATAAATGGAAAGATAGTGTTTTTTTATAGCTGTGAACACATGAAGAGATATCTAGCCAAAAAATATGCTATATAGCAGCAAATGTGGAGGAATCAATCACTCCAGCTAGGCAACGGAAGCCTCAATGTGACATATACATGAAAATGCAAGATCAACGCTACATATGGAAAGCCTTGGCTAAAATAACGCAGTTCATAGGAGATACTGCAATATAAAAAATGATAATAGAATGATATATCAATATCAGCTCAAATAAATGAGGGGGAGAAAGTTGTCAACCCCTGAAGACACTAATACAGCAAAATACACAATCCTTGGAAGGATTGGCTACAATATACATGAAATTGGCAAATCTGCAGAAATGTCGGAGTTGTTGGGCAACAGCTACAACTCAAAACTGATACAATATTGAGATGGCTGAATCACATATCCAAAATGCAGAAAACCTCCTCCAATGGATTTCCTAAGTACAAGGCTAATCCTAATACTTAAAAATCTTGCCCTCCAGAATGTCGGTGCAACCTCTCACTGCAGATGCACTCTAGAATAACACAGTCAAGGCATTGGACTGCGCTGTAGGAGATAGAGAATACTTGGCTTGGTGCAAAATATGTGAAATCAGCTCAGAAACCTCCTTCACTGACCTCCCGGAACAAGAGAAACTCCCTCCTCTGAAAGATAATCCAAGGAAAGGTGTTGTGGAACCCCTCCACTGCAACACCCAGCAACACTACGTTATACTTCAGCAGAAATAACACAGTGACTGAATTATGGCTTTGGCCTTGAGCCAAGATGTGGAGAAAATGAAGTGAAATCCTTCAAGAAGCATCTCAAGAAGGAGAGGAAATCCTAAACAGGAATCCCTCACGCTAAGCAACACTGCAACTCAGCTAAACAGCCGGAGTATGCAAGTTAGTCCTTGGACTAAAATCAATATGCTCAAAGATATCTCACTATGGCTGCCTCTTCCTCCTTTTATGCAAGTGAATGCCTCTTTTCCATGGACCCCACACATTAGGGTTTCTTCCACAAAGAATCTTTCTCCCTCCAAAACTACGTTGTCTTCCCAAGTAAGCTACACCTCTTTGGCAGCGCTGTTGACTTGGTCAAACTTGACCTTGTCCTCATTCAACTTGCCCCTTTTCACACTGGAAGGTGAAAAATAAGTTATTCCAAATGATCCTTTCCCATTATGAAAGATCTTATTCCTACTCATGGGAATTTTACCCATTTTATTCACCTCCTAAGTGAAATTAACAAAAATTAATATTTTAATTTGTTGCATGCAAATTTTGGAATATTACAGTCCTCCCCTCTCAAATATTTCTTGTCCTCAAGCAAGTGCAAGGATAGACTGAGTTCTTTTCTCCTCCTCTCCCTATAGCATCCATGTATGATGATCTCCTCCAAGGAAAGTGATGCTATCTCATCAATCAAGCCTCCACATTTCCCCCCCTCAACATGCAAGTCAGTTATCAAGCCATCATCATGTAAAAGTGAAATACTCAAGAGGATAGAAAAGTGATGTCTAGAGGTCCCCTTGAAGAATGGGATCTGAAATGAAATGGGAACTATCTTTCCCATATGGATCCTCCATCTCCAAGCTATCAGCCATGCAAAATTAGTCACCTTCCAACTAGGCAACTCCTGAAAGCTGTCATCCCCCTTTGGCTCCGGCAAAGTAGGTGGGATAAAATTATGCACATGATAGACCATGTAGCCTACCCCACGTTGTCCCTCTCTCCACTTATGATAAGTGTAGAGTGTTGGCTATCCATGGGCTGCAATAAGTTTTCCCTCAAGTGGAAAAATAAGGACTAGACCTCCAAAGATCTCTCCCACAACGCTGCAAATCAAGCTGGCCCAAATATCCCCATATATGATGAGTTGGAAGTCATCAACATATGGAATCATCTCCATCATATGGCTCACCTCATTAAGTGACAAAGGTGCTGTGAAGGTAACCATATCATATCTCATGTTCCCCTTAGAACATGTAGTGCAAAAATTGTGAGGAATTTCTCCCTCAAAGGACACATCCACACAATGTGTCTCTCTCCAAAGCATGCTCCTCATGCAAATAAAAACAGTAGAGCCATAGGGAGAAAAAATGAGAATCATACTTGCTACCATATGCAACAAAGGAGAAGGACAATGGTCCCTCAAGTGCAACCAGTGCAGTTTGACCCTCAACTGCAATAGAGACTGATAAAAAGTGTGGCTTCTCAACAACTTTCCTGTTGCTCCAATCTCCTCATAAGTATGGACGAAGTGAATAATGTAAGGTGTACAAAGAGTATGTCCTCCATAATATATCTCTTCCCCAAGTCCTCCTAGGGAAGGCCTATCAATCATGCTTATGGCCTCAACTATACCATGAAGCTCTAAAGAAATAATGCTCCTCCTTGGAGCAACATCCTGCACATGTATGGTTAAGGGACATACATCATATAAATAATCATGAAAAGAATCATCACCCTTACCATATGTTCTGCTCATACAAATGGAGTGGCTCATAAGTGAGTCTCCTGTCATCTTCAAAGAGAAAAGAGGTGGTTGTGCTAACCCCCTCAAAGATTCATGTCTCTCCTCCATCTCCATCTGGTCCAGTGGTCTCCCTGGAAAAATGACTCCATGCAATGAGACATCCCCAACAAGAGATGACTGAATAGATGAATGGATAAAACTCTCCATGCTTCTACTACGCAATCCAATCACCTTCTTAGGTGCATCAACCTCCATAGATGAATAGGGATGTGTACTCCTCATATCATGATGTTGGGTCTTCTCCCTATCTCCTCCTTTTGTCTCCATGGCTCCACACCTCCTCAACAATGGCACATGTAAAACATGAGTTGTGCCTTGATCTCCATACATGAGATCCTGGGGAATTTCTTACAAAGATGCAAGCATCCCTCTATTTGGAGCAAGGGCTCCTCCTTCCTCTGCATGAGGCACTAGATAATATCTAGACATGACAGCGATGTTGCCCTCAATCCCTGCAACATGCATGGGAAACCCTCCAATGATTGGTTCCCTTTTTGAAAAAGAGATATCTCTGCTCCTTTACTCAAAGGGGTGAGATGGAAGTTTCTCCTTCGGCAAAGTATGGTGCGAGTTCTCAGCCTTCCCTATGGTTTTCTAAAATGATACTGCGTTCTCATGCAAGGGTTTTGTTTCGGTTTTCTTATTTTCTTCCACCATGTGTGTCACATGAATATTTTCATCAAATCTTTTCACTAATGCTTTAGTGAAATTTGCATAAGATGCCATGTTTACATTTCTTAAAGAAAAAGATTCAAAGATCCACCAGGCATAAGCCTTACCTTTCAAATGCAGCACTGCAACTTTGATGGCTTCATCTTCAAGAATGTGGTGCTGCTGCAAGAAGGTCTCTAACTCCTCCACCCAAGCTTTGGTTGAACATTCAGGTGAACCCTCAAAGGTAGATAGATGAAATCTATCCTGCTGCTCTCTTCCATTCACCTTCATCTTGCAAAACTTTGAAAAACTGATATGATCTCAGAATTTCTGAGTTTGAGACTCATAATCTTTCAAGAAATAACTAAGGGTTTCCCTCCTAGAAACCTCTTCTTCTCTTTCCATCTCTCTTCTGGAAATCCTAGGCATGTGACTGCGTTGTACAAGATGGTGTGTAGCTGCTTGCTCACACTCCTTATGTGCAAATCTAGAGTTTGCTTTAGAATCAAACCCTCCAGGAGATTCTCCATACTTCCTCATGATCCCCTAGAACTCTTCATGAATCGTATATATAGATTTAGGAAGAAGCTTGGTAAGCTCATCCCCTTTTTCTTCTCCAAAATATGGAGTCTTCTTCCTGCTTATTTCTTTGTCTCCTTGATGAGAATAGGAAGTGCAAGGTTCTTCCTCTTCTTTCTGCTTATCCTCCTTGGGGAGGTTCTTCATGGATCTGAAATATGATGAGATAAAACCCATCCTCTTCAATATTCTGATCTTCTTGGGCTTAGACTCACAGGCTGAGCCAAGAAATCAGCTTTGATACCACTTTAATATTCCAAATCTGGAACAGCTAGCAAGGCAAGACTGGAAAACGCATTTTCCAGTAATGGCTGCTAGATGATTTGTAACTAGGACCTGGATCCCTTAGAAAAATGTGTCTAAGTGCTAAATCCAAGAGGAGGCTCCAAATAAATCCTTCTAGAGTGGTTAAACAAATCTCCCACTACTAGATGTCCTCAGAAAGTGTCCGGCGAGGGACTGCAACAAATCTAAAGCAAGAAATGGAAAGACATCGTTATTTTATAGATGTGAACACTATTGAAAATGCAGCAAGATGATGGATCTTAGTGAAATGAAGTCGCCTTCACTAAGTGGGCCCGCAGGCAAATTCTGGCGCAAAGTCTATTTTTAGACTATGTCTATTTTTAGACATATGGAGCATGGTCCTGGGATTGCAGTATGTTATTCTTGGAGTATTGGTCATGTTGGTAAAAATAGATGGGACTCTATTTTTTGGACCTATAGGTCGAAGTCTATTTTTAGACTGCCTCTCCTTAAAATAGGGAAGTCAAATATTATTTACCCTTTATAATATTTGGACTATAAACTTCAGTTTACTCTCTTGGAGCACTTCAGTTCGAGCCTTGGAAGTGGCTCATGCATCTGACAGAGGAATTACGCTATTCCCAAGGGTTTGGTGAGCACATACATGGTTGACTTCAGTTAGGACTTCAGTGGCAGAAGTTTGGTGGAGTTAATGAGACAGCTAGTGGAGTTGTGTTCGGTTTAATTTAGTTGAACTGGTTGAGATTAGTTTAACTAGCTAATCAACTAGTTATGAGTGGAGTGAATTAAATATTATTTAATTCATTAATTAGTGACTCATTATTCAACTCAAGAACACATCAGTTCACTACAGTGCATGGACAGTTCAGTGGAGACCAGTGAAAGAGGTAGATGAAAGGGTGGAGTTAGCTATCAGTGGCGACATCAGTTGTGCATGAGATTTGCACAACACTTGGAGGAATTGCCCATGATGATTGCGCTGTCAAGCCAAGGAGATTCGAACCTTGGATCTCTATTTAGACAAGCCATGATTGCGCAATAGAGGCAGGCAATTAGTGGATGTGTTTTGAACCTGCGACTTGTTCAAAACCAAGCTAGTTTGTGTGTAACTTCATGAGATAATACTGAGTACTTGTGAGGAGTATTGTACTGAGTTTGTTACATGTTTTCTCCATTATAATATACACAATAGCTGTGGGGTTTTCAGCTATAAGCTTTCCCCATACATACTGTGTTAATGTGTATGATGATTTGATGTGCTATCGCTTGTTTTATTTCCGCATGTGTGATGATCTGAGTGGAAGAGATTATGTGTTTCATATGAATTCGAATTGATATGTGATCAGGATAATCTCGGTGGATAATTAATCATTATTCAGCAAATTTCTACAAACACATGAAGATATATCTAGCCAAAAAATATGTTATATAGCAGCAAATGTGGAGGAATCAATCACTCCATCTAGGCAATGGAAGCCTCAATGTGACATATACATGAAAATGCAAGAGCATTGCTACATATGGAAAGCCTTGGCTAAAATAACATAGTTAATAGAAGATACTACAATATACAAAATGATAATATAATGATATATCAATATCAGCTCAAATAAATGAGGGGGGGAAAGCTCTCAACCCCTGAAAACACTAATATAGCAAAATACACAATCCTTGGAAGGATTGACTACAATATACATGAAATTAGCAAATCTGCAGAAATGTCGGAGTTGCTGGGCAGCGGCTGCAACTAAAAACTGATACAATATGGAGATGGCTGAATCAGATATCCAATATGCAGCAAACCTCCTCCAATGGATTTCCTAAGTACAAGGCTGATCCTAATACTTAGAAATCTTGCCCTCCAAAATGTCGGTGCAACCTCTCACTGCAGATGCACTCTAGAATAACGCAGTCAAGGCACTGGACTGCGCTATAGGAGATAGAGAATACTTGGCTTGGTGCCAAAGATGTGCAATCAGCTCAGAAAAATCCTTCACTGACCTCCCGGAACAAGAGAAACTCCCTCCTCTGAAAGATAAGCCAAGGAAAGGTGTTGTGGAACCCCTCCACTGCAACACCAAGCAACACTACGTTATACTTCAGCAGAAATAACGTAGTGACTGAATAATGGCTTTGGCCTTGAGCCAAGATGTGGAGAAAATGAAGTACAATCCTTCAAGAGGCCTCTCAAGAAGGAGTGTAAATCCTAAACAGGAATCCCTCGTGCTAAGTAGCACTGCAACTCAGCTAAACAGCCAGAGTATGCAAGTTAGTCCTCAGACTAAAATCAATATGCTCAAAGATATTTCACTATGGCTGCCTCTTCCTCCTTTTATGCAAGTGAATGCCTCTTTGCCATGGACCCCACACATTAGGGTTTCTTCCACAAAGAATATTTCTCCCTCCAAAACTGCGTTGTCTTCCCAAGCAAGCTACACCTCTTAGGCAGCGCTGTTGACTTGGTCAAACTTGACCTTTTCCTCATGCAACTTGCCCCTTTTCACACTGGAAGGTGCAAAATAAGCTACTCAAAATGATCCTTTTCCCATTATGAAGGATCTTATTCCTACTTATGGGACTTTTACCCATTTTATTCAAATCCTAAGTGAAATTAGCAAAAATTAATATTCCAATTTGCTGCATGCAAATTTTGGAATATTACACACAGATCTTAAGTTATCGCACTTCGACACTTTCACAATTTAATCTGCAATGACATTTTAACCATCCATCGTGATCTTTGTTCGACGCATCCCATAAATTCCCAATTCACATCCGTCGCTGATCAATATGTGATCCGACGGTCCCTATGCTTTCTTCCATGTAATTTCACTTGACTTTCGTCTGCATATTCCTTTGGTTTCTTCTACTCGATCCCTACTGTGTCTTGATATACATTCATGTTTCTATCCTTGTTGTTCTTCAATGGTGTTAATCCCTCATAAGCTTTGTTATGCAGAATGGTCCTAACTACTGCAACCAATTTTTCACTTTTTTTTCACTCTAATCTTCCTCGAACTCACCTACAATACTTACGTTATATGAGACACACACAATTTTATAATTCATTATCACTCTACACTCCAAATAAACTTGGAATTGAGTTTTCTATTCACAAACAAATATTTACATAATAATGGATCTCCTCTCCGCCTGATTTTATATTTCATTGGCCTCTCCACACTAATTCTCTCTCTCTCTCTCTCTCTCTCTCTCTCTCTCTCTCTCTCTATTCATGTAGGCTTACAATCAAATCTCCTATCTAATAATATGGTCTCTAATTCCCTTGAGGCTTACAACTATATACAAAAGGTTCTGCAACCAATTCGGGTTCAGATCCTCAATCTTCTCAACTAAATCCTAAGAATCCTCTAAATCCACAAAATCATCAACTAATTCCTAAGTCTAGGATTCACAATCCCTTTGAAATCTCAACTAGCCTAAATCTCTCATGTTCTCCTACATCCGAGAACATTTACAAATATGCCTCACAATATTTAATTAAATCCTATTCTAAACGTCTCACATAAAATCACTCAAAACATTGAAAATTACATTAATTAAATACTTAGGGAACCAACTCCCTTGAAAACATAATACCCCCTACATTATACTAAATGTACAAAATTTGGAACCATGATGCTCCTGCATCATATCCATCATGCCAAATTTCTGAAGAATCCTGATCACATACTTTCCCTGACCAAGTTATATCTCACTAGGATTCTACTAAACTTTGAGTCTCAAGTAATAATTCATAATCCAAAGATCCTTGATATCAAACTCAGCTCTAACTACTTCTTACATTCCTAAATTCAATGATCTATAGTTAGCAACTAGTGGATCATCCACATGCAAGAGTATGGTAAATGGTTGAACCTAGAACACCTTGATATATAGGTTAGGATATGCAGAATGCTTGTTGAAACCAAGCCTTAATATGTATGAATCCATTCTAGCATACCAAGCTCTAGGTGATTTATTTAAGCTATCTTCAACCTGCAGACATAAGTCTCCCTCTGATTTATTTCAAATCCTTGATGTTGATCAATTTAAACCTCTTTGAGAATAGTCCCATTCAGGAACGTTGTCTTGACATCTATTTGATTGATGGTCCATCCCATAATAGTATCCAACGAAACAAGTGATATTATTTTTGTATACCTAGTTATGGGAGAAAAGGTTTCCATATAATCAATTTCTACCTTTTGCGAGAAGCCTCTTGCTACAAACCTTGCTTTGTATATTTTTATGCTCCCATATGCAACATGATTTATCTTATAAATCCACTTGGAAGTGACTATATATTTGTCACATGGCCTAGGGACAATATCCAAGACATCATTCTTCATTATGGACTGGTATTCTTCCTGCATGGAATTCCTCCACTCTTGATGTTTAACTTCATATTCATAAGAGGAAGGTTTTGCTTCAGTAAGCTTCATTATATATGCATCATATCCTAAATACCACATTGATATTTTTATTTCCTTGGAGGTCCTTGATGTTGTGTGTCCTTCTACTTCTTGAAGATTAGTTCTCAACCAAACATGTCTCTTTTTATTTTCTAGAATAATGTTTTTTTGCATAGGCTCACAAGGACCTTCAACATTTTCTTGAGTGGATGTCTATTCTTGACCATCACTGTCCCTAGAGATATCCTCAAATATAGGTATCTCTTCTTCAACAGAGCCAACTAGAACATCCTTTGAATTATGGTAATTTATGCTCTCATCAAAAATGACACTCTTCCTTACTTCAATTTGATAACCATCTTTAAGATAGATTATATATCCTTTATATGAAGCAATATACTCAAAAAAAATGCCCTTTAGGCTAGTAGGATCTAGCTTATTTCTTTTGTACTTGGGTACATGAATATACACATGATACCCAAATATTCAAATATGATCCACACTTGGCTTCTTTCCTATAAATTCTTCTTTCAGAGTCATGTTGTTGGGAATCTTATGAGGACTTCAGTTTTACAGTTAGATAGTTGTCATGCATTCCTTTCCCCATACCGATTGAGGGAGATCTTGATCATGTAACATATCCCTAACACATTCTTCAATATTTCTATTTTTCCTTTTTACCATGCCATTATATTGAGGATTATAAGGAACAATGAGATCCCTCTTAATTATTGCTTCCTTAGAAAAAATAATTAATTCCTTGGAGGTGTACTCTCTACCATTGTTGGACCTCATAGTTTTAATCTTTCTTTCGGTTAATTTTTCCACTTCATTCTTGAACTCATAAAACTTTTCGGATACCTCATCCTTATTCTTGATGAGGTATAACCAATTATTCCTTGATTAATCATCAATGAAGGTTACATAATATTGATGCCCATCAGGAGACTTAACTATCATAGGTCCATATACATCTAAGTCATGAGATCTAAAATTTCCTTAGATTTGGTGTTAGTGCTTGAAAATGGCTTCCTTACGTTATTCCCTAGAGCACACCCCTTACAAGTCCCTTCATGTTATTCCTTCAAATAGTGTATGTCATTGACCATTTGACTTAAATATGGAAAAATATTAAATTGAAGGTGTCCATATCTTCTATGCCACACTTCAAAAGAAATCACATTCAAGTGAACTAGGGCCTAGGCTAGAGGTGTATAGAGTCTATACAATCTCCTCCCATGAATCCCAATTATCCTAGAATTATCAATACTTGATCCCTTACCCCAAAATAGAACCTTTCCATCAACAAAAGAAACTATATCACCTTTATCCTCTAGACAAGAAATAGAGAGTAAGTTTTTCTTCAAATCTGGAACATATAAAATGTTGTTGAAGTGAATGCTTCCACCAGAATCGAGCTCCAGTGATATATATCCAATGAAATTCATTGGATAGATCTTGTTGTCTCCAATTTTGATTTAGTGATATGAGTTTCTTTTTTACAAGTTTTGAAGTTGATTGCATTCGCTTATCATATGTCTGGAGGCACCACTGTCAATAACCCTTACATTCTCACCCTTGAAAGTGTCAGATAAAGTGGAGAAACAATTTCCTTCTGTTGCTTTATTTTCTAACTTGGAGATGAACTTAAACATGCATTTGTTAATGGATGTAGCAAGATTTCCAAAAAACTTGACACCCTTCTTCATAAACCTTGTCATAGTTCCAACTAAATTATGATCTTAAGGTTGGATAATCTGGAGACATGTAGATTATAACTTATTTTCCTAATATTGATAATTACTTATGATATTATATTTCCTTTTATTGTTTCTTTAGTTATTCTCATCAAGAAAATACCAAAAACAATGAATATCACAAAGATACAAAGTACACGGGATATAGGCTCCAAGCTAGGGAAAAACCCCTCCAAGGGGAAAAACTAAAGAAATCCTTCTCTGATTATATATAGAAACTACTTACAAAGATACTTCCAAGACCCAAAGACAAATGCCAACAAACCCTCCAAGATCCAAGTCATCCCCCAACATGATCTCTTCCAAGGAAGCTACTAAAACATCAATATTGCAACTCTGCTATGGCAACTTCGCACCTACAACATAATTTTGGTCCTACAATTTCAACCTCCTACAACTGCTCTATAATTTTAGCCTTTTGCAACAAGAAACTTCACAAACCCTAGAAATACAATAAAATATAATCTTTGGTAAAATTTGACTTCTTCTCCTCTTCTTCGTTCTCCATACACTCTTTTTCTTCTTCACTACCACAGATCAAACTTGACTTAAGTTAATGTCCAAATGAGGTCAAGATCCATTGTATTTATAGGCTCTCTTGAGAGTCTAATAACCCTCCTTTAGGTCGAGTTGATCTTTCTCTTGGGCCGACTTGGTCATGGGATACAAAAAATGGATTTTTCTTGATAAAATAAATCTCTTTATTTATTACAAGGAGTCCAATTTGTACTATGACACATGACCAATAATATTGTTTATCGTAGAAAGAAATAGAAAAACTAAAAGCATGAAGATCATGCTTTTGACTCAAACTTGAGTATGAAACCCATACTCCAAAAATAAAATAAAATTTATTTTTTTCTTTCTTTTTATTTTCTTTATAAAGAATATAAATTCTCATGATTACAATTAGGGACTTATGAAGACCAAACCTAGTTACAATTTTCAACAGATTTTTGGTTGGATATGAAAATTTTCCCTCAAACTGACTCATGGAAATTTTCCAATCTAGATTATATAGCAGATTATGTGGTTCTACATAAAATGCATTGGAAGCCTAACCTTAATAGTCAGTTGGGGTGTGTGTTAAGCTTGATGGTGCTTTTACGAGTTGGGTTCAACAGTCCTTTCCTGAAAGGGTGGAACCTCCTTCTCTTCCAAAGAGCCTTGATGTTGGTTCTATGTATATTTTTTTTCATATAATTGATATATTTTGAATTTGAGTGTGTGAATAAAGAAAAAATAAGAGGAAATTAGAGGAAGATAGCACATTTACCATAAGTATATAATCTTCCCCTATTTTATTGAATACATGAATTAGTGTGTACATATATGTATGTGTCTCAGTGGTTAAGTTAATGTTGTAATGATAACATTCCAAATTGGTTTTATTTATTTATTACAGGAATAATTGATTACTACAGGCCACTAGGTTCAAGTGTTCAATTTTCAAGAAACATAGATCAAAATCTAATTCACAATGTAATCATAAATTTTATGAAGAGACTGGATTATATTTCATATAACCTAAATTTGAGTTTTTTAGTTGATGGAAATGGAAAATTTTCCATCATGGATTTCCATCATTCTAAACTATGAGATATCTAGTTTAGACCCAATTACTAATTACAACAAGGAGGTTGATCCAATATATTTGGATCAAAACATTAGTTATAAAAAGTATATCCAAATTAAAGGAGGTATTCAGATCAAAAGATATCCAAATTAATTGGGATCTCTAAATCTTTTAA
The DNA here is from genome assembly GCA_034641835.2 of Pinus albicaulis. NCBI lineage: Eukaryota > Viridiplantae > Streptophyta > Pinopsida > Pinales > Pinaceae > Pinus > Pinus albicaulis. The sequence continues at coordinate 607,801,592 of CM076572.1, forward strand.
TCTCCAGTATGAGCGTAATAAAACCATCTAGATATCCAGATTTTATATTGCACAAGGAATTGGTATTTGTACCTTGAAGTGAATTTTGGGGGTTGGGATTAAACAGATCACTATTGGTGATGAAATTTGAAGTTGATCACCATAACTACCACACAAAATTTCGACTGCAAAGTGAGAGATTCATATATCTTAGAACAACTTTAAAGAGAATCAATCCATAATTAAGGGAGAAATAAGTTAACAAAGACTATAGGGCATCAAATTGTTTTACGTCATTTCTATCCATCCTTTAGACCAATTTTTAGGTTAAATATTTCTGAGAAGGAAGTAAATTTATCACTTGAAGCAATTCAACAAAGTCACTATTATAAAAATTAAAAATCATAGGCACCCTAAGTCAATGACTATGATAGGTGAATCTTTTTACTTTTTCACTCTATATGTTGAATGTTAAGTACACGTGCGTCAATATTATGCAAATTTTGTTGACATATATTTTCTAGAATATTTAAATCCACATTAATGTCATGACATATGTAAGTTGTGGTATATTCGTTGTTTTGTGTTGTATCTTTTGAAACTCAAATGTGATGTCGAGGGGAACCATTTTCAACCCCATTTTAATAGAAACCAGAAAGTGAGGCGAGGGGTTTTCAATTTCCTATGATGGGTTTGGATTCATATATGTATAATTATATGATTTAATAAAACATAGGTAGGTGAGACAAGATAAATCACATTTCACATGAGCCAATGAGGCATAGATAAATCAATTATAGGTTGTTTGTTAAGGAACCCCGTGGTAAAATGGTTATTTGTTTCATACAAATTGAGAAGAAATATAGCCACGAGTATGGCTTGGTGTCGCCAAGGTTGGGTGCGATCCTTGGATTTTTGATAATTTAGATGCCCCCGGGCCATTGTTTATGCAGTCACATCTTAGTCTCGCAAGTTTATGACATACTAAAAAACAACAAAAAATCACATTTTCTACGTGTATGATTTAATGGAGTGAATTAATGTATTTTTAAACGCACTCGTAGGGGTGGGATCACAAGGTTTATTTTATATGTTAACTATTTTCTCTTAGATATGGATGTAATAGACAAAAAAAATTTCTTAATGCATCCACCCTATCCATAGGAAACAAGTTTTTAGAAAATGAGCTTTTGTAAAAGTATTTTATCATTATGGGGAGAGATACATTGGTAAATTAAGAAAGTGAAAAAATTAAGAAAAATACATATTAGTAAATTTAATATGAAGACATGAAACTAAGAAAAAAAATAATCTAATCTAATGGTGATGGAAACAATTAAAAGGTTTGTTAGTTTCCTTTCATTTGAAGTGTGACATAATCCATGTTCATCACTTCCCCTCCCACCCATTCCCCTGCTTCAACAACCACAACTCAATATCATATAATTTATGTTATTCATTGTAAACTCTATAATTTTTTTATTTTTTTTTTGGAATCATATGCATCTACCTCAGGCCCTACCCTCCTCATACTATTTTATAATTGAATTTACTTCTTTTAATGTTTGATATTTTATTGAGAGTCCATTTCATAGGTTACATATCACTAGAAAGAACTCAAGAAATAGGACTATCATACCCATTACCCATATCATTTTTTATTATTTTATAAATATGACACTAACAAACTTAATTTAAGTGACAAAGGATTGCAATTTACTTGCCATCATTATGTATTACAATGCACATTCATCCATAATGTGCCCCAACACAAAATTCATTGTCTCTCAAGAGATCCACTGTAGGAATATATAAAAGGCAAATATGGGGTTTTCGATCCAACTTAAGAAACACCCACTATTAGCACTAGAAAATTTTACGCTCTAAAAGACATCTAAGGTCGTCCAGCAGAATTTACAGGTAAATATTTTGTAGATGAAGATATTATGGAAGTTCAAAAAAATTAATTTATCCAAAGGTTGCATGTGTAAACTTTGGACTTTGTGGCATATATCAAGGAAAAAATATGACCACGTGGATTTTTCTTTGAAAGTCACACAGTCGAAGAAAAGTGCAACTCAAAAAATTTGGGAAAACTTCCCACACTTTTAGGATGATTCATTGACATGTTTCAGTCAAAAATAGTTGAATTTGAGTTGCCTTGAAGATATGAATCCCTCAATGGAATCATATTTTCCTACTCTTGAGTAACTATCATTCATGAACCAAGTGAGGGAAGATGGATTAAAAAAAATTCTATATAACCAAGCCATGGGAGAACCAAAATAAGAGACAATGATATGTTGGCCAAATTTTTATTAGAGCAGCACCACATTTCATTGTTGAAGTAGAAAAAGTAAGATCATTAGAATGTTGGCCATATTGCCTCTAAGAAATCCATAATCCTAGTGAGAGAATAAGATTCCACCATTCTCTAAGAAATCCATAATCCTAGTGAGAGAATAAGATTCCACCATTGAGAGATTCTTCATACTTCTTTTCGGAGAGAGGAGAAGCTTGCAAAGAGATTGAGGAAAGGAACCTCCTTGCTGAGGTTTTTTTAGCACCATATCTCAAAGAATTTTCTTCAATTGTTTAGTATTGATCTAATATATTCATTTTCTACCACTAGTAGTTAATAAAGGGAGCCTTTTTCCATTATTTTATTGACTTGTTTTCTTCATTAAGCATTATTTTTGTATTTATCTCTTTGTTTAGTTTATGTTTGTAGATGCATTGTATTCACAATTTTCAATTCTTTGTTTATCCAGGTTTGTCCATTAGAAGCGCCTGGTTTCAAGCATGAATATATTGGTATGTGAAAGGGCAAGGTGGGAGATATCTTAGTCACAAGCACAAAGATACCATATCAAACTTCGTTGGTGGTTCTTAGTCTCATTTATTATAACTATGATCGATCTCATTTATTCAAAGTTGTTACTCCTTGTAAGCTTTATTGAAACATATCGTGTATTGTCCAATAACACCAACTATATATGTATTCCTTTGTAGGGAACAACCAACTACTAAGGGGATGTTATTTGGTACACCATTGCTACAAAAAAAAATACTGCAAAATTTGTGACTCCACTGGTTTCTTTTCTTTGCTCTAACGGTTTTATTTGCATGAACTTCTCTCTGCATAACCACCTTACAAGGCTCCCAAAATCTTCTGGAATTTTTGCAGGACCTTTTGGACCTATTTTTAGCTGAGAAGCTTCGTAATTCACAATTTATTTTCGACAATGCACCTTTTTTTCACTCAAATGCACGACCGCGTCTATGCATAGCTAAACCCGCGCGGTTTCGAGAAAGCAAAAACAACCTTGTAATTTATCCTTTTTCAGGTGCTTGGAAGCCTTTAATGAATTTCCTTCACCTTTGCATTTTTTTTTACAGACTGTTTAGATTTCTTGGTTTCTTTACTAACCACTTTTACTGGAGAAATTGGATTATATTTCATTTTTATTCGCAATACACACACAACATAATTAGGGAGAAAAGTAAGTGGCCAAATTCCACATATATTTTCCAAACTATTTTTCTAAGTTTTTGCAAAACATATATCTTAACTAGTGCAGGAGTAAATGGCCCATCATCCACAAATCTTATTACTAAACAAAGCATTTTTTCCATTTCAATATTTTTAGGACAAGGGCCAAGTATCAATACAAAAATTAAGGAATTTTTGCTTCCCTTGCTTCTTTTTGATGAACTTTGGATTGCATATGAATGCCTTATTAAATAACTTCAGTTTCATGACTCCCTTTAAACCCACATAGTGTAATAGGAAAAAGAGTGAGCGGCCCATTATTTTCACATCATTTCTTTTTCATGCAAGGAATAATCAAAACTTAGCGAAATTAGGGGGATATAGTAAATTATCATCATATATTCACATCTAATCACACTTTGTATGTTCACTTCACCACACACTAAGCATTTTTAATCCTCGAATGAGAAGACATCCAATTTACGAAGATTTTTTTACTTAGCTTACTTTTGCTTACCATATCACACCCTAAAAAACTTAAGACCCTAAAAGAAACCATAACTTGAACCAACTAAATCTCCCCACAGGGGCCATAAGAGAATTTATAGTTCAGGTTACAACCATTGGGGGTAGGCATCCCATAATTTGCATGGTCATGTTACATATGTGAAACATAGAAATTTAATTTTAGGGTGATTAAAATCCTTGAATAACCCCATGAAAAATAATACTTGAGCATATTAGAAGCTCGATTCAGAGAGATTCTGGCTTAGGTAAAATGTTTGTGGTACTATTTGGGGCTACCCCACCATTCTAGTGTTCGGTACTGGTAACTAACTACCAAGAAGCTAAAGAATGGGATGCTCACGTGAGACAAAGGCACTTTAGTGGAAATAATCTAAGGAATCCTTTCCCTATAGGTGGAGGTGCGGGAAGCACTGAAACCTCATCCATTACCTTGGTCGATTCTGCGACTATTAGAAAGCATCACCAGTTCTTTCGGGACGTTGCCCTAGTACCCATCAGAAGATATCTTCGCAATGCCTAGTTACTTTGAGTGTGGCAAGGATTATTATGTTTGAATATGATTTTTTATCAGATGAAACAATAAATAAATAAATAACCATTTTTGTTTGATTGATCATATAGCCTAATTTTAAAATAAAATTAATCATTTTATTTTCTCATTTGTTTATGTATGTGATTTTATTGAATGTATATTTACCCACTTCCTTAAAACACACAAAATAATGCACACACTACTTGACAACATAGGGGACCCCACATCTCCCCATTGATCTAGAAATTTTTTAAACCTCCCCCCATTACCAGGGCATAGAGGGGCGCCACGTAGCCACCATTATACAATCTTCCTTTATTAGTGCAACTTTTCTCAGGACTCCTCCCTGTCAAAGAAAAACTTTCACGACCCTGTAAGGGTCCCCACACACTACCCCTTTGGGTAGCCCACATACCACTCTTCCAAAAAGTCCACGAGACACCCATCAGGGAGTTCTCCTCACACTTCCCCAAATGGGACCCCTTTACATATAGTTTTTCAAAATTGTTTCGCGATGGTGAACAAATTTCAGGTCCAATTTTTGGATTCCTTAAATATACCTGATTTAAGCAGTTAACTAATGACTCTATAGCACATGGCTCCAATTGGCCACCCATGCCTACCAAATTACCTTCTGATGTTCCAAAATTTGAAGGTAAACAAGGAGAATATCCTGGAAAACATGTCATGACCTTTCACCTGTGGTGTTCCTCTAATAGCATCACATAAGATACTCTTCATCCATGTTGTTTTCAACACACCCTTACAGGGGCCACAAAAAAGTGGTACATAAGTTATCCCTCTGGGACACACAAAAAATTTATTTCAATAGCCACTTCTTTCCTCACTTTTTTCCAACTCCCGATCTGACAGGAATTGGGGTTGGAATTCCTTACTCATTTTAAACAGACATATCCAAATATGTGGAAAATTAAAACCCACAAAATGAGTAATAGTCCATCATTAAATCTCAACAATTAGAGCTTATCTACACTAATTCTGGATACATCTATCATATCCTTCCAGATGCCCCTCACCTACCTACTTTTAATTAAGAGACACCAGGATCATCCAATGTTGCGGATGGATTGATTGGGTCCATATCCCAAAACCAACCCAGAAACACCTACTAGTATCTTGGATACTCATTCAGTAGCCCAACATTTGATGCTATGCAAACTGCACCACCAAGATATTATTTTTTCAACCCATACCGATGTACAATATCGTTAGTAGGGTTAACCAATATCAACCCCCACATGGAGGACCACACCCTCCCTCGCATGCAAACCAATACTCCTCTAGGAATGTGGACACAATTTCCTCTTCCCACAATCCATATGCTAGTCAAGGGTAGGGAAATCAATATTCCCCTTTCCCTGCATAGAAATAGAGTAACCCACCAGCTCCAAATAATGCAGGGGTTATTCTATTGCAACCCTCTCATGCTCAACAACAACCATAATTTGACAAGGTGAATACAAAAAATCCACCTAATTTTTCTAAGAAGAAAACAAACATCAAACCAAAGAGAGAGCCTAGACAATGGGGCAAAAATCAGCAACACCCCCCATGGACACTGGTTGGGGGAAACCCCAACCAGAATCAAAACCAAGAGCAGACCAACAATAACCCACAAAGGAGAAACAAGAACACATGTATAATGAAAAATGATTATTGCGCTATCTGCGAGGAATATGGTCATTATACCCATTATCTTCCTTAACTCCTTGAGTTGAAAAGGATTCGGGATACTAGGGGATAGGGAGGGAAACACCAACAAATTGTCTTAATACATGATCCTTTCCCCCATCAGGAAGTGGTTAATACTCAACAACAACAACCATCCCAACCCCACCGCAAGCTTCAACCGTGCCGCTATGGGTCATACACCATCACCAAGGTTTTAGGGGAAATTCTTTCGAGCCTAGCATCCCACTGTTCCTTGGCCTGCACCCAGTGTTCAATGTGGACCACCTTCGACCATACTTTCCACCACTACTAGACACATCCGACATTGCAGAACAACTCACACCAACAGATTTAAACCCATACCGTATGAAACAGGACACCACTAATTAGAGAATGGACACAGAGATCAAAAATACTCGCCAACAGAAGATCCAACTGTATCAAGTTATCAAAGCTGGCCAACCCCTACACCAAGGAAAATGGCTCACCAGGGACCAAGTTCAACTGAAGTTTCCCCATCACATGGAGGCACTCAATGCAATGGGGACCATTGCTTCCTAAGGAGGGAGGACTAATATAGGTGGATATTTGTGGCTACCCACATTTTCCACTTGGACCCCCACAATTGTTTCTTTTATTTTTTTCAGTTTCCTTAATTGTAGCACAATTTACTATTTTTGGTATTTTTTCGAGTCTTGAACTTTTAGAGCCATTTTGAGGCCCTAAACGAAGTTTTTTTCAAAAATAGGAAAATTTGAGTCTTTAAAACATGTTTTTAGTCATTATTTGTAGTCCTCAGATAGATATTTCTAACGAGGTATTGTGCATGTCAAACGAAGATCGTATGCCAAAGTTATGACCCCAGGAAGTTGATGTACCAATTTACCCCAACAAGGCCCACAAATTTGGTGATTCATCTCCTAGGGTAAGTTTTTTGGATGTTTAGGGTTCTAAATTTTTTATCAATAATAAATAGGCCTTTGCACCTCATTGTAACACAGTTCAGAGGCATGTAGCCACCACATCTCTTCTCATAGATAAGCTACCATCGACCGAGCTAGTTTAATTCCATTATGTCTATGAGCATATTTCAGTTCTTTGATATTAATGAAATGAAGTGTTATTTCGACTACATCTCTGCATTTATGGTTATATTTTTATTCTATTGCATTCCTGTCTAAGTTCATATCAATACCATTTATAGTTTCTTGATCATGAACTATATTTCATTTATGCTCTTTTGATCTCTAGTGACTCAAAATGTAACCATCATGTATACAACCAACACTATTTTGATAGTTTTTTCCACAAAAGGATAAGGGAATATCCTTAAATAATACACATGTAAATTTTGTATACACAAAATGTATTTTACTTTACTTCTATAAATGAAAATACATGTTTATTTTTGCAGGGAAAAGAAACATGGAAGACTTGATGTGAACGTGAAGATGGAGGCAAATCCAATTTATAAGACATATTTCTAGTCCTCTACAACACCTTATATGGGCCATAATACCTCGGTTATAATTTATTATCCCTCTTTTATTACTTGAGTGACATCATTTTACATGGTTTTAATCTCAAAATTACCCAATCCCCTACTTCAAATTCCCTTTTATTAAGATATTGATTTGCTTGTTGTTTTATCCTATTTTGTGCTACAACCAAGTCATCCTTCAATATCTTGAGAACCTTTTGTATGTTCCCTATGTGGTCTTGCACTTCTTGAGCCTTTTCAGTCCCATTCAAGGGTGATGTGATGGATGGAGGATCATATTAATAAAGTTCCATAAACGGGGACATTTTTTATGTAGTATCGAAGGATGTGTTGTTCTACCATTCTTCCAATGGAAACCAATTGACCCATTGCGCTTGTTTATCATATGCAAAGCTATTAAGATATCCTTCTAAACATTTATTCATAATCTGAAATTCCCCATGCGAGTTATGGTAAAATGGACTGTTAACTAATCCAGTACCCAAACAAGAAAAAATGTAGTCCAAAAATTTTGAGTGAATACTGAATTATTGAAAATTGGATCTCTGTAAAATTCCTATTAAAAATTGGTAAGATTCCATGTATATTTTGGACCATTTCCATGAATAATTCTTCCATTGTAATTTTTTTTAAAAGGGTGAGAAAGAGAGAAAAATGGGCATACTTTGTCAGTCGATCTACTATTACCATAATATCATTCTTTTCTTTATATTTGGGTAAACTTGTAATAAAATCATTGAAACTTATTCCTATCATTTCATTGGTATGGATAATGATTGTAGGAGCCTTGGGGTCTTAATTCTCTCCCTTATTTTATTAACTGAAAAGAAAAAAAAATTGCACATCTTCTTTAAGACCTTCCCAAAAAAAATTCTTAATCCTATGAAATGCTTTCGAGTGTCATGAATTCCATCCTGGAGGAGAAGTGCATAGTTTGAAAAGAAACTTCTATTTAAGTTGAGAATTCTTACACAACTATACGAAATATTGATACCACAAAAATTCATTCTTCCAAATAATGTTTTCTACTCACATTGGGGTCATCTTGTAGTTTTTGAACGATCTTGCATACCTTCTCCTCTTTCTTCCATTCTATCTTTGTTTCTTCTACCAAGTCATATTATGGAATTGAAATAGCACATAGTAAACCCTTTGTATATTCCTCATTCCTTGATATCACATATGTTGTGCTATTTGATTTTCCCTTTTGTAGATAATTTCAAAGTCATAACCGAGAATATTTCTAACCCATTTATGTTTTTCATTTAAATATAGTCTTTTTTCCACGAAGTAATTCAAACTATCATGATATTTTTTACTTTTAAGTGCCTTTTTATTAGGTATGGTATTTCATTTATTTATTTTGTGTAGTATGTCCAACATTTATGTTTTATATGTCGGTGTGAGTAAATCCTTTCCTTTAAGTTCTCCAATTTCAAAGACAAGGGACCTTCCTTCTTACATGAAAATTGCACCAATTCCATGTCTTAATGCATCACACTCAACAAAGAAGGTTTTTGTGAAGTCAAGTGTGGCCAGGTTAAGAATTGTACACACAACCTCCTTTCGTTTTTTTTAAATCTTTAATTTCTTCTCAGGTCCAATTAAATGGTCCATTCTTTAAGAATGTAGTTAGAGGTATTTCTATTTGACCATAATTCTGGAAAAAATTTGGTAATATGTTATCCAACCAACTCACAAAATAGAATAAAAGATAGATGAAAGACTTAAAATTTAGAATCTTCGAGGTGGAAACCTCCTTTACATTACATAATTTAACATTTCCGGGATCATCGAAATGACAAGACCTCCTTTGTATATATAGATTATAAGGGGTCACAATATAATCAGAGCCTACATAACAATAATAATGTAAAGGAAAAACGATAACAATTGTGGGTTTCGATGGGGCACAAAAATAAAAATAAGAGAGATACACTAACAATAAAAATAAGAGGGCTACACTAGTATTATAGTGACCTAACATGCCCCTATCCTTCAAAAACAAAATTCCTCAATGAATGAGAAGTTTTGGATGTTTCTGTATAAAATTCTCATCCTCCCATGTGGAATCTTGAGTGTGTAAGTTCTTCCACTTATTGATATTCTCTAAACTTGATCGATTCCATAGCCATCGGGTTCTTGTTTCCCTCACTTCTTCAGGCTCAAATATGATTTTTCCTTCTTCGTCAAGTTTTGGAAACATTGTTTGAACTGGAAGCTTGTCGCCAATAACCTTGTTTAAGCATGAAACATAGAAAACTAGGTGTACTTGGAAAGACGCAGGTAGCTCCAATTTATATGCCATAGTACAAATATTTTGCAACACCTTGTAAAGACTATAGTACTTGGGTGATAATTGATTATCCTTCTTAGCTTTCTTGAGGAACATTTGTTTGTATGGTTGTAGCCACAAAAATACCCATTCAACTACATCAAAGCTTCTTTCATTGCGATCTTGATTTTCCTGTTGTTTCATTCAATTATGCGCCAAAGTGAGGTTATCCTTTCAGAGTTGGAGAAATTTTTGTTGATGCTCGATGTGATCTTCCACTACTTGAAACTTATAATTTTCTCTTAAAGATGATGTGATGGATAGTGGATGATATCCATAAAGTGTCATAAATGGGATCATTTTTGTTGCATTATGGAAGGAATTGTTATACCACCATTCAGCTAGTGGTAACCACTTGAACCATTGTGTTTGTTTATCAGATACAAAGCAACGGAGATATCCTTCCAAACATTTGTTCACTATCTCAGTTTTCCCATCATATTGAGGATGATAAGATGAGGTATGACTGAATTGAGTACCAAGACAAGAAAATATTTTTTTCCAAAATTTTCCAGTGAAAATGGTATCTATGTCACTTACTATAATATTTGGGTATTCATGAATCTTTTGAATCGTTTCCATAAATGCAGTAGTGATTGTATTCGCTTTAAAAGGATGAGATAATGCACAAAAGTGTTCATACTTGTTAAGTTTATTAACTACCACCATGACGACACTCTTTCCTTCAGACTTAGGTAAACCTATGATAAAATCAATTAATGACTCCTCCAAATACTAACTTGGAATAGCTAAAGGTTGTAATAGACTCGAGGTCTTATTCATCTCAAATTTATTTTGTTGGCGGGCCAAACATTCTACCACAAAATTTTTAATATCATATTTAAATCCATCCCAAAAAAATTCCCTCTTGACCGTGTGCTAAGTTCTTAAAAATCTTGAGTGCCCTCCTACGGGAGAGGTGTGCAATTCCAAAAGAATATTTTGTTTGGGTTGGGAATTCTTACAAATATATAAGTGATCTTTGTACCATAATGAATCATTTTTCTAGCTAAATGTATCATATGTCTTAGGATATTGCTGAAAATTTTGGATGAGTGTTCACACCTCTTCATCATTCTTCCATTCATCCCTTGCTTTAGTTATCCACTCAAGTTGGATAATAGATATGGCACAAAGCAATGCTTCCACATCCACATTCTTTCTTGAGAGTGCATCTAAAACAACATTTTTCTTTCCTTTTTTGTAGATGATTTCAAAGTCATAACCCAACATATTTGTCACCCATTTTTTCTTCTCTTCTGAGGACAATATTTTTTGTAAGAATTATTTATGACTATCATGATCTATTTTTACCTTGAAATGTCTTCCCATTAGGTAAGGTCAACATTTCTTTAGTGCATGTAGTATTGCCAACATTTCCTTCTTATAAATAGGTTTTTGTAAATAATTTCCTTTGATTGGACGAATTTCAAAACCAATGGGTCTTCCTTCTTGCATTAAAATTGCACCAATTCCATTTCCTAAGTCATCACATTCCACAATAAAGTTTTTTGTGAAGTTTGTTGTAGCTAAGACTGATGCTTGGCACATTTCCTCTTTAATTTGTTCAAAGGCCTTAGTTTCTTATAGGGTCCAACAAAATACATATTTCTTTAGTAGTGATGTTATAGGTTCCATTATTCTCCCATAATTCTTAACAAACTTTCGATAATATTCTGTCAACCCCAGAAATCCTCGAAGATCCTTTATAGTTGTGGGGATTTTCCATTACTTAATGGATTTAATTTTGTTAGGGTCTAACTTAACACCCTCATGAGATATAATATGACCCAAATATTCCACCTCTTGTACTCCAAAGAAAAAATTGGAGGTTTTTGCATATGATTGTTTCTCCTCTAATGGTTTGAGTACCCTGTCAACATGTAGAACCTGATCCTTCCAAGGCTTGTTGTAGATTAGTATATCATCAAAAAATACTAACACAAATTTTCTAAGGAAGGGTTTGAAAATGGAATTCATCAAACCTTGATAATCGAATTCATCAAAACTAAAATTCATAATTACCCTCGTGAATTCTTAATGTTGTTTTCGAAATGTCTTTAGTCTTCATTCTAATTTGATGATATTTTGGATGAATATCCAACTTGGTGAAGTAAATTTCTCCCTGTAATTCATCCAACAATTCATCAACGATAGGAATGGGAAATATATATTTAATATTGAGCTTTTTTTGCTCCCTATAATCCGAACACATATTCCATGATCCATCCTTCTCGTGCTCCAATACTACTGGAGCAGAGAAATAACTTTGACTAGGTTGAATTATACCATCCTCTAGAATTTCTGCAACCATATGTTCAATATCACTCTTTCAGGAATAAGGATATATGTAGGTCCTAATGTTTGGAGGAAAACTTATTGGAATTAAATGAATAGCATGATCTTGATCATGAATAGTTGGGAGGCCTTTGGGAGTCTCAAACACCTTGGAATGATTTTCCAAGACTTTTTGGAGATCTGGAGAAATAGAAGATTTCAATGTTTGAACCTGTAGTGAGCATAATTGTGTAATTACACCTTTTTATTCTTTCTTAAGAATATTTTTCATGATATTAGAGATGGTTATATTTCCTAGTTTCCCTGCGATGCCCCTTAATTCAACTTCCTTTCCTTCCCAAAAATGATTCAAGAAAAGTTTTTGAAAATTGAATGTTTCATCCCAAAATATTGTAACCATTAGAATCCTAGTACAACTTCAACACCACCCATTGGAATGGAAAGCATTGGAAACTTCAATACATATTCCCCCATGGTTAGCTTGATATTGTGGCACTTTCCAAAGAAATTTATAGTTCCTTCATTTGCAACCATCACTTGACATTCTGGTGCTGGATATAGGAATGAATACAATTCCTTGGCTATCTTACAATTAATAAAATTAAGGGTACTACCTGAATCAATTGGTATTATTATATTTTTCTTCTTGATATATCCTTCTATCGTGAGAGTTTTAGGAGTGGTAATTCCTCCTAATTCATTACAAGATATGGTTGGATTCATTTATTCTTTCTCTCGGGCTGGTTCTTGGTGTATATCCTCATCTTTTGATGTTTCTTGTTCCTTTTCTTCCTCCTCTTCACAATATATGTAAAATAGTTTCTTCTCGGCACAATTATGGCATTTAGTGTATTTTATATACAATTATAACAAATCCACTTTTCTCTTTTTTCCTCCATTGATTTTTGAGGTGTCAACATTGTAGGTTGTAGAAGGCTAGGAGCATCAACACTTCCATATTTATAGTTGTGAGTGGTATACTTCCATGTTGCCATAGTTTTTTATTTAAACTTTTCTTACCATCCTGAATGCCTTCTCCATTCAATTAGGTTCCCAAAGGTGAACCTCATGTTGGATGTATCCTCATAATGTGCTATCATTTCCTCTGTAAATATTAACCAAAAAAAAAAAAAAAATTATGAGAAAAAAATCCAACGATACCATACAAACTAATTGGGTTCTAAATATAAAGTTGCAATGCATACCTTTTGTGTGTGTGTTGTACATCATGGAGATCAAAATATTGCTCCATATGTAGTATCCATGTTACTGAATTATTCCCATCAAAATCCCTCATATTGATCTTTGGAATGTGGTGGGTCTTAAACCCAACATTGGAGTCTCTAAAATCAGGATTAACGTTTCTTTTTTTCTCATCATGAGTTTCATGGAATGACTTTTCACCATTAGGAAGCATTTCTTGTAGAAAATTTGTCAAACCTTCCTTCAAACCTTCCATGTCTTCTTTTAAACCATTAATTTCACCTTTTAAATAATCCATGCCACCTTTTAAACCATCCATTTACCCTTTTAGTTCATCTTTGGTTGCTCTTTGTGAGAGTATAATTTGTTGCACTTGGTCCCATAATTTTGATTTATCATGTTGCAATCATTCCTCTTCATGTGTCATAATAGGGCTTTCTGAGGGATTAATGGGTGTGGAATTATTTTTTGGGGGAGAAATTTTAGAACCAAATACTAATATCTATGCTTCAATATTCCCTTGTAATCAATTGAAACTTATTTTTCAAAAAAATGTTATGCAATTTAAAAAAAAAAATACACACATTTTTCTTACTTTTAGGAGCTAGATTTTGCAACGGTTGTAACTCTATACTTTCATATCTCCAAGGTCTGAAATTTCGAGCCTGATGTATCCCTCTGAATATTCTTTCCAATTTCACAATTCAGACCAATATTGGATTCTTAAATATAGATTTATGTCAAATCTCCCACGATGATCAGATTATGGACTAGTTCGGTAGAGAAAAGTTGTAAGGGATTAAACGTATCATTGTTTCAACATTAGGCTCTAAAACTACTAAAATAAAAGCTTTAGTCCGTGTACACTCATAAAAATTTTACATAATTCAAATCTGATACTTGAAACGAAAGCTATGAATATTTTTCCTAGGTCACCTATTTGAGACTAAATTCTAGAGCCTGTAAGAATCCTAAATTCTCTGGATCATATCTCAAAAAATATAACAAATCAAGATCTGAAATTTGTACACAATGTGCCCCAGATTTCAGCTCCACATTGTAAAAATTCGAGCATCTAAAGCATCATAGAAAAATATTTATAGCGATAATCCCAAGATGACCTGATTGAAGAAGTGAAACCCTAGAATCCAAAGTTGTGATACCAAATGTTATGCAAGCAACTCACAAAATAGAAGAAAATATATATCAAAGAATTAAAAATTAGTATCTTAGAGGGGGGAAACTCCTTTACATTACATAAATCAACAATTATTGGATGATCCAAATGACAAGACCTCCTTTGTATATATAAGATTCTAAGTGGTCACAATATAATCATAGCCTACATAACAATAATAATGTAAGGGGACAACAATAAAAATAGTGGGATTCTATGGGGCACAAAAATTAAAATACGGGGGCTACACGAGGACAACAATAATAATAAGGGGGATACACTAACAATAAAAATAAGGGGGCTGCACTAGTATTATAGGGACCTAACATAATATCTCGTTAATCCTAAAATTCCTTTGAGTTTCTTCAAGGTTTTTTGGATTGCCAATTCCATCATAAATTTAAATTTGTTAGTTTGGATCCATAGTTATATTTGGGAGGAGGTGTGAATCATTAAAATGAAATTTTTTACTTATTTAAGCATTTGAACATCATAAAACATAAATTTCATGAATTAAACAAGTAACACAAGATATATGTGGAAACCCTTATGGCAGAAAACCACAAAAGTTCTTTATATGAAAGATATTGTAAGAACCAACCTCCAGGAGACACCAATCCCCTTTATTATTATTTTGGAACCAACCTACAGGAGACATGGATCTAATTTTTTTCTTTGTACGTATCAACCTACATGAGACACCAATCACCTTTGCTGCTTTGTAAGCACCAACCTATAGAATATACCAATTCCCTCTCTTACTTTGTAGGAAGCAACCTATAGGAGAGGCTAATACCCTATGCTAGTTTGCAGGCACCAACCTACTAGAGATACTAATCCGATATACTCCTTTTTAGGCACCAATTCCCTCTACTATTTTGTAGAAACAAACCTACTTCGCCAAGTCTACTTGCTTCTTCACAATTTTTGTTAGTTTCTTATGTTTTCACCAACATTAATTGTTGCTTCTACCTTCACAAACTATGTAGTTTCTTCTGCCTTCACTAGGTCTATAGTTTCTTATGACTTCACTGGGTCTACTTGATTATTCTTTATTAAATAGTTCTACTTCTTACTTTTTCCTTCACCAGGTCTACTTCCCCCACAACTTGATGCTTTTGGATTATTTCCAAGAATAAACTTGCTATGCCACATATTCAAATTTTAAAACATGAATATGAAATTTCTACTATATGTATCTAGATATATCTTCTCTATTACCTCCAAATTTCATAGTATGAAACATATAATAAATAAATTTACAATAAAAATTCTAAGCTAACCTACTTAAAGCATTTTCTAGGAGCATTCAGGAACACTGAATTCCTTAGACCATATCTCCAATATTATAGTGAAACATGATATGAAATTTCTATCCCAAGCACCTTGAGTTATATTCTTGGAAATAAAAATCTAAAAATAAAGTTATAGAAAAAATGCCAAGCTAAATTGTTTGAAGCATGTTTCAGGAGTATTCAAGAACACTAAATTCCTCATATCATATTTCTAAAATTATAGAGAGAAAAACATGATTTATGCTCTAGGTGCCTTCTTATCTCTTCCATGCCTCCAAATTTCACAGTCTAAAAATCATAGAAATAATTTTTTAATGAAAACACCAAGTTAACCTAATTGAAGCATGTTTCAAGAACACTAATTTCCTTAGATCATATCTATGAAATTATAGAAAAACAAGGTTTAAAATTTTGGGTGGCCTACTTGTACCTTCTAGTTGGACCATCTTCACAAAATCTTTCATATCTCCTCATTCCTATGGAGTTAGAAGGATTTCCATATACCATTGGAAATGTATTGGATTAAAATTTCCCGCCATATATCCTATGCTCCCATATGACCTAGGTAATTTGATTAAATTTTCCTTCAAAGATAGGGTATCCAAATTGTGCATCAATAACCCAAAAATAATATTTCTAACAATCTTCATTTTCCAATATTGACCTTGGACATATGTATTCTCCCCCTATATTTGAAAACAATGTTTCCAAAAATCTCCCCCTTTTTCATTGATGGAAACCGTTAGTCACTTCAACGATAATACTAAGGAATTCCCCCTTTCTACAATTCTCATTTTGCCTGTAACTTCCCCCCCTTTGACATCAAAGGCAAAGGGATGATCTCCTTGAGCTTTTTCTTCTCCTTATCTCTAACTCTTATTATATATACAAAATTTCTTAGTGTCTACAACTCTTCTGTTATTTACAATATATCTTAGTGATTGCAACTCTTCCTATATGTGTGACTTTTATTAGTGACCACAATTGCTCCCATTTTCTCCTAACTCTCCCTATATCTACATACTCTCCCCCTCCCACATCAATGTAAAACGGTTGTGTTTACTTCTAGATACAATTTCTTCCTCTAATATGCCAATAATAAAATAATTACTTTTTATAATTGCTTATGTTTTCTTTTTTTGAAATAGGCTCCCCCTATCAAGGATGTGGCTATATTCTCATGTATGCAAAACTTCTTCTTATACATCTCTTATCTTGAGACTCCCCCCCCCCCCACTCACCCCATTGTATTTGAATTTCCTTTTATTTTTTCCTTTTGGGATATCTCCCTTAGGCTTATTCTTCCTTTTCCACGCCTTCTTCCTTTTCTACAATTTAAATGCTCTTTGATATCAAAGGGATGCTCCCCCTGAATTGATCCATAATACATTATTTTCTTCTTTTTATTCACCCATTATCTATTGTTGATTCATATCTTACAACCTTTCCATTTCATCATTCTTCTCCCACAACTCACTCTCAAAATTTATAATCTTCTTGATGTGTTGTAGACTCTCTTTTTTTTATAGACGAGTTCTTAGGCATATTACTCCCAAAGAGAAAATTTTATTTTTTTTAATCTTGTTTAGGACATACACATTGTTTGGTGACCTTATTTCATTTGCTTCCAACCTTGTTAAACTTTTTTTTCTTATTTCAGATTCTTTTTAATTGAATGTGGTATCACACCCTTGATTAACCATTTTAATTAGACTCAGTACATTGCACTTTAGATCTTCAACTAGCAAAAAAGTTTGAGTTTTTTTCCTTCCATCATCAGACCGAATATTCATTTTCCAATAATTCTTCTTGAATAATTATTTACAAGGGTGATACTTCCTCCTTTGACTTCTTTTAGAGAGATAAATTTACTTTAATCTCCTATCATATTCCTTGAACATCCATTGTTTATATACCATTAACTATCTTTGTTTTGAGTGCATAATGATAGAGCACATTCTTCCTACGTATCTTACTTCTCCATATCATTGTTATTTGATTTCATTTCCTGACAACATCTTCCTCTTCTCTTTGATTTATAGGCATAAATGTATTTCTTTTATAATATTGAGCTTTGTGCCAAAAATGATTTTTCTTGAAACATTCAATATGATCTAATGAGGAGGAAAATAAATTGTCATTTATGACTCGTTCTCATTCAAACTTATAGGATGATTTCTCACAAACCATTCCTTGATATATTATATGATCCCATACTCCTATTCCTCATATATTCAATTTCTTACATATGCTCTGCAATCTATTTTGTTATGACGAAAATTATTACATGAGAAGCAATAGCCATAACAAAATAATTTAATACCTGTGTTGAAGAGGTTAATCCCCTCTGCGGACAGAGGCGATCCCTACTAGCCTAGATCGGGTCTAGCAACAATCAAACACGCTACAGTGCAGGTTCCTAATTGCAAATAAACCGACTTGAGACGAAGGCTTACCTAGAATCCAACGCTGTCGTCTGTAGAAGAGGTGGTGCTCCCGTTCCTTTGCCCTAGCAGATCACAATCCTCACAATCTCTGTGATCGGACACCTACACATGCAAGAAACAACACAAACGCAATCATAAAATCCAGTATATACAACTATATGTCAGTCGAAGAGGACATAACTCATGAACATAATCAAGAACAAGAGTGGAACCATAACCAATAGTCGCTTATCATTAATGAGTCAAAAGAAGAATACAACCATAGCTTCGACACAGCACTCTCCTTTGGCGGGTCGTCAGCACAACATGCATCGATAAAGCCTGTCAAGGATGAGACAAGCCTCTCTCTCTGGATACTTGGGAATAGTCTCCTTGCTTGGATTTTGCCTTAAGGGAATCAAGAAGGCTCTTGCAGCATAAGGATATGAAAGCTCTTGGGAACTAGCTTGCAAAGGTGATGAGCAAACTTTTATAGATGGAGGAAGGGCAGTTGGGATCCCTATAATTATGGGATTGGCCCTATCATCAAGGAAGCTCCCATGAGAGGTGGCAAACCACTTCCTCTCTATGGAAATCCGTAGCCAAACCTCCCAACTCAAGATAGATATCAGTCCAGGAATTTGTTAGGACGAAAATTCCGTCATTTATTTTTAAAAAACACCTCTTAATATGGTTGGCGCGGGTGCGGCTCTATGACAGAGCACCAATTGGCGCACCCTCTTTGGAGGATTTTCCCCCTTGGCGCGAGGGCTGAACTGTGGAACCGCGCCAATGGAAAAAGAGCTATTTTTAGGGTTTTTTGCAGGGAGATGTCTTCGGGGCAATGAAAGCTCATCTTCAGAGGGATGTAATGAAAGTATTTTCAAGTCTTGTCTCTGCTCATAGGTCACGGAATAAGCCCTCCAATGTGCGGCATGGGGAATGGTAGGGACGGTGACAAATTGTTGTGTAACAACCTGGAAGTAAAAGGCATTCTTGGGGGATTTGTTTTTCCAAATCCATTCCTAGATATATGTTGTTCTCCACATCCTTGCTTGGTGTTTCTTTCATTCATTTAAAGATTATATATTTATTATTCTTCTCCTTCTTTCTTGTTGTTTTTTCATTTATAGATCTTCTAAAAAAATTACAATAACTTTTAGGCTCCTATTTTCATTTGTTTCTTGATGTCATTGAGCTTTATTCTCCCCGAAAAATTTCATGATAACCAAGACATATTTTAATAAAAATGTATCTCTAGAAACTAAGAATGATTCAGCTAATCAATGCATTTTTCTATAGTAGCCATTTCTCAAGGAAACAATCTCAGCTTCTAGTTTCTTACAATGTCCTTCCTTTTCTTCGAGATGGATTAGAAAATTTTCATTCTTTCTTTCCCTCTTTGAGCTATAACTTCATGGGAGAGACTTATTATTCATGAAGATCATGATTCTTTTGTTTCTCAATTTGTTGCAATAACTCCTTTTTCTTTTTATTTTTTCTTCGAAGTCTTTCTATTTCATCTAATGCACATATAAGTTCTCTCTTAAGATCATGAACATATTCTTCCTCTAAATTTGATTTCTCTCAATCAGAGTATTGAGCCTCCATCATGAGTAGGAATTCCCTTTTGTGGACAAGGCCTTACAATTAGCTGTCAAATTCATATCCATTACTTTCATCTGGTGAGACATATCCTTTCATTTTTATATTCATAATATTCTCTTATCCTCATTTTCTTCTTCATCATTACTATTTTCCAAAATTACATGTGGACATATAGAAGAAATTTGACCTATTTTTCTATAATTACAATAGAAAATTAGTTTACCTATGCATGAAATTTTTCTGCATATTCTTCACCTTCAACTTCTTCCTCTGAATATGAATCTTCATTTTTATTATCAACAACTTGAGAATTCATGGCTAGGAGATCTTATTCATCATAACTATATTATTATTTTACATATGGAAATTCAAAAGCATAATGTCGTATTCTAAAACACTTGAAACATTTGTATAATATCTTACCTTTGAATTTTCCAGATCCTCTTATCGACCTTCTTACAAATTTATCTTCTTCATCATCAAATTCATAGTTGGAGCAATTAAAGGATTTTATATTTTATATCTTCTTCAATCTTTGATAACGTGTTCCCTCTAATATGACTTTTATATTCTTATTTCATATGCAGTATCTATCTTTGAGTTCTCTTTATCTTTGATTTCTTCAATGTCACCTACTACATAGGTGTTTTGCAACTTATCCCATAGTTTTGTTTCTATTTTACAAAGAATCACCTCATAAAACTTTGATTTTGATAGGCCACCCAAGATGGAATTCATGACTTCTAAATTATGCTTATAGTTCTTCTTTCCATCTACTTCAGATTTCCAAGAATTAGTACTAAAATACATTAGATATGCCCTCATCCTTTTCTTCCATAAGGCATAGTTTGATCCATCAAACATAGGAGATTTATTTTAACCTTCATGAATAGTCATGGTCCCTCTGAGATCATCCTTCTAGTGGCTACATTGATTTTGAAGGAACGTACTCTAATACCAATTGTTGGATTCAGAATTGGACTAAGAGGTGGGGTGAATCAATATAATGAAAATATTTACTTATTTCAACATTTTAACATCCATAAACATCAATTCCATAAAATAAACCAGAAATACAAGATATATGTGGAAACCCTTATGAGAGAAAACCAAGAAAATTCTTTATATGAAATATATTGTAGGAATAAACGTACTATTACATCAATTTGTAGGCACCAACCTATAAGAGACACAAATTTCCTCTGTTTTTTTATAGGAACCAACCTACAGGAGACACAAATCCCTTATGTTGCTTTGTAGGGACCAATATATAAGAGACGCCAATCCCCCATGTCACATCATAAATTTCAAACTATAAGAGACACCAATCCCATTTTTTTCTTGTAGGCACGAACCTATTGGAGACAACAATCTCCTATGTTTCTTTATAGGAAAAAACCTACTAAAGACACCAATCCCCTATGTTTCTTTGTAGACACGAACTTATAGGAGACACCAATCCATTTTTCTACTTTGTAGAAACCAACTTACATGAGACACCAATTCCATTACTACTTTCTAGGCACCGACCTTTCCTAATGAATCAACTTGATTCTTCACAATGTCTAGTAGTTTCTTCTACTTTCACCAAGTCTACTTGTTCCTTCTGCCTTCATTAGGTTTGTTATTTTCTTCTACCTTCACAAGGTCTAATTGCTAATTATTCTTTAACCAGGTATACTTATCCCAAAACACATTGCTTTTGGATTCTTCCCAAGAACAAACTTGCACAACATGTGTTACATGAAGAAAATTTAGTAGCTCTATAGTGTGTCATGACATGGTCTAACCAGGTCCCATGGAACCTTAAATATGGTGATGCATTTTTTACCAACGCTTCCCTGTTTTGGTGTAATGAAAATCGTGCTCCGTTCAAATTGGTACTAGAGCTTATGTCATAGGTTCAATAAACACCTAGATTGCATTGGGGGGTGATTGTTTCACAAATTAAAGTTAGCAGCTCTCTAATGTGTTTTGATATGGTCTAAAAACCTCTCGAGGATCCTTAAATATGGTGATGGGCCCATTTACCAAGACCCAAAAATTTTGGTGTAACAACGGTCTTGTTGAATTTAATGTCAATAATGTAAATTTAAGGGGAGAATGTTGAGTGTTCATGATGTAAATGCCGCCACTATTACTTTAAGTATCCATTCTCATTGCTAGATATTATGGATGAAGTCAGTTTGGGTACTTTATATTTGTAGGAATTTTACCTCATATTTCTTTGTTCAAAAGGGCATGAAACATGTCCAGTCAGATATCCATTTCTAACACATTTCCAACGATATATGGAAATTTGTGTAATCACACAAACATAGGAGAAAATTGGGTTCGAAGTGGATAGGAAAAAATGGGTGATAAATGAAAAAATTGCATCGTAAAATTAGGCTAGGTGGAAAGATCGATGACTAGAGGGGAACCAAGTCTATCTAGAAGTTAATAGGGAGGTAGCCTCCATGGTGGAAACCATGATGGTTTTCTGACTAAGTAAGTCACATCTTGAGATTAGTTGTTCCCTCCACCCTCCAAGATACCAATGCTTTCTTAGATTAATTCGACATGCACACATCTCATTAGATCAGTTCCAAAAAACCAAATAATAACCTTAGGAGCGAGCATTGATGACTGATGAGTGGTGAACCAGCAAGTTTTTGGTCAAGACACCGAGTAATAAGAAGCCTTGTGATAAGTTCCTAGGAATCTATTACAGCACCCTCACCAAATCGAGAGTCACCACCAAAAGGAAAGCTAAGGAGGGAGATATGATGAGTGGTAGTTTGGTAAGAAAGAGCCTTTGGTCACTGCCCCCAACCACAAAGGGTTAGAGGATATCATATGTAGGCTAAAATACCATTAGGCTACCAGGACATCGAGTGACCCCAACAGAGAGCTAAAAAAAAAACCCCCAAACCCCAAGATCTTAGACCTAACACACATGGTATGAAAATTGGTGTAAATGACATGGATACTGGGTGGAAATGTAGGTGACATGGAAACCTGAGGTGATGGCACATGCCATAAAGAATCGAATCTTTTGGGTGGAAAACTGTACATTTGTCTAGTGACACATGGAAGGAACACGTATGCAAGAGGAAACATGGAAAATTTTCATTTTTGTAGTGGGTGATATGTACACATGAGTGGTAGATGATGTGGCTCATGGGTTCATCATTGGACTTCCCAATTTGAGGATGTGTAATAGGTAATGATGGTCGATGAGAAACAAGTGATGTGCTATCAAATGGAGAATCCCTCATCATTTGCATAAAATGGGTTCAACAACATGTGATGTTTGTGTATATTAGAGCACCTGATCGAAGGAATTTAATCACCAAGCGACAAGTGAAGGGCTAGAAAATATATAATTCTCCATCATCTGTAGAAAATGGGTTCAACATCATGAGATGATTCTATGCATTAGACCACCGAGTTGGAGGGAAGTGTAATCACTAAGTTATGAGTGATGGTTGATAGGAGGTTAGCATTGTTTAGGCCATGGTCACCACCAAGTTCATGAAGGGATTGGTAGTAAGCTCCCAAAGGAATTTGGTCTCATAGTTTGGAATTTAAGGAGTTCAAAAGAATTTTTGATACC
Source organism: Pinus albicaulis (assembly GCA_034641835.2). NCBI lineage: Eukaryota > Viridiplantae > Streptophyta > Pinopsida > Pinales > Pinaceae > Pinus > Pinus albicaulis. The sequence continues at coordinate 607,825,257 of CM076572.1, forward strand.
CAATAACCAAGAAGAGCTTAAGATAGTGCTCAGAACGCATGACAACATGGGGCTTGGGAGAAAATGACAAGGGCTTATTAGCCACCGAAAACTTGACTTCAAATCCTAGTGCTCAAGAATTTAAATTTCATTGATATTTCGATGTAGATAATGGATAAGCCAATGTTTTTAACGCCATGACACATGCATCATGTGAAAAACATAGACTGAGGACCAAGGTAAAAAATTTGAGGTCTCGAGTGCCAAAATTTAAAGAAAAACTAGAATAAGAACAAGTAACAGGGCTTGATGGATAAATAGAACATCTAAAAACAATGTTAGAGAAGTAGTTGTCCCATGATTATTAATGATGCAACTACTAAGGCAATTTTCGGGTCAACTAATGATACCATGGGTGAAAAAAATGGATTAATACCCATGGTAATAAACATAATAAAACTATAAATTCCAATCAAAGAAAAATAGGCAGCACCATGGTGAAGGAGTGGTGGAGATGTTGTGTTTCACTTGGTACAAAATGAGTTCCATGTTTTAAATTAGATATGTACAAAGTTTGATAAGATCAAATTGGTTTAAATATAAAGTTGGTAAATGAACTAATAATTCATATTTTAATTTTTATTTGAAAATAGATACTATTGTAAGAGTGATGTACCATTGTGGAGCCATAGATCTGAGTTTGAAAATGAATAGAAGAGGGATTTGAGTGGCTAAAGCAAGTTGGTTCTTGCAAATCAAGGGAATTAAGTATCCTTTAGTTAGGTTCCTATAAATATTAGGGGGTTGCTGCCTACAAACTAGATGGAGTTGGTGGTTTCAACAAGTAGATGATTACAAAGAAAATGGGCTTGGTGCATCTTGTAGGTCAATATAATGTAAACAAAAGTTTGTTCTTGTATTCATATTATAATTAAAAGTTTTTTTTTTCTCCCATATGGTTTTCCACGTAAATATGATATATTCAAGCTATATGTGATTGATGCATTAGTTTTATAATTCAATGTGTTTGATTGGATAAATAATTCTTAAAAGTTATATAGTGTAACCAACCTCCTCCCAAATTTACCCAATCTCACCATTCTATTGGGGTAAAAATGTGATTAAGAGTTAGTATGATATGAATCAACTTCCTAAGTACAGTTAATGAAGTGGAATCGGTGAACCAAAACTTTATTTCCCTTCCTCAGGAGCTACATGATCCCCAAGAGCTAAACCACCCCTCCAAGTGCCCAAACCCTGAGTCAAAATTATTTTTCACTAACTTTAACTCCCATTCCCACTCACAAGCTTGCATCCATGCAAATGTAGGCCTCTGTTCACATGCATAATCCTACAATCCAGCAGCTGCAGTACCAATTTCCTAGTTTTGTGCTGGCAACTGCACAATTTGTGCCACCTTTTTAGGTCTAGACTCCACATCACACCCCACAACTTGATGAAACTTTCCAAAACAATAAATTACACAAATATAAAGACTCTGAAAAAAAATTGATCAATGGCTTGACCTAACCAATCCCAAACATGACAAACATTTTGTCAAACACATTGTGAACATGTAATCTACAGGCTATAAATGCATATTTGAACGTTGGGGTCTCATACTTATCTGAAAATCATCAAGAAGGTCTAATTCATTCTCATAATAGCTACAATAACATCAATTAGGTCATGCATTCAATAATGATTCATTTACCAATCCAAACATGATAAGATCCATAACTAGAATTTGTCATATAACCATGTTTATGACCAACATATAACTAGAATAATAATGATGATAGAACAACCATTAAAGCCACATCGTAGCAAGAAAAATTACTCATAAAATACAAGAGGAAAATATATCATATTAACGTATGAAAATACAACCAAGTAAGTCTAGAAAATCGACATATATTCGACTGATCTTGTAATATGTTAAAACAAATACTGAATATATTTCTACAAATTGTGGAAACCAAATACGATCGCACAATCACATGAACAAGAAAAGAAAGAATTTCAATTGCACAACACAAATATATATTTGGGGAGAGACTAAGCTAAAAAACCCCACTATATGTATATTGCATTAAGTGAGGAATATGAAACAATACAATACTTCTCTTGGGCTTGAGAGCTCTATGCACTATCTCTGGCTGACTTACTTTGATCCCAACAAGAATCATCTGATACTTAACCAATTTCCTACCTCTGGGTTGCTCAACCTTTCTTACACATTCTTGAAGGAATTAAGCCCCTATTAATTAGGAAATTCCCAAGAATTGATTGTGCAATTCATCTAAGGCATCTTGCTAACCTCATACATGACCTGTACAATTTTCTAATTATAAAACTGATAATTCTCTTTCCTTTAACTCCAATATCAACTGGGCCTTCCTTATAACTGACATGCAATAACTGTTTATAGTCAATTATTGGTTATCTAATTGATCGTTTCATGTGAATTAAATCATATTTAATTATTGGACCTCTCACTAGCTCATCTATTAGGTACAACTATTTAAATTGATTCTAAATCAAATAATTAAGTTAAACAATTACAACTCAAAATAAACTGCAACTGGACCCCCTAAAAATTAGACATAACTCCACATGTCTCCAGTTTCACCCCCAACTCGAATTAACTGAGCTAACTAAGTCTTCCCAACTTAGTTAACTCATACAAGTTGTCATGTGATATGGAATTACAATTTCCTTCTAATTTAATTAAGGGAAATATAAATTAGAAGTCTTCTTGTTGCCGATTTCAACACTCCATATCAACAATAAAGGGATTGTCTAGTACCCCGATCCTTCTTTTTTGGAACTCGAATTTTCTTCTTGATAGTTCCTTCGTCAAGATGTCTACATCCTGCTCCTCCATGGGAATGTACTCTAATGACATAATCCGCCACTACACACAATCTCTGAGATGGTGATACTGGATATCAATATGCTTGGATCTATCATGAAAAATTGGATTAACCGAGAGTTTGATGCAACTTTGGTTTTCACAATAAATCACTGTCGGATCCATATGTCGACCAAACAAACCAAAAAGTATCTTCCTCATACAGATGACATCACATGTTGCCTGACTGGTTGTCATGTACTTTGCCTTTTTTGAACTGATCTCTATTTTCTTTTGTACCAGGAAAATACTGTTGATCTTATGCTGAAGATGCCCCCTGATTTTCTCTTCCTATCGGATAGACTCCTTACCCAATCTGCATTTGTGAAACCTGAAAGCTTTACTCCCTCTTTCCATTTGTACCATATCCAAAACTATGTAGTTCCTCTAAGGTATCTCAACACATTCTTGTCTGCCTTCCCAAAGAGCTTGGTAGGCTTAACCATAGTTTGACTAAGTTGGTTAACAGCATAGCATATGTCTGGTCGTGAACCCACAACCTTCCTGTATACAATAGCATCTACTACTTTTCCTGAAGTAGCATCCTCCTTCCTCCAGTTTTTTGCTAGAGGAGACTCCATGGGTTTGTTTTCCTCCATGTGGAACTTCCTAAGAATATCGTTGGCATAATTTCCCTGAGATACAAATATCTCCCAATCTCTTTGTCAAATTTCCAATCCCATGAAATAGTGCAAGGTCCTCATATCCTCCATCTCAAATTCTCTTGCAAGATCTTCTTTGCAAGACTTGATGAGTTTCTTTTCACATGTCAGTATAAAATCATCCACATAAATTACAATGATAAAATGTTTACCTTCTACCACAATATGGTAAAGGCTCACATCTGCTTCACTCTTGGTGAAACCCAACCCAGTGAAGCAGTTTTCGATCCTCGTGTACCAAGCACGGGGTTCTTGCCTCAACCCATACAGTTCTCTCTTGATTCTATACACATACGAATCTCTATCGAAGGTCTAAAAACCTTTTGATTGATCAATATACACCTCATCACCCCATTGAGGAAAGTTGTCTTTACATCCATCTAATGTATCTTCCATCCCATCTGCGCTGAGAGTGCAAGGATGGATCTCATTGATGAGTACCTTGCAAGTGGTGCAAAGGTCTCATCATAATCAATCCCCTCCACCTGAGAGAACTATATGACCAAAAAATTGGTCTTTTGCTTCTCCAAACTCCCATCTATTGCCTACTTCACCTTGTAGATCCACCTTCATCCTACAACTGACTCCCCCTCCAGTATTGGGATAACTTGCCATGCATTATTTCTAATAATGGAGTCATACTCCTCAGCCATGGCATCCACCCAAATTGGTTGTTGCACTTATTCCTAGAAATAGGATGGCTCTATCTCTACGCCTTCACTCATAAAATCCATGTAGCCTAAGTATCACTCTGGGGACCTTCTTTTCCATCATTGTGATGTGGGTGCTCCCACATGCTATCTAGCATCAAGCATAAACCTGTCAGCCTCTATGGTGTGCTTCCTTCCATCTCAGGATGTCTCTACATGAGTGGGTGCTTCCACTCTCTACACCTCTACTTGTGGTTGCTTCATATCTAGAAGTTCCTCTTTTGGAGCCAAGAGCTCCTCAACTGCATGTAACTAAAGCTCCCTCTTAATGGAAGTTCACATGCCTTTCTCTTCATTTAATTTCACATCTCTTCTGACCACCGAAATCCTGCGTGCTGGTAAGTACACCCGATAGTTGTCAGGTGTATCAGTGTACCCCATAAATATCCCCAACTCAGTTGTTGTCTCTAGCTTCTTCCTGGCATATTTGGTCACATGGAAATAAAATGATGAACAAAAACTTTGAAAATGTGACACATATGGTATCTTACTTGAAAACGCTTCCTTCGGTGCACTCATCCCAAGTATCTGATGAGGACTTATGCTCTACAAAAATATTGTTGTGTTGCATGCTTTCGCCCACAGATGCAATAGTAGGCCCTGATCATGCAACATTGCTCATGTTTCTCCCACAATAGTTATGGTCTTCCTTTCTGCAACACAATTCTATTTTTGGTTATGAGGTGCTATCAATTCCCTTAAAATTCCTTCTGAAGCACAGAATTTCTCAAATTCATTAGAGACATGTTATCCGCCATTGTTGCTCCTTAGATACTTCACCTTCTTCCCTATATCTTTCTCAACAAGTTCTTTGAACTCAAAAAAGTTTGAGAACGTCTGATATTTCTTTTGCATGAAGAAAATCCAACACTTGCGTGAAAAACGGTCTACAAAAAGCACATAATACATGTGTTTTTCTGTGGAAGTTTTCAATAATATTCCACACACTTCTGAGTGAACTCTCTCAAGGATCTCCTTTGCTTGACTTTCCTTATCGTGAAAGGTGGCTTTGGTATACTTCCCAAATGTACACACTTTCATGTATCTCACTACTCAAGTGCACCCTTTGGAAGTCATGTATAAATATACTACATGATCTTCAAAGCACCATGGTGTAGATGGCCCAACCTTCTATGCCATAACTCATTGATGTCTCAGCTCTCCACCTTCTCTCCTTTCATGCTCAAGGCAACACAATATTCTACATCCAATTTGTATAGGTTCTTTACTCGAACCCCAATCTTCTTCACCTGTCTGGTGGCTATGTGATGAAGGAACTCCTTTCCTTTACTAAATATCACATCATAGCCACGAACTTCCAACATAACAACAAAAACCAAATTCTTATTTAAACCAGGAACATACATGAAATATTTTAATTTGAGAGGAGTACCTGACTCACACTGAAAGGTAATGGTAACTATGTCGATAGCGCTATACCTCTTATCATCTCCCACCTCAACGTGCATCTGGAGATCCTTCTCCTCCAAGTTACTGAAGAATTATTTATTTTTGATCATATGGAATGAAGCTCCACTATCTAAGTACCACACAAAAACCATCACCGATGACACCATGCATGTGACGAGGGTGAAATCCAACTCGATCTATGAAGCATGTTCTTTGGTGAGCCCTAGGATTGCACCAAGAGTGCTGCAACTCCCAGAGGCTACTCTACTTTACTTTATCAACCTAGGGTTCGTACAAACTTGGAGGTGACAATACTATATACACAACAGATGCATTCTACTCATGCCTGTAGCAGCGGAATTCGTAGTTTTGAATACTGTAGCAGAAGACTTGTATGCTTGTTGGCTTTGATAGCAGAAATAGCTTTAATTATAAAAATACACAAGAGGTATTTATAATAATAATATTTTATTGATAAGATATGACATGATTGAAAGTTTACAATGAGGTCCCGCTTTTATACCTATGCAAGTACCTTTTCACGAATGGGCATGTCTTTTAGACATGCCTTTTCATTAACCTAATGACTATTTAACATAATCCTAATTGATTAACTAGTAATTACATTTATTCTTTTTTATTCTATTAATGACTATATTTAATACTTAAGTTATGAATTAGATTCATAACATTGCCTCCTTCTTTGAAAAGCTTTGTCCTCAAAGCTTAACCTTTTGACCTATGTAATTTGACATCTTATCTTAATCCTGAACAATTTTCTTCACTTTGCTGACGTCAAATTTTACTAAAAAGATAATATTAATATTGATTTTGTACCTCGGCCTTCATATTTAGATTCTACAATGCAAATAATTTCATAGGTTGACTTTATCGCTTGGAATCAGTTCAATACATAGAAGCTACAATTCCAATAATTCATAAAACGGATAATCTTGGGGTCAATCACTCTCAACATATATAATATTCTTTACCAACTCTTAATTAGGCACCACTAGATTCAAGAAATATGCAAGCTAGATAATCTCAAGACGTCTGTCCTTTTGTGGGTACATGGAATTCTTCATAACTCTCAGATTTCTCTTAGATATGTGTCTTTTAATTGAGATGGCATATTGTGGTATTCAAGAATCAATTCCCAACTTACGACATTAAGAATCATACTGTTTACGAAGATCGGTTTCGGTGCATTACTCATTCCGTCAATGTTTTGCTGAAATTGAATGTTATGCTGATGTGCTTACTATTATTGTCTCAGGATAAGCCGCTATCTCCACTGAAAATACAAAACATTTAACTGCCATATATTATCCCAAAGCTCTCAAAATCTGTGCGAGAACGACATGCCTCCAACTGCGATGTATAAAGAAAAAGTGAGATTGATGCCCTAAAATGTTTATTCCACTTTTTCTCATTGAAGAGATTTCCAATACATACGTTCACGGCAGTGCTTTTTTTTTTATAATAATAAATTTTTTTTTTAAATTTAATTAATTTTCTTTTTATTAATTATATAAAATATATAATTATAAACTATATATAATATATAATTATAAACTATATAAATTTTATATAATTTAATAATTCGCCAGAGACGTCCATACTATGGACACAACGTATGGCATAACGTATCGATTGATCATTGTATTTCCACGTAGCACCTCACGCTGCACCACTTGTTCTTTTGTTTGGAAACGTGGAATCATCGCATATACGCGTTCACCGTTGCACACAAATTGTATTACATATTTTGGTAACAAATGGGCCGGAAGTGGGGGGAGCATACAGTATACCGATGCCCAACTCTCTAATCCATTTAGAAGGGACTGGAAGATTATACGTCTGCCCTCGGTGATCTTCAACCGTTCCTTCTCATTCTGAAGGATCGACGCCATAATTTTACGATTAGCAAGACGCCGCTGTATATCTTCGGCCCTTGCCTTCACATCACTGCTCACCTCAAAATTCTTTAGCGGTGCACCCATCTTGGCACAAAACCCTCGGAAAAACGACTGAATTTTGATGGCTACAGAAGTATTGTCCAATAGAGGAACCACGACCTTCTTAATCCCTGAAGACGATTTGGGAGTCTCCGAATCGATGGATATCGAAACAATTTTCCCGTGTGCTTGGCCATCATCTACGACACAGAATTCCGGATCGATGCTAACCATGTGTTTCACTGCTGAAACTGTCATTTGCCTGTGCACAAGATCTCAATCCATAAGTGCATCTTCAAGTAATGGTGCCACTGCATATATGTAGTCCTTTCCCATCTCACCTATATATTCAAAAAGAGATGAGAGGAACTTGAGAACACCGTTTTGAACATTCAGCTCCGGTCCCCGATATTCATTCATAAGAGCTGGCAGCACAGTGAAGGGGGAACAAGTCTCCGCAACAATAGAAATAGCTACAGTTGTACAGACAAGGTTCTGACGTTCCTGAACTTTCAAGTTGTTTAGTACAATTGCAAGAACATCTTGAGGCCCAATTGCCTTTGCAGTGTATCCAAATGTGTTCGCAGATGCAATTCGTATTCCCTTCTTATGGGCTTTCAATATCTCCAAAAGCTCAAAACATGTTCTCATCCATTCTCTGGTAGGAACAAACTCAGCACCACGATCAACAATTATGCCCACAAGATCTATACAAATTTCCTGTACTTTTTCAAGTCTGTTTTTAAAAATTGGAGTTAGGTGCGGTAGCAATTCTTTGATTGGTGGAGGTGGCTTAAGTTAAATAGAGTTCGATTCAAAATGATATGTCACTTCATATAATTTTTCACTACTTCCCAACTGATTTAAATATCTGGCAGCAGATATATCTCCTTTTGAAGATGACAGATTTTCAAATTGGGATGGACTCCGACTCAATGGAGCAGCCCTTCCACCAGATGTTGACAATGTCTTGTTACCTTCAGCTAGCCTCATTGACGTCCCCACTTGTGGGTTTGTTGAAGGGTTCAGAAGTTGAGGCTTGGACTGAGATGCTGCCCTAGAACCACTCTGTTCTACCTGAGTAGAGCTTGGTGACAAACGTTCTGTCTTTACTTTTATTAGTGTGCCATCTGAACTAACATTTTTAGATACATCTCGGCCCTTTTGTCCTAGATTTTTCATCTGAAGTAACTGATTTTCTACATGAAATAATCTTGTCTGAGCCCTCTCTAGCTGGGTCTTCACGGCTTCATATTTTTTTAAACATGATGTAACTTTTCAAAACAAATATTCTTGGTCTCCAGCATAAGAAACAACAGCTAATGTCTGTTCTTCGAAATTTTCTTTTTCAACGAAACCACCACCTTTGACATTGTGGAAACCACCATCCACAGGTTGTGAGCACAACCTAAGGTATTCATTTATTATAGAGGTAGACAGTGCAGCTTCACTATCAAAGAGACCTCCTGCAACCATTTTTGGGTGAAGTTTTCTGTTAAAACTACTTGAAATAACCTGGTGTGTAGTAGCTTCCATTCCTTTGCTAGTTATGCTTGCATGTACAGGGGGGGCTGAATTTTCCTGATTACCAACAATGCACTGGAAAGTGGGAAATCTCGATACCTGTGAAGCAGTAGCGTCTATGCCAATGTCGTTGTCATAACCAGAAATGATCTTGGAATTAGACAAAATATCATCATTAGGTACGTATGGACTACGAAGTGCAGCCTCAAGAATAGCTTTGAAATCGAAAGTAGCTGAAACCGCAGGCTCCATTCCAACGTGGTCATCATTATCTGATTCTGTTCCAGACCAGTCAGCCTCTAAAAGATTTCTGGTTCCAACCATTTCTGAATAGGACCAGATGGTTATTGGATTTCCCCCGATGATTTCAAAACGTTTTTTCTGTCTAGTGTCGATATCCATGTTGCTTCCTTGAATTATTGGAGGCCTTGCCACTGGCATTTGACAACCAATCGTTGTCCTTCTATCTGTAGCATCTAACATAGACTCATTTTCAAGAATTTGGGTAGAACCTGAACTAATCTTTTCAGCAAGTGAAACTGATTTTTCATCTACTTTATAATCAGTATCTCCAATGCTGTCACAATCACCATTAAGGATTGCAGTATTTAGAGACATTTGACGTAGAAAACTATCTTTATCTTTAACACCTACATGCTTGTCATAATGTGCCATTGTCACAACATGTTTTTTTACAGAAATTACTGATTTTTCATATATAAATTCTCGAGATTCATTTCTTTCTTCCTTGATTTCATCTACAGTTGTCACGTATCCATTTTGATTTTGATTATCATTCATGTTACTCTCACGGGTTCTTATTTCATCATCATTTTTTATTTGAACCGTGGCAATTTCATTTTTTGTATAAAAGGCACATATATGTCCTGCGAAATATTTGTCTCCACACTTCCAACAATTCTCTACCTTTTTACTTTTTTTACGCTTTGGTGGGGGAATATATTTGGTTGGCTTTTCCATGGATGTTTTACTTGATTTCCTTTTAGCAAAACTAACTTCTTTCTCATTTTTACAACATTTTTCATCTTCTTTATTATGGACTATTGCAGAAAATTCTACACATAACTTCTCTAAGTGCTCAAGCTTTTCTAGAACTTTTCTAATTATTTTGGGCTTTTCATGTAATGGCACATTATATGGTAAATAATGTGCTCGAGCTTGTAAACTATGTTCGTAGGCTTATAGAACGACGTTGTGTGCCATTCCTTCAACCTGTCCTCAATATGGCTCTGATACCACTGTAGCAGTGGAATTCGTAGTTTTGAATACTGTAGCAGAAGACTTGTATGCTTGTTGACTTTGATAGCAGAAATAGCTTTAATTATAAAAATACACAAGAGGTATTTATAATAATAATATTTTATTGATAAGATATGACATGATTGAAAGTTTACAATGAGGTCCCGCTTTTATACCTATGCAGGACCTTTTCACGAATGGGCATGTCTTTTAGACATGCCTTTTCATTAACCTAATGACTATTTAATATAATCCTAATTGATTAACTAGTAATTACATTTATTCTATTTTATTCTATTAATGACTATATTTAATACTTAAGTTATGAATTAGATTCATAACAATGCCATACTCTTCTAAGTCCTACGAAAGGGTGCTATTGCTAGCGCTTTTGAGTGAAGTATGTCACACTTATGAATTATACCTAGAACTACAAATGACTCAAAACCATTACTCTATCAACAATCAAAGGAATATTATAAAGTAGAAGATACATCTAGCTATTTTTTAAGGATGGATACCTACAATTTAGGCTATTGCAAGAAATATAAATAAACTAGGCAACATTCATGAAGAAAATTGTTGAATTGAAATTGTAGAAAGGAAGACTAATCTAATCACTCATTGCTGAGAATATGGCTAAGTAAACTCTAACTATTTTATGCTTAACTTCTATGCTTTAATAATGCATCTAGTCATGGGCTAACTATGCTTGTAAATACTCTATTTTGCAACAAAAGAATGAGGTGCTAAGGTAGCTTAAGAAGGTCCTGGCCTCATGGATTTAGAGCTGAAGGTGTCTTGGAGGTTGTGGCAGGGTTAGGTGATGCAGAATATGGTTTATAGGCTTATGTAGAGGCTAACTGGCACTGCTACAGGATCAGCTACAGGTTTCATGTAGTGCAACACGCTGTCCTATAAATGCTACAGGAAACATGTCGAGGGTGTTTTGAGGAAAACATTGATGAGGAAAGGATACAGAAGGTGAAATGAAGGTGTATTTAGGTGGATGGAAGGTGGCAAACCCCTTTTCCAAGCTCATAACTTCTCTCCAAGCCTATCTTTCACTTCTAGGGTTGCTCTCGGTGTGGTGGTGAAAATCTCAAAAACAGGGTTGAGGGCGATTTTGTTGAAAGGAGATTGGTGAAAGGTGAGAAATGGAGCTAGGGATTTTTTGGAAAGCTCCTCTGCTGCTCTACTCAAACCTGCAAGAAAACTACATGTTCATGAAATGAACATTGCATTAGTTTCAATATGTTTAGAGATCAAATATGCTCTTTCAGTTTACTTTTTAGTTGTCCTAGGTCAAAATTTTGTCTTTTCAAACAAGTTTTCAAATAAATTTTGGTCACTGCATATGGTCTAGGTATTAGCTGCTACTCCCCTCAGCCCATTCACGGCCATCATCATATTAGTGGTCATGTCACTCATTGTAATTTAGAGTCTTAGGTCAATCATTCCATCTCCATCTAGGTCTGTTGTCTAGGTGTCCTTCTTTTGCCACTGAAAAGTCCAAATATGTCACCAAAAAGGGAAAAAAAGGCTTAATTTTCATCATATCAGACTTTTAAATGGATTTAGCATAGCTAGGGGGATAAATTAAGACAATTTGTCTCATTTCAAAAATTGTTTCCTTGTTAAAGTGTTCCAAAAAGGAAAACTATCCTCAAAGTTTTTGGTTTCACTAAAAGGCAAAAAGTCATTTCAAGATATTATAATGAGGAAAAAGAAGGCTTATTCAACTCATTTTGTCTTTTTATTTTGGAAAATATCTTCTGTTACCTTCAAAATTGATCCGTTATTATCAAGGGTTGGAAGAAAATTAAGAAAAATGCTCCAAAAAGCTTGTGTTACGCATCTGGAAGGTTGTGTTACACATCTGGAAGGCTCTGCTACACATCTGGGAATGTGATAAGTTTTTGGATTTTGGCTTCCAAATCAGATTCTCCAGCTTAAAATATACTGTTCAAACCTTAAGTGACCTCAAAAACCATAAATTTGACATTCCAAAGCTTTCTTCAAGTCATTTCATCATTGCATGAATGTTTTATATCCCCATGATTATTCTTTCCACTCTAGGGTCTCTCCTTCCTTGATTGGTTTAGGCCATTGGAGACCCTTTTCCCACCATATAAACCTTCACTCAACCTTCACTCATCATTCACAAACCCTACCCCAACACCCCCTACCATTCAATTCCCTTTACCCTTCTTTCATTAAAATGTTAACTCCTCCCTACACTTTCACAGCAAAAATGGAAAATCTTTGTGTTTTACTATTTTGACCCACTTTCCCATACTCATTTCAAGTGATTCCACCAGTATTATTGAGCTAACATATCACCCCACTTCCTCAAATTTTTATGTATTTTTCCCTAGCCTCCTTCTACCCCATTTCTATCCCTTAAAACACCCTACCACTATCCTTTGTTTTCCTAATTCTACACCCCCCTACCCATTTCATCTAGCTAGGGTGTTATCCTATTGACAAACATGATGGAGGAAGAAGATAAAATCCATAAGGGAGGTCATAATTCTATTTTTGAGCCAATTCGGACCCATGGCATCATTTTTAGAGCTTTGTGATCATTTGCTAGGGTTTACATTGTACACAGGGACAATTTTGCTTCAAAATTAGTTTTTGAATAATGGAGATGATTTTTCCAAACATGAAAGAGGTTTTATTCAATCATAGGCCAAAGAACAAAAACCTCCTTCATTTTATGCACAGGTATTATGGTTTGAGAGAAATTGTCAAAATGCAGTTGCTCCAAGTCATTTTGTGCACTTTTGGACAGGTTGTCTTCAAATCAATTTTTCAAGGGTTTGGAGAAGGGGTTTGCAGTACTTGTTGTGAGCCTTGGTATTGTAGAAAGAATGCTGCAACTCCCAAAGGCTTCCCTACATTACTTTATCAACTCGGGGTTTGTACAAACTTGCAGGTGACAGTTCTATATACAAAACAGATGCATTCTACTCATGTCATCCTCTTCTGAGCTTTACGAAAGGGTGCTACTTCTAGGGTTTCTAGGTGAAGTCTGTCACACTTCTGAAATTAGGCCTAGGGATAAAAATGATTCAACTTCATGGAAATATCAGTAAGTACACAACTATACTACAAAAAACAAGTACATCTAACTATTCTGCAATGAAATAAATCTACTTATTAGACTATGATAAGAATTGAAAAGCAACCTAGGTATCTTGCATGAAGTAAATGTATGAATTGAAATTGCATAAAGGAAACTAATATAATAAAACTTTGTTGGGCCAAATGGCTAAACACACTCTACTTACCCTATGCTCTATCTATCATGCTTTTATTCATGCAACTATTCGTGACCTAAATATGCTTGAAAATGTGTTGTTTTGCAACTAGGAGAAGAAAGTGTTAAGGTGGCTTATGGAAGGCTTAAACACATGGGGGAAAAGCTGGAGGTGTATGAGTGGTTTTTCCAGGTTTAGAATATGGTGATGGTGTTTTATGGGCTTAGGTAGGGGCCCACATGTGCTATTTCAAGTGCTGCTATAGGTTTCCTTTAGTGGTACAGGTAAGTCCTGAATTGCTACAGGAAAGAGGCTGAAGGCAATTCGAGGCCAAAAATAGGTGGAAAAGGGGTAGGGAATGTGGTGTGAAGGTGAATTAGGATGAGTGGAAGGTGGCCCAACCCTTGGCCAAGATCAAAACCTCTTAGGAGGCATGTCTTGCACCCCTAGAGTTCGCTCACGGTGTAGGGATAAAAAGTCTAAAAATCGGGCTGATAGTGATTTTGATGAACAAAGGGTTGATGGAAGTTGAGAGATGAAGCTGGAGGTGCTAATGAAATTCTCCTTGGATATGCTACCTGTACCTGCAATTAAACTACCTATTCATGCAATAAAAATGGACAAATTCATGATAAAGACAATGGAAAAGATTACTTGAATTTTTAAAGCAAAGCTCCTCTAATCTACAAACAGAGATATACCACAACATAGTGAACATATTCATGGAATCGCAGAAACTAATATCATCCATTCCAAGAAATCATAAACTAAGAAGCATTTTTGGTTTGTGGGGAAGGTCTACCCTCCTCAAGCTCTATTGACAGAGATGAGAGGGGGAGGCTTTACTCACAACTTTATGAAGTTATCAACTATACTACCACTCATGTAAGCAGACTAAATCTACAAAAAAAGACAAATGGAAGAAAACTAAAAACGATAACTGAAAATACCAACAAACTAGCTAGTTATTCATAAGAAAAACTAGCTAAATGACAAGAAAGTAAAGAATGATTACACAAGAGAGGCTGACGCACATGGATTTGGCCCTAACCCACAAGCCTAGCTCTCTGAAATTAGATCAGTAAGGCAAAGTTTGAATACTCATTTCATTTCAAAATATAGTCTCATTAGATCAATACAAAAGTCTTGAAAATCTGATTACAAGAGAAAAGAGCCTAATGGCTTTCTCTAAAGTTAAAATCCTAATGAGCTCTTTCTCAACTCTATTTTACCTAAAGGGTAGCTACCAACAGCTCTGTAGAAAATAGGTGATGAGTCCACTTGACTCCAAGTGAAGTGTGGCTTGATTTCACTTGATCTTGAGTTTGCCTAGCTTCCTTTGATTTTGAGATGTTGGAGGGAATATCGAGGATCCCTTAGCTACCTTTGGGAGTTAAGAAGGGTGGAAAACCCTGTAGAATCTCTCCTTGTTGTCTACTCCGAGTCTTTATGAGAAAATCTCCACAAAAATGCCATATCTTCATGATTTACCTACATTTAATATTATGTTAGGTACTCGAAATATGTTAAGCCTCAATCACCACCTACAATAGCATCATAGGACCATAATATAATCAAAATGCAAGAAAAAGATATTTAATAAGGAAAAAAGGTGACCATTAACCCCTACAAATGTACCTAATGATGGAGCTCATCATCACCCCCCTACTAAATGGTTGCTCATACTTTAAGCAACTAATTCTCCTTTTTCATTTCCTTTAAGGCTTTGATGGACTCTCTGACTTCCCAAGGAAGAAGTGTGGGAGTCCCTTCAGGAGGGTAAAACCCATCATTCTTTTCTTCTTCCTCCCATTCTCTCTTTTTCTCATCTTGGTCCTTCCCATCACTCAACCCCAACATCAAGGGTGGACTAAGCTTTAGACCAAGCCACTAAATCTTTTTGGCCTGCATGGCCCTCTTGTACAATGGTTCTCTCTCTAAGGCATCCCTCAATCTTTCTGGTGTATGGTAATCCATGTTTCTAAGGCTGTGAGGGAGGTTTTTCCATCTTCTTTGGTTTTACATAATGCAGTCATCTCCCAACAACCTAGAAACATCATCAAAGTGGGCCATTTCTTGAGCTCGTGTATGGAGGTATGTTTCAGCTAGTTTAGGATCCCTTTCAATATTCATATGGTTATTAATGACTCCTCTAGGTATAAACAGTTTTTCCCTAATGTGTAAGGGTTCTCTATTTTCTCTTCTCATAACCCTCCTCATATCTTGTGATATTGTCTCCTCATTCACCATCCATGATGCCAAAGCCATTAATTGCATATACCCCATCCTAGGATTGGGGTCCCAAATATTTAATTTTTTAACACAAGGTTATGCATATACAATTCTACCATCTTTGCCTTGTTAGCCATGCTAGCTTGATTGTAGAATCAATGAACTATCTACAATTTTGGAAAGATAAGGATCCATGGGAGGCTAAAGTTTTAATTTGAAAGAGGAGGCACTGCTCCTTGATGTAAATTGCATATGAATCTAAAGGATACCTGTGTTGAATGGCCTCCATGCACAAATCTTCCATGGTGGCCACTTGTTTACCTTTTTGTTGAAGCTTCTCTTATAGTGCTACATTCTCTGCCTATGCTTTCTGAAGCTGCTCCAAAACTAACTCTCCAAGCCTAACATCATATAAATCCTTCCTCTTTCACATCATGTTTTTCCTCTTGTGTCTTGCCCTCAACTTCCTTGATCTCTTTCCCTTCTGTGGTTTTATTTTCCTATTCAACCAAGGCAGTTTTCTCCAAATATGTGATTGCGAAAGTTTCTTGTAGAAAAAACAAAGTTTCACGTAGAAAACTCTGTTTTTCTTGTTGAAGACCCTCTTGTCCTTGTTTTTCACTCTTTTCACTCCTTGCAAGGTTTGTGGAGGTTGCATGAGGTGTATGGGTTCAAAATCTGGCTGAATGTCTCTTGATATATGTTATAGGGGTCCTTATGGGTGAAGTGACTTCTTTCACCCTTCCATCCTCTAATCTGATTTCTTCCTCCTTATTTGGTGATTCTTCAATGGTGATAGGGCTCTGAGTTTGTGGTTTTCCTTGTCTCACCCTATGACTCTTCCTAGTTCTGAAGTACATAGGTGTCTGCCTCTTTCTTTTTATTTTGACATGTGTGCTCAAAGTCGTTAGAGTAGCAGCTACCTCTTGGTCTGTGATGTAAGGTGGCATGCTTGTGTCCCAAGGGGAGGTTTCATGGCCTAAGATAGGGTCCACACCTTATTTTTCCTCAGTCTTTTCTTCCTCCTTTCCCTCAGCTTCTTCTTACTCTCTTTCTGTTGTCTCTATGTTTTCTGTCTCAATTTCCATCTCTTCCTTTTCTTCTATGTTTTTTGCCTCTTCTTCTTCCTCCTCTTCTACTTCATCTTCTACTTATTCTTCTCTTGGGATAGAAGCAGAGGTTTTCCCTGTTTGGGTAGCTGTAAAGGCTTCCCTATTCATGTCTATGAAAGAAGACTAGGCTATGGGTAGGTTTAGCCTTCTCAAAGCATCATTTACAATTAATTTTATTAAGCCATGATGGGCCAAATGCTGATATTTCCTTCGTCTCACTTTATGGCTCATGTCAGTGATGGAGTTTAGGAGGAATTGAGGAACACTTAATATTTGTTCCAATGTAAGCTCTCCTTGGAACCTAGGTTCATTTAACAATCTAAAATGGTATCCATAGACCACACTCAATATTCCTTCACAAGAGATGAATTTCATGATGTGGAAGGAAACTTCATCCCGACGGTATGGAAGGCTCTCTCTCCTCAAAACATTTTTATCTTCAATATACTCCTCTCCTGGTAGGGAAAAATTGTTTTTGGCTTTAGTGCTAGGCATTATTTCCTTGACCCATTTGACTCCTAAGGGCAAGGTGGTAACTCTGCTTATAACACATATTTCATTAAATTTGGAAGTATTCTATTACAAGGCTTTCAACAACATTAATTCTTTTGTAAATCACCATATTAACTTAATTTAAAATAAAATAAAAAATTTAGGAATTTCAAATCAATTAGAGACCATGAATAGGTCAAACATGGGTTTTTTTAGATACAATAGTATCAATGCACAATATGAGTGTGAAAGAAAATTCTTAGAAACAATTTATTTAAGGTAAATCATATTAGTATGTCTAACATCCAAGAAAGATATTAAAGTTATGGATAACATACTAGAGTTGTCGATGTTTGATTTTTGTGTTAGATGACTCTAACCCCCTTTCCCACAACCTGTGAGAGATTTTTTGATTTAATAATGGTGATGTGAGGATCTTAGCGTAAGTGGAAAGGAGGTGATAATTCTTCTTTACAACATCCATGCATCCACTATAAAATCTACGCACTATTGATCTATGTATTTCAAGAAGGTTGGGTATCATTGATCTATCTCTACTCAAAGCCAAGTACATAGAATGATTGTTCTTAAATGGGTATTCAAGTCATTCCATTATGATGGACACTGTCTCAAATTGAAGTAAACAAGAATTAATGGCCGGTGAGAACCAATATACATAGACAAGTAAGTAGTGGAAGCAAGGGTTTTCAAAAAATAGTACACTTGATGGCAATCCGGATATTTATCTATCCTTGTCAACATTGTCAAAAACTAATAATGGTCCTAATGTAATAGTTCCAACCTAATGTATGAAAAACAATGATTGACCATTACTTTCACCAAGAGGAGAAAATGATAATAATTGTTAATGGGGAATAAATAAATGTGAAACACAACTTATGGGTTTTAGTTGAAATTTATATGAGTCCTCATGCTCTTTAATTATTAAATACTTAATGTAACTACTAATAAATTATCATTAAAATATTAATTTTGAATATTAAATATGTATTAGAAGTCATGTGTCTATTACACATGATTTTCCTTGTTGTTTAAATAAACCACTTAAAACCCATTATCAATCAATTCTAATTAGTTTTGTAAAATATGTATCTTTACTTACATTAAGAGATTTATTTCAAAAACATATTAAATTTATAAACTTGTATCAATACATATAACTAAATGGAATACAATAAATAGCTTCAGGCCTTGTTAGCTTCTATGAGATTATTTTAATTACAAATAGTTTATTTAATAATTGAATTTTACAAAAAGTTAATCTTGACGGGAAAATCATGTCATATGGTGGAAAAAAGTTTAAATATGTTTATTTGTGACGCAACTCTTGAATGAGCCTAAATAGTCTACTTAATGCTCTTTTTCTTTCCTTTTCTTTTTGACAGAAACGGTTATGGAGTATTTATATTCATCTTGGCCTGAATGCCGAAAATCTGATTACATTGAGGATGTCTAAATCCTGTTGCATCTCACTGCTAAGAATGAGAATGCAGCCAAAGCTTGTAGACTTCTTCCATGATAAGAAATCTATAAATTCGATTTCAGAGATTTTCCCCAACTTGAAGATATAAACAAATTTATTTAAGAGCAAGCAATAAAACATGACAACAATCAGCTTATGGGATGGGTTCCCATGATTCTTCTTCGTCTTTCATCTTGACCTCGGCAGAGAGGAGGGCAGCTTTGTTGGCTTCAATGTCCGCCTCTTTATTATGAGTTCTCAGCACATGGTAGTAATTCAACTTCTGAAAATCGTTTTGCAAACCCTTAATTCTGGATATCAGCCTTGCTAGTTTGAGATCCAAGGCTGGGGAGTTGGAAACCATTGCGTTTATAATGATCTGGGAATCACCTATAACATTAGCTTCACTTATATTTAAATCTTTGAGGATCTTAAGGCCTTGAAAGAGGGCCAAAGCCTCAGCTTGAATGCTGGATGAAAGTCCAAGCCCCCAAGCAAAGGTATGAATTTTTTCCCCAATTGGACTTACAACAACACCTCCTGCACCAGCTTTCCCTGGATTTCCCTTTGTTGCCCCATCAAAAAAGAGAGAGTGCCTTGAGTGCGATTTGAGCCAGTCTTGAAAGTCAGGTTCAGATTCCCTTATTTTCCAATCTTTGAGAGGAGGGACGTTTCTAACTGCTGATTGAAATTGCAAGTCAAGGAATGATCCCCAAGCAATGTCCTGTTGGATAAGATTGGAATCATCTTTTATATCAGTCAAGCACTCCTTTAAATGACATTTAATCTTGATTTCTAAGACCTTGTGATTCAGTTTAATATTTCTGAAAATTCTTCTGTTTCGTTCTAGCCAGATCTGCCAACAAATAACCTTTGGAAGGACAGCCCATGCAGATTTGATTATCTGATTTTTAGGAGGAGGGACAGGATATCTGATTGCCCAATTAGAAAAGAGATCAGTAGTGGAACAAGGAAGCAAAAATTTAGGATCCAAACTGTGGATAAAGGAGAACTAGATCTACTTAGAGAAATTGCATTCAAGGATTAAATGGACTATTGTCTCTGCATTTTTGTTGCACAGCGAGCAGATGGAGGGACCGTAGAACCCTTTTCTCTGCAGGATGTCATATGTTAGGATCTTTCCATGGCAGAGAAGCCAAGCAAAGAAGTCGACTTTGGGCCATGAAGGAAAACGCCAGACCCCCTGCCAAGGTGTAGGGTCAAAGGGGACGTATGGCCTCTCTTTCAGCTTGGCATATCCCATGGAGACAGCGTAACCTTTTGCATTCGACCCCCAGCCTTTCATATCTCTTTTCCTCATGCGCGTGGGCGCCAAGCCATGACGGAGGTCAAGCAGCGTGGACCATTCGTTGGTCAGATGAGCCGGCACCTCAATACGTTTCCAACCTGCCCAGACAGAATCACTCCAAAGAGAAAGATCCCACAACGAACACAGCCCCTCTCTATCCATCCAACATCGCAGCGCTCTAATGGAGGCTCTGTCTTCAATTGGGTCCTTATTCATGATTTTATTAGTCCATATATTGATCTTTTTGTCGTTTCCTGGTATCCAATAGGAGTGCGCATTGATTAAGGGAGCAGCTTTAACATACAGTTTGAGAAAAGACGAATTAGGCAAATGGATTACATTGTCTAAACAGGTAGAACAAGGACCTCTGAAATACTTTTTCCAGAGAGCCAATTGGGCCCAGCCAGGCTTGGGCGCAATGATCCTCCAAATAATCTTAGCTGCCATAGCCACGTTTTGCTGACAGAGATTTTTAAAATTCAAACCACCCTCCCACAGTGGCTTGGAGATGGTTTCCCAACTGATAAGGGGAATCTTGTTTTCATTCTGTTTTCCTCCCTTCCAAAAAAACCTCCGCATGAACTCCTCCATTTTTTTTAATATGCTTTCCGGAGCGAGAAGCACAGAAAATTGAAATAGAGGAAGGCTGGTGAGCATAGATTTAATCAGGATAGATTTTCCAGCAGTGTTGAGCCAGGAGAAGCCCCAGGCTTGGATCCTAGTCTTGAATTTTTCAAGCTGAGGGAGCCAGTCTTTGCTTGTAGATCTCTTATGAAAAACAGGAAGGCCCAAATATTTGAATGAGGTCCAAGTGGAGGAGGCTGCAAACCCCAAACATCTATAAATAGCATAGAGCAATCTGGGCGAAGTGTTCCAGCTAAATATATGACATTTGTTCTTATTTACAACGTTGCCTGAGGCTTCACTGAAATCATCCAAAACTGCTTTAAATTTAGAGGCAGAGGAGAGAGAGGCAGCTCCCAAAAACATAGTGTCATTCGCAAATAGAGCGTGGTTTATGTTTTTGACCCCTCTTGCAATACACAGTCCATTGATATCTTGATCTTGCATCTTTTTGTCTAACAGGAAGCTGAGGACAGAGGCTTGGATGACAAATAGCAGAGGGGAAAGAGGACACCCCTGCCTTAGCCCTCTTGAGGCTTTGAAGAAATCAGTGGCTCTTCCATTTACAAGAGGAGCAATCCATGGCTCTGAGATGCATGCTCGGATCCATTTGATGAAATTTGCTCCAAAACCAAACTTGCTCATGACTTTTAAAAGAAAGCTATGATTTACTCGATCAAAATCATTTGCTAAATCAAGTTTAATCACCATACCTTGTTCTTTTCGAAGAAGACTTGAGTGAATTTCCTCTTGAACAAGGGTGAAGTTGTCCACGATCTGCCTTCCTTGGATGAAGCCTACTTGATTCTCCGGAATTATTTTGGGAAGAATGAGCTTCAGTCTATTTGCAATTACTTTAGTGATTAACTTGTACCCAGTATTGCATAAGGAAATCGGGCGGAATCTGCTGAAATTGTTGGCGCCTTTTTCCTTTGGTATGAGGGCTAAGAAAGCGGAGTTTGTGCTACCTCCTATTTTCTGAGTATTTTGAGACTTTTGAACCATTTTTAGCAGATCCTTTTCAACAATCGACCAACAAACTTGAAGAAATATGGCAGAAAATCCATCCGGCCCAGGGGCCTTATCCGAATCCATATCAAAAAGGGCCTTTTTTACTTCGTCTTTGGTGACTTTGGCCTCAAGGATCTCGTTCATACAAGGAGAAATTGCAGAAGGAATAATGTCTAGCAGATCTGAGTAATGGTCCGGGTCCTTATCCTCACTATAAAAGTTTTGAAAGTGAGAAAAGGCTGCTTTTTTAATGTCTTCAAAATCCTTGTAGGTGACATTATCCTCCTTAATCTCAGAAATAGTGTTGAAGCATTTCCTGGCTTGGGCTTCTTTGTGGAAAAAAGTAGAATTCTTGTCCCCTGCTTTGAGCCAGAGATTTCGAGATTTTAATCTCCAGTATTCTTCTTCAGCTAGGCAGGCCTTATGAAAGCGTTGTTACAGATGAGCCTCTTGGTCTAACAGCTCCTCTGTGACTATAGTGTGCTCCATATGAGTTTGATGAGAGGCTAGAGAGATTTTAATGGCTTTTCTTTCTGTAGTCGGGTTGGACAGGGTTTTGACCCATCGTTTTAGATCACCTTTTACCCTTCTAAGTTTTTCCTCCCAGATATAGAAAGGAGATCCATTGACAGGCTGACTCCAACAATCCTTGACTATTTGCATGAAGTCTGGTTCTTTGACCCAGAGGGGACTAAATCTAAAAGGAATAGGACCCAGATCTAGATGGGCCAGGAGCTCTAGCTTTATAGGCTTATGGTCCGAGATGTTGTTAGCAAGGATGTGCATTCTGGGTTCTAAACCTAGTAACAGATAGGAGCTTTGAATGAAAAATCTATCTAATCTGGCAGCAATATGACCAGGGCCCACTCTTTTGTTAGACCAAGAGAACTTACCGGAAGAGGGTTTGATATCCAACAAGTCCCAGTCCTGCAATAGATCCTCCGCCCATTCCCTTGCCGAATCTCGAACAGCGCTGCCTCCTCTTTTTTCAAACGAGTGAGATTGAGATCTCCAGCAATAATTATATTTTCCAGATTTGTCAAGTTTGCTTGGTGCCTTACAGAATCCCAACAATCCTTTTTTTCCCCGACATTGACTGGAGAATATACATTGAAGAGGAAAAAGATTTCCTTAGTATCCAGATTCTGCATTTTCAGCAGCAACCAGTGAGTATTACTAGCCTCAAAGGTGACTGCAAATTTGCTGGGGTTCCATAGAGTGCCAATCCCTCCCGATGCGCCCCGGGAAGAGATTGCTCTTGCTTCACTTTTGAACCAAAGTTTCTTGCATGCTTGCAGGAAGACTACGTCTTTCAGCTTAGTCTCCTGGACGAGAAGTATGTCTGGAGTTTCTGTTCTTATTAAGCTTCTCATGGCTTCTTCCTTAACTTTACTCCCCATACCTCTACAATTCCAGGAGATGACCTTCATTATTTATGTTTCTGGTGGGCTCCCTTGGAGCCTTGGGGCTGATTTTTCAACATCCTAGGCTTTGAGGCTAGCAATTTTTCCAGAGTTGGCTAGCTGCCCTGAAGCTTATCTTTATAAGTCTCCTGCTCTCTTTTTTCCCTGTCAGTTTTACGGCCTCTTGTAGATCTTCGTATCGAGGTTTTGGATTCTCCTATTTCTCCTTCCTCCTCTGACTCATCTGTTTCCTGCTCTTCTTCCTCATCTTCTAAAGTCATACCTTTGGGATCTTCGGCACTTGTTCCTTTAAGGGAGGCTGAGGGAGTACCTTTGCTTGGAGAAACTGGATTTTGGGTCTCGATCTCCTGAGTAGCTTCTGTTTGCTGGCTTAGTGCGTCAAATTTGTTTTCTTGTGCCTTTTTGGGAGGGAGGCATTGAACATTAGCCTGTAGAGGGCCTTTTCCAGAGGGTCCTCCCGGTTTTTTCCCTTTGTGATTGGTTTTTGCTCGCTTGACTTGGTTCCACCCCTCTTCAATCCCTTTCTCTGGCTCTGCGTTGGACGGACAGTTTCTAGCAAAATGTCCATGAACATGGCATTTCCTACATTTGAACGGCAGTTGCTCATAGTCCAAGATCTGCACATGAGACCAGCTGCCGACTTTGATTTTTATAGCCTCTGGAAGACCCACCTCTAGATCTACTTCTACGCAGATCCTGGCACAGTCGTACTGGTCCTTGTTATTTTCCCGATTCTATGAATTTCCTGAGAGTGTTGCCAATGTGTTTTAAGGAATCCCAGTTCCAGCAGTGAACTGGCAGATTTGGAAGACGAACCCACACCGGGACAGCCTTGGGAACATCGACAGCCGGATCAAAGTCCGGAGTCCATTTGTTCAGATAGAGGCCCTGAGAATCCATGAAATACGGCCCATTTTGAAAGATCAAATCTTTGTCTTCTTTGGAGGCAAATTCAAAGAGGAAGTACCCTCGCCCCAGAAAGAAAAGGTGACATTTTCCTTGATCAGAGGAGCCCAGTTCCTGTTAACCCATTGCTCAGTAGTTTTCGGAGAAGGCCACAGTCCCGTGAATCGGCCAATGATACCACGATTAGCCAAAGATAAAGCTACTTGAATGGGGGCCTCCGGAGGCAAAGAGATCTCAAGGATTTCATCGAGCTTCTTAACAAATTTGGATGCTTCGCTTCTTTTCTTCTGAGGCAAACCGGCAAGAAGCTAGTTGAAAGCGTCGATGGCAGGAGTAGAAGGTGGATCCTTAGAAGGACCCAGCGTCTCCATAGGGAAGGCCTGAGGCTGGCCGCCGCAGGGGCAGCCACGCAGCAGAAACCCTAGCGAAGCTCAGAACGCACAGAGAGCCTCCAAAAGGTTCTTAATCCGAATTGTGAAAATATATTTAATCTCGCAGCCTACTTAATTCTCATTATTAATTAATTAATCCATGTTTTAATAGAAAATATTTTTTTTACATGGAGTTTTCTTTTAGAAATAACAATGTCATATTTATACATTCATATTAAACCACATGATAGGTAAATAAAAATCAATCAATTGTTTCTCGACTTATCAACTTATGTGGCATGATTGTATATAAAATTAATTTATTTAAAAAGGCATAGTTAGAATAAACCACTTAGAACTCATCATCTATTGATTTTAAATTATTATTTTTTCTAAAAAATATATCTTTAATTACATTAAGAGCTTTATTTCAAAAATATAATACATTTATAACCTTGTATCAATGCATATAACTAAATAGAATTTAATATGTCATGCTTTATGTCTAGTTGGTTTTTATTATTTCAATTAGAAATTATTTATTTACGAATTGAAATTTACAAAATGTTAATAGGGATGGGAAAATCAAATGGTGTATGTTGTAAAAATTTGAAATGCATTTTTTTATGATCTATATCTTAAGAGAACTTGAGGAATCTACTAACTATTCATTATCAATTAATTATTTCATGTTTTGTTAGGAAAAACATTTCATTTTACATGGAGTTTTATTTCAAAAAAACAGTTTTTCATTTA
The DNA here is from genome assembly GCA_034641835.2 of Pinus albicaulis. Classification (NCBI taxonomy): domain Eukaryota; kingdom Viridiplantae; phylum Streptophyta; class Pinopsida; order Pinales; family Pinaceae; genus Pinus; species Pinus albicaulis. Next base: position 607,850,660 of record CM076572.1, read on the forward strand.
TACAATTATATTAAACTTCATGACAAGCAAATAAAAGTCGATAAATGACTTTATATTAGACCACTTATAACGTTTTATCCATTACTTCTAATTTGTTTTATAAAAAATATATATTTATTTACATTAGGAGCTACATTTCGAAAATACATCACATTTATAAATTTCCATTAATGCATATAACCAAATAGAATATCGTAAATAGCTTCGAGTCATGGTGGACTCTATGAGATTGTTTAAATTACAAGTAAATTATTTAAGAATTGAAAAATGAAAAAATGTTAAAATGGATGGGAAAATAAATGTCTTATGCTGCAAAAAGTTTAAATACAACCATTTATGATCTATCTCTTTAATTAATCTAGATGGCCCACTTAACACGTTTTTAATTAATTTTTCCATGTTTTATTAAGAACAACATTTTGTTTTACATGGAGTTTTATTTCAAAAAAATACAATATGAAATTAATACTCATATCAAACTACGTGGTAGACAAATAAAGGTCAATAAATGGATTCATTATTAACTTATATGGAATAAGATGATTACATATACAAATAGTTGATTTAAAAAATAAATAAATAAATTATGGATTAAAAATCGAATGTCTTACAATTTAAGGACTTTGAAGTATTCACCTATGACCCATCACCCATTAGCTTAAATAGTCCACTTAATATTTATTATCAAGAAATTATTAGATTTATCTTTGGAAAAAATGTCTTATAGTATATGGTTATTATATATCACATTTAGGCACTCATATTAATGGATATAAATAAGTTAAAAACAACAATATATTTATGGCTCATATGATATGATTTCAATTATTTAAAATGCAAATTTACAAATAAATAAATAAATAAATAAAAAAGGGTTCAAAGACATAATTTATCTATGATAGCGTCCAATCAAACCTTCATAGTCCACTTAGCAATCATCATCATTATTTATATGTTTTTTTTTTAAATGCAAAATTATTTATAATAGATTTTTATCTCAAAAATTAAATATCACATTTATGCACTCATATTAATGCTTTTTATAGGTAAAAGTTCAATAACTAATTTTTCAGTGTTGTTGATTTTCAATATGATATGATTTTAATTACACCCATTAATTGATTGAAGTATATAAATTTATGTAATATGGATTGAGAAATCACATCTTATGCTTCAAAAAGTTCAAATCATTTACCTATGACACATTTCTCATTAGCCTGGATAGCCAATAGTGCATGTAGCATTTATCAAGTAAATTATTATTATTTCTTCAATAAGAATTGCACTTTTGTTTGTAATGAGCTCTATTTCAAAACTTATATTTCACATTTATATATGAGTATTATGCATAGAAGTAAAAAGAAGTCAATAAAAATATAAGCATGCCTTTATGGTTCGTGTAAGATGATTTTAATGGAAAATAATTCATTTAAGAACACACATACACACACATATTAGCAAAACAAAATCGATACAACAAAGTCATTGCAAAAACAATTATAAATAATAATAGAAATATATAATAATATAATTGACAATTCTCTTTGTAATTTTTTTTTATTAATAGAAAGTTCTGATTTTTTTTCCTCAGACTAGCGAAAAAAAAAAAATTTCAAATCTCATATAATATTCCAAAAGATATAAAATCATACAAATTGATTCAGAAAAAACTATGTTCAAATTGCATTAAAAAAATGGAATGTACTTGTGAACAAATTCATAAATAAAATTATCTTTGTCCACTACAATGAAGTACATGTTCTATTGAACATTCGAATGTACTCACATTTCTCTTTCATATGATGAAGTGTCTTAAGAAATGGAAATAAAACCTGCATAAGCCAAGTATCTTGCTCTTTTCCTGTATAGGATTTTATTAAGATGTGGTTTGATCGATATCTGATGAATTGAGAAATATTCTTTGTTGTATCTATTAGCAATACATTTGATTCTTCATAATTGTCTCCATATTGGGACCACACATCAGTCAACATTTTCTCATAAAATTGTATTGTCCTCCCCGCTTCTAATTTTGTTTGCAAATAACAATGAGACCTGTTCCATGTGAATTTAAAGTCCTCTATATCAATATTTGATATTTCAAGTACTTATCAGATGTACTTTTCAGTGACATTTAATGTCCATATTGCAACATCATAATTTTTTAATCAATATTTTAACAGTTCTGAGTGAAAAACCCTTAGAAAATAGGACCTATCACCAAACTCCCAATCTGATTCTCTTTGAATATAACAATTTTGTTCATATTTGGTGTACGATTGGAACAAAACTCCTTCCATTTCAAATATCAACAACATATTTTGACTTATAGTGATGCCAATTTTCATCTGCAACTACACTGCAACCACATGTATGATATTAACATATCTCCACTTCAACACTTTATTGCTTAGTGATATAAAAACCTAACATTTCAAAAATGATGTTAGTATTTATTATGAATTAATGGTAATCACAAATTATAATTACAATGTCCCCAGTAAATTGAACAAACTAATGATATGTTTACTTTATACATACAACCTAATACCTTTATTAAATTTGTATGGAATAAGCAAGTCTTATATGATCACATTGACCCACCATTTATATCATTGATTTTAAGACTTATAGTGATTTGTTTAATTTAAATTGAAAGATATAATTACAATGGTTGCAATTAAACAAACTAGTTATATATTAGTTTCCACATGTAATAAATACAATTTTTAAATTTCAAACCTACTTAATTATACGCTAATTTCTATATTTTCTACTTTAGTTTCTTTTGGTGATTCTTTTAGTAAATTTTCTATGTCTATTGTTGGTGCTACATACATCCTAATATGGTTTTTCAACTTATATGAAATAAAAAAATTTATAAGAATGCAGTGAACCATCATTTGCATTACTATTTTCTAAGAGGTATAATGATAACTTAAACCGCAATTGAAAAAAGTAATTGTAATGATCCAATTAAAACAAATAGATCAATTATCTATTAATTTTTAGTTACAATCCAATCCATTGTAAAAATTTCTATAGTGTGGGAAATTTTGATACGAAAACATTAAACAACCATTCAAATCAATAATTGTTATCAAGACAATAATGTCTCACAAAAATAAAGAACATAAAATTATTTTATTCTACTTATGACAATCAAATCAACAATCCTTTTATTATTACTGTGAAGTAGAAGTAAACTTAAATTTAAAAGGGCTACAAAATATAGTAATAATTCATGATGTCATACATATTATGACATGAAATAGACACCAATCATCTTAAGGTACTATTAGATGTAATTGAACATCCTTCAAAATAGCTTGCACCTCTATTGCCTTGCTGCGTTTAATCAACATTCTCCATAGCTCATCGATCAATCAATTATCCTCTTGAGTTGTTCCATTGAATTGAGGAGCAAGAATCACATTTTCTTTTGGATTTCCTTTCATTCTCTCACGTGAACACTCCACTATAATAGTATTGGTTGCATCATATTCGGTATGCATTTCCCACACTTTTTTCAATGATTTAGTGTGTATACCTTTCGTTGTCTTGTCAATGGCCTTATGTCCCTTTTTTTGTTTACACTCTGAAGCAGTCCACATAAACACAAGTTTATCTTGTAATTTTTCTGAAACCAACTTTTTTATAACTCTTGTTGTGCTTTGTTTCGAAGTTGTCGTCCAAATTGCAATTTCAAAAAAAAAAATTGAATGTGGATGAATCCAAAACATTTTTCTCTCTATTGAGTAATCTGCATCAGTTCCCATTTTCTCAATATGCCCTTTGTTTGTTTCTTCATCATCGATGCTATGATTAAAAAAATGTCCTTTAAATCAAGAATAACTAATTTATTTCAGTTATTTGGGCTGCAATAAAATAAAAAAATAGTCTAGTCAAACCATTTTATTCTTGTCACAAAATTACTAAAAAAATATCGAAACAATACACTTATCATGACTGTTTTTTCAACTATTTATAGATGAAACAATCTTCTCTTTTATCATCTTCACAGAACCTGGAGGTAAAAATATTAAACCTTCAATTAAATATGATCAAATTATGTAATATAATATATACTCAATACAAAATTTGCAATTAAAGAAAAGCATTAGCAGTGTAACCTATGGAATACAAACAGGCGCACTTTTAACATTATTTTGATTGTTATTTTTGTTATTTTTATTTGTTCCTATAATAAACATATACAATGTTATGATATTAAAAGCATTAAAATTTGAAGAATAATAATAAAAACAGAAGACAAGTAATAAGTACCTGATATGGCATTATCTTCATACTTATAACTTTGCACTTCATCATCGTTTTTGTTCTTTTTATTTGTCTCTACATTAAACATGTAAAATAGTTTGAATTGTGAAAATGAATAAAAATCATTAAATAATAAGGAAAACAAGTGGGAAAATCATAAGTACCTGATATTATATTTGGTTCTTGATTATAACTTTGATTGTAAATCTTCGTATTATTATATTTGTTCTCATTATTTGTCTCTATAATGTACAATCAATATGTTATAAATTGTGACAATGATTGATTGAATAAAAAATAGACAAAAGAATAAACAACAAAATTCATGTTAACTACCTAATGTGATATCATTTGCTTGATTATAGCTTTGTATCACATGCATTTGATCAATGTCTTTTTTCTCCTTGCTTGTCACTATAATAAACATAAAAAATGATATAAATTGTGATAATGAATAAAACCATTAACCAACTATATAAAAAATGAATCATCTTTAATCATCCATATAATATTTTGGCCTTGGTTGTAGTATCGTATTTGGTGAATCGTTACTTGAAGCTTCAATCAAATCTTTGTATACTCCACTTGACAAGAAATTAATTTTACTTCATTTTATTTAATTGCCTCCACTTGAAAGTCAATGTTATTTTCATTGTAAGCATAGAAATTAATAATTATTCCTAATATCTTAGGTTCTTTACCATCTATGGATCCAAATAGGTACATATCAAGATACATATTCATGGGAGTTTCTATCTGGACATACCAATCATGCAAAAAGTCGTATTTATTAGATGTGTTATATTTTTTAATCATTTCAAAGGTAGAAGTTGAAGGTGTTATTGATACTACCATTTGAGCTAATTTTTTCTTTTTCTTAAATGATGACTGTAACATTTCACTTGCTTTGGTGCCAACCAATTCTGCATACAAAAATAAAAAATTATTTGCATAAATCAAATTGAAATTAAAATTTCAAATATTGTCATGTAATGTTATTTTAAAATTTACAAGACCACCTAATATAACCATTTATAAGAGAGTATACATAAAATATAAAACAACCATACCAATTGAAGGAGACATTGTTTGTATATCACTTTTTTTTCGTTTTCTCTTCACTCCTTTACTTGGAATGTCAGGGAAACAAGATTCCACAACTTATGAAAAATAAATAAATAAATTATGGAAGGCATGAAATACCAAACATTATTAAACCTTATAATACACTATTTTCATTTACATACACAATAATAAAGGAGTACATGTGTTATGCAAGTTTACTATATGACACCAACAGTAATCACCTAGCTAAAATTGTCAAGAAAATCAAAATACCCATGTTAGTATGGGGCTTCCACATTAAAAACCAACCACTAGTGCTATATGCATGTGTTTTTCTGTAAAAGTGGATCTTTAATGTGGAAAATCCAACTAACATGGTATATTTCAATTTTCATAGCAATATTAGATAGGAGATTAGTCAATAATAAATCAAAATTCATTAAGTTGTAAATTGCATACTAGAATTTTGTCAAATTATTTGAAAAAGAATATAAAATAGATTTTTAGAGTCTCACAGTTTGTACCATAGTTCTTAGCATCTACAAACATTTGTAAGAATTTATAATGGTAAAATTTTAAATGAATTAAAAAACAATATGAATTCATCTTCTATAACATTTCATTTCATACATATGCACAAAAGCAAAGAAGCTCAAAGCATATGCAAGTTTTCTTAAAAAATAAGAATAACATGAACTTCATTAATCAACAATAATTTATTATCAACCATTGTAACAAAGTACAAACTAATTTTAAAATTGTCATACCATTTAAGATTTTGGTGTTGTATTTGGTGAACTTCCTTTTTCCTTAGATGATTCCTTTGAATTCCCACCAGCTTCAGGGTCCATGGTTTCTAAAAATAAACTAAGAAACTATTATCATAGTTTCAAATTATCGAAAAAATTGAATTTATAAATACTACTACTACTTGCATCATTGTATGTGTAACAAAATGAACAAGAACAATAACAAGTGTAGAACTCACAATAATAGTTAATCATGGTGTTGATTAGAAAAAGGGTGCCACCCCTAAATAATTTATTATGTTCTTTTAATTGTGTCTATAAGAAAGCTAGCACATGCTAGCATTCCTTCTAGCACAAGCATAAGTATGTTACCGAAAGGCAATAATACACTGTGAATAAATAACAACAATAGTAGATACTACAACAACATCATGTTTACACAAAATTTATCTTTTATAGTCATGTCTATTCTTAGTTTTCTATAGAGACCATAAAAAGGCAAACACATTGAAGAATTTTTTCTATCACATACAAGAGATTGCCAACAACATTGCATTGTAAAGTAAATCTAATGCATGAAGAAATTCCTTCTATCACAAACACAAACACATTGTCAAAAAAAACATTGCAACAATAATATTTCCTAAGACATCTCCATGCTTACAAAATTTGTCCTTACTTTTTGAAGACAATGAGTTTTTAGTCCATGCCTACATAGATCGTTGTTACAATATAAGAAATGTTAAAACCTCAAATGATTAGAAGCCCCTTTGTATGGAATACGTGATCTAAGAATGAAATATGGGACAAATAGAAGCATGTTTCCAACAACAACATTGCATTGTGAAAAAAATCATTCTATATTACCCACTATCGCGAACACGAGCACATTGTCAATAAAAATGCTCCAAGGTGAAAGAAATCTAATGCATGTTAAATTTCATTTTAGCATAAAAACAAACACATAACAACATTGTACGGTAAAATAAATCTAGCATGTGGTAGAATTACTTCTAGAAAAAACACGAGCACATTGCCAACAACAATATTGCAAACAAAATTAAATGAAGCACATGCTAGATTTGTTTCTAATAAAGACATGAGCACATTGCCAACAACAACATTGGAAGGTGAAAGAACTTTAAGGATGCCACATTTCGTTCTAGAAGAAATAAAAGCTCATGTCAACATTGCAAGGTGAAAGAAATTTAGTGTGTGCTAGATTTACTTCTAGCACAAACATAAGCATCTTGCCAACAACAACATTGTAGCAGGGTAAAAAGAAATCTAGCACATGCAACATATCCTTATAGCACAAACATTTAAAAAAAAAACAACAACAACAACAACAACATTGTACGGTTAAAGAAACATAGTACATGTTGGATTTACTTCGAGCATAAATGCAGGGATATTACCAATAAATTCATTGTAAGGAAAAGGAAATCTAGCACCCACAAGATTTTCTTCTAGCACAAACAAAATCACATTGCTAATAATAACACTGTAAGGTGAAACAAATCTAACATGCGCTATATTTCATTCTATCATAAACAAAAGCACATAACAGCATTGTAAGGTGAAAGAAATGTAGCATATGTTAGATTTACTTCTATCACAAAAACAAGCATATTTCCAACAATGCAAGAAAAAAGAAATCTAGTCTGTGCTAAATTTCCTTCTAGCATAGACATAAACACATTTCCAAATAAAAACAATGTAAAGCGTTAGATTTCCTTCTAGCATAAATAACTAGATTGTCAAAAATAAGATGGCATTGTGAAGAAAATATAACACATACTAGATTTCCTTCTAGTACAAATTCACAAACATATTGCCAGCAACAACATTGTTGAGCAAAACAAATCTAACACGGGTTGGATTTCTTCGTATCAGAAACAGAAGCACATTGCAAATAATAACATTGCAAGGTGAAAGAAATCTAATACATACTAGATTTCCTTCTAATGGAAACATTATCACATAACACCATTGTAGGGTGAGAAAAATTTAGCTTGTGTTATATTTACTTCTAACACAAACATATAAATATTTCTAACAACAACAATGCAGGACAAAAAAAATTTAGCACGTGTCAGATTTCCTTTTAGCCTAAACACAAAGATGTTACTAATAACAACATTGCAAGGTAAAAGAAATATAACATGTGCTAGATTTTCTTTTAGCGCAAACACAAGCATATAGCAACAATGTAGAGTGAAAGAAATTTATCAAGTGCTAGATTTATCTCTACCACAAATACAAGCATGTTTCCAACAACATTGTAGAGTATAAGAAATCTAACATGTGATCAATTTTCTTCCAACACAAATAGAAACACATTTCAAATTGAAATAAATCTAACACGTGCTATATTTCCTTCTAGCACATAATATTATAGCACTGAAGAAATCTAGTGCATGCTATAGATTTATTTCTATCACAAACACAAGCACATTCCAAGGTGAGGGAAACATAATGTGTGCTAGATTTCCTTCTAGCCCAAACATAAGCGCATTGCCGATAAAAAAATTATAAGGTGAAAGAAATCTAATGTGTAATATTTCCTTCTAGGATAAACACAAGCAGACAAGCACATTATAAGGTGAAAGAATTCTAGTGTATGCTAGATTTACTTCTAGCACAAAAACAAGCATGTTGAGAACAACAACATTATAGGGCAAAGGAAATCTAACATGTGCTAGATTTCCTTACAGCACAACACAAGCACATTATAAGATGAAACAAATCTAGCACGTGTTAGAATTCCTTCTAGCACACACATAAGAACATAACAACATTGTAGTGTTAAATAAATCTAACACATGCTAAATTTACTTCTAGCACAAGCTAAAGCATATTGCCAATAACAACATTGCAAGAAAAGAAATCTAACATGTGCTAAATTTATTTCTAACATAGTCACATGCATATTTCCAATAACAAAATTTCAAGGTCAAGGAATCTAGCATATTTCCATCTAGCACAAACAACCAGATTGCCAACCACAACATGGCATTGTGAAACAAATCTAGCGCATGCTAAATTTCCTTCTAGCACATTACAAACACTGTAAGGCGAAAAAAATCTAGCATGTGCTATATTTACTTTTAGCAAAAACTCAAGCCTATTTCCAACAACATTATCAAGCAAATGAATTCTAACACGTGCTAGATTTCATTCTATCATAAATGAAAGTGCATTACTAATAACAACATTGTAAGATGAAAAAAATATAATGAGTGGTATATTTCCTTCTAGCATAAATAAGTGCACATTGTCGATAACACCATTGCAAGGCGAAGGAAATCTAACCCATGCTAAGTTTTCCTATAGCAAAAACATAAGCACATAACAAGATGGTAGAGTTAATGAAATCTAGCTCATGCTAGATTTACATTTAGCACAAACACAAGTATATTGCCAAAAGCAAATATTGCACGGAAAAAATAAATCTGTTTTGTGCTAGATTTTTTTATATCATAGATACAAGGCATTCTCAATAGCAACATTGAAAGGTGAAAGAAATCTAACATGTGCCAGATTTACTTTTAGTAGAAAGACAAGCATATTTCTAGCAACAAAGGTGCATTCCAAAAGAAAACTATGACCTATTAAATTTTCTTCTAGGACAAACACAAGCACAATGGCAATAATAACATTACAATGGGAATGAAATCTAACATGTGCTACATTTCCTTTTAGCACAAACAACCAGATTGTCAACAACAATCTGAAATTAGAAAACTTTCCGGGCTTTGTAGGTTTTTCTCCATGAAGTTGCATAGAAAATGCAGTAACAATTGTTTTGAACAGGCAACCAACCATGCCAATTTACTCGTATGTAACTCCAGGTTGGGTTCTAGTGGCTTGGTAGAGCACTAAATCGTTTAACACAGGGGTCTGGCCAAATAATGTTGGACCATTTTCATGGATCTCTAAATCTGATCTTGAGAGAACACTGTAACTATTCTGCATTTAATAAATATTTTTAACCAACATAATAAAAAGTTGGAGCAAACACTTGTATATTTAACATTGGTTTTGTTGGGTAGCAGTGTAGTGCAGATAAGCCCTTGTTAATATTGCTTGTTTGAGTATGCAGAGCTATTGCTTCTCCATTTTGGTTCTGCGCATCTCAAATTCCAAAGAGGTGAATATGTTTCAGCTATGGGAAGGGGTGGATGCAGAGGAAGAAGGGTAAACACGTCGGTATACTGGTCTTACATTATTGTTGCATACAATGGTACTTTGATACCTATAATACTAATAGCCCAAATAATATTTTAGCTACTTCAAATAATTAGTAACTACTAGGTGGCATGGGAAACCCCTACAAAAGAAAGTGAGAGTTCCCCTGTTAGAAACTCCTTTCTCATTCTCACTTATGTTTCTTTGAAATTAAGCAGCTCTTTGTGCATTCTTATGAGCTCTATGCTTCTTTCACTGGTTGGAATTAAAATTGGCAATCAAATTTTCAGCAATCTTCACAGTTTTATATTTCCTGCACCAATTTCCTTTGATGCAACTCCAATTGGGTGAATACTGAATCAGGCATCAACTAATCAGAGTGTAGTGGACACATCGATTCCTACACAACCGGGAGCTTTGGCTTTTGCATTTATACAACTTTTGGGGATCATTTCATTCATGTCTCAGATTTATTGGCTGGTATTCATTGTGTTTATACCAGTGGGTTCAACTTGTATACGGTATCATCAATATTACATACTATCAACTAGTGAAGTGGCTCGGTTGTCGTTAGTTTCTAGAGCTCCAATCGAACAAAATTTTGGAGGATCAATCTCTCGAGCAACCACCATTAGAAGTTTTGACTAGGAGTCCTGGTTCATGGAGAGAAATCTCTAGTTAATTGATATGTATACTAGACCTAGTCTCCACAATGTTGGGGCCAATGCATGGATTAGTATTCTGATGGATTTTCTATCAAATCTTGCATTTACATTCTCTGTAATATTCCTAATGGAAATTTACAATGATAAGCAAATCAAGCATAGTAAAAAAAACATACATGCAAAATTTACAACACATTAAACACCTAGAAATCTCCATAAATTGCATTGAACTAAGTCATTCTATTAATATAAATGTTGGGTACGAAGGTAAGACCAAAAAACATGCACCTGGGCTTGCCCAAGGCAAGCTAACAATGCCTAGGTGATGAAATCGACTACTCTAACATGTAATGTGGTTGTCTCCAACAATCTCTCTGCTAACCCGGTGAAAAATTACATTGTTAGTTGTAAACAATGGTTGCTAGGGTCTCCTCTGGTGCTCAGAAAATTACGGGAAATTAACATCGGACTCTCCTCCAATAACCCACAAAAACCCACGAAGGAATCGGCCAAATGTTGACCTCAGAATTTTGGCCCAATTTCCCCCTAGCTCCTCCAGTTGTTGGCTGAGTTGGGACTCATGTTCGACCCCTCGAATCTACCCAGAAAATTCTACCAAAATATTTCTAAGATCCTTGTCAAAAAACCAGAAAAACCTAGAAAGGGCTTGCTCTAGTTTTGACGCTCCAAAATTGACCTCAAAATGGTTGGCCCTCCTCCACAAGCACTAACCTATAGCAGATGTTGAGCTTTTTGCTCCACCAAAATGCTGGAAAATCCCCCATGATATCCCCAATATAATTCCAAATAACCCCAGCTCCTTAATCCCTTTCACAAGCCAATTGTTGGTTTTGCCTCATCAACTCCTCCAAAAGCCCTTGTGTACTTTCCCCTTTTTGCATCATTGGAGTGTCTATAAGCTCACCAATCACTGTGCATGCGAGTCTAGCACTTCATGATCTTGCTAGCTTCCCCACATCTAGCCAAGATCATGCTTATATACCATTTAAATATTCCTAATGGAAATTTACAATGATAAGCAAAGCAATCATAGTAAAAGAAACAAACACACATAATTTACAACACATTAAACACCAAGAAATATCCATTAATTGTGTTGAGTTGAGCCATTTTATTAATATAAATGTTGGGTACAATGGTAAGATCATAAAGCATGCACTTGGGGTTGCCCAAGGCAACCTAACAATGCCCAGGTGATGAAATCGACTACTCTAACATGCAATGTGGTTGTCCCCAACAATCTCTACACTAACCTTGTGAAAAAATGCATTATTGATTGTGAACAATGGTTGTTAGGGCCTCATCTGGGGCCCAGAAAATTCTGAGAAATTAACCTCGGTTTCTCCTTCAATAACCCACAGAAATCCCCGAAGTAATTGGCCACATGTTGGCCTCAGAATTTGGGCCCAATTTCCCCCTAGCTCCTCCAGCTGTTGGCTGAGTTGGTACCAAAATGTTAGAAAATCCCCCACAATTTCCTTTCCTGCTCCTTTCTTGCATCCTAGCTGAACCAAAAATGTGTGGTATCCTCCCAGCTACCAAAGATGAGTAGAATTTGCCTTTCCAGGGTGGCACTCGTGGTCCACCGAAGAAGAGGGTGACTTGGCCCCCATGAAAGACTGCATAGTTCTGGGCAAGATGACGCATGCCCCTGCTATAGAAATTCGTACTGTTGTGGAAATACCTCATGCTCTTGTCCCACAAACAAGGAATTTTCATACACCAATTTGGTGTTTGGCTTAGTCGCGACCTTAAAATTGGATAATAATAATAATGATTTACATGCTTCAAATCACCTATTCATCCAATAAAATTTTCCAAAATATTATATCTACTGAACACATAAAAAATCTAATCCACCCTTACATAAATCCATTAGAAGCACCCCCTCTTCCAGAAACAAACCATGTTATCCATCCATCTATAAAATTCAAATCCACGGGTTTTAATCCATTGCAATTGGAATATCTCAGCAAGAGGTTACAACCTTGGATGTGCTTTACAACATGATATGTTTATCCATCCCCACAAGAACTTTCGTAAAATTTGTGACACCATAAATGTCTTCTCCAACCAGCTCCAGAAATTCTCCTCTGCGGCTTACTTAGAAGACACAATATTCTTTCAATTTCTATCGCAATTACATTTTTGAAAACTATCCAGATTTGTTTGTGGTATGGGAGGCAAGTGATGCTTAATCCATAGGTTTAATAAATAGCATGTATTTATCCTCAAATCATGTAAGGACTATTCTCATCCTTCTTGCAAAATGGTTTTGTATTGCCGTAGATGATAGTGCTTTAAGTGTTGGGGATAAAATTATTTATAAAAATGAATCTTTAAAGCTTGTATGTGCTAATATACATCCAATGTTGATGTTGGAAGAATCGATTTCGTACCTTATTCACCACACTATATACCTATGACTTCAGCCTTTTTACAAACTCGCATTCCAAACTCTTTCTACTAGCAGTTTGCAGAACAAGACCAAATGCTTGTGGCCATGCATAATAGGCACATTGGTCAACATCTCTAACCCAGCTTCAGATGAAGTTTTCTTCGAATTTTGAATCCATGTGATATCAAAAATAAATCCATCATGTCATTGTCATTAACTCTTCATTCGATTCCTCCTAATATGCATGTGATCTCCAACATACTAAATATGGGGAAAGGCCTATAACTAAAGCCTGCCAAGATCTATTTTCAAATCTAAAACACTTTCACCAACCTCCTTCAATACCTTCAGCATGTTTTGATCAACCCAGAGATGTGATTAGTTGATACATTTACTACAACAAGGGAAACACCATAAAGGCCACCTCGAATTAATTTCCTCCAGGTGCTATAATTATGCTTTTGACACATTAAATTCACTGTCATTCTTGTTTAATTATTGTTGAGAAAGGAATTGCCTCTATATTTCTTTCCTATCTTCCTTCGCAAACTCACAGAAATATCCATATTTATGCACCTTATCAAACAATGGAAATCCGGGATGATGTGGGATGGGAAACTTGTCCATCATTTCTCAACACCCAGAAAACATTTTTAGTTTGCAATTCTTCTAAAGGATGCACATCATTGACTAGCATGCAGCAACTTGTGAGGCAACTCTCATTTGTACATGCATAAGCAATCATTATAAAGTAGATAGGAGGACCGACTGAGATGAATTGATAGATTACCCATGAATATCAAAGGGTAACATTTGATTGGATATTCTCTTCCAGGTTTCCATCTTCTAGTTGACATCAAACAAATTGGCTTATGATCATACGCAGGTCAGCCTACCCTTAAATTATTTACTTCTGAGAATGTTTCCTTTCTTCTACCATTATACTTGAATGACGTGAAAAACGCCCTCCCCTCTGAGGAGAGTCAATGTCAGTAGCAACTTGTCTTTCAAGCCCTTTTTATTTTCCCAACTCATTGTCAATAACAGAAGTCAATGCATCTTTAATTGTCTTTGTGCTCTTTACAAGGCTTATTCCCATAACATGGACCTTCATGTTGTCCATCGGTATTTAAAGATTCTGTGATGCCAGCATCTTTAGGTTAAGGGCTTGTTTTAGGTGCTAAATGAGCATCGACATGGTTATCAAACCCACTGCACATAAATATTTTTGGGCTTCTGAGTTGCTTTGGTCTGAGAGAAATTGATCAAATACACTAATATCACACATGAATTTTTCAACAACAGAGTGAATATATTGCTCTTCCAGCAAGCACCAAAAGCACTTGTATTTGTGATACCATTTGGTATAAAATCTAACAAGTTCCCTCCTTCCTAGTGCTAATGGTGCTTCTCATTACTCATAAGTAAAACAAGAGAGCGAGGGATATTTTTTTTGGAATGCCTTAATGCCCTCTCTAGAGAATGACCAATGCAATCCTCTGTTTTGATTATTTTTAATCACATATATTTTACTTAGTATCCAATTCCTTCCCCATCCCATTCCTGGACATTCGTGGTATCCAATTCCTTCCCCTTCCCATTCTTGGACATCTGAATAGCTCAGTATTTGCTTAACATCAAAGCTATTGTCTATTCATATAAAATATCATGTGCCAAAGTTATAGTGGTTGAGAGATTGAATCCACTTTGCATATGTAATGAAATCGGTTGAGGGATTGAATCCACTGAAGGAGTAGATGTGCCTCCATAGGAGGAGTGTTCTTACCACCAAGAGCATTGGTTCTCTACTTTTTGTAAAGAGGAAAAATAAAATGACCGTTGCTTGAAAGGTTTCATATATCAACAAAAGCATATGATAAAAAAAGTAATCTACAGAGGGTTTTAAGGGGTTTTACTCGTGGCATATGATTTCAAGGAGTGTCATGCAAGATTGAAAGGGAGGAAGGGACATTGTGTGTGTCAAGGGGTATTGAAGGCATGGAAAGCAAAACAGCGTTGATGTGGGATGCAGAGTTCTGCAAAGAGGTTTCAGCATTGCTGCTGCTAAGACCGCTATAGGGGAAGGCGCAGTGGTCAAGAAAAATAGGAAGAATAAGAAGACATTGTTGGATGCTGCCAAGCCCCTCCCCGATTGGGGAATTGGCTCCAAATTGGCTAAAATCTATTGGTAACACAAGAATTTCTACAAAATCACAAGCATCAAGCTCAAAAGAGATTGTTTTCATAGAAAGGCATGGGGGATTTGCCACATAAATGGTGAACCAACAACAAATACCCCTGTAAGGATTAATGGTGCAAACAAACGTATGTGGAAATTGATTAATGATGCCCCTAAAAAGACTTTTGAGACTACACTGAAATGTAGATTAGTGATCTGAACATGTGAAGTCAATGCTGAAGTAAATGTTCATTTGTTCCATTCGCTTTTATCAAACTCGATTTGCAGGCTTGGGAGACAAGATTTCTTTGGAAGCTAGAAATTTTGAGGCAAGAATAATGTATTTAGCTAAAAAAATATGTTTATGCATCAACTATCACAACATCTGTTTTCTTTGTTGCACCCACATTTGTCTCTGTTTCTACTTTTGGTACATGTATGCTTATAGGAGTGCCTTTGATAGTGGGGAGAATTCTTCCTGCACTTGCAACATTTGAGAATTCTTGAGTTGATTGATATGCATGCAATATATAGTTAGATATGTATACTTCAGAAAGCTACAAAAATAAATATACTTCCAAAAGCTACAAAATGAATTATCCCTGCTGAATTGATTGATATGTATACTAGATCTACTCACCACAATGTTGGTGCCTATGAGTGGCTTGGTATTTGAATGGATTTTCTATCAAATCTTTTGTTTTCATTCTTTTTGGTGTTCCTCATTCTCTCCCAAAGATGTAATTAGACCAAGCATTGCAGGGTTGGCAATAAAATGATCCTTACATGCAGATTTCATTACACTACAACATGCATATTTCATTACACTACAACACATTCCTTGCTGAAAAATGATCCTTTAAATAGAATGCAGATCTATCTTATTCCCCATTATTTCCACCACCTTCCTATACACTATCAACAACTGACAGAACAACAAGGAGACCAATACTTCTCATTTCCAGAGAAATACCACCTATCACATTATCAATAGTTTCAAAAGGGAATCGGTTTCTTTATACCATAGATGCCAAAGTTCCTCATAAGGGGTACTCCTTTGCGGAACATATTATTAGACTTTGTAGATGGTCAATATATGGGAAACACCAAATGCACTCTATCAACCTTGCAATCTGTGCCTCCTCCTTGTAGCCTCCTCCTTGTAGAGTTATGTAAAGTTTTGTAGAACCTTTCTCATAATTCAACTTAGCTAGTTGTCTGCCACTGAATTTTTACCTCAGAATATCACTTCTTTGGAAATGGCTCTAAGGTGTGTATAGAATTATGAACCCATATTTAAATAGGAACCTCCTATATATCCTAATGACTTTGCAATAATACATGTGGCCCATTAGATCGGAATTACCACCAAATTGTAGGGTCTATTTGTCAGAACTGCATTCCAAAATGTCATTAGTTAGTGGAGCCACTTAGGAATCTTATTGGAGTGCAGACCTGAGCCACTTAGGAAGCTGTGTATTAAATAGAATTTTTGTTATCAATTGAACTGGTTGATGGGGCGTTCGCTTGGGTGTATTCTAGATAGTGGTAATAGAATAGTTTCAAAGTGTGGACCAGTATAGTTCGATTTTATGTGCACAGTATTTGAGCCTGTGGAACTCATTGTACTGAAGTTGTGAACCTGGATGGTATTGGAATTTTTGGACTGTTGCAATATTGTTGAATGTTATTGTTAAACAATGGAATTGTTTTAGTATATTGTACCACTGAATGGATTATTTCTTTAATAAAAAAAAATTGAAACCCTAGGTATCTGAAATCCCCAATAGAAAAATTCCCTAGTATATTACAAAAGGAGATCCCAGCAAGAAAAATACTAGACACTCTATCATAATACCATAAGCATAACCACTCTATCATAATACCACAAACATACAAAAGGAAAGAGAGGGATGTTGGAAGCCTCACATATACTCACTTGTGCCTTCACTTTCTCCTCTTAAAAGATGTTCAATTAGGTTTAGAGGGGTGTCCTTATCAATTCAACCATGAATAAAAATGAAGGGAGAAAAATTTGAGCTCCATTTTATTTGCAATAGGATATCATTTAGTGAGCTCCATATTATTTACAATAGAATATCATTTATTGGAATCTATGATTACTTGGACAATATCTTTAACTTCAACTTCTTCCACAACATCATCCAAAGATGAATATATCATATTTTCATCTTTTACATGCAAGGATGCATCGATGGATTGGAAGAACAAGGTTCCTTTAGGGAAATCCACAATAAAGTTGATGATATTTCTACTCCTCTAATCTGTCCACCCATATGATAGTCTTGATGAGTTTCAGAGGAGTCTGGGGGAGTGGGGAGTGTTACAGAAGAGTCTGTGGGAGTAACTTTTTTACAGTGGTGATTTGGCAAGACTCATGAGTCTGAAAAGAGTGTGATGACACTGATCTGTAGTCCACCAAAGAGCCAAAACACCTTTGTAATTCAGTTGTTGAGAATAAATCCTGAGCAAAGCCATTTGGTGTTGGAGGTTTTCCATTGCATTTTCTCTAGGGAAAATTCTATCATCTATGGGATTAATTGTTGTGTGAACATTACTTTCGTATTCTTGATCAACTCTTGCATTAATTAATTCCAGTACTATGATTTAATTTTGGTTGACACCCAGAGCATTGAAATAAATTCCATAGCATTGTTGGTTGGCATCTAGCCCATTCTTTCAATTGTAGATCACTGGTTTTAATTAATTGCTTGTATATTGTGTAAATTACAAGAACCAGCCCAGAATTGAATCGTTTTGTAGTCTCTGTTCACAGGAATTAGATACCGATACAACATTCACATATCTTTTAATTTTTTGGTGCTCTGTTTACACTGTACTAGCTCTGCACTGCACACTCTCTATACAAATGGTAGTGGGTACCTACAGCCCCTTTTATGTTCTATTTATGATCAATTGACTCATCCTTGAGCACCGATTACACTGTGTATTGGCTCAACATCAACACTTACTATTATTATGCTCTTATTATTCTGAATATGTTAAGTTAGATAAGAAATTATTTGAATCTCATTCCTCGAGGATAACTGGATAACTAGGAACAAGCACAAGAAAATATGATTCTAGAAGTAATTTCTATTATGTTGATGCCATTCTTGGGAGGTGCTTGGATGATTTATATCAACTATGTTCTCATTTATTCATTTATTATGGATACTATTGCATTAGATGAGTTATCATTTGGATTTGATGCTTCATGGGTGTTTAGGTAGCTACTATAATTCCCAAGAAAGTATGATGATAGCTTTGATTCCTATGATTTGAATCTCATGCCTCATGGGTGTTTACTATCTTCTACCAAGTATGTTCTTGTCTATTTTGTATATTCAATTACCTATTTGAATCTTGTGTCTTGAGAGTGCTTGGTTGCCTACTATCACATATAATAAGGTTAAAATATTTGTGCTAATATGCCTATTGGAAAAAGAATGTAGAGAGTGGGTTTTGAGTGGTCAATGTGGTCAATGAATGGTCATTCTCTGGCCTATGGGATCAATGAAACATATTAACTTGGTATCGTCATTTGGAATGTCCTGTTGGCTCTCTCCAAGACACTATTTTTTGTAGAGAGTTATTTAAGCTATATCTCATACGCCTAGCCAAAGTACATGGTTGACTACTTTCGATGTACAACCTAAACGAAGCTTTCAGAATTTAGTCTTATAAATTAAGATGAATTATAACTTTACTATTCATCATACTTGTGCTTCAGCAATTTTGATTGCGTACCTCAGAGTACCTGCAAAATGTCTGGATCAACAACTTCTGCTTAAAGCTAAAGAAAACATTAGCTCCCCCTGAATTATAGCTCCCTCTGAATATTTGAAAAGAGATCTTGCCCAATGAGACATCTGCAACTGGTTATCAGTCCTAATTACATGGACAATTTTCTTAAAATAATCAATGGGCAAGAGGAGATATTAATTCGTTCAACTATTTCTGTATGAAGAGGAGTTGATAAATAGCTTTTCCCAGTTTTCTGAAATACTTCTACTTCCTTTGAACTTTCAGAAGAGTGTCATCAACTCTATCTCAGGCTTAATAGCTGCAGCCATCTCCTTTCCTTGGTGGATCCTGCAAATGAAGGCTTGGACATAATCATAACGACAGAAAAAATTTTCTTACTTGATTCACTTCTTTTCTTTCTATCCTTTCAGAGATCTGGATATAGACATACCAACTTAGATGGAAAGAGTCTGAGGTGCATGTTTTTTTTGTTATCTTCTTTTGTACTTCAGGCACAGTTCTCTGCTATATGCATCATTATGTTTTCTTTATGAGATCTAAAGGTTGTATTCTAATTCGTTTGTTGGTTTCTCATGTTGTGATTCACATCCACTTTCTGAAGGTTATTATGCCACATAACATTGATAAATCCATATTGTCATACTGGACACTATTCCTTAGTCAACATAGTCAAAAGGTTAACGTGTCACTGCCTTGCCTTGCCATGCCCCAACGTCACTGTATTTAAGTCAAGAATATAGTCACTGCCTTATTTCCATATTACTGTCATCATGCCATCTCTGTTTGCAATATTGCAGCCAACCTTTATCTCAGATTCTTGCTCAGTCTTATATGACTTCATTCTCTTCCAATCATCTAAAGCTCATCATGAGAATTTCAGACTCTCAAATAGTCATTTCAAATGGGCACTGTATGAAATCAAATGTTCTTATTGCTTAATTCTTACACTGCTGCACTTGGTCAATCTAATTTATGCTACTTAAAACAACGGTTGATCACCATTTTAGTCAACAATACTTCTGTCCTTTGCAACCCTTTGCTTGTTTGGAAAATAAATTGAAGGGGATAGTTTGACTGTCAATGGAAGTTTCCACAAGCCATAATACCCACTCTACACCCCCTCATTCTACATCAGCTAGTGGAGATAAGGGAAATACAACTTTGTCTATATAAGGTGATGATTAGTTTTGTGGAAAGGAGAAATATTGATTCCCTCTTTTCGTTTGCTACGATGGTATTAGTGATTGAGTAATTTTGCTAGAGGATAGATGCAATATATAAGGTGAACACTGATATAAAGGTATCATATATATGTAGAGTAATGGCCAAACCACAAGAAATTTTATGCCAGAAACGGAAAAGATCCCAAAATATTGTGGAAAAAAACTTCCATCAGGATAAATAATATTAGTTTCCCCTATTGCAATGCACTTCCACAAGAGTTGAAGAATATGGAGACAATGAATATGAAAACCATTTGACCACTGCAAGAATGTTACTCTTAAACTATTATTGATTGATTTTGATAATAGTGGATATACTAGACATAGCAACAATCTCAAATTAGTTGATATTACCAACTGTAGTAAAATATCCCAAAACAAATGATCATTACAGTTGATATATTTGAACATAGAAAATCATTATGAGTTACATAGTTTGTGCACTGGTCTTGAAGTTCAAGATATAAGAAGTGGAAATGGAAACGAAGAGTTAAAAGTTGTTGTTATTTTTTGCAAAGATTAAGCATAACGAGAGTAGAGCATGGAGAAGAAGAAGTTGAAGATGGTGGGAAAAGTTTAGTTTTTCATAGAGGGATTTCTGCCACAGCTAAGGTTGCCTCAATTTAGCATTTATTGTTGTTTATGTTACAAACATACACAACTTGGAATTGATGACCATTGAAAATGTTGCAAAAAAAAAAGGGACCTCTGTTTTGTTTTGTTGGATAAAAAATAACAAATCACTCACTTGCCACTTGATAATGGAGTCATGTATCTATTACATGGGTGTGGAAATTTGAACAGAATTGACTTGTACTTAAGGCCTAGGAAATTTACATATACAAGACTTGGTTATATTGGGAAAAAGAATGCAAATATAAGGTGTATTCTCTTATGTTTTATGGAGAATATTACTAGGATCTCCTTGAACTTTCAAATGGATTATTAAAACTGGAGAGACTTGAAATGAGAGGTTTCCATTTCACCAATTTTGCAATAGTGGTTGCAACGTTTAACCTAAACTCATTGAAGTATATCAGGGAGCAAGGATACAAAAAAATTAAAATAGGTGACAAACATTTGTCTACATCATGACCATTTTGGAACGTAGAGTTTACCCCGCCTCTTAGAAAGACATGGGATGAACTTGATTGAAATGGAAGTAATGTTTGGAAACTGATCAATGCATATTTTGGCTCACTATTCTTTGGCTGGAAGAAGAATAGATAATCCAAGTTTTTAATCCTTCTATTTCCTCATTCTTGCTCAGTATCAACAAATTAAGTTAGTTTATACATTTCATGATTGTGACCTCGATTTATGTACAGTAAGTAGTAGGATATCATTCATGTACCAGTAACTGTACCTTCCTAACAATTTGGATACAAAAGTATTTCCATTCATCGCCCACATCCTCCTACTTCTATGTGCCAAATAAATATTTGGGTGGATGAAACCCTTCCATTGTGCTTTCCTTCTACCTCTCATGAGGCTTCTAGGAAAAACAATATCTGGCATTGAGGCTTGAAAATCAAAATGGAGCAGTGTTGCTAAAATTCTTTTTGGTAATGCAACATTCAGTATTGAAAGACAAATATCAAGAAATGCACCATTCAGTATTAAAGGACAGATCTCAAGAAACCCCACTTTAAAGAGTTATTATATTAATGAGAATATGCAGAGGTTTCCTCAAGCTTAATTTTGATGGAACCTCAAAATACAGAAGGTAAAGAAGTTAGGATGGGGATTTATTTACAGCGTAATTCTTGGTTGTTTGTTCATTTACGACAACTCTTGAAAAATTTATCCAATTTCTAGTGCTGGTGCTGAATATTTGTTTATGGAATCCCGAAAAGAGACTCGAGTAAGGCGATTAAAATGGCAAAGGGAAATTGTATGTGAATATAAGAAGTTTAGGGGCTTCAAAAATTATAAGAATATAATGATGGTACCGGAAGAAAATATTTTGTTGTAGCAAGGTGTTTGATAACAAGTTTCATCTATAGTAGACAAAGAAATCAAAATAATTTCAAACCTTTAGTTGGACAAATGTCTATGTAGCAGAGAATTTTCAGTCCTCTCTGTAGAGATTACAAATTAAGGACAAGGCTTGAATGAGATAACTTCCATTATTATGATGTCATGTTGAAGACATAGTAACCGAGGTTGAATTTGTATACGGATACAGTATGAGATGGAAAATTTTGGGTACAACAAAAAATTGGGACTAAACATCTCCCGAATACAAAAGAAAATATGTTTTTTTTCTAAATTTTAAATTTCAAAGAATTGTAACTATCATATCCCTTCAAAATGGATACGAATTGTGGCTTCATTCTTCAATACTTAAGTTTTAAACACAATACTATTGGTGGTTGAACTCATTTGTACCGTATTTTTTCCTTCATCATGCTCTGAAAGTCTAACTTCTAAGTTCTCACCAAATCAAATCCAAAGGGAAACACTTTGAGAATAAGTTAATCACAATCTTCATGATTCACTCCAATCCCTTCTCCATCCTTTCACCCCATTTGCAGCAATCCAATCTCATCCTGACCAAGTGCAATCAGTGCCCCCATGTTTTTTTGTGGACTTAGACCAAGAGCCATCTCTGGCACAGGGCATGCTGGTAATGATTCAACTTTGGAAGCAAAGTGTGGTCGTCAAACGTGGAATTGAAATACTTAGCCAGCAATAGTGAGCTTTGAGATATGTGTTCGAGCACTGAGAAATATGAAAGACAACTTCTTCTCCACAGCCTTTGTGTATTTCTCACAGGCCTCCTTGTTTCACGAATCCATTATGGGATCTTTACATATGGGTGCAACTTGTGACAAGCATTGTGTCATACCTTTGTGTCATGTGAATTTTTCAATGTATTGGTTAATTCAATGTGTCCAAAAACTTTGGATTTATGAGTTCTTGCATCAACCTAATTCCCAGATCTGCTTGGGGAACATAAGTGTTGTTAGTTTTATACAACAATATGACTTCATGACCAAGGTATTTGAAGGATTCAGGTTCCAGATACCTCTATGAGCTCTATCAGTGTTCTACTGTTGGTCCTAAATTGAGGTCTGCAACATTACTAAACATTATTTCATCGTCACAATTATGTTTTATATTAAAGTAAAAATTTGTGGCTTTACCCATACTTCAAAGAGAAAGAGGGCTCAACATATTTTTGACATCTGAAGCATTGATTATCCCTTCATAAAAAAAGGGAGGACAAAGTGCAAAATGGAATTATAAGCTCTAACATATTTCCGAAGACCCTCTTCTATACCCACAAGAGTACTATTTTAAAATTGATTACACAAAATTATGCAAAAGACATTAATGATAATTCCTGTCACCTTCATTAGAGTTCTTGCACTGGAACAATTGGATGCCACGGCTTGGGTTCAGAAGCTAGATACATACTTCCACCTGAACTCCATGCGGGAGACTGATGCTATTCGATTTGCTACACTTAATTTTGAAGGGGATGCACAAGAGTGGTGGTACCATGGGCTAATCATGTTGGGACATATTCACATCACTTCTTACACAAAGTTCACCCGGAGGTTGTTGAAGAGGTTTGAGAGGAAAGACCCAGAGTTACATTTCAAGGAGTTAGCCCATCTAAGTCAAACTGGTAGTGCAAAGGCATACATTACAGAGTTTTAGGGACTGGCAGTGATGGTGACTAGCATTTCAGAGGCTCGGTTGATCATGCTATTTTTGGAGTGGCTAACAAAGCCATTGCATGGTTGGGTGAGGGCCTGCAAGCCCACATCTTTGATGGATGTTATCTTCAGGACCCCATATATGATTGACATTGTGCCCAAGACCCAGGCCTTTGTCCCCACTAGACCCACTGCACCATAGGGGAACCCAGACACTATACCACCCTAGAGGGATTGAGGACGTGGTCAGATAGACGAGGAGACCCAAAGGTACCTTAGGAGGAGGAATTTGTGCTTTACGTGCCAAGAACCCTGGGAACCTGGGCACAAGTGCACCAAGGGCAAGGCCGACTACATTGAGGTGTATTCGGATAGTGAATCATTTGAGGAGTTTGAGGTTTGAGCAGATCCAAGAGATGAGGGAGGACCATCATCAGGGGGAGCACCACCACCACCACCACCACGTAGAGGGGGAATGTTTGCCCCATCAGGGGGAGTACTTGCTTCACTTCATGGAGTTCCGAAGTATTTGACACTCAGGATTAGGGGGATGGTACAAGGGTAATGAGTTTCAGTTCGGGTAGACAGTGGGGATGATGGGGAACTACTTGTTCAATGGTTAATGATCACTTTTTTGTAGTTGATGTCCCAGAGACCAACATGGTGTTGGGTGTCTAGTGGTTATACTCATTGGGGAGGGTCACCGTTGACTATCAGAAGTTAGATATGGAGTTTGTGGGGCCAAATGGGAAGCTACTATTGTTGAGGGGGATGCACTCTTTACCACCCCGGACAGTTTCAACACACTAGATGGAGGTAGATCTACACCATGGGGACATAAAATGGGCGGTCAGCTGAGGATTTTGGAGACAGGGGCCCAGCCACGGCCAGTGCACCCAGACATACAGGCCCTATTGGAGAGGCATCGAGGGGGTTTTGGGGATATCTCTCCAGGCAGACCACCAAGCCGAGGGTTCAAACACCCTATCGAGTTGGAGGAGGGAGTGCATGCAGTTATCACGACTCCGTATAGGCAACCCAAAGCCTATCAAGATGAGATTGGGAGGGCCATTCAGGAGCTGCTAAGATTGGAGCACATCAGGCCCAATTCAAGTCCCTTTGCTTCTTCTGTGGTGTAGGTAAAGAAGAAGGATGGGACACTCCACATGTGCATTGACTACAAGGCCCTCAATAAGAAGACATTGAAGAACATGTAACCTATTCCGCACATTGATGAGTTGATGGATGAGCTTAGAGGAGCGAAATACTTCTCTAAGATAGATCTGCGCTCGAGGTACCACCAGATTCCGGTGAGGCAGAAGAACATCCCCAATACTATATTTCGTTGCCACTACAAACATTTTGAGTTCTCGGTGATTCCGCTACATTCGGTCTTGTATGAACCAAGTATTTCCTGGGTAGTTGCGGCGCTTTATGCTTGTCTTCTTTGACGACATACTCATATATAGTTGGACGTGGGAGGAGCACCTTCAACATTTGGAGGTATTACTTCGCATACTAGAGGAGCAACAACTGTAAGCGAAGATGTCCAAATGTGAGTTTGGATTGACATAGATTTTGTACCTTGGGCGTGTGATTGGCCCAGAGGACGAAGTAAAGATACACCAGGAGAAGATCAAGGCCATTTTGGATTGGCCAACGCCCAAGAATGTGACTGATATTAGGGGGTTCCTGGGCATTTGTGTGTACTACAGGAGATTCGTGAGAGGATTCTCATAACTTGCAACACCCCTCACATACTTGTGGAAGAAGGGGGCTTTTGAGTGGACGCAGGTAGCACAGGAGGCATTTGAGCATCGCAAGAAGGTCATGAGCAGTTGTTATGTTTTGGCTTTGCCTGATTTCACTCGACCGTTTGTATTTGAGTGTGATGCTTTAGGTGAGAGAGGCCGTGTTGACGTAGGGAGGCCACCCCATAGCCTTTGAGAGTAAAAGTTGCTACCCCATGACCGACTTCATTTATGTCAAGGAGATGTTGGTCGTGTTGCAAACCTTGGCCAAATATAGACAGTACTTGGTAGGGACTACCATTCCCTCTCGAGTTGTTGTTTTCATCATCCTTGGGAGAGTCCCTTCTATTAAGGCACTCTCTTGCATAGTGATCAGCCTTGTTACAAGTGTAACATCTTCCCTTCCTTCCTTTGGGCCCCGCTCTACCATGGTTTTGATTTCTCGGGCCACCATGGTTCTTCTTCTTTGCATGAGCGGTGAAGGCAGTAGCGTCACTTCCATTTCCATTAGAGGAATACTCCATCATTCTTATTTCCTCTTGAGTGCATCTCATCAATATTTCATCAAAATCAGGAATTGCATTATTATTAAGAATAGTGGTATTAAATACATTCCAATGACGGGGGAGACCTCCAAGCACAATAAGAACCATCTCTCGATCATATATTGCTTCCCCAATAGCTAGGAGGTTATTCCTTATTTCAGTGAGCCTCATAAAATAGGATTGAATAGATTCATCCTTGCCCTTCTTGATATTCTTCAATCGATTCTTGAAGAAAAGGATTTGATTAGCATTGCTAGCCCTGAACATGCTCACCAGCTTATCATACATCTCCTTAGATGTCTTCAGCTCAGAAATGTAAGAAATCGAGTGCTTATGAATAGAATCCCAGATAATCATCTTTGCTTTGATTTCCCCTTTTCTATACTTTGTCTTCATGGCAGCTGTTGCATTTGATGGAGGCTCTTGAATCTTCCCCTGCACAGAGTCCATGACATATTGATCTTCTAGCACCAAATCCAAGGACATCTTCCATGCATGATAATCAAACTTATCAGTCAATTTATCATTGGCCTTGAAACCCTTGTAGGTTGAGGAGGCCATTTTTCCTTGATAGGATTCCTTCCTTCAGTGATTTCTTCTAACACTAGCTTGGACTCTTGGACTTTGTCTTCACCTCAGCTCTGATACCATGTTAAATTTAGATAACCATGGTGTTCTATGTTTCTTAGGCCCAATACAATATAGAAATCACATAAACATGAAAGTAAAATGTTGATAGAACACAATAATAAATCAACAGAAGACAAGCCAAACATAGATCAGATTTACAATTCCTTTTGTCCAGCAAAGATATGAGATATTGTTGCATTATGGCAGTCAACAAGATGCTTCAGCTAGCAAAGTCTTTCTTGGTCAACCAATCCTTCATGTGTCACACCCATATCCCTCAAAGACAGCTCATCACAAGTCAACGCTGGTCAACCCAAAGTCAACGCAGGCAACAACACAAAATTCAACGTTAGGGCTTCGATCAAAGAGCTCAGATTTTCTCGATTTTAGTGCCCAGCAGTACGGCCTCCTAAAATATAAATTTTCACAGAAGATTGAGGTCAAATGACAAAGGGTTGACCATTGTCAACGCTGCAGCAACAAGCCCTGAACAGATCCGTAGAAAACAACAGTTTCGCTCCACACGTGTGAGGGGAAAAAGGCCTCCAAAGGCTATCAAACCAATCAGATCACAATGAGAGAATGTGTGATGAGATGATGAGCAAATGATCTCCAAGTCTCTCCAATTTATATCCATCAATGAGGGTGTGTGACACATCTATTAGGCATGTGAGCCTACATTACAAATCTGGACTACCTTGCACATGTGGAAAATAAATTCAAAATAATTGTTATTCTATCAAAACAAGATGATATTTAGATCAATCTTGCACCTCTCCGAAAGAGTAATCCAACAAAAATATGACCATTGTCATATGAGTAGTGCAACATGGAGTTTGGACCTAGTTGCCCAAAATTAACAATCTAGCCCTCTTGTATTTATAGATTTCTTTGAAGGGATTTTCTCCTTAATTGATTTAGGTTCACTCAAAACCCCAACTTTGGGTTTCTTTGCCAAGTTGGCCCAAAGCTTTCCCTCTATTTCCCAAACATTGGATATTTTAGGGTTTCCCCTTTATTAAATACTATAGCTTACGGAGATCAATAGGCCACTTCATCTTATGGAACTAATTTCCCGGGGACATTACAATTGTGCCAAAAGCCCTCACTCCCAGCGTATGATTGATGCAATCACTATTGCAAATCTAGGTTGAAAGCCCCTACATGTGGGAACCTTAGGACAGATTTGTTGTTAGAAAATGTTGATGATATATACTTGATAAGTTTTGTTCATCATGGGCAGAAACAAAGTGCACCATCATGATTGATGGATGGATAGATCAAACGAATAGAACCTTGATAAATTTCCCCATATATAGTCCAAAGGCAATAATGTTTCTCAAATTAGTAGATGCCTCAAACAAAGTTAATAGTGCCCAACTAATTTTTGAAATGATGAAAGTTGTTTAGGAAGTGGGAAAATAAAATGTTGTACAAATTTTTAACAACAATGCAACTAATTATATGGCTGCTGCTAGACTTTTTGAGCTTAGGAATCCCTCCATATTTTGGAACTCTTGTGCTACACATTGCATAGATTTAATGCTTGAGGCATTGCAAGAATTCCCTGTATACAAAAAGTTATGTATAAGGCAAAATCCATAACCAAATAAATTTACAATCACAGAAACAACCTCAACATCACAACAATATTCATGGAAGGCAAGGAACTTGTTTGTCCTACAATGACCAAAATTCCAACAAAATTCATCTCTTTGCAATTCATGGTTGACCAAAGGGTAAATCTCAAAAAGATATGTTTGGGACCTGAGTAGATGGAATCAAGAGACATGGAAAAACATGCATTTTTATTGTTTCTCTTGTGTTTAGTGATGGTTTCTAGGAAGATGCTGAAGAGATTATTGCTATGACAGGGTCACTTGCCAAAGTGCTTAGGTACTTAAGTCTTAAAAATTTTCAATGTTCACCTTCAAAGTCAAACTTCATTTCAATTTCAAATTTATTTATACCAAAATTTGAATGTTTGACAATGACTTCAATATTTCATGATGGTTGATGTTGAAAAACCCACTAAGAGTTACATTTATAAGGCGGTGGATCTCACCTAGGAGGCCATCAAAAGAAGATATAATGACGAGGTGGCCAATTGCATGCCAATTACATGCCCCTATTACATGCTTCTGAGTAGATTTTAACCTTGCCACTTTGCTAGATCTTTGGTGTGTAATATTCCCAATTAGCAATAGCTAATTGAAAATATTAATTTTGACTATGTTACTTTAATAAAGTTAAGTTGTAAAAAAAGTGGGTAAAGATGGACACTTACTCACACTTAGGATAAAAAGTATTTCCTAAAGTCACTTGGGAGGCATGACTAATTGGAAACGTAGGGCCTGGTGGTCAAGTGGCAGGGTGGGAAAAGGGACAGCGTGGGTAGCGTGGGACCAAGCCAACGCTGAGAGAGGTGAACAACATGGCTCAAGGAGACAGCACAGTTGATTGTGGGGCCTAGGTGAGGGCAAGGCTCTTAAAGCATAAAAAGGGTGAGGGTCTCCTCATTTTTATTCATTCTTATTATGCATCTATGTTATTTTCCTTTTGACATTGAGCACACTTGTTGTTTAGCAAAGTCTGCACGTATTGTTCAGTACATCAGGTGTCTCCATGCGAAGATCCCAACCTCAACCTCGGGGTACTTAGAGTGCCTGCTCAAGTGAGGAGTTTTACCATCATTTTTTCAGAGGGAGTTGCAACAACCATAGTTGGGAGCAATCACTGGAAGAGACAGCAAAGTCAGTGAGAGGGTGGACGCAGTCTTGGAAGGAGGAGGTTCCGGATTGAGGGTTTATCAAGGGATTCAGCCTGGGAGACTTGGAAATGGGTTAGCCATTCTCTATTCCAGCATTTTGGTAGAGTCGGGGGCCATTATTTAGAGCAGATCATTCAGGACCAACATAACTCATTGGAGGATAGCTTAGTGCCTCAAGGGAGCCATTTTCAGAGGTCAGACATTTTCAGAAAGCTCTCTGGGATTTTCTAGGTATTGGGTGTAGAGGCTATTCCCATAGTTTCAGAATTTTCCAAGGTGGGGAGCAGCCCCAAATAGTCCTTTCATTCCAACAGTAGAAGCAACATGACAGCAGTACCAACAGCACTGGAGATTACGCAGTCATTGGAGCAGCCATTCCGGGTTATATTCTGAGAGTATTCTTATGCTTGCCTAGTGCAAGCCAAGGTGCCATCATTTTGATCACCTTTGTACCCATTTCACCTTTCAATATTTAATAAATTGGTTCAGTGTTCTCTATATTATCTGTATTGCATATGATGTCTCTCTAGTTGTTGTATGTCTTTGTTTATGTGCTTTATATTACTGTTTGTTTCTACCTGGAATATTACAGTGGTATCAAAGCCGAGGTCTCAAGGTCGAGACTCGCGGAGTGTGATGGGCTGTAATGTCCCATGTGCGGGTAGGGCCCACAACCATGTGTCTGGGTCTGCGTAATGAGGGGTGATGTGCAAGGGACCCCGCCCTCAGATGCTCCGGTGGGCCTTAAGACCCCACCCTTAACACCCTGGGATGCCACCCTCACTAATAGTCTGGGATTTTGGTGTAGTGATTGGGCCTTTGTGGTATTAGAGCCGAGGTCTCGAGGTCGAGACTCGCAGAGCGTGGTGGGCTGTAATGTCCCGTGTACGGGTAGGGCCCGCAGCCACGTGTCCGGGGTCTACGTAATGAGGGGTATTGCGTAAGGGTCCCCGCCCTCAGATGCTCCGGTGGGGTTAGGCCCACCCTTAACACTCTAGGTTGTTGTCCTCACTAACATACCTATATTTTGTTGTAGTGGTTGGGCCTTAGTTGTATCAGAGCTGAGGTCTCGAGGTCGAGACTCGTGGAGAGTGGTGGGTTGTAATGTCCCATGTGCAGGTAGGGCCCACAACCACGTGTCCGGGTATGCGTAATGAGGGGTGTTGCGCAAGGGCCCCCACCCTCAGATGCTCCGGTGGGCCTTAAGACCCCACCCTTAACACCCTGGGATGCCACCCTCACTAATATTCTGGGCTTTTGGTGTAGTGGTTGGGCCTTTGTGGTATCGGAGCTCATAGACTTGGAAGAGGAGGAGTATGAGGAGATAGAGGCAAGAGGCAGCAGCACAGTGCAGAGAGGGGATCATCTGCCACCTCCACCACCAGGAGCGGGAGGTGCATCTTTTTCACCTACTGAGGGAGCCCTTGCATCTTTGCAAGGAGTTCCCAAATACTTGACACTGCGTGTCCAATGCACAGTGCGGGGACATCGTGTCTTAGTATTAGTGGATAGTGGGGCCACCCACAATTTCATTGATGCCCAGCTGGTAGAGCGGAGGGGCATACCGACGGAGAGCTTTGACAGATTCTCAGTACTGGTTCCAGGTGACCGGACCATGAAGTGTGCCAGGTATGTGCCAGCCTTGGCAGTGACTATGGGGACATACACCCTGATGGATCACTTCTTCGTGGTGGACATTCTGAACACCAACGTGATACTGGGGGTACAGTGATTAATCACACTGGGGAAGGTCACCACTGACTGGGAGACCTTGGAGATGGAGTGGACAGATAAGAAGACTGGGAGGCATGAGAAGATTCGGGGTATGCACACCTACCCACCACAGACAGTTTCAACACACCAGATGGAGGCAGATTTCTGGAGGGGGACATAGAGTGGGCAGTGGAGTTGCATGTTTTAGAGGCAGGATCTACAAGGCAGGGCGTACACCCAGATGTATATTCCATTCTAGATAGGTATGCCATGGTTTTTGGAGAGATACCACCAGGGCAGCCACCAGATCGGGGTTTGAGCACACGATTGAGCTGGAGCAAGGCATCTAGGCTGTCATCACTACACTCTATAGGCATCCCAAATCATATTGGGATGAGATTGAGAGGGCCATCCATGAGCTCTTAGCTCTTGGACACATCCATCCTAGCACCAGCCCCTTTGCTTCTTTAGTAGTGTTGGTGAAGAAGAAGGACAACACATTGAGGATGTGCATTGACTACAGGGCCCTGAACAAGAAGACCATGAAGAACCAGTACCCCATCCCACGGATCGATGAGTTGATGGATGAGCTGAGGGGGTCCAAGTTCTTCTCAAAGATTGATTTGAGATTCGGGTACCATCAGATTCACATGAGGGAGCAGGACATTCCCAAGATTGCTTTCAGGTGTCATTACAACCATTTCGATTTTTTGGTGATGCCCTTTGGGCTAACCAATGCCCCGGACACTTTTCAGTCATGCATGAATCACATCTTTCGCAGTCACTTGAGGAAGTGTGCGTTAGTGTTTTTTGATGACATCTTGATTTACAGCAGAACATGGGAGGAGCACCTCCAACATATCGAGGTTGTACTGCGCATCTTGGAAGAGCAGAAATTTTATGCTAAGCTCTCCAAATGCGAGTTTGGGTTGAAAAAGATGCTCTACTTGGGGCACATCATCGGGGTGGACGAAGTGAGGGTCCACGAGGAGAAGATTAGGGCCATCAGGTATTGGCCAGAGCCAAAGAATGTGACGAAGATTTGGGGATTTGTGGGTATTTGCACCTACTACCGGAAGTTCGTCAAGGGATTTTCCCAACTTGCAGCACCCCTTACAGATCTCACCAAAAAGGGGGCATTCAGTTGGACTGATACAACGCAGAGGGTTTTCGACAGGCTCAAGGAGGTGATGAGCAGCTATTTGGTTTTGGCATTGCCAGATTTTACACAGCCTTTTGTCCAGGAGTGTCATGCATCAAGGGAGGGGGTAGGCAATTTTTGATGCAGGGAGGCCACCCCATAGCTTTTGAGAGTCAGAAGCTGCTGCCACATGAGAGGTTGTATGTTATATACGACAAGGATATGTTTGCCATCATGCATGCAATGGCCAAGTTTCGACAGTACCTAGTGGGGAACAGGTTCAGGGTGAGGACATACCACAACAGCCTTTGATTCTTCCTAGAGAAGAAACAGTTGCAGGAGAGGCAGCAGAAGCGGGTCAGCAAGATCCATACATACGATTTTGACATCGAGTATGTCAAGGGGAAGAACAACGTGGTGGCCGATGCACTTTCCTGTAGACCGGCAGCGTTGTCCTTAATGAGTTTGGATACGGACTGGAGGGCTCAACTTCTAGTAGAGTACTCCAAGGTACGTTTTTCTTGTGAGATTTTGGATGGATAGGTGACAGATGACAGGTACACGGTGATGGACGAGGTGATCTACTACAGGGATAGGATCTTCTTGACTGAGAGCTCCCAGCTCAAGAAGAAGATATTGCATGCCTTGCATGACTCACCATTATCAGGCCACCAGGGGTTCACTAAGACCTATAGGGCCATCAAAGAGAGGTTTTCTTGGAAGGGCCTCGAGGAGGACGTACTCCAGCATGTCAGGGAGTGCAAATTTTGCTAGCGTAATAAGGGGGAGATGAACCATCCGGCAAGGTTATTGTAGCCTCTTCCCATACCTGAGGGGAAATGGGAGAGTATTTCGATGGATTTCATTACAAGGTTGCCCACTGTACAAGGAAAGGATTGCATATTTGTAGTCATTGATCGGCTGACCAAATATGCTCACTTATTCGCCATATCAGCACGATACACTGCAGCACAGGTGGCGGAGTTGTTCTTCAGGGATTTTTTCAGATTGCATGGTCCTCCAAAGACCATTTTCAATGACAAGGATAGCCACTTCATGGGCAGATTTTGGCAGGATATTTTCCATTTGGTGGGCACATAGTTGACACCGAGTACTAGTTACCACCCCCAGACGGGCGGAAAAATAGAGATAGTGAACAAGTGGCTAGAGGGCTACTTGCGTAACTATGTCAGCGGGCAGCAGAAGGCATGGTTGCGATGGTTGCACTTGGGGGAGTACTGCTACAACACCACTCATTATATTTCCAACGGTATGTCTCCATTCTATTCATTATATGGGTAGCATGCTTTATCTTTTGCTGACGTGATGTTTGGTGCTAGCAAGGCCCCTAGAGCCAAGGATTGGATCAAAGAGAGTTAGGATATACTCCAAGCTCTCAAGGATAACATGGCTACAACACAAAACCAATAGAAGCTGTATGCCGACAGGGGATGTGTTGAGAGGCAGTTCGAGGTAGGGGACTTGGTATACCTACGTTTGCAGCCATATCGACAGTCCACACTGAAGCAAAAGGGGGCAGAAAAACTCAAGCCCCACTTTTGTGGACCTTATAGGATGACACGCAGAGTTGGAGAGGTTGCATATGAGTTGGAGCTGCCCACTGGTAGCAGGATTCATAACATTTTTCATGTGTCATGCCTGAAGAAGGCACTAGGACAGCAGGCGACTGCAGCAGAGGACACTATGTTACTTTAATAAAGTTAAGTTGTAAATAAAGTGGGTAAAGATGGACACTTACACTTAGGATAAAATTTATTTCCTAAAGTCACTTGGGAGGCATGACTAATTGGCAACGTGGGGCCTAGTGGTCAAGTGGCAGTGTGGGAAAAGGGACAGCGTGGGACCAAGCCAGCAGAGAAAGAGATGGACAGCGTGGCTCAAGGAGACAGCATAGTTGATGGTGGGGCCTAGGTGAGAGCAAGGCTCTCCAAGCATAAAAATGGAGAGGGTCTCCTCATTTTGATTCATTCTGATTATGAATCTATGTTATTTGTCTTTTGGCATTGAGCACGCTTGCTATTTAGCAAATTATGCATGTACTGTTCAGTACATCGGGTGTCTCCGTGCGGAGATCCCAACCTCAGCCCCGGGGGACTTAGAGTGCCTGCTCGGGTGAGGAGTTTCACCATCGTTTTGTCAGAGGGAGTTGCAGCAACCACAGTTGGGATCAGTCACTGGAAGAGACAGCGCAGTCAGTGAGAGGGAGGACGCAGTATTGGAAGGAGGAGGTTTCGGATTGAGGGTTTATCAGGGGATTCATCCCGGGAGACTTGGAAAGGGGTCAGCCCTTCCCTATTCCAGCATTTTGGTAGATTCGGGGGCCATTATTTAAAGCAGATCATTCAGGACCAGCGTAACTCATTGGAGGATAGCGTAGTGCCTCAAGGGAGCCATTTTCGTAGGTCAGCCATTTTCGGAAAGCTCTCTGGGCTTTTCTAGGTATTGGGTGTGGAGGCTATTCCCAGAGTTTCAGAATTTTCCGAGGTGGGGAGTAGCCCCAAATAGTCCTTTCATTCCAGCAGTAGCAGCAACACGGCAGCAGTACCAACAACACTGGAGATTATGCAGTCATTGGAGGAGCAGCCATTCCAGGTTATATTCTGAGAGTATTCTTATTCTTGCCTAGTGCAAGCCAAGGTGCCATCATTCTGATCACCTTTGTACCCATTTCATCTTTTAGTATTTAATAAAATGGCTCAACGTTCTTTATATTATCTGTATTGCATATGATGTCTCTCCAGTTGTTGTATGTCTTTGTTTATGTGCTTTATATTGTTGTTTATTTCTACCTGGAATATTACATGGTGGAAAATTTTTGGCAATGATGTGCCAGATCTTAAAAGATTTTCCATTCAAATATTGAGCCATACCTACAATGCTTCAGGTTGTGGGTGCAATTGGAGCATGTTTGAGAAAATGCATCCCAATAAACACAACCAATTAAGTTATTAACACAAAAGCACTTAAATAACACTGTATCGGTCCACTGCACTCTTTGAGTTTGCAATAGGAAATCCAAGGTGAGACATTAAGAAACACAAGACTCGCCTCATTTTATCTAAAGCTTAAACACTTGAATTGGAAGAATTGATTTAAATTTTAGTTCATATTTTAATGTTTCATGATAATGGCAGGTTTGGATCATTGGGCTATTGACCTAAACTTGGAATAGCTAGATCCTACATCAGATTGTCTTCGATCAAAAGAAGCGCTTTTTTTCACCTTAAGGACTTTGCGAACCTTGAGGGTCAAAGAGCTGAGGACATGGAAGAAACCTGCATCTTAGATATTTTACTATATAGTATTCATCGTTAACTCTTCACTTAACCTTTATAAGTAGATGCTTTCAGTTCTTAGTTTGGACCCATATTATATGAGATACCTATTAATCTATGAAATTTTGGACATTCGTTGATAGTGTGCATTGTATGGACATAACTTTATTGAATATCAATGAAAAATACACATTTTTTTATTTAAAATGTGTATATATTTAATTTTTGTACTTGCCAAGTTTTTCACGATTTATTCCCAATCCAATTCAAATGCATTGCTCTTTTCCCCCACAGAGTCTTTTTCGATTCCAGGTCTTGATAATTTTGATCTGGAAGGGACTAGTGAAAATCTTTCCAGTTGTAGAAAACTGGCTAGCATGGAAGATTGGTAATGGGGAACATATGAGACTGGAGTCTAATCCATGGGTTGGATGTGAGAACACCTATACTCTGTCAAACAAAATATTAACTCTTTTACATGAAAGGAATTATTTAAGGTGTCCAAAGTGTCGGTCTTGTGACTACAGATATTAGCAACAATGATGGATCAAAACCAATATGATAGGACTTTAAGGGAACAATGCAGATCAATTGAAGCCTTGATTAGAAGTAATGTAAGAATCAGAAAGGAAGCAGATGAAATAGTATAAACTAAAAATCCTTCAGTGGATAAATATATTACCAAATTAGGGTACAAAGCAATGTTTTCCAATGAGGCTCAATAGTCAAAATGATAAGTCCTGATGGTGGAAACCACTATGGAAAAGAGAATTTCCATGTGGGTGGCCATAAGGAATAAAAATTGACTTGCGAATTACTCCAAAACAAGAGCAGAAAGGGACCTAAGAGGTGTGTTTTATAGTACTGGGAACAGAATAAATGCAAGGATGGTTCCTTACTATCAACAAATATCACTTCCTTATCCAAAGCATAAGATAGTCTTCAATGCTATATGATAAATGATTGCATATGACCTATTCTTCATAGTTATTTGTCAAAAAACTGTAGAGTGAATACCATATACATCTACTTGATAAGGATTGATAGAATAGATATATTATACAAGATGGATAGATCAATATTGTCCCCCATTTTCAAAATATTAAAAAGGATGTATGCTCTTTTCTCCACGATTCTTATAGTCGTATACAGAGAACTGAACGCTACAGAAGATACTCTAGTAGATTCTTACAGTCGTATACAGAGAACTGAACACTACATAAGATAATCTAGTAAAAAAAAGGTCTATTGCAAAACTTGAGAAACAATTGTCATAATAGGCAGCATGTCTCAAAAGAGTTAAAATTTCATTCCACAGTAAAAAAAAAACTAAACATTGTCAGAAGAACAAAATCACGAAGGGGATTGAAAAATACTAAAATGTCGAAATACATGCAAACAGATAGGTTTCAGAGGATAAAGTACAGAACCTTGGCATCCATGCAGTCGGAACTCTGAGAATAATATTTGCTGGGATTAACAAGGACATATCCTTTGGACATACCCACGAAAATATAATTCATATGCACAGCTAGAGCTTGTGGAAAACCATGATCCCTCCTAAACATTTGTGATGCAAGTGCCTATGAAAGATAGCTCATGGAATCAATTTTTAAATGACCTATTGTAGAGGTCCTCGTCGAATACCCTTAAGTTTCATCGGTTGTGCTACAGCTCCCTCTTCCTAGTACAATCCAGAATATGCATCTCTCTTTTCAAGTTCTTCCGTCAATTCCAATGGCTTAAGAGAGTCTCGGACCTTTTTTCCACTTTTCCTTCCAGGTCGGCCATGTTCCACTTTTCCTTCAGCAGTCCTTCATCAAGGCTACGATTGAGTCTCGACAAATCGCTCACATCATCATTGCTGCTCTACTATTCAATGAAAGAATCCAAGTCAAAGTCATTCGAGGCTGGAGCCATGGCAGATCAAGAATTTTGCATACAAACTCTAAGCTTCGTCGTCATTTAGAAGCTCATTTATTTACTGAATTGCTTGAAATTTAGGAGAAGAATTTCTAATTTGAAAACAAATTCGGTGCCGAGATTTGAACCCTTCACCTTTGCCACCGACCCTGGTCTTCTACCGTTTATCCTCTTAATCATACGCAAGCATGCACAAAGGTTACAATTTTGATTGCTTATGTTTTTAGTCACGTAAAAAATTTTGGAGCCAGTTCTCAAAGACCTTATGGGCCGTGCCAATGTTGCTGCACACGGGAATAGATTTCATTTCACATTGATGTTCTGTTTCTCAATGTATTCTACTATGAGTGTGAATGATGAGGGAAAACATAAATACTAGCATTTGCTAAGGTGTAAAGATACCCTCGAGGAAATAAATACTATATAAAAATGGAGGAAGTGTGGTTAAGGTGTAAAGATATCCTAAAGGAAATAAATACTATATAAAAATGGAGGGAAGAATGTGGCATGAAAAAATGAAGGGAAATGCGGCATGAAATAGACATTGAAAAAAAATCAATATTTTAAATATAATGTTTAACAAAATTAATTTAAAAAAAAAAAGGAAATTAATAAAATAATGTAATAAATATATTTGATAGCTAAATATATATATTTTTTATTTAAAACAACAATTTTATGCTAAATATATATTTTTATTTAAAATATAGTTTTTTTCCTATAAATCACATCATTCATATACAATATATATTGGACATATGTGCCTTCATTTTCAATAGGTTTCACCAACTTCTATGTTGCTGGTTGTGCTAGTTTAATTGTTGAGAAGTGCAAATCTTCCAAATTTGAAGCTAAGGAAAACTAAATTTCCAATCTGTTTTAATTGTTGGCAACCTTGCAATTGATGTGGACTACTCAAAACATTAATATGTCCCAGTTGGTTGCCAGTTAATACACTAATATCTCCCATTTTATCATTGTAGCAATAAATTTTTTTGCCATCCAACCAGGTTAGGGCCTGAGTTTGTAGTCACACTAGATTTGGTGTTTGGATCTGTAAGCAGAGTTGCATTTGATGTAAACCGATCACTATTAGCTATAACGTCGTTGTAATACAAGTTGTCCAGGATCAGTGGCGTTTGAGGATCCATGACCACAATCGTGTTGACGTTAATGGGGCTGCCTTGGGGACAACTCTGCTTCAGTATCTGAGCATACATTGGATCGAGGGACATGTCCATCGTATTCTTGCAATTGAAATTGTAGAACCTGTTGACAAATGAAGTATAGTGAGAGACACCAATTGTGTGTGCTCTTGCATTCGCCCAAACAACACAAACATGATTATAATCATGGTTTTGCTCAACCATTATTGTCATCTGCAAGAATTGACACATTGATGAGTTGCAGGTCTTAGAAAATACATGAAAATTAACCATCTCGTCCTAGGATAGACCTTCAGCTACAAATATCTAAGTTAGATGGGTTACATTGAAGGGAGGGGGTGGTAGATTTCCTTGTATATTGGAAGCTAGTGTAATATTTCCATCCTTTCTTCCAACAGAGGGGGATGAGAGATGTCTGCGATCAATCATTAGAAATCATTGAGCGTTGTTGTTATCCCATGCTATACTTAACACAGTGGTATTATTATGTATAATTTTTAAGAAAAATACAAATGATGCACTATCTCTAGCCGCAAATGCGATTATATCTGCATAGGACACCTTCTTTGGGCAAATCGTCTCTATTTGCAATTTCTCTTTGTTAATAACATCACTTCCTCTAAGACTCAAATTTTTAACCGAAGAGTCTTTCTCCGCTACGAACTGACCAGGAATAGAGTCGATGAAAACAGAACTCTCACGTCCCCAAAAGTGCAATCGCTCCACCTCAGTATTTCAAAAACCTATTAAATGTGCAGGCACAGGTTGCACGAACATTATGTGTTTATTTTAAGGGAACACGCCACATATATTCTGGAATATCATGGACCAACATTGACCGCAAATGGTACTTCTTCGAGCTATAACGACGCCTTCAATTTCTCTAGACTAACATGCATGTGGGTTCTCTCGTGTCAATACATTGTACCATGCTGTAATCCCAAGGGACACTATTCAGATTCTGTAAGGGACGACGAATCTAAACAGTGTCACGAAGATAAACCTCATAGTAGAAAAGCCTTCGGCTTAATCATAAGTTGCGTTTGCAACATTTTGTTCCATGTGGGTGTGAATGCCAATGATGAAGAAGAGTTTCAATGTCGAGAAGTTGGAGTGTTTGTTATAATATTCCATAGAAAAGGGGCTGAATATAAGAATAAGATGGAGAATCAACCTGTTCTACATGTTATTTTTAGCCTCTTGTGTTTCTTTGTGTCTTTATTCTTTCCCTATTTAAAGGGAAAATTGGGTTGGTTGTTAATGAAGAGGGTGAGTAAAAATGTTGTAAATTAAAAAGAATAAAGAAATTATTTTAATGTTAAAGAGGTTAAAGATAGTTTATTATTTTAACGTTAAAGAGCTTAAAGATACCTTATGGGACAAATTGCTTTACTATCCTTATTCAGCCATTTTCATATGAAACCTCACAATAAACGCTCCTAACTTCTCGAAAAACCCCTCGTGGAATAAATTATCCCAAAGAGCTAGTTGTCATAGTATCTGCATAACTTTCTGTGTTGTCTTTGAAGGCCTTGCATTCTAAAATGAAATGTTTTTTTATTTCCACTTTTTTGGAAGAGAAAAAAATACATACTTTTTCTTCCCACATTTCTTTTAGCCTTTTCCAGCGCCCTGTTTCACAACAGAGACTCGTTTCACAACGGAGTTTATGAGAATTAGTCTATAACTGAGCAATAAGAACTTTGGCTCTCCAAGAAATATTGGCCCCTATGTATGCTTTTTTTTAATGATATGTGGGATTAAACTCTTCAGTACAATATTGTTTCTTTCTCCCTCGCTCTTTATCCCAAGTATTCTTGTGGAACTTATCCATAACAAAAAATTTTATGTGATGGTTCAATTATTTTATGTCATGGTTCAGTTGTTGGAAGGAAATTAGGAGATGGTTAACCAATGATAGTTTAAATTTCATTAATAAATGTTTATTTGATTTAAATCATACAACGTAATTTTAACTATGATGAATTTAAGACCACCTAAATGATATTGATCTTTAAACTTATTAAAATCCAAAGGAGTATATGATGATTGGAAACGCAACTCCCTTAGTGGGCCATGTCTTACTATGTGTATTGAATTTAAGACCACCTACATGTTAAATATCATAAAAGAGTTTAAATGGGATCGATACTAAAACTTATTAGAATATTGGGGTTGGTCCTAAAACTTATTAGAATCCAAAGGAGTAGAGGAGTATTAACAAGATGTAATATTCCCATTTTAGCACACAGCTAAATGGAATATTAAAGTTTTGTTTTTATCACCTAACAGCTTAATAAATGGGTAAGGGAACCCATTCTTATTGAAGACATGAATAAAATCCCTCATAATGTGAAAGGGATCATCAAAGTAGCTTTATTTTGCACCCTCAAGTGTGAAAAGGGGCAAATGCATGAAGACAAGGTCATGTTTGACCAATTCAACAGCGCTGCCATAGGAGGAGTGGATCACTTTAGAAGACAACGCAGTGTGAATGAGGAAGGGGATATTTGGTGGAGGAAACCCTAATGAGTGGGACCCATGGAGAGAGAGATTTCACTTGTTTAAAAGGAGGGCAAGGCAGCCATTGTGATTCATGAATTGGATTATTGATTTCATTGTCTATGCAAACATTGTGCATTCTTATGCTGTTTAGCAAAGTTGCCGGGGGAATTCATGTTTAGGATTTCTTCACCTTCTTGAGAGGCCTCTTGAGGGATTTTTCTTCATTCTCCACATTTCTTGGCTCAAGGCCAAAGCTACTCCTTTCAGTGATTGCATTATTTCTGCTCAAGTATAACGCAGTGCTGCTGGGTGTTGTAGTGGAGGACTCCACACACCATTCCCTTGGCTCATATTTCAGAGGAGGGAGATTCTATTCCTATGGGAGATTAGTGAGGGAATTTCCGGAGCTTATTGCAGATCATTGGCATCAGGCCAAGCACTTCCCTTCACCAACAATGCAGTGCCTTCTCTAGACTGCGTTATTTCTGAGTGCTATTGTAGTGGGGACTTGCTCCATTATTTTGGAGGGTGAGATCTTCAGGGATCAACCTTTCACCTGAGAGATCCTTTGGATGAGATTCAACCATCATTTGTAGCATCATCAGATATCTCCATCCATTTCTATTTTCTAAGTTGTAGGTGTTGCCCAACAACTCCGGCATTTCTGCAGATTTTCCATTTTGTATGTCTTTCAGCCAATCCTTCTAAGGATTGTGTATTGTCGTTTCTAGGGGTTGAGATCTTGCTCCCCCTCTTTTATTTGAGCTTTATATTGTCACATTTGTGTATTGACACTATTTTTCAGCAGTCCTCCTTTATAGACTGTGTAGTCATAGCCATGGTTTCTTTTATAGAGCAATATTTCTCCATCTATCATGTACATGTTTCATTGAGGCTTCCATTGCCTAGCTTGAGCGATCATTTCCTCAAGATCATGTATACATTTGCTGCTGCTATAATCTAATGTAATGGTTATGTGGATCTTCTGGCATTCTTGTATCAATGTATTCACTTCGTATTGTTAATCTCCACATTGGTAATATCTTGAGATATTCCCAATAGTGTAGCTATTCCTAATTTGGGATATTACAGTGGTATCAAAGCATGATCTTTGGCTCAGCTTATGAGTCTCAGCCAAAGAAGATCAAGATGATGAAGAAGATGAGCTTTCTCTCATCAATTTTCAGATCCAGAGAGAACCTCTCCAAGGAGGTCAGGAATATTGAAGAAGGAGAAGAGGAAGGACCATGCACTTCCTACTCTCACAAAGGAGAAGACCATAAGCATGAAGAACACTTGGAATTCGAAATTCTAAGTGAGTTCCTTTCTGAATACCGAGCTAAACCTAGAGCCTTCCAAGAGACTCTGGCTTTGCCACAATTTATGCAGCAGAAAGAAGAAAGAAGACCCCACAGCCATGGCATGATGAGAGGCAATAAATTTCTATTGTCCACATTTGAT
This sequence comes from Pinus albicaulis, assembly GCA_034641835.2. NCBI lineage: Eukaryota > Viridiplantae > Streptophyta > Pinopsida > Pinales > Pinaceae > Pinus > Pinus albicaulis. The sequence goes on from CM076572.1 coordinate 607,893,790, forward strand.
GGATCACTCACATGTGCAGCAGAGGCAACTTGGGTGAAGAAACTAGAGGCTTTCTTCCTGCTACATCCTGTAGTAGATAGAGAGGTTGCAGCGCTGCACCTTGGAGGTGAAGCAAATAATTGGTGGATCAACCATCTAAGCCATACAAGGGTTTCTACGCTTGTTGAGTTTTCTCAAAGATTGATCAGAAGGTTTGGCAAAAGGAGGGAGGAGCCCTCACGACCAGTTGATGAGGCATGTACCAGCATTGTTGAGTCCACGGAGGAGTAGCCTTCATCTTCAACAGTTTGGGAGGCCAAAAATTATGAGGAGGAAACTCTTGCAGCCCTGCAAAGAGCTTCCATATTTCACCAAGGTATGATTAAAAATCCATCTCTTGTCATTTTAGCAAACACTTTGGATGGGTCTACATCATTGCATGCAGTTGACCTAGAGCAGCAAAATAGCACTGCGCTGTACAAAGGCAATGATGGAGAAAAGAGGAACCATTCCTCATATGAGCACTCAAAGAGCAGCTTCAGTCAGGAAGCCATGGAGGGAGCAGTGAGAAGGAGTAAACATATGGAGATAGTAAACTCTTTCTCCTCTCTAGATGACACTCTCTCAATGAGCATTCCACAGCTCAAAGAGAGACTTATACTAACACCAGATCCAGGACCTCTTGGGTTTTGGAAGGCCATGCATGAGGAGGACATCTCACAGAGAGATTTCAATGTAGGTGCACTCCCACACATCATGGAGTGAAATATTCTTCAACAGTTTGAGGAGGTTCTTCCCTTCTCATAGGAGCAGATAGAAGATGGAGGACATCTTCGGATGGATAACATCTCTCATGACTGTGTTGGACATTTCTTGAGCCATGCACATCATGATGAGAGGTTTTTTCCTACCACCTATTTGGGTCCTTATAGGGTCAAATTGATCCTTGGGAAGATTGAATTTCAAGATCCCATGAAATGCAGGAATCTGATTTGGGATGATGGTAGCCCTCATGGGAGGAGTAACAAGATGAAGGGTGGAAGGAGACATCCACAATTGATTGAGTGGATGTGGATGATGAGCAATAAGCTGGTAAGCTACTTGAAAATTTACGATACCGGGCAGCAGGAGGCTTGGCTGCACTGGTTACTCTTGAAGGATTTTGGCCATCACTTGGCATACACTCTTTCCAAGGGTATGAGGATGGAGAAGATGTGGCAGGATGCTGGCATCATGGAGCAGCAAAGAGTATGGATGCATAGTGATGATGCAGCATTCATATCATTCACTATGTCTTCATCGCATGTCTTATATGATGAGAGCATAAGGAGGCAGCAAAAAATTTTGTTGCTTGAGTTGTTCTTCGGAGAGCAAGGGCAGATTTTCTCTCATTTCTTGTATGATGTTGCAGGAGTAGGATATGACACTATCATGGTGCAAAGGGGATATTCCTTGGCCTTTGATGATCAGGAATTACTTCCACCTTGGGAGAGATTCCATATTTGCAGCAACATTTTTGAGGGTTGCCCATTCATGTTGAGCGCAACAACATTGTGCCATCTAGAGATTATCTAGTGCCTCATGCAGAGGAAGGAGGAGCTCTTGCTCCAAGCAGAGGGATTCTTGCATCCTTGCAAGGAAGTCCCCGGGATCTCATGTATGGAGATCAAGGCACAATTCATGTGCCATCGTTGAGGAGGTGTGGAACCATGGAGACACAAGGAGAAGATAGGGAGGATGACCATCATGATGTAGTGAGGAGCACACATCCCTGTATATTTTATGAGGTTGATGCACCTAAGAAGGTGATTGGATTGCTTAGTGGAAGCATGGACAGACTTGTTCAGTCACCTCTTGATGATGATGTCTCATTACATGGAGAGATTTTGTCGGGGAGACCACTGGATCAACAGAGGAGGATGGATGCTTCACCATTTGGGGCACCACTCAGTGATTTCAGAGGAGTGGAAACCTTGGGAGATAACTTCACAACGCTGAGAGTCTTGGGTAGACTCAAGGAGGAGAGAGAAATTCTCTCAACATCATTTTCACCCACTCTCATTTCAGATTTTGCGATGTGGCAGAAGCAGCAGGGGAAGGATAGCAGCCTTCCAACTTGCATCTTTGGCATAGGAGATGTCAAAGAAGGAGATGACCATATCACAAATGTCCTTCATGAGGAATCATCAGCGTTGTCACTATGGAGGATATATCCATGTTGGAGCTTCAGGTTGTTGGTGGTGTATTCCCAAGATCATCTTGCTTGCATGATATTGACAGATCAGCATATGATGAGATGCATAGATCATGTGTAGATGGAGGAGATACATAACTCTTTGGAGGAGTTAGCACAACCAACTCTTTTCTCTTTGAGGATGAGAGGAGACTCATTTTTGAGCCACTCCATTTGCATAAGCAAAACTTATGGTAAGGGTATTGTTTATTTGCATGATGATTTATATATTCATCCCTTAACCATATATGTACAGGATGTTGCTCCGAGGAGGAGCATTCTTTTTCCTAGACCCCATGGTTTACTTGAGGCCATGAGTACTATTGGTGACCACTCCCTAGAAGGACTTGGGGGGGGAATGTAATTTGGAGAACATACTCACCTTGCACCACACATCATTCACCTTCTCCATACATTTGAGGAGAGTGGGACAGCAAGCAAGTGGTTGAGGGGCCACACTTTTTGTCACCTCTTTTGCAGTTGAGGGTCAAACTGCATTGGTTACAGTTGAGGGACCATTGTCCTTCTCCCTTGCCACACATGACAGCAACCATGGGTCTCATTATGGTTTAGTATGTTGCTGTTGTCTTTATGTTTGTTGAGAGCATGATTGGGGGAATGACACATTGGTTGGATGTGTCCCTTGGGAGAGAGATCTCCCACATTATTTGCATTGCATGTTCTAATGGGAGCATGAGAGCACATGCGGCCACTATAGCAAAACATTTGTTTCCATTTGAGGTGAGCCATATGATGGTGACTTCCAACTCATCACATATGAGGTGATTTGGGATAGCATGTTTCATAACGTTGGAGAAGAGATCCTTGGTGGTCTAGTCTTCATCTTGCCACTTGAGGGAAACATTATTGCAGCCCAAGATCAGCGTATACTCTGCACTTATCCTAAGTGGAGAGGAGGACAACGTGGGGTAGGCTATTTTGTCTACCAGGATCAGATTTTCAGCCCACCTATATTGCAAGATCCAAAGGTGGAAGATGATTTTCAGGAGTTGCCATGTTGGGAGGTAACTCATTTTGTATGGATGATTGCTCGAGGGATGAAGGATCCACATGGGGAAGATGTTCCTCAACATATTTTAGACTCCATGCCTTGGGTGGAGATTCCTTAGTTCTATCCTTGTAGTTGCTCGGGGACAAGCAACATTTGGGAGGGGAGGACTGTAATATTTCCATTTTAGCAGACAGCTAAATGGAATATTAAAGTTTTTTTTTATCACCTAGCAGCTTAATAAATGGGTAAGGGAACCCATTCTTATTGAAGACATGAATAAAATCCCTCATAATGTGAAAGGGATCATCAGAGTAGCTTTATTTTGCACCCTCAAGTGTGAAAAGGGGCAAATGCATGAAGACAAGGTCAGGTTTGACCAAGTCAACAACGTTGCCATAGGAGGAGTGGATCACTTTAGAAGACAACGCAGTGTGATTGAGGAAGGGGATATTTGGTGGAGGAAACCATAATGAGTGGGACCCATGGAGAGAGATATTTCACTTGTTTAAAAGGAGGGCAAGGCAGCCATTGTGATTCATGAATTGGATTATTGATTTCATTGTCTATGCAGACATTGTGCATTCTTTTGCTATTTAGCAAAGTTGCCGAGGGAATTCCTATTTAGGATTTCTTCACCTTATTGAGAGGCCTCTTGAGGGATTTTTCTTCATTCTCCACATTTAGTTGCTCAAGGCCAAAGCTACTCCTTTCAGTGACTGCGTTATTTCTGCTCAAGTATAACGTAGTGTTGCTGGGTGTTGCAATGGAGGACTCCACACACCATTTCCTTGGCTCATCTTTCAGAGGAGGGAGCTTCTATTCCTCTGGGATATTAGTGAGGGAGTTTCCGGAGCTTATTACAGATCATTGGCATCAGGCCAAGCACTTCCCTTCACCAACAACGCAGTCCCTTCTCTAGACTACATTATTTCTGATTGCAATTGCAGTGGGGACTTGCTCCATTATTTTGGAGGGTGAGATCTTCAGGGATTGGATCAACATTTCACCTAAGAGATCCTTTGGATGAGATTCACCCATCATTTGCAGCATCATCAACTATCTCCATCCATTTCTATTTTCTGAGTTGCAGCTGCTGCCCAGCAACTCCGGCATTTCTGCAGATTTGCCATTTTGTATGTATTTCAGCCAATCCTTCTAAGGATTGTGTATTGTTGTTTCTATGGGTTGAGATCTTGCTCCCCCTCTTTTATTTGAGCTGTATTGTGTCACATTTGTGTATTGACACTATTTTTCAGCAGTCCTCCTTTATATATTGCGTAGTCATAGCTATGGTTTCTTTTATATAGTAGTATTTCTCCATCTATCATGTACATGTTTCATTGAGGCTTCTATTGCCTAGCTTGAGAGATAATTTCCTCAAGATCTTGTATACATTTGCTACTGCTATAATCTAATGTAATGGTTATGTGGATCTTCTAGCATTCTTGTATCAATGTATTCACTACTATTTCCAGCTCATGTTTATGTATTGCTGATCTCCACATTGGTAATATCTTGAGATATTCCCAATAGTGTAGCTGTTCCTAATTTGGAATATTACACAAGCCAAATTCCCTAGTGGACCATGCCCTACTATGTATATTAATTTTCTTGTCAAATAATGGTAGGAATATGGTTATATTTTTGTCATAATGTGCTCAATAGATGTCACAGGGAATTGAGTGTAAAATGTCACACGACAAGTTTACACAAGAATGTCATTTCTCCCTACAAGCAATGATATCTATGTGTGACCCATGAGGTGTATACTTGTTGGTTTGAGTGGGGTTTAGTCCCCACCAGGTCTTAGGTTCAAACCTCATGGGAAGGGTTAAGGATGGAAACCACTTTTGGGGAAATTAAACTATCCCAAGGGGTGTCCACGCTTAATTGTGCTTCGCACAATCATGGTGATAGCATCCCATTGTGGGTAGATCGTTCTTCCGTCTAATGAACAGGTTGGCCCTACCCTAGGCTCAACCTAGTTACATAAACAAAACAAAAGAGCCATCTATGTGTGTATAATGCAAGGCCACATAATGCACTCCATGCAACTTCCTCTCCTTATTGGACAATGTTTATTTTTGCTAAAATAATAACTAGCAATTACTCTAAATGGTGCAAATGAAAGCAATAAAAATACAGAGTGTAAAAGTTGAACACTCATAATGGATGCTCTAGAAAATGGAGAAGAAGAGTAGTAATGTTCCGCACTTTCATGGTCAAGACATAAGCCATCAGTGTCACACAATTAAAACATGGAATTTTGCACTTTCCACACATCATAGAAGAGGACGAGCTAAAAAATATATCATTTTTTCAAACCTCAAATGCCCAATTTCGAAAGGGGATTTGCAAGGAACAATCAAGAGAGGGGCTAGGGTGGCTAACCTAACAACATGCGCTATGTTTCATCCATCGAATGATCAATTTCTTTCAAATTACTCTTTCAATGGGAAAAAAAGGTATAGAAGTGCAAGTTGCTACTAGACAAGTATAATGGCAGCACACCTTCCAACAAATTAAGAATCTCTAGAAAATTAGAAAAATAAGATCCTCATTCACAACATCGTGGAGGTTTAGAAAATCATATCGAATGGTAGAATACCTCTTTCTCTTGTCAATCCATGACCAAGGTCCAATTCCCATTAGCACTCAATTCCTTATGTCAGAAGATGGCAGCTCGACAATTTGTGAAAAGGGAAGAAGTTAGGAAACAACAAAAAACAATTAAAAATTGAGGTATGTAACAATGTCAAACCATCTAAAATGATGGAGGGTGTGAAATCTTGTTGATAATCCACACCAATCGTGACTACCCAAGCCCATGCTACAAAGAAGGAAGTTCTCTGACAATAATCAACAATATCATAAACCATGAAGTCCAACAACAACATTATTCTCGAAGCCATTGATGTTGACGCCTCCTCCTTCATAACCCATTTTAGATAGCATCTTCATACCAATTCCTTTGTTATGTTGCTCAAATGCTACAAAAGAGGTGTTATGAACATAAACATAAGGAATTGTACTTGAAATGCTTATTACCTCATTGAACTTGTCATTCATCTTTTCAACTTCTGATGGTGATGACGACATTGTAGATGACTTTAGCCACCCAATTTTACCAATTGACATATGATGAGAACCTTGGAGATGCTTACAAAATGCACATGCATAATTTTCCTCATATGGTCCATAACCACTATTTGAACCATGCCCACATATTGGCTTTAGAACCTTGGAGATGCTTACAAAATGCACATGCATAATTTTCCCCATATGGTCCATAACCACTATTTGAACCATGCCCACATATTGGCTTTACTTTTGATGTTTCTTTTGCTATCACTAGAGTGGAACTTTCAGCAACTTGTTCCTCAAGCACATGTTGTAATTGAAGGCGGATATGCCTCTTCTCCTCTTCTACCATTTATAACATTATTCTCAATTCAATGTTCTCCCTCTCCTTTTCATCCATCATCATCCTATCATAATGATATAGATTACTTGCAATTGAAAACCATTCACGACAATATGACATCAGTCCAAAAAACCCATAATCTAATTCATGAAATCACTTGTTAGGGCTGGAGCTGGTGACTAACTTATGGATTGTTCAGTTCCAGAGGTCAAGGTTTTGGATTGAAGCTTGAGACTACACAATGCACAGTTCAGGATGGCCAGGGTCAAAGGATAAGAGCTCACGATCGAGGCTTGAGGCTTGAGGTTGCCCAATGCGAAGTTCTCGAAGGATAGACTCAAGGAACTACACAATTGAGGGATTCGGGAGGTCAAGCTTGAGGCTTGAGCCTTGAGGTTGCCCAATGCATAGTTTTGAGAGGCCTAGCTAGGTGATTGTGCAGTTTAGGAGCTCAAGAGCTGAAGGTTGAGGTTTGAGGCCTGGAGTTGCCCAATGTGAAATTCTGGAAGGAGAACAAGCTGGGATATTGCACAGTTGAGGGTTTCAAGGGCTCAGGCTTGAGGCTTGAAGTTTCCCAATGCACAATTCTGGAGGGAGGAAAATCTAATGGATTGTGCAATTGCACAACTCAAGGTGTCACGCTGGAAGCTTGAGGCTTGGCATTGCGCAATGCGTAGTTAAGGCTGACTAGGAGGCATAAATTATGTAGTTCTGGAGCTCAAGGGTCAAATTTGGGCACTATGACTACACAATGCACAATTTCAAGAGGTAAGGTCGGGGATTGAGGGTTGAGACTGCGCAATCCGCAGTTTAGGAAGGTTGAGTGAGGTCAAATTGATTAGGAGTGAAATTTTCTGGATGAGGCTAAGTGTGGAATCAGTGAAACCAAAGTGAACAAGGAAAAAACTTGGGCGTGATCTAGATTGCGAATTTTGTTTGTGATGGTAGTTTATAAGTTGAGGATCTAATCAACTAACCAAAATGGGTATTTTGATAAAAATAAAATGTTCTAGACCATATTAGGGTTCATTTTTTATGAAATTAAAAGCAAATGTAATGCATACTCTAGTGGGATGTTACGCAAAATGATAAAATAAAGAGATAGTAAGAAAAGGTCAAGACTTGGAAGAAAAGAATGAGTTAGTTCAAGGAGAACTTCTTACCAATTGCTTATCAATAGAGTTTATATACACAAGAACAAAATTTGAGACATCCACTTAAGAGTATATACGAAAGAATTATTCAAGTTATCACTCAATTAAGACTTAAATATATAATACAAAAGGGTAGTAACGTATGCTAATAGTTTTAAGTTATAGATTGAAGAGGAGACAAGCTTATCCGATTTCTTTGAAGGTGGAGGAAAAGTTGTATGCCCTACAACAACAAAACTTCGTAGGAAGAGGTTCTATGGGTACGGGGAATACCAATTTATGCAAGAGGACATCCCAACAATAGTAATGATAAAAAATTCACCAATATACATAATATTGTGGGAAGTCAAAATGTTGGTAGACATAGAGAATATAAAATATGACAAGGAATTAAGTCTGTAGCTATTTTCTATAGATGCAAAGTAGAATGAAAAACACATCAAAATCTACAAAGAATCACAATCAAGGAAAAATAACTACCCTTCTTATTTCATGACAAGACTATCCTACAAGCTAACCAATTTCTATCATATCCATGAGGTCAACAACAATTTTTGGTTTAAAATATAGTTATGTTGAAACAAACTTAACTTTAGAACCAAGGATATTTTTCCACCTCTAACATTTATGGACAAAAAATATCAATTTTCTAAAGCACATGAGAACCAAATTATCACCTTTCCCATATTAACTCCCTCTATTGAACATTATAAAAAATCTCCACAAATTAATTATCCTTACTAAACTAAACATTTCATTCAAAATAATCATCAATCCATAACATTACTACTTCACTCCTTTTTTTAACTACACAAATATCATATCATGATCAAATTAAAAAATCAACCAAAATCCGCTAACCTTGTGGGTGAGGTTCGAAATGTTTGTGTCAGTAATATATCGGGTCCCCACACCCCCGATGACTCAAACCACCAGGCACTCTGCCACCCATCCACACACCCACCCATCTTCCAGCTGGGGTTTCATCCACAAGCAAGTTTCTTGTTCCAGCGAGCAGTAAAATAATCTCCAGTACCGGGGCTTTGCAGGCGTGCATTTAGAACAAATGTATGAAAACTTCTTTAACGCGGACTCCACTATTGGGATGGTGATTGTTGTTGCATAACCAGCCGCAAGTGTTCGTTGTTCCTTTCCCCAACCACCAGGCACCCCGCCCCCCCTCTCCCTCCAAAACAAAACCGCGAAACTGATTCGCTGATACATCTTGTGATGTCAGAGAGCACTACAGAGTTGAAAATATAGGGTATTAGGGTAGGTGAATTGGCACTCAACAGGGCCGATAATGGAGCAGACACATGGCTACATGCTAAAATCCCTCCTGGAATTGTTTATATATTTTTTAGAAATCTTCCAAGTTTATATTGAATTTTCAGTGGTGTCTTTTGTCAAACAGTTTGGTTACACACTGCTGTAGGTACATTTTCACAACTTCAACTGAAGTAAATATGCACATTAACCGATATACATTCATCTGAAGTATTCAAAAAGTTCAAGTTGACATTTTATCATACTTTTGGTTGAATTCAAGAAATTGGATTCTGTATTGGCGACATCTAAATGGGCAGACAATTGTATTCCTATCCTATTTAAGGAGGCAAAATAATATTTTAGTTTGTAACAGATTCTTACCAATGAAGAAGAAATGAAGAAAAAAGTTCAAATGGCTGTGCTATCATCTGCGATGCATGTCTGAGAAGCTACAGCTGATGGATCCCATACAAGGCAGTCTGGCCGTAATTGTGATGGTTATTTAGAAGAACTGGGGTGTTCCTTTTCAAGGAGAAGCTACAGCTGATGGATACCATACAAGGCAGTCTGGCGGTAATTGTTATGGTGATTTAGAAGAACTGGAGGAAGACTGCACTCGAAGTTCGCATTCACACAATCTATATCATGTGCCTGGACCAGCAGGAACTGTGGGTTCAGTTCTTGGTTGCCCACCAAATGGCTCGAAACAACAAATCCAGGTATGCCTTTGCTTTCCTTGAGGATATCTTTTATATTTATAAATATATGTTCGAGACTTACATTGTCAGTGCATTTATAGAGGTAATGGTGGCATTTATAAAGGTAATGGGATTAATGAACCATGGATTGCAAAGGAAAATAAGGCTCAGAATCATCACACTGAGTGTTTAATGGGAACTGGATGCTGTAAGAAGAAAATGTCTCTACTTAATATGTCAGACACGGTTGGTCCTGGAACTCTTGGAATTGCACTTTTTATATGTTTTCTCTCTTTTTTCTATTAAACTTTTCATACGTATCAAGGTGAATGAACCATCTTAGCCAGCATTAAGTGTTAATAAGTGCTATAATCATTGGATTTTCCAGTTCTACGTAGCCTAGGAGAGCCTTATCAAAACAAAGTTGCACAATTTGTTTCACTATTTTTTCTGTTGGTGTGCTAAAAGGTGAGTCGACCCAACTCTTTCAATCAAGATGGCTAAACGAAGGCTCAAGCTTCTTGTCCAAAGCAAAAATAACCAAATCCTCGCTAAGGGAAAGGGGAAATAGGTCCAAGTCCCACGTTTGGATGAAAATGCTTTACAGAACATAACCCTGCCGAAGAGTCTTAATGAAAGGTTCAGGAGAATCCCTTTCAGTAGTAGCAGTAGCGCTAAATAGCAACAATATTTGCAAGCAAGCACATCCTACTATAAGAGAAAATGAGATGAGTATTTGAAAGTAGGTTCAATAGTGAATTAGATTGCACCTTATTTATATATATATATATATATATATATGTTCAGGGCTACTTTATCATCGAGTCAATAATTAGATTGCACCTTTTATATATATATATATATATATATATATATATGTTCAGGGCTACTTTATCATCGAGTCAATGTTCTTGAGATGGTTAGGGTTCAAATTCTCATCATTAAATACTTTTGATAACCAGGATGTTGAAATTGCTGGATTTGGGAATCCTAATTCCAAAATTTCTATACCTAGAGGTGTATTTTGGTGGCTTGGACCGTCATAGAAAATTTATTTTGTGCTCATTTTCTTCATCGTCATAGTCGTCAAACATAGGTTGAATAGCTTTGTGAGAGGAAGAATGCTGACTTGAATTTGTTACACTGTCAAATATTGACTTCTTATCCTCAAAAAAGAGCATTGGTTTCATACTATATTCCCCATGATATTGTTGGCTGGAAATATCCACACGAGACTTATCATCCTTTGACCTCGAAACTCCCCGAACTACCATTGGAAATGACATTTTCTCAATTTCTCTCCCTGAACTTTAAATGTCAAACAAATGATTTTTCATTCTAGACCTGATATTTTTATAACAACTTTCCAATCCATTCACTTATATTCCCCTTCATTTTGATCATTGAAAGTGATGCATGAAGCTTATCTTCACCTTCAGTGATAATTTCTCTCGAGTTATCTGATTTTTTATTTACGTTTGTATTCCCAGATTCACGTTTTGTAAGATCGATAGCAGCTCATACAGCCATTGTTGCATAAACAGCTCACTCAAAATTTTCTTGAGCTGCACCGGTGACATCCATGCTCACATTTTCTTATTTTATACCCATGAATACCCCAACAATAAATTTTATGGCCATATCATGGCTATTCATCCTACCTTCCATTAGTTCACCAGCATGTAGATCATCTTCACATATGTCAGAATCATAATATTTTGTTGGATGTGGACTCAATCCTTTGATTTTGAGATTACTACGAGGAGGAAGTCAAAATTTCAAGTATAAATGCTAAATAGATATATCAATTGTTGCTGTCTGTCAAAATTTTCATCTTTTTGTAAGCAGATATGTTTTATTAGATTATGGAAAAAATATACAGGCAAACAATACAGACAAGAAAAGATTCAGAGCTAGCATGTCTAAAGGAAACAAAGCTAGTTTAGATGACTTGGGAATGAGTCCAGAATTTTTTTGCTCCCGAGAGGCCACTTGCAAGATGAAAATGGGACTGGGCCTACCCTTAGGGAAACCAAGCCGTACCAGTCCTTTAAGCAGCAGGGATTTATCTTGACTACTAGATTAAAGGATTTCTCCCATATGGAAACCATGTCTAAAGGAAACCAAGCTAGTTTAGATGACTTGGGAATGAGTCCAGAAAGTTTTTTGTTCTCGAGAGGCCACTTTCAAGATGAAAATGGGACTGGGCCAACCCTTAGGGAAACCAAGCCGTACCAGTCCTTTAAGCAGCAGGGATTTATCTTGACTACTAGATTAAGGGATTTCTCCCATATGGAAACCAGAAACAACAATAGCGTATGAAGGACGTAGACCTATAGAAAAGCAATACTAAATTAGAATTTAGAGGCCATGACTAGAGGAAGTTGGTATGTGGCCATTAGTAATGTCCTTGGACACATGAGTTGTGAAATGGTTGTATGGGAAAGCAATCATCTGAACTGATTACAGGGTTTCACCATTCTTGCAAATTAACTAGGAGGAGAGATTGACCAGTAGATGGTTTTTCCTTTCTAGAGTCTAACCAGTGGCAACTTTTTTGATGGTCTATATCTTTAGCTAGCAGAATATGTGCTACAAAGGTCTTAGAATTCCAGTATAATTTTACAGTGTGATAGAGAAATTGTACTAGCTTTCATTGTTGTTCTTATTACAAATTCTTGTACTAGATTTCATTGTTAATCATACAACAGAATCTGGACTCCCTTCACTTGGTGGAGTTACTGTGGAAGCAACTTCAGAGTGAGAAGAAATACCTCTGGAGTCCTTGGTGTGGATTGAAGGTGGGGTTTGTTGAGATTTTGGGTAGCATCGGATGTGCTCTAGCTCCGAAACTTTTTGGAGGGGATAGAACACATGAGATCTCCAAGACCCAGAAATCGTTTGGAGAAATTCCACCCGGTGTAAAAGTTATTCAAATAATTATTTTTTAACGGGGAACCTAAGTCTAACTTAGGGAAATTTAAAAATTAAAGTGAATTAATTTACACATGTGGTGAGAATGTTCTAAGTGACGTGGATCAATCATTCTCTAATCTTAGCCGTTGACTAGTGATTAGATCACGGCCGTTGATTTCTCAACGAAAAAAGTATTAAAGGAAGGCTTGGGGTCAGTTGGAGGATACACACAGAGTAGCAACACTTGAGCTAAGTCGAAATTTTGGGGCGTGGTTTGCTGAGAATTTTTGAGTGAGCTTGCAGTGCTAGTGAGCGGCAGATTGGCAAGGGATATTTAGATCTGAGGCCGAGAATACATATATCAGAGAGGTAGATTCGTACCAGGCAGCGCAGAGGCTAGCAGGAGGGACACAACCTAGCCAAATTGACGCAAAGACAACGCATAGGGCGACACAGAGGCAGCGCAGAGGCCTTTAGGGTGACATAGGCGCAGCCTGTGCTATGCAGAGGCTGCGCTGGGCAGGAGAGGTTGACGCAGTAGTTGGAAGAGCTGCGTTGGGGTTCCAGTGGGCCAGAAATGGCTCAAATTCAGTAATTCCTAAAGGGTTTGAATCAGCCATATTTTTTGTCTCTGAGTGATAAGGTACAACTGCCGTGAAATTCTCTATCGAGCAAACCACTACTCGTGCTCTTGATGTATTTAGATTCTGCTTAATAATAAAACCCTCAAAGAGCTACTGCATCGGTTTTTTCCGCGGACATTTGTCCGAAAAATCATTTGTGTCCTTTGTCATATGTGTGCTATGTTTCAGTAATTGATTTGTATACGTGTAGGTTGCACGTTGTGTTTAATTTATTGTTTTCTGAATATTTCTGAAATAATTTGTATAATTAAAACACAAGTAGGAGAAGTAAATCAAGGCACTGCAGTAGGGAGTTGCAGTACAGATGTGGCAGTGACATGGGCATCATTACAGAAAGCAACAGTGCAGTGGATGGAGGGTAGCAGTCCAAGCATCAGCAACGCGGAGACCAATGCCAGAGATAAGGGGATGCTTTGGTGGTGGAGTGTTGCTAGAGCACATTCCTCGCTAAGAGGAAGTGTTGAGATTTTGGGTAGCATCGGATGTTCTCTAGCTCCGACTTGACCAAAATCGGATCTGAAGATTTCTATGTCCAAGTTGACTCAAGAAGTGCATGTTAAAGGGCCCTGTGGATCAGTTGGGAAAGTTACATAAGCCTCGTGATTGTTGAGTGTATTTCTGGAGTGTATTGTAAGATTAGAAGCCGAATCTGATAAATTGATTGATGCCTTGTTATTCTCCAATTTGGATTAGGCTCCACGAGTCTATGGAGAAGTGGGTGAACAATTTTTATGCAGAGAGAAGGGCATCATATTATTTGTCTCTGAGAGGAATTATTTAATGTTCTAAGAGGTCGAATCGTTGTGTATTCCAGCAGGGGTTTCAAGGTCGAATTATGCTCAATATAAAAAAGAAAAGAAAAGAAAAAGTTTGAAATTTCCCTTTGCTGTACAATATATCATTTTGTGACTCTTATTCCTGCACTGCATAGAGACTGGAAGAATTGATATGGCCTTTGTCACAAATAGAAGATGCTGTGCTGAACATTCATAATTTTGGGTATGCTTAGAGGACCGTAAAATATCTTTACTAGTTGTACGTTTTATTTCTTCACAGGAGGTCGAAGCTATTTCAGAGCCATATACTGTCCTCTAAATATCGTAGGTGCTGTGGGAGAATTCTATTTCTTGTGGATAAGTCATGCCAGACTCCCTCGAGTTACCTTGTTGGCTATGCCGCATTTTTCACCTATTTAAAGGCCATTAGCGAGTTCATTCTTAAGCGTGGGGTTTAACATCTAAAACAAATTGTTGTTTATTTCTGGGCTCATATATATATATATATATAAGATGTGAAAGCCTCTAATCTGTTGAAGGAAGTGTACCAGGGTAGATTATATCTCACACCAGACTTGTATGTCTACTGTTCTATGTCAACAGTGGTATACAGTATGAAGTCATAGCTTCAGATCAAGCCGATAGTGATGCAAAAATGACTGCAGGACAAATCTGTATTATAGCCCAGTAATGATCTCAGTTGAAAGTAAGTCTTTAGACTATGACCTGGAAGACAATTATTGAAAGTAAACCAATCTGACTCTTAATGGTTGAACGTTCCTTCAAACTTGAACCGAGGATGTAATACCTCAGGAGTCTTGAAGTCTTTCTTCAGGCTGGTGTCCTTTAAGCTCAGGAGCAGATAGGCTCCACCAAGGAAAGGAGATGGCTGTAGCTGTTAGGCCTGAGCTACAAATGACAGTCCTCTGAAAGATCAAAGGAAGTAGAAGTATCTCCTCCTGCCCATTGATTATTTTAAAAACTATCCATGTAACTAGGACTGATAACCAGTTACATATGTCCCTTTGGGGAAGATCTCTTCTCAAATATTTAGGGGGAGCTGATGTTTTTTTTAGCTTTAAGCTGAAGTTGTTGATCCAGACATCTTGCAGGTACTCTAAGGTACACTATCAAAATCGCTGAAGCACAAGTATAATGAATAGTAAAGCTATAATTCATCTCAAGACTGAAGTCTGGAAGAATTGTTTAGGCTGTACATCGAAAACAGTCAGCCATGTGAGGTAGCTCTTTAGTGAATCCTGTTGCAGAAGAAGATTATGAGAATCTTGTACTTCTCACAGCTATGGCATGGCTCAGATCAACAGGAATGGAATCATACCTGAAGAAAAGGTTAATCTCAACTTTGGAGAAGGATTGAAGATCATGGCCTTGAGATATGTCTGTGATTCTATGATCAATTTTCCTCTATCTTATATGCCTCATTTTTTCAGTCTCAGAGGGAGTAAGATCAACATCTTCTTCGTCAAGATATACGAGAAGCTGAGGACTGATAAAGTGCTTCTATAATCTCAAAAGGAAGGCATAGACTATGATGATATACTTGCACCTGTGATCCGATATACTACTGTCGTATCTATTATTGCCCTTACTGCTATGCAAGGGATAGAGTCTACATCAGATGGATGTAAAGAATGTTTTTCTGCATGGTTCGATAAAGGAAGAGGTGTATGTGGAGCAACCTCTGGGGTTTGAAGTCCAGGATAGAGACACCCATGTATGCAGGTTGAAGAAAGCCCTCTATGGGTTGAAGCAAGCCCCTAGGGCTTGGTACGAGAGGATATATAGCTACTTGATGAAGCTGGGCTTTACTCAAAGTAATGTTGATTCGAACTTTTACTTCAAGGTTGATAAAGAAAAGCCTCTCATTCTGATTCTCTATTTGGACGATCTCTTCCTCACAGGTGTTGACCCTTTCATTCATCAGTGTAAGAGGGAGCTCGCGTTCGAGTTCGAGATGAAGGACCTAGGACTGAGGCATTACTTGCTAGGCTTCGAGGTCTGGCAGAGACCTGGAAAGATTTTCCTCTCTCAAGGAAAATATATTATGAAGCTTCTGGGCCCATAATAGAAAGTCCTACTGAGTATCATCAACTCATAGGGGCCCTGATGTTCTTAGTGAACATCTGTCCGGACGTAAGTTGTGCAGTGAACACTTTGAGTCAACACATGGTTGATCCTCATAACATTCACTGGGTTGGTTCCAAGAAACTCTTGAGATATCTCTGGGGCACGATAAACCATGGGCTTAGATGCACTGCCGAGAGTTTGAGACTCCGTGTATATGCTGATGTCGATTGGGTAGGCAGTGTGGTGGATCGCAAGAGCACATCTGGATGTTGCTTCACACTTAGGTCTGCTTCGTGCAGGAAACAAAAGTTGGTAGCTTTTAGCACCGCTAAGGCTGAGTACATTGCAGCATGTATGGCCTGTTGTGAAGCCACCTGGATGCGAAAGCTCTTTAGTGAGTTGTTCGAGCATGTGCCAGATGCCACCGTTATCCTTTGTGATAACTAGAGGGGGATTCATTTGTTAGAGAATCCCGTGTTCCACGATCGATCCAAGCAGGTACCACTTTGTCCGGGACATGGTACAGCGAGGCACCGTAAGGCTCATAAGAATTGATGAGCTGTTCGCGGATATTCTCACTAAGCCCTTGTGGTAGGTCAAGTTCCTAACCTTTCGTGAGAATCTTGGAATCGTGGATTGACCTTGGGCCTTGTTGGACGATGAGCTCTGGGAGCTCCAGGGGGGCTTTGGGGATAGCTTCTTGATGCTATAAATAACCACAGGGTTAGGCTTGCTGAACCTAGTTGGTGTGTTTCCACCCCACTATGATGGTATTGAGTTGGTTTACCTCTCTTTGATCTATGCCTCGTATGCATCCTACCCATGGAGTTTCAGACTCATGGAAAGTACCTCTCATTTGGCCAATGAGGTGGGAAATGTGAATAAAGACCATAGCAAGACCGATGGATGCATCGAAAATTGTCGTATTCTCTATGTCTAGGATGGCACGGTCCAACCAGTTGATCTGGGATCAAGTATAGTGAGGTTTCAGACCTCTAACTGACTTCGAGTTAGTATATGACTCTCTTGAGTCCTAGTGAGGTTTTAGACCTCCAACTGACTTCGGGTCAGGTAAACCAACTTCGGGTTGGTATGAGACTCTTTGTGAGTCTTATAGAGGTTTCGGACCTCTGGGCTGAATCTGTCAATGTGGAATGATGTCTTGGTGACTGACCCACTTCTGTTCTAAAATAAAGAATCCAACAAAGCAAGTTATGGCGGGATGACGCACGATGTTTGGATGGCATTGGTGGATGGAGTTCTCCCTAGTTGAGAGGGAGTGTTTATTTTTGGAAACTAGGTCCAAATTCTATGTTGTGATGCTCAGTTGACAATGCCAATATTTTTATTGGATTCCTCTTTCGGAGAGGTGCAAGATCGATCTAAAGACCATCTTGATCGGATGAGCAGAACATGTATTTTGAGTTTATTCCACATGTGCAAGGTCGGCCTGATTTATCCCACATGCATAAGAGATGTGTCACAAACCCCCCACATATGCCTATATATTGGAGAGACTTGGAGTTCATTTTACACACACATTTTGGAGGCATTCTCTTCTCTCACGGATGGTGTTGCGATTAGGGCTTCTCATGGTGATGCGGTTAGGTATTCTTGGTGCAACGTCTTGATGGAGCGTTTTTTATGAGCAGTCTTGGGGTTGTGTGACACATTGGGTTGGCTGACCTTATGGAGACTTCGCTGGTTGAAGCATCCTGTTGATCACCGTAACGCCACCATTCTTTATCTTTGTTTTTGGCTTGTCTTCCATCGATCTATTGGTATGTTCTATCTGTATCTTACTTTCATGTGATTGAGCCCTAGAAGTTTAAAGTAAATTTGCATCTAGCATAGAACATCTTCAGGAATTAACAATGTTTTAGTAAATGATTTGTATATGTGTAGGTTGCAAGTTGTGTTTACTTCATTATTTTCTGAATATTTATGAAAATAACTTGTATAATTAAAACACAATTAGGAGAATTAAATCAAGACATTGCAGTAGGGTTTTTGTAATTTTGTATTCAGAAATTTTCATAGGGTTTATATCTCTATATTTCCTCAATGGCTTGTGGGTGGAAGTTGCATACCTCTGGAGCTCTAGAGTAGACTTTTTTGCTGGCATATCAATTTTCACTAGATTCTAGACTACCTTCATCGGGTGGGTTTACTGTGGAAGCAGGGTGGAAGAAATGCCTTTGGATACCATGCTGTAGATTGAAGGTGGGGTTTATATCTCTGGATTCCCTTAGTGGCTGGTGGGTAGAGGTTGCATATCTCTAGAGCCCTCGACTAGCTTGTATTTGAGTATTCTCTGCTTGAATGGTGGAGATAGGATAAGCCTCTAGAATCCCAGGATATCTGGCAACAAAGGTGTACTGTCCCAAGCTCAATCACCCATGTGCTTTTAAATAAATAAAATCTTATGTACAATCCTTGCTAAATCTAATCATGCTAAATTTATATAGGTAATAAGTTGCTCATGAATGACCATGCATAAATAATCGCGAATGCTGAAATTTTAGGTGCATATGAGGTAGTATGCCTGGTTATGCATGCCTACAAAACATGGTTATCTTAATATGATATTGGTATAAAATGGTGTATAGGTTCATAATATTCCTATTTGTAGTTATCTTAATGCAATATGGCAAAGAATAGTCCCAACCTGAACTTGATATTGACTTGTTGGAGGGACACATTCTTAGTTATCAATGTATCACTTAGAATTCAACATATGATTGTTCTGGCATATATTCTGCTATTGTAAATCTCATACCATAATAGCATGTACTTGAGTATTATCTACTTGAATGGTGGAGATAGGATAAGCCTTTAGAATCCCTGGATATCTGGCAACTTCAATGGCTTGTGGGTGGCAGTTGCATACCTCTAGAGCTCTGGACTAGCCTTTTTTGCTGGCATATCAATTTGCAGTAGACTTTGGACTCCCTTCACTGGGTGGGGTTACTGTGGCAGCAACTTTAGGGTGGAAGAAATACCTTTGGAGACCCAGTTGTAGATTGAAGGTGGGGCTTATTTCTGGATTCCCTTAGTGGTTGGTGGGAAAAGGTTGCATATCTCTGGAGCCCTCGACTAGCCTGTACTTGAGTATTCTTTGTTTGAATGGTGGAGATAGGATAAGCCTTTATAATCCCTGGATATTTGGCAACTTCAATGGCTTGTGGGTGGAAGCTGCATACCTTTGGAGCTCTGGACTAGCCTTTTTTGCTGGCATATCAATTTGCAGTAGACTCTGGATTCCCTTCACCGGGTGGGGTTACCGTGGCAGCAATTTCAGGGTGGAAGAAATACCTTTGGAGACCCTGCTATAGATTGAAGGTGGGGTTTATATCTCTGGATTCCCTTAGTGGCTGGTGGGTAGAGGTTTCATATCTTTGGAGCCCTCATGTTAAAATTGGACAACTAGGTCCAAACTCCATATTGTGATGCTCAGATGAAGACACCAATATTTTTATTGGGTTCCTCTTTCAAAGAGGTGCAAGATCTATCTAAAGATCATATTGATTCGATGAGCAGAACATTTATTTTGAATACTTTCAAAATATGTGCAGGTTGGCCTTAAGGTTTTACACCCCCAGCAAATGTGTCACACACCCTCAGTGATTGATATAAATAGAGTCAACGTTGGAGGACATTTCAATCATCTCATCCTCATGATCTATAAATGATGCCGGAAATGGATGCCGTAAATATGGATGATGCCGTAAATCTGGATGATGCTGGAAATGGATGCTGTAAATATGGATGATGCTGTAAATCTGGATGCTGTAAATATGGATGATGCTGTAAATTTGGATGATGCCAGAAATCTAGATGTGGGATTCCTTTATTGAATTATGTTGATTTTTATTGAGTTGTCTTTAAGGGCTATGTGTGTGACACTTCTGGTTGGCTGACCGTATTGAGACTTTGTTGGTTGAAGCATCCTGTTGACTGCTGTAACATATCACCACATTTTTCTGTTTCTGGTTTGTCTTCTGTAGATCCATTGGTATGTTCTATCAGCATTTTACTTGATTGTTTATGTGATTGCTGTAGTGATAAGTAAAGTTGCATCAAGCATAGAACATCTACATAAATTTACATGGTATCAAAGCTGAGGTGAAGACAAGCCCTATTTGTAGCAATCACCAAAGAAGAAAATGGGTTCCACAAACTATGGCTTCAAGGAGGATGACAAATTGACTGGGAAGGATGACTTCCATGCTTGGAAGATGATATTGGATCTCAAATTGGAAGACCAAGATGTCATGGACTATGTACAGGGTAAAATCCAAGAACCTCCATCCACTGCTACTGCTGCTGCCAAAACAAAGTACAAGAAGGGGGAGATCAAAGCAAAGCTGATGATCAGGGAATCCATTCATAAGAGTCTGGTGGCCTACATCTCTGAGCTAGGCACATCCAAAGAGATGTATGATAAGTTGGTCCTCATGTTCAAAGTCAACAATGCAAATCAAGTGCTATTCTTCAAGAATCAATTGAAGAATCTGAAGAAAGGCAGGGATGAGTCTGTCCAATCATACTTTCTGAAGCCGACTGAGATCAGGAACAATCTGCTGGCTATTGGGGAGACAATAGCTGATCGAGAGATGGCACTCACCGCACCTGGAGGGCTCCCATCTGAATGTCATTTGTTCAACACTACCATTCTCAATAATAATGTGATACCTAACTTTGATGAGGTACTGTTGAGATGCGTTCAAGAAGAGACAAGAATGAAGGAGTATGAAAATGAAGGGAATGCTGCCTACGCTACTCATTCTAGAAAGAAGAACTTTGGTGGTCCAAAGAACAAAGCAAGAGCAGGGGCACAAGGAAAGAAGGGCAAGTGTTACACTTGTCATAGGCCAGGTCACTATGCTAGAGAATGCCCTTTCAAGAAGGATTCTCTGATGATGATGACAACAACAACAACCAGAGAGATGGAAATCAAAGGAACAACAGGTTCCAGGGAAAGAGGAAGGCTCCCTTCGACGGAAATGATCAACCTTTGAAAAGGTCAAGAAATTCCAGGTACGAGGAATCAAATGTTGTTGATAAAAAGAAATGAATTCATTCTTGTATTTTCCCTCTTTGCTGCATCTCCACCTGACACTGTGGATGTTTGGTTGATAGATAGTGGTGCCTCAAGGCACATCACTGGGTTCAAGGAAGCACTCTCTGATATGGTTGAGAAGGATACTAATCTGGAAATTATCCTTGGAGATAATACCACATATCTCGTGAAAGGGACAGGGACTGTGACCCTCCACTTGTCTCAAGGTCAAGTCCTGCGCTTGCAGGATGTACTTTATGTACCTAATTTGAAGAAGAACCTTGTGTCTATATCGACCATGGAAGACAAAGGTTTCAATGTGGCATTCACTGATGGAAAGGTGCACATGTGGAAGAATAGCTTCAAGGAAGCTATCACATTTGGGTCTAGAATTGATACACTCTACCAGGTTGAAGGAAGTCCACTGGGAGCAATGACATGAGATGCTATCTGACAGACCGATAATGGCACTGAATATGAGTCAAACGAGTTCAAGAACTTTTGCAGAGGAGCTAGCATCAAGAGGGAGACCACAATGTCTGTGGGTTACAACAAAACTTCGAAGGCCTATACAGTATATGTGCCTGGTCAAAGGGAAGTGGAGATATGCCATGATTTTACTTTTGACAAAGATACTTCCCTGAGGAAAGTAGTCAATCTTCCAAGATTTGAGGAAGATCATGAAGCAAGGCCTAGAAATCAAGAAGAACTGAAGGATAAGTCGATCCTGATATTGAAGGATCGATGGACCCGATTGATCCACCTCCTTCACTGGGAAAGAGACCATCATGGCTCAGGGACACTCTCGAGGATGCTAAGGGACATATGGCACCAAGGGGGACATTCCGTGATAGCAAGAAGCTGAGTAGATACCAAGGGTATCTAGCAGCCATGAGTACTATTGAACAATCCGAGCCTGGATCTTTTGAGGAAGCCATAAAGCTTCAAGTCTGGAAGGATGCTATGCACGAAGAGTATGAGTCCATAATGAAGAATGATTTCTGGGATGTGGTTCCAAGACCGGAGTACAAAGCAGTTGTCACCTCGAAATGGCTCTACAAGATCAAGCATGGATCTGATGAAAGTGCTAAAAAGTTCAAGGCAAGATTCGTTGCCTGTGGCTTCTCTCAAAAAGAAGGCATAGACTATGATGACATATTTTCACTTGTGACCACCATATGATCTATCATAGCCCTTGCTGCTACGCAAGGATGGAGTCTTCATCAGATGGATGTGAAGACCGCATTTCTGCATGGTGCGATAAAGGAAGAGGTGCATGTGGAGCAACCTCTGGGGTTTGAAGTCCAGGATCGGGACACCCATGTTGGCAGGTTGAAGAAAACCCTCTATGGGTTGAAGGAAGCACCCAAAGCTTGGTACGAGAGGATAGATAGCTACCTGATGAAGCTAGGCTTCACTCGTAGTAATGTTGATCCGAACCTTTACTTCAAGGTTGATAGAGAGAAACCTCTCATTCTGGTGTTGTATGTGGATGACCTCTTCTTGACAGGTGCTGTCCCTCTCATTCATCAGTGCAAGAGGGATCTCGCTGCTATGTTCGAGATGAAGGACCTAGGACTGATGCACTACTTCCCAGGCTTGGAGGTCTGGTAGAGACCTGGCGAGATTTTCCTTTCTCAAGGAAAATACATTGTGAAGCTTCTAGAAAGATTTAGTATGATGGACTATAAGTCCGTGTCGACCCCAATGGAGCTCAACTTTAAGAAGTTGAGTGGCAGCGCTGCTGGGCCCGTGCTAGCAAATCCTACTAAGTATCTTCAACTCGTAGGGTCCCTGATGTTCTTAGTGAACACTCGTTCAGACGTATGTTGTGCAGTGAACACTTTGAGTCAACACATGGTTGACATAACATTCACTGGGTTGGTGCCAAGAAACTCTTGAGATATCTCTGAGGCACGATAGACCATGCGCTGAGATACATTGCCGGGAGTATGACACTCGATGGATATACTGATGCCAATTGGGCTGGCAGTGTGGTGGATCGGAAGAGCACATCTGGATGCTACTTCACACATAGATCTGCTTCGGGCATGAAATTGAAGTCGGTAGCCTTGAGCACCGCTGAGGCCGAATACATTGTAACATGCATGGCCTGTTGTGAAGTCACTTGGTTACGAAAGCTCTTCAGTGAGTTGTTCAAGCATGTGCTAGATGCCACCGTTATCCTTTGTGATAACTAGAGAGGGATTCGTTTGTCATAGAATCCCGTGTTCCACGATCGATCCAAGCATGTTGATGGCTGGTACCACTTTATCTAGGATATGGTACAGCGAGACACCGTAAGGCTCGATCATATACGAACTGATGAGCAGGTCGCGGATATTCTCACAATGCCCTTGGTGAAGGTATGTTCCTAACCTTCCGTGAGAATCTTGGTATCATGGAACGACCCTATTCTGAGGGTCTTGTTGGACGATGAGCTCTGGGAGCTCTGGGGGGCTTTGGGGATAACTTCTCGGAGCTATAAGCAACCACAGGGCTAGGCTTGCCGAACCTTGTTGGTGTGCTTGGTCCCCACCGTTATGATGATTGAGTTGGTTCGCCTCTCATGATCTGTGACCCGTATGCATCTTACCCATTTGAGTTCCAGACTCATGGGAAGTACCTCTCATTTGGCCAATGAGGTGGGAAAAGCTAGAGAATAGTAACAAAGACTGATGGATGCATTAGAGATTGCCGTACTCTCTATCAAGGATGGCACAATCCAACCTCTTGATCTGGGATCAAGTCCTAGTGAGGTTTCAGACCTCCAACTGACTTCGGGTCAGTGAAACTAACTTTGGGTTAGTGAAACTAACTTCGGGTCAGTGAAACTAACTTTGGGTTAGTGAAACTAACTTCGGGTTAGTATATGACTCTCTTGAGTCCTAGTGAGGTTTCGGACCTCCAACTGACTTCGGGTCAGTGAAACTAACTTCGGGTTAGTATATGACTCTCTTGAGTCCTAGTGAGGTTTCATACCTCCAACTGACTTCGGGTCAGTGAAACTAACTTCAGGTTAGTATATGACTCTCTTGTGTCCTAGTGAGGTTTCAGACCTCCTACTGACTTCGGGTCAGATAAACCAACTTCGGGTTGGTATGAGACTCTTTGTGAGTCCTATAGAGGTTTCAGACCTCTGGGCTAAATCTGTCAGCCGGGAATGATGTCTTTGTGACTGACCCATTTCTGTTCTAAAATAAAGAGGCCAGCAAAGCAAGTTATGGCGGTATGCACGATGTTTGATTGCACAAGTGGATGGAGTTCTCCCTAGTTGAGAGGGAGTGTTAAAATTGGAAAGCTAGGTCCAAATTCCATGTTGTGATGCTCAGATGAATAAACCAATATTTTTATTGGGTTCCTCTTTAGAAGAGGTGCAAGATCGATTTAAAGATCATCTTGATCCAATGAGTAGAACATTTATTTTGAATTTATTTTTAATACTTTCAAAATATGTGCAGGTCGGCCTTAAGGTTTTACACCCCCAGAAAATGTGTCACACACCCTCAGTGATTGATATAAATAGAGACAACGTTGGAGGACATTTCAATCATCTCATCACACACATCCTTATGATCTATAAATGATGCTGTAAATCTGGATGGTGCCGGAAATGGATGCCGTAAATGGATGCCATAAATATGGATGATGTCGTAAATCTGGATGATGTTGGAAATGGATGCCGTAAATCTGGATGGCATAAATATGGATGATGCCATAAATCTGGATGATGTCGGAAATGGATGCCGTAAATATGGATGATGCCGAAAATCTGGATGTGGGATTCCTTTGTTGAATTATGTTGATTTTTGATGAGCTGTCTTTAAGGGTTGTGTGTGACACTTCTGGTTGGCTGACCATATTGAGACTTTGCTAGTTGAAGCATCCTGTTGACCGCCATAATGCACCACCACATTTTTCTGTTTCTGGTTTGTCTTCTGTAGATCCACTGGTATGTTCTATCATAATTTTACTTGATTGTTTATGTGATTGCTGTAGTGATAAGTAAAGTTGCATCAAGCATAGAACATCTACATAAATTTACACCTCAAATAGCCTGTACTTGAGTATTCTCTGCGTGAATGGAGGAGATAGGATAAGCCTCTAGACTCCCTGGATATTTGGCAAATTCAATGGCTTGTGGGTGGAAGTTGCATACCTCTGGAGCTATGGACTAGCCTTTTTCGCTTGCATATCAATTTGCAGTAGACTTACCTCTGGAGCTATGGACTAGCCTTTTTCGCTTGCATATCAATTTGCAGTAGACTATGGACTCCCTTAACTGGGTGGGGTTACTGTGGCAACAACTTCAGGGTGGAAGAAATACCTTTGGAGACCTTGCTATAGATTGAATGTGGGGTTTATATCTCTAGATTCCCTTAGTGGTTGGTGGGTAGAGGTTGCATATCTCTGGAGCCCTCAACTAGCCTGTACTTGAGTATTATTTGCTTGAATGGTGGAGATAGGAGAAGTCTCTAGAATCCCTAGATATTTGGCAACTTGTTTCTTGAACAATATTCTCAATGCCTGGAATTAAGCTTAGTGGTGACAGATGCACGAGAAGCTGGGTTGCAACAAGTCTACGATTTAGAGGTGTATTGTCCCAAGCTCAATCGCCCATGTGCATTTAAATAAATAAAATCTTGTGTACAGTCCTTGCTAAATCTAATCATGCTGAATTAATATAGGTAACAAGTTGTTCATGAATGACTATGCATAAATAACCGCGGATGCTGAAATTTTAGGTACATATGAGGTAGTATCCCTGGTTATGCATTCCTGCAAAACATGGTTATCTTAATATGATATTGGTATAACATGGTGTATAGGTTCATAACTGTGTTGCACGGGTTCCCGCACCCGGGGGTGGGGTTCTCGAACCCGCATCGGGTTCTCGCACCCAAGTACCCGATTCGGGTACGGGTTCTTCTCCGAAGAACCCAAACGCACCGGGTTCTTCAAAAATGAAAATCGGGTTCTTTGGGTTCTTTTGGTCAGACGAACCCATAGTTTGGTACTTAAAACCCGATTTTCGGGTTCTTCTGAAATAAATTTCTTAAATTTTTTTTTTTTTAATAATTAAAATTTAAAAATTTTAAGTAAATTTTAAAAAATATTAAAATTAAATTAAAAATAATTTAATAAATTAAAAATATTAACTATTTTTAAAACATAAACGATAATACAATAAAATATTAAAACTTAAAAATTAAAAACTTAATTTCAATTTTCAATACAATACCTACCTATCCGGCTAGCCGCTATCCTATTCGAATGTTTGAAGTTTCGATTGCATAACTTGATTGCAGGCATAGCGGCACAACCATCCGCACAACGCACATGCCACAACCATAGCAAGTTTCTGATTTCAGTTTCGGGTAGCAGCGTTCACGCCGCACGGGCCGCACGGTAGACGGTAGAAGTTTTCAGTGTTCACTGTTCGACAACCCCTCTCACCACCGGCAGGCCCACATGTATTTACTAAATAGTAAATACTACCACACCAACATTTAACTTTAGAGCATGTAGTGCAGGTGATATTTCATCGATTTTGGCCAAGTATATCACCAATCGTCAATAATTGTGGGAAATACAAGGTTCCCTAACTGATTGTGGATCATCTCCTTACAGAAATGAAACTTACAAAAGTTTTTGGTATTTTATTTCTTCCCGCAAGCAATTGTTCTATCCATTTTACGACAGTACCTATCACCAAATATTCCTGCTCTTACAAGAAATTTTCTTCCTTGATATACGAAATAACAACGCCATAGGTTTTGTATAAAATCTAAGTGCAATTGTGCCATCAACCGTGATTCGTGAACATGAAAGTCGATATAACACAGGGTATGAACAATACTGGAACTTGAGAAATGCCAGACTCACGTTCTCCCACAGCCATCAGCAAACTTTTACAGATAGCAGCACTAAAATAGTGTTCCAAAACAGTACTTTCAAGAGAACACCCTATCAGACACTTTGAACTCCGAATTTTTTGCAATTACATCGTCCAGCCAATTAATGAGTGCATGCCTGATCATTTAAAAATTAAAAGCCAGCATCTTGAAGATTTGCATTAAATTATAAAACCTACTTGGAAATGTACAGGCTGTTATATGCAGTGGCTCTTGAATTTGGATGTGATCTCTTGTATTAGCATTCACTTTTCAGGCAGTGGTTCCAAATTTAATCATGATATTATCAAACTAGAATTTTTGAAATTTCAATGACAAATGTCATATGTGAATGTTGAATGATGTGCATGTTTAAATATTTAAAGTTTAAAGTTTATAAATTATTAGTAATTATAATTTATATATGATATATATAATATAAATATCATATATATATATTAATATAAAAATACCCAGACGAACCCACGCACCCTGTTTCAAAAAGTGCCGTCCCCGTCCCCGTCCCCGTCCCCGCACCCACGTTTCCTGGCAACATAGGTTCATAATATTCCTATTTGTAGTTATCTTAATGCAATATGGCGAAAACTAGTCCCAGCCTGAACTTGATATTGACCTGTTGGAGGGACACATTCTTAGTTATCAATGTATCACTTATATTCCTATTTGTAGTTATCTTAATGCAATATGGTGAAGACTAGTCCAAACCTGAACTTGATATTGACCCATTGGAGGGACACATTCTTAGTTATCAATGTATCACTTATATTCCTATTTGTAGTTATCTTAATGTAATATGGCGAAGACTAGTCCAAACCTGAACTTGATATTTACCTGTTGGAGGGACACATTCTTAGTTATCAATGTATCACTTAGGATTCAACATATGATTCTTCTGGAATATATTCTGCTACTGTAAATCTCATACCAGAATAGTCTGTACTTGAGTATTCTCAGCTTGAATGGTGGAGATAGGATAAGCCTCTAGAATCCCTGGATATCTGGCAAATTCAATGGCTCGTGGTTGGAAGTTGCATACCTCTAGAGCTCTGGACTAGCCTTTTTTGCTGGCATATCAATTTGCACTAGACTCTGGACCCCCTTCACTAGGTGGGGTTACTGTGGCAACAATTTCAAGATGGAAGAAATACCTTTGGAGACCTTGTTGTAGATTGAAGGTGGGGCTTATATCTCTGGATTCCCTTAGTGGCTGGTGGGTAGAGGTTGCATATCTCTGGAGCCGCCGAGTACCCTGTACTTGAGTATTCTCTGCTTGAATGGTGGAGATAGGATAAGCCTCTAGAATCCCTGGATACCTAGCAACTTCAATGGCTTGTGGGTGGAAGTTGCATACCTCTGGAGCTTTGAACTAGCCTTTTTTGCTGGCATATCAATTTGCAGTAGAGTCTGGACTCCCTTCACCGGGTGGGGTTACTATGGCAGCAACTTCAAGGTGGAAGAAATACCTTTGGATACCTCGCTGTAGATTGAAGGTGGGGTTTATATCTCTGGATTCCTGTAGTGGCTGGTGGGTATAGGTTGCATATCTCTGGAACCCTAGGCTAGCCTGTAATTGAGTATTCTCTGCTTCAATGGTGGAGATAGGATAAGCCTCTAGAATCCATGGATATCTGGAAACTTCAATGGCTTGTGGGTGGAAGTTGCATACCTCTAGAGCTCTGGAGTCTGGACTAGCCTTTTTTGCTGGCATATCAATTTGCAGTAGACTCAGGACTCCCTTCACTAGGTGGGGTTACTGTGGCAGCAACTTCAGGGTGGAAGAAATTCCTTTGGAGACCCTGCTGTAGATTGAAGGAGGGCTTTATATCTCTGGATTCCCTTAGTGGCTGGTGGGTAGAGGTTGCATATCTCTGGAGCCCTTGACTAGCCTGTACTTGATTATTATCTGCTTGAATGGTGGAGATAGGATAAGCCTCTAGAATCCCTGGATATCTGGCAACTTGGTTCTTGAAAAATATTCTCAATCCCTGAAATTAAGTTCAGTGGTGACAGATGCACAAGAAGCTGGGTTGCAGCAAGTCTACAGTTTGGAGGTGTACTGTCCGAAGCTCAATCGCCCATGTGCATTTAAATAAAGAAAATCTTGTGTACAGTTCTTGCTAAATCTAATGATGTTGAATTAATATAGGTAATAAGTTGCTCATGAATGACCATGCATAAATAACTGCGGATGCTGAAATTTTAGGTGCATATGAGGTAGTATGTCTGGTTATGCATGCCTACAAAACATGGTTATCTTAATATGATATTGGTATAACACGGTGTATAGGTTCATAATATTCCTATTTGTAGTTATCTTAATGCAATATGGTGAAGACTAGTACCAGCCTGAACTTGGTACTGACCTGTTGGAGGGACACATTCTTAGTTATCGATGTATCACTTAGAATTTAGCATATGATTGTTCTGGCATATATTCTGCTACTGTAAATCTCATATCAGAATAGACCAACAAGTTGATTATGTGTATTCTGTATGATCTCCGTTCTCCTGTTGGGTGAGGAACAGTGTCAGGATGTTGCTTCCAGACCGTCTTCCAGGAGACTTATACTCCTGGACTAACATTACATCCAGTAGTGTAAATTTGTTGCAGCAAAATGAGAAATCCTCAAGGTTTCTGGAAGACAAATTTAGCTGATATATTACTCCACCTATTCTTCTTCTTTAATGACTCTAGTTATCACCATATATAGACTACATACAGATTCAGGACTTCGAAGAAAAAATATCCCTCTTATTAGGTGGATACAAAAACAAACCTCACATATCCATCCTCTCCTGAAAACTGAAATTGAAAGTAGTGAAGCATTAGTGGAAGTGTCAAAGGAAGCCATTGTACAGTTGCAAAACAAGTTCAAGAAACTTGACAATGGTTTCAAGGCATTGCTGAGCAGGCAGACTGCATCGGTCGATGTGGCTGTGACCATTGCCACAACTGCAATACAGGTAGGAGCTATTGGGGCTGTAATGGGTATTCTTACTTCAGATATATCATCCACTCTACTGACCCAAGCAAATGGGGTTAATCCTCAAGCCATGGCTTCAATCAAGCACACACAGGTACAGATGAAAATGCCTTGTTTTCATCATTGGGCATCAACTGCTTTACATTTTCCTTGCATATTGATGGACTATTTTCCCTAGTTTTAATATCTATTTTGTTAAATTAAAAGGTAAGTTTTACATCTTTATTTATAGCTTGAACTCAGTTCTGTTGAGAAATTTTGCTGAGATAAGTCACAATAAATTCAACTAAAACATGCTTATACAATGTTACTCCTTAAGATAAAAATGATTGATGAATTGTGTGGATTGAATCTTGTGGCTCAATATCTCCTCCCAACAAGTTTGTTCCTGCATCTCAGATTTTATTGTTCTCTCTGAAGAAAGATCACTTGATTTATAACTTGACTGCAGCTAAATGTAACATCTCAGTTTTGCATCATTGCTTCTTGATGTATCCATTTCGGTAATGGTTAGCAAAAGACCCAATTCATTGAAATAATTCAAAGGGAATACATTGAGTGAATGTGATACAAAGTTCAAACATATAAGGGAGAATGTTGTCATTATAAGAGAGTTAAAATGGAATACAAACCACGTATCCACAACATTATAAATTCCCTGAGATTGTCCCAATTGACACGTCTTCTCTACACCTCAACTACAGCAATCATGGTAGCAGTTTTGTAATATTTTAACTAGCAAAGGAGAGTTGATTATTTCGTTCCTCCTGCAAGTTTGAGCAATGCATTTATCTTTATGTTCTTTT
This sequence comes from Pinus albicaulis, assembly GCA_034641835.2. Taxonomy (NCBI): domain Eukaryota; kingdom Viridiplantae; phylum Streptophyta; class Pinopsida; order Pinales; family Pinaceae; genus Pinus; species Pinus albicaulis. Next base: position 607,924,750 of record CM076572.1, read on the forward strand.
TTGTGTCTCATGCATGAGATCCAAGCGAAGAGTGAACTGACATGTATAGAATGCCCTGTTTGAAATTTGTAACACGGCCACTTACCTAACTAGTTGTGGCTTCTATGCTAACCCAAGAGTCAAACTCCAGTTGTGAGAACGGGGTAAAATTCCCCCCCCCCCCCTATTTTTATCCCATTTAGATTTTCACCTATGATATCTAATTGCAATCATTCAGTGCATCTTCCATGTTGGTAGTTTGCTCAATCCTAAAGATTAAGACTCTGCAACTTTTAATGGGTAGAAAGCACCGTGCACAAGAACAACCCTATTGGCTCAATCAATGGAGGGCTGTCAGTAAAACATCATTCTAGAAATTTTATTCATTCATGAGTTTATACCCACACTAGATGTCATAATGCTATCATTTTCATTTCTATCCCCTAACATCCTTAGTGTGGTAATAAAAACATTGAAGATATTAGTCCACATACCTATGAATGAATATGATCAAGAATCTATCTTGATATGTGCTCACTACTTAGGAAAGGAGTGTTAACATGCTTACAAAGTGCACAACTCTTGCACAATCCTATCTCCTTGATCTTGAAGTCCAATGATCCATGCACCATCTTCTTCAAGAAAGGTACTACTCCATAATGCATGGGACCAAATTTTATGGGAGTCGTCTAACGAGCCGGAGGAATTGCCCGGACGGTCAAAATTGGCCGGAATCTGGGCCAAAAAAATTTAAAAAATCTTGCAGAAACAGTGTTTGAATCCTGATTTTGACATTGGAAATGGATTCAGCACCATCAAAAACCTGTAGGACACCCAAAATATTAAACTTTGATAGTTATAACATGGATTTAGAAAAATTCCTGCCGGATTTTCTGAAAATCTTATCGGAATTTTCATGATTTTCAGGGCAATTCCTCTGGCTAGTTAGACTACGGCAATTTTATGTGCAATAACTCACACAAACTGTCACTTTCATACACTAAAGCACCATGCTTCAATAGATCTGCTAGATTCTTTGATACAATTTGTAACAAAACCCTTTCACAGATAAGTATTAGAACTGGATATACATATATATTGAATTCAGGGATAAACTCCAGTATAAAGTACAAAACCAAGATGTATAAGTATGCTCCTAGAAGGTTTTTTGATGCAGCAAATTTATATTCATATAATTAAGTATAATATGCAGAAAGGAAATTTATCAGACTAAGAGACAGATAGGAATTAAGATTTTTTTTAGGTGTCTTCCAGATTTGTGAAATAAATTTAAAACATGCTTTACATGAAATATCAGTGTGGCTGAAAGGTGACATTAATGCTGGGGTTAATGGAAAAGGCTGCAAATTTCAAGTTTAGTCAATGTTCTGCTTGCTGTCCTAATGTCCAGAGGAGTTTACTATGGTTGATAAGCTCAAAGAGTGTGAAGTCTACATGCATCAAGAAATGACCATATGTATATATGACCAAGCAAGGAGAAATACAATGAAGACAATGATCTCCACCATATGTAAACTTGTCAAAGTAAATCTAATCATGCTGGAACCATATGGAAATGAGGAAACTAATAATCAGACCATCAATATATAGAACATTCACACAACTGTAGCATGCTTACACTACATACTATCTATACATCCTTGATATGCAGATCTAATCTCAACACCAATGTATCATCGTAACGCTAAAGGCCATCATGGTAACTCTGGTGCTCAAAATCCATTAATCAATACAAAAGACACACACATAAACTTTGCACTTAATAATATTTTTCTAGATATCATAGCACCAACCATTGAGCAATAGTCAGCGTATAGGTAATACCCTGAAAAATGGGTGTCCATAAGGTAAAATCTGATGACATTTGGAAGTTAAAGTACATGTTCCATCAAAATATGTCTAATAAACATAACTGGAGTATGCTAACTGACCCTCGTATGTCATTAGGGTGACACGGTTCATATGGCCATGATGAAATGCCAATATGCTTAAGGATGGTAATAGCAGTCCTTGAAGAGTATATTTCAAACTAAAATATACTCTAAACTTACTTCCTTCAGTTCACCCCAACTAAAAAGGAAGAATTGTCCATTCTATTACCTTGGATCACGCTCAACCCTGGATTCTTATAGCCTTCAATTTTACAGCATATTGGGTTTCATTCCTTCAGTTTGTAGTAGTAATAAAACAACTCACATTGTTTACCCAAAATCTTATAGTGGAACTGTTTATACAAGAATTTAAATAGAGGATATGACAACATGTTATAACAATGCAATTGCTACAGGATTTGCTCACAGTCCTTAGTGACAGTTCATGATGTAGCAACGTGTAAAAAGGCAATAATACTTGTCAACTACCTATATGTGATAGCAGATTTCCTGTATCCGTTTATTGGTCATATTAACACATTGATACTGCAATACTGGTGGGTGACTTCATAATTTGAAGCTGCAAGAATCACTTCTTGTTGTGAGTTCTCTCTTGCTGTTTATGTGAAAAGGTCCAAATTATAACTACAGTAATTGATTCAGTATGAGTCTACTGCATACTTATATATAGTGTGATAGCAGATTGCGTGTATCCATTTATTGGTCATATTAACACATTGATACTGCAATACTGGTGGGTGACTTCATAATTCGAAGCTGCAAGAATCACTTGTTGTTGTGAGTTCTCTCTTGCTATTTCTGTGAAAAAGTCCAAATTATAACTACAATAATTGATTCAGTATGAATCTACTGCATACTTATATATAGGAATATTCATAGATGCACGGGCATTAAAAATAACACATATTAGTAGAATAAATGTAAGAGAATTTCAGAGCTTCAAATTTACCAGAACAGAGTTATATTAGGTCACAGTCAATGTTCAAAAGCTAGCAATTTACCTCTAGATAATTGTCATGAATTATTCCTAATAATAATTTATCTACATTTTGTTTGGTGAGATGTGGGGCATCTATGGGTTTGTATTTAGAGCTTGATCGCTTGATTTTACTTGGTCTGATTTTTTGATGCATCTACTTATAGCTTGATATGTGTGAATATGTCACATGGACAAGGAAAATCTGTTGAAGTATGATAGGGAGCAGGATTGATTTTGAAACATAATATGAGGACAAGTTTCATCTGATGATTGCTTTTTATCAGCAATATATCAAATCAGAGTTTTTATCTTGTCTGGGGGGCACCAAATAGAGACCTCCGTTCAAAAGTAGGAACTATTGTCAGTGTTATAGTTCAGCAAGTACAGGTTTGTAGTTGGCCAGAATTACTACAGGTACTGGTTCAATGCTTTAATAGTAATGACTTTAATCATGCAGAAGGTGCTCTTGATGCACTATCAAAGGTAGCTCAAGGTCTCACTCTTGGCTCTCTGTCTGTTGTAATATATGGTTTATTTTTTTTAACTCAACAGGTTTTATGTATTTCAAAAGAATTCAAAGTTTTATGTTTAAAGTTATTTTTGCCTATGTTTCAGAGAGCTACATTTAAAACTAGATTTGTTCTTTTGGAATTTTTTTGGAAATGATCATTTCTTATAATAGATGTAAATTATAATCAAGCCATGAGAATGGAATAGTTATGGAATCTTCTTGTTTGATGATTAATAATGTCCCAGATTTCGTTTGCTGAGCCTTGCAATTGATATAGGAAACACACCTTTACCCCTCCAAAAATAAAAGAAAAAACTCGTTAACCTATATTCAACCTTTTGGTCACAGCTTCCACTATAACCAATTCCAATTCCAATGCTTGTTAGATTTTGCAGTGCACACTTAGAAATGAACAGTTGATAATGGAGAGAGTGAAACTTTATCTTCTAATGATGTTATAACAATGATGTAGAATCTTTCATGTACATCATGTCATTTATAGTACCCTTCAGAAGTGATGGTGGTTGATCCACCAACCTATAGCTTCATCATCTAATGTTTACATTGCTCACATGTTAAACACTAAACATTGAAAGTATCGCGTGATGCCAATGCTAAAATAAAGTCATACAATAATTAACACTTAGTTGGAACATGATGTTTGTTCCTCCAACATCTCTCTTCAAATATGAGCTACTCAATAAAGAGTTGTTTATCACCTCGTTCAACACAAACTTGTAGATGATTACAATATCTTTTCCATCCGAAGTCTCTGGGATCCATTCTTGGTGGCCAGTCTATTGGATCATCATCACTTCCATTTCAAAGTGAACTGCACAACATGGTATTGTGGCTGTAAACTTACGCAACTATCATTGAATATCCCCTTAAATGTTCATCCATGTCAAGAAATCACTTGTTTATTCACCCAAAACTTTGTCTAAAATATTGGATATGGGTTAACTCCCATCCATGAAGCCATTTGGGTAACCAGTTGTTATGCTAGTTGGTTCATTAGGAGAGAAACCTGGATACAGGCTGTGGCATCCAAATTTATTTTCATAAAAATTGTCAGATTCTTAGTTATTTTTTTCATATCTTAAAGGCTGGTGATTTCTATCTCTGCCTTTCCTGTTATGAGTGTAGAAAGTTGTTGTCCGTTGTCCTTATTTACAACTATTGAGTTGGCACAATGTCCAATACCAAAATACTTGGCCAAATAAACATTTTTCAGCACTTGTGATCACTGGGCAAACTTTGAGGTTCAATTGTTTACTTCTACTTAATTAGTCACATTATCTGGTTTTGGCTACCATTGAAAATTAATATAATCTTTTCTTTCTTTCAACTCTTTTTCAAGAAACATTGACCCTATTAGGTGGTTTCAACCTCTAAGGGGGTGACATGTCCATGGTACATCCATCAAATGGCAGGTGGCGTGTGAAATGATGATGGAACAAAGTGGGGGCAAAGGGAATGCTCCAAGCCACATGCCATGGCACTAGGGTAGCTGTGATGAAGGAAGCCCACACATTGGGTATATGGATGTAATATGCAAATTTATACAAACAATTTTAAGTCTAGTTTAGACATCCTAAAAAAGACATTACTAGACTCTCTAGGACATATATGAAGTGTGATAGACTGCTGAAATTTTGAGACTCTTAGAGAAAAAAAAGAAAAAGGTTTCCTATCGGCTTTTTATGGTCGTTGTAAGGTGGCATCAGTGCCTCCCAAAGAAAATGGGTATATGGGGTCAAAAAAGACTCTCGAGAGGACAAATTCAATGAGACAATGATGGTGGTAACACTCCAACTCGTAGGTTTACTCAAACCTTTTCCTTTTGTCCTATACTTCAGAAATTTATCAAATGGGAGATCACAAGTGAAGACAATCACCAGGTTTATGGGTTTTGTATTGATCATGGACAATTTACTCTTGCATTCAACAAAATGTAAAGAGACATACAGTCATGTAAAACAATCAATGGAAAATACCAATAAAGAGAAATTGTGTTAGCTGATTTACCATCCCATAATCACCATCAAAGCCAATGGAAAAACCCAAAGGCAATGACAAATAAATATAAGAAAGTCTACCATTCCTCTACAGTGTATTGAAAATTATGATGTGAAATGATAAGCAATTCCCTGAATAGGTTCATCAAACTTTAATGATCTCAAACAAGTATGATGGAAAACAATGAAAATCTATAAACATGAACCTCATCATAAATACAAGTGACAAGGTTATGGTAATGGAACAAATCTGGTCTTCAGAGACAAAGGAAGTTTGAGACCATGTCATGATAAAAAAAAATAGGGGATGCACTCAAGGAGATTTTAATCAAGAAAGCATGAAAATGGTTATGCTAACCTACATCTCAACTTTATTGGTGGTTGGATGAGAAAGTGTCATGATAGGCATGGCATTTGCCAATTATATTCTATCTGTTTTCTTTCTATTTTTGGTCCTTAAGATCTTTCCATGACTCTCATAACCTAGGAGGTTTCCCCATTTAGAGAATTCACATTGTTTGCTTTATTTGGACATTTAATTGGTTGTAAACTGACTGTTGAAAGAATACATGCATGTGGTTGAAATTTCCTTGAAGATTATGGTATGGAAGCAGCTACAGGATAGGCCTTGAAAGCAGCTACAAGAGGAGTGAACAACTAGGAAAATGGACTGAATAACTCCCGAAGTCAGTAATGAGTTGAGTTATTCTTATTAGTGAGGTTTAAAGGCAGGATTTTGCAGCAAGATTCCATCTATTAGCAGATCATAATACACTTGGCAAGCATGAAGACCTTATAAAGCCAAGCATATTTTCTTTCCTCTTCCAGAAGCAGCTAAGGTGAATTACTCTTCATTCTTTGGGCCTCTGTATAGACAAATATGAGGGGATGTAGAAGGGTTGAAAAATATTTTTTAAGTAGTTTTACAACAACATAACTCATCATTCTCTCACCTACCAATTCCAACGATCCACTCCACCAGTGCATGCTACTAGGATTATTGCAGCCTGTCATGTGTTGCCACTATGATGCAATTCGATCCCCTGAGTAACAAATTGATTTGGTTCAACTAGGCTTTGACTTTGGCTCTTCAATATTATAGTTGAAGAGTTGTTAACCGTATTTAAGTGTTTGGTTAGCTTTAATGCACTTACAAGATATCGATAAGCGACATACTTTTTCCATAATAGAAAATATTGTACCCTCTAACCAAATGGCCAACTTCATATCTGACCACCACCATATTCATTATCTGAGTATAAAGTTGAGGGTGTAGATCTTTTACCATGCATATTTTATACAATACCCATAAGGGCATTTTAACAATTGCAAAATATGAAATTTAACATTATAGGACTTTAGATTTTGCATTGAATTTTCCAAATTAACATTGCCAACAAAATTTGAAATATAGGGAAGTATATTTAGACTCCTCAAAGGATTAAATCATACTCAACTCCTCCTTTTCCTTGGAGTGTGGCTCTTCCATTGGCTTTTCTGCAGTCCTCTAGACAATGTCTATTGTGTTCCTGCCTTCCCCTACTCTTCATACCCCTAGACTAAATATCCCCCATCGTTGTTGTCCATTCTACCTTGAAAGAAAAATCCAATGCATGCACCTAACCGGCAGAGGCCCACTCCATTTGTTCCCACACCCCTCGTCGAGTGCCGAGAAGGCTTCATCCTCCCATATTCTTTTTCCATCCTTGCATTAAGCTTCCTTGACAAGAAAAAGGTCTCTCCAGCCTGTGGGAGTATGCCAACTACCCCCTGCTTCTCAAATCTTATTATTATATATATATATTTTTGATGTGGTTAGGACACTTGCATGCATTCAGGTACTAACTAGTTCTCTTCTATGTGGCCCAATGCAGTTACAAAGAAGCATGTCCCACTGATATATATATATATGTGTGTGTTTCTTTATTTTAACTTGTCCTTTGTGCACACTTGTCGGTCACCATGGCTGCCACCAAATAAGTCAACATCCCAAGCAATTTTCCCTTTCCTCCGCTCTGGAATCTGTGTCCCCAAACTCAGTCTGTTTTATTTAGTTAATTTTACAATGTTTTTGATAAACAAGTGATGTGACTGGGACTATTATAAATACAAGATTTATACCTCTTGCAATTTGGGAGATAAGTTCAGTGAGATGAAGTAACTTAGCGACTCAGTGAATAAACAAGGAACCGAGGCAGATTTGAGGTAAGGTAGTCTGAGGTCCAAAAAGAAAGGAGAGGTATATCTAAAGAATTCAGAAAAGGAACTTGTTAAGGAAACAAAAATACGAACTTGTGGAGTGCGAGGCATATTACAGGAGGATTAACGAGGTCTAAGATAAGTAAACAAATATGAGTATAAGAGAGAAAGTGAAGACAAGCTAAGGAACCTGGTCAAGGTGGTGTAGACAAAATTCAGAAGGGACTACCACAAAAGTATATATCTGAGTAGATATCTGAAATATATATTTGAGCAAAGTTTTGAAGTGTATATATGTCAAAGAAAAGGTATGAAGGAGGGAAGATCTGAAACATATTTATGTGATATATTCTCTATGGAAAGAGGGAGAGGTTCTTAGTAATAGGGTCTGTGTTTTCTTGGGGAGAAAGGTTGTGGTCAAGCTTGTCAAGTCCGAGTTGACTATAATCCAATTAGAGTTGTTGTGAAGTAAAGTTTGTCATCAAATCCAATTTGACCATATTGCTCAAACTCGTTTTTGAAGATTTTTTTTGTAATAGATTATTTGGAGCGCCTTTAAAGAAATCCTTTGAAGCATTCCTAAATAGACTTAAAGTCAGATCTAAAACAAAAGTGAAGTAATCCTTGCAGACCGAAGGACATTCTTTAAAGCACACATGAATAGCCTAGGAGACACCTTCATCAAATGATAAAATGATAACATACTTTGAGCGCCTTTTGAGTTGATAGTAGAGTGCATTCATGATGACATTAATTGAGCATTCTTCAAGCCTTTGTTGAAACAACAATCACTCTTGAAGCATAGTTGAAGACCAACACTTGAAGGCTTGTTTTGTTGAAGCAGTCATCCTTGGAGTATAGTTGAAGACCAACACTTAAAGACTTGTTTTGTTGGAGCAATCATCCTTGGAGTATATTTGAAGATCAACACTTAAAGACATGTTTTGTTGGCACAACCATAAAAGTTTTGCTGAAGCAGACCTGAAGTTTTTGTAGAGGTAGATTTAAGAGCACTTTGTAAACTTATCTTGGATAAATTTTTTAGAATTATTTGAAGTTTTTGATGGAGGCTTGAAGCAGTATTGAAGTCACCTTAAGGGATTGAAGCAAACTGAGAGGGTTGGATCCCTAGAGGATTGGAGTCGTCATACAAGGTTGGAGCCTTGTGAGAAGCTAGGTTGGAGCCTGGATTAATATGTGAGGATTGGAGTCCACATACAAGGTTGGAACCTTGTGAGAGACCAGGTTGGAGCTTGGATTTGTAGTTGAATATTAGAGTTTATATTTTACTCCAACAAGATCTTATAATAAAATTTGCCCATTTTGGTGTGTTTGGAGCATTTATGTTTTATGGGCATTTGCTGAAAAAAATTTGTGTTGGGTTTATTGCATGCTTTTGTTATCACTGTTAATTTTTCCATTAGGAATATTACACCTTGAGAGGCTTGATCAACATATCAAGTCAGATTTGAAACAAAAGTAAAGTAATCCTTGCATATCGAAGGACATTCTTTAAAGCACACATGAAGAGCCTATGAGACACCTTCATTGAATGATAAAATGATTACATACTTTGAGCATCTTTTTAGTTAACAGTAGAGTGCATTCATGATGACGTTAATTAAGCATTCTTCAAGCCTTTGTTGAAACAACAGTCACTCTTGAAGCATAGTTGGAGACCAACACTTGAAGAGTTGTTTTGTTGAAGCAATCACCCTTGGAGTATATTTGAAGACCAACACTTAAAGACTTGTTTTGTTGGAGCAGTCATCCTTGGAGCATAGTTGAAGATCAACACTTGAAGACATGTTTTGTTGGTGCAAACATAAAATTTTTGCTGAAGCAGGCATGAAGTTTTTGTAGAGGTAGATTTGAGAGCACGTTGCAGACCTACCTTGGATACATTTTTTGAGAGCACTTTGCAGACCTATCTTGGATACATTTTTTTATAAGTATTTGAAGTTTTTGATGGAGGCTTGAAGCAGTATTGAAGTCACCTTAAGGGATTGAAGCAAATGGAGAGGGTTGGATCCCTAGAGGATTGGAGTCGTCATACAAAGTTGGAGCTTGGATTTGTAGTTGAATATTAGAGTACTCATTCAGGGTTGAAGCCTTGAAGGAGTTAAATAATTTGTTGTACAAGTTGGAGCTTGGGTTTTTAGAGTCCTCAAATTCATTAATAAATTTATTTTTTTGTTGAACATCTTGTATTTTGGTTTAACTGGTGTTTTTAACGGTCATACTATAACAATTGTAAAGAAATATTGATTCAACCCCCCTCTCAATATTTCCAACATTAGCACACCTTACATTTTGTTCACCTTGCAATATTTTTATTCACATGCTAGAAGGAACTTTCACAATGAAATGTTATTGTTGGTAATCTGGTTGTTTACGATAGAAGGAAATCTAACATGTGTTCGAGTTCCTTCACCTTGGAATGTTCTTACCAGCAACGTGCTTGTGTTTGTGTTAAAATGAAATATAGCATGCACTAGATTTCTTTTGGCATACAATGTTGTTGTTGGTAGTATGCTTGTATTTGTGCTACACGTAAAGCTAACACTCATTATATTTCTTCCACCTTGCAATGTTGTCATTGGAAATATGCTTGTGTTTGGGCTAGAAACTATGCTATATTTCTTTTGCTCTGCAATATTGTTGTTGTCTATTTGGTTGTTTATGATAGAAGGAAATATAGCATGTGTTAGATTTCCTTCACCTTGGCAATGTTATTGGAAATGTGATTGTGTTTGGGCTAGAAGTTGTGCTAGATTTCTTTTGCTCTACAATATTGTTGTTGTCAATTTGGTTGTTTATTATAGAATGAAATCTAGCACGTGTTAGATTTCCTTCACCTTGGCAATGTGCTTGTGTTTGTGTTAGAAGGAAATATAGCACGCGCTAGGTTTCTTTTGGCATGAAATGTTGTTGTTGGTAGTATGCTTGTATTTGTGCTACATGTAATGCTAACATGCATTAAATTTATTTTACCTTGCGATGTTTTTATTGGAAATGTGCTTGTGTTTATGATATAAATTGTTCTAGATATCTTTGTCCATGCAATGTTGTTGTTGGCAATATGCTTTTGTTTATGCTGGAAGCAAATCTAACACGCTAGATTTCTTTCACCCTACAATGTTGTTGTGTGCTTGTGTTTGTGCTATGCGTAAATCTAGCACGTGTTAGATTTCTTTTGGTCTGCAATATGGTTGTTGTCTATTTGGTTGTTTATGATAGAAGGAAATCTAGCACATGTTAGATTTCCTTCACCTTGGCAATGTTATTGGAAATGTGCTTGTGTTTGGGCTAGGTTGTGCTAGATTTCTTTTGCTCTACAATATTGTTGTTGTCAATTTGGTTGTTTATTATGGAAGGAAATCTAGCACGTGTTAGATTTCCTTCACCTTGGCAATGTGCTTGTGTTTGTGTTAGAAGGAAATATAATATGCGCTAGGTTTCTTTTGGCATGAAATGCTGTTGTTGGTAGTATGCTTGTATTTGTGCTACATGTAAAGTTAACATGGATTAAATTTCTTTTACCTTGCGATGTTGTTATTGGAAATGTGCTTGTGTTTGTGATAGAAGTTGTCCTAGATATATTTTTCCATGCAATGTTGTTGTTGGCAATATGCTTTTGTTTATGTTGGAAGCAAATCTAACATGCTAGATTTCTTTCACTCTACAATGTTGCTGTGTGCTTGTGTTTGTGCTATGCGTAAATCTAGCACATGTTAGATTTCTTTTGCTCTGCAATATTGTTGTTATCTATTTGGTTGTTATGATAGAATGAAATCTAGCACGTGTTAGATTTCCTTCACCTTGGCAATGTTATTGGAAATGTGCTTGTGTTTGGGCTAGAAGTTGTGCTAGATTTATTTTGCTCTACAATATTGTTGTTGTCAATCTAGTTGTTTATTGTAGAAGGAAATCAGTGTAGCACGTGTTAGATTTCCTTCACCTTGGCAATGTGCTTGTGTTTGTGTTAGAAGGAAATATAGCATGTGCTAGGTTTCTTTTGGCATGAAATGTTGTTGTTGGTAGTATGCTTGTATTTGTGCTACATGTAAAGCTAACATGCATTAATTTTCTTTTACCTTGTGATGTTGTTATTGGAAATGTGCTTGTGTTTGTGATAAAAGTTTTTCTAAAAATATTTTTCCATGCAATGTTGTTGTTGGCAATATGCTTTTGTTTATGCTGGGAGCAAATCTAACACGCTATATTTCTTTCACCCTACAATGTTGTTGTGTGCTTCTGTTTGTTCTTATGCATAAATCTAGCACGTGTTAGCTTTTCTTCAACTTGCAATATTGTTGTTGGCAACATGCTTCAATTTTGGCTCGAAAGAAATCTAGAATGCACTAGATTTCTTTCTCACTGCAATGTGGTTGTTGACAATATGCTTTTGTTTGTGCTAAAAGTAAATCTACAATGTGCTAGATTTCTTTTATCTAGAAATGTTGTAATGTGTTTGTGTTTTTGCTAGAAGTAAATCTTTCCTTATAGCGTTCATTAGATTTCTTTCACCCTTCTATGAGTTTATTGACAATGTGGTTGTATATGCGTTAGAAGGAAATCTAGTGTTCACTAGATTTATTTCGCATTGCAATGTTGTTGTTGGAAATTCAATTGTTTTTGCTAGAAGTGTTACCACAATGATGTTGTTGGCAATGTGCTAAAAGTAAATCTAACATGTGCTAGATTTCTTTTGCGCTAGAATGTTTGGTAATGTGTTTGTGTTCATGCTATAACAAAATCTGGCATGCGCTAGATTCTTAACCCCTCCAATGTTATGTGTTTTTTTTTTGTGCTAGAAGAAAATCTATCACACACAAGATTTCTTTTGTCTTGCATAAGGTGTTTTTGACAATATGCTTGTTTGTGCTAGAAGCAAATCTAATATGCGTTATGTTTCTTTCACCCTACAATATTGTTATGTGCTTGTGTTTGTGAGAGAAGGAAATCTAGCATGTGTTAGATTTCATTCACCTTGCAATGTTGTTTTTGGTGACATGTTTGTGTTTGAGATATAAGTACAAATAGCATGTTAGATCTAATTCACCTTGCAATATTGTGATTGGAAATATGCTTATGTTTGTGATAGAAGAAAATCTAGCATGATATAGATTTCTTTTACCCAACAATATTGATGTTTGTGTATGGTGGGAGGAATTCTAGCATGCACTAAATTTATTTTGCAATGAAATATTGGTGTTACTTTGTACTAGAGTAAAATCTAGTATGCAATAGATTTGTTTCACAATGCAATACTGTTGTTGGCAACGTGCTTGTATTTGTGCTAGAATGAAATATAACCTGCATTGGAATTCTTTTGCAATGCAATATTGGTGGAAATGTACTTGTGTTTGTGCCAGAAGGAATTCTATCATGCATTGGATTTCGTTTGCGCTTCAATGTTATTGTTGGCAATGTGCTAGAAGTAAATCAAGCATAGGTTAGATAACTTCCACCCTGCAATGTTGTTTTTGGCAATGTGATTGTGTTTGTACTAGAAGAAACTCTAGAATGTGTAAGATTCTTTTACTTTGCAATGTTTTTGTGAGTAACATGCTTATATTTATGCTAGAAGGAGATTTAGCATGTGGTGGATTTCATTCGCCTTAGAATATTGTTGTTGGAAATGTGCTTGTGTTTGTGCTAGAAGGAAATCTAGCATGTACTAGATTTATTTGACCATGTAACATTGCTTCTAGCAATATGCTTATGTTTGTAGTAGAAGGAATGCTATTGATTGTTAGCTTTCATTTGAGGTGCAATTTTGTTGTTCGAAAAGGGCTTCTACTTGTGATAGAAGGAAAGCTAGCACAAATTATATTTCCTTCATAATGTAATGCTGTTATTATAAATATATTTGTTGTTATGCTAGAAGGAAGGTTATAATGTGTTAAATTTCCTTCATATTGCAATGTTATTGTTGAAAATGTGTTTGTGTTTGTGATAGAAGTAAATATTGCATTTGTTAGATTTTTTTCACAATGCAATATTATTGTTGGAAATGTGCTTGTATTTGTGTTAGAAAAAATTATAGAATGCACTAGATTTCTTTGTTCTTGTTCCAAAAGGAAAACTATCAAGATTTCACCCTCACCAAGGTTAGTGCTCTGATATTATTCTTTTCAATGCATTTGTGATTATGCAAGAAGGATACCTAGTGATTACTAGCTTTCTTCTAGACACCATTACACTTATGCAACCAATGTTGTTGGGGTGACATTGTCCCAATAATCACAATGGTTAGAGTTATAACTTTTGATGTGCCCTTTTATTGAATTTGGAACAAATTATGGAGATCAATGATAGTGCGAAAAAATTGTATATAGATATATGTTGTTGGCACTACATTTGTGCTTGAGTTGGAAGGAAAGATAATGGTATAGCTTTCCTTTTGGCACAAACACAGTAATCCAATCATAGTTATTTGATCCATGGAGAATAATGTGATCTTTGTATAGTTTTGAAGTTATGAATAAATGTATTATTGAGGTATATTATATTTTGCTTCAAATGCACATGTATGCAACTCTAAAGTATCAAGCACAATTTTTTAACAAGTATTGTTTTTCTCTCTATTTTGTGTATTGTTACGAACTTCAAAAAACAATTTCACTAATGTTTGGATGCATAAGATAAGACTCTTCCTCATCAACATAAAAATGTAGGAAAACTCAAATCTACACTTTTTGAGGACCTAAAGTTAACATCCCTTTGTATCCATCCTAAATAATATGTCCTTAAATGTGTATAGGTAGGGAGTGCTAATAGTGGAACTAAAGATTTGTAAAATGCAATTTCTTTTCTTTTGAGCTAAAGAAAAACTCTAGTTTGGCTTTTGATTATCAAGTTCAAACATCAAACATCCTCACTAAGTGAAAATATAATTTCTCCTTTTCATGGGGCTTTTAGACATCTTATGTAGCATCGATCTTGGAACTTCAAGGACCATGTTTTGGTTCTTCAACTTCTACAAATTTCTTATGATCATTATTCATAGACATGCATTAAGACTGCAAGTGTCATTATCTGAAGTTAAATAGGAACTTGGTGGTTTGATATGAGCTGATATTTGTCATTCAAAACTTTTATTTGGAAGAAAACCTCTAGTTTGGCTTTTGGTTATCAAGTTCAAACATCAAACATCCCCACTGAGTGAAAATATAGTGTCTCCTTTTCATGGGGCATTTAGACATCTTATGTAGCATCAATCTTGGAATTTCTTAGATTTTCCAATGGATGATGTTTTGGTTCTTCAACTTCTACAAATTTCTTATGATAATTATTCATACACATGCATTAAGATTACAAGTGTCATTTTTGAAGTTAAATAGAAAATTGGTGGTTTGATATGTGTTAGCCATCTATAAATTCTGTTATATCTCATGATGGCTAAAAATATTTCTTAGCTTTCAAGAAACAAAATTTTGTGAAAATCTTGTGAGTTTTTGAAAGCCCCCTGTGTTCATTACCTTGAAAGAATCACTTCACTGAAATCTTCACTCAAAACCTCTGAAGTTACCCTGCCAAGACAAAAAGAAACTATTTTAAAAGCTATTTTCCATCATCCCATAAACTCATTTTCACCCACTTTTTCATCCATTTTTACCTCCTGACCAATCATTTTTCTTCTAAAAATTCCCTTTTTCCATTAAACCTCATTTCCCATAAAACCCCCTCTAAACATTATAAATTTCCTTTATATGGTTTCAAACCCTTTTTTTACCCTATCAGAACTTCTAAAAAGGTTTAAAAACCCACATTTTAACCTTTTTCCGCTCATTTGACACATGAGGCCTTAAGCCCCTTTTGGCCTTAATCTCTCAGCCCTGTTCATCATGTGACCCAATGCCTGTAACCAGGTGCTAAGCCCCTAGCCCTTTTTTACCCTAGCTCCTGGTCCTCCCTTTCCCCACAGGATTATCTCCTTCGCCTCACCTTTAGCCCCTTTTCTTATATATTTCCTCTGCGATTATGTTTCTCCCCCGATCAAATCATAGCCATTGATCACATTTGCTCCAACATCGGTCGTTCTCCCCCTCTCATCCTCCATCCACCCGACCATAACCCATTCATTTACCCTTCAAACAAATCCCAACCGTGGATTACCTCAGATCCAACGGTCCACGTGAATCCCACCGATAAACACCCCCAATGGCCCACCTTCCACTTTCCTCCCGTCGTCCAATCCTTTCCTGCCACCTGTCCTCCACCTTTTCCTCCCTCCGCGCAACTTTTCCGGTCAGGGTCAACCCACACTGTTGATCTGGCTCCCCTAGATCCAATAGCGCTCGATCGATATCGTGCACATTTTGTCGACGGAGTTCAACCACCCATTTCAACGCGAAATAAGTGGTTTTGCCCAGGACAGGTGTCATCCTCTGAGTGGAATCGCGTTCGATTCACTCAAAACCACTAACCACACAAGTCACGCGCGAAAACTGCCAGTGTCTCCCAAAACCACTTTCACTATTTCCACGCCATTATTCAAATATTTCCCTGGTTTTTTCATTTTGCCATGGATTTCCCCCTCTGCACACTTTCCTCCTCTATACATCGCTCCAAATGCCACCTGATCCTCTGAAAGAAGTTAAACCCAATAAAGCGCAGGTTTATTTTAAATGTTTTTGTTTCTTATTGCAGGTTTAATGGCGGTCAAATATGCAGGCCGTCCCACAGCCAAAGACACAGTGGCAAAGCCTAGGATGACGATCCTCGAGGAAAAATATCTGTAAGGGGAGATCAAAGGTTTTGATATCATGGTTTGATCCATGTCTCATGAACATTGGTTGACCAACAAAACCCTCTAGCGCAGAAGCCAAGCCACCTGTACACAGAACAAAATAATGAAGATCTGTGAAGAATTTAAGGTTAAAGAGCATCAATCCGAAAATCAAGGACTTAGCCAACAAATTATGGACAAGGACACGGGGTAAAGACAAATGAATTAAAGTTAAAACAGTCAGCAGAAACGACAGAGACTGAAGATAATGAAAAAAAGGCCTAAAAGCCAAATCAAAGGCCTAATCAAAGTTAAAGTCACCAAACAAACAGATCAGCAGAGGAAGGCTTCGAATGCCACTTCCATAGAATAAATTACTCCTCCAAAGGATTAAAATGCTACCTACTAGCCTATTTTCCCCTAAAGATACACAAAGTTATTACAAAACAAAGATATTTTGTAAAGACAGCTCAGAAGTTATTTCCAGCCTACCTAAAAAGCCTAAAAAGTCAACAAAAGCAACCAAGTAGTTCAAAAGAGTTAATGTAAAATTCATTATGCAGAGTTATACTTAAATACATTTTTCCTTGGGCTTTGCATGGTCTCAAAGATCAAAAACATTAAACTCTGTCATTTGTGAACAATTAGAGACCCTTTCTTTCATTCCACCTTTTTATTTATCTATAAATAATGTATGAGGAGTTCATTGTTATTGTTGGTTGGATTGTTATTGAAGTTTAAGATAGTTGCTGAAGCTGTTGAAGTGTTGTTGAGTAGGTAAAGAATACTAGGCTGAGAAGAGAAGTTTTGAGCTGTAGAGCCTTGTTGGACTTGAAGTATGTAATTGGTTTGAACATCAATAATACACGCTGATTCATGGGATCCTGGTCTATGTTAATGGTGATGTTATTCCTCACTGCTTTTGTATTTCCTTATGTTTTACATGCTATCCATTTTCTCTGATAAAGAACATAAAATTTAGAGTAGGATTTACTGAAAAGTACCCTATTTCTGCCTGACAGCTTTATCTTTATGTTTTCTTTTGCTAAGGTATGTTTAGAGGATTCCTAATTTCCCTCTAGGTTTATCCAGCTTGTTTTTTTGAGAATGATTCAATAGAGTATAACCAGTGAAGAAATGTTGGTGAGCTCATGTCTTTCTGAGTACAACTTGAGATACTGTTTTTGAATGTTCTTTTCAAGGTTTGCTAAGTAGAGTTAACCCAGGGAAGTCTATGGTTTGCCCTGTCCTCTGGCTAGTCTCTAACAGTTGCCTTGAAAGATCCCTTGAGAGTATGCCAAAAGCAGGCTAGATTCATAGTTTCTGTCTGATCTTAGGCTATTTTCCTTGTTCTCTTATGTGTTTTCTCCTTTCTGAAAGTAGTCTTAGGATTACTGGATCGTTGTCTGAAAAGTGTGCTTTAATAAAAGTTTGTCCAAAGAAGTCTATGGTTTGCCTTGTCCTTTGGCTTGCTTCAAACAATGACTTTGAAAGACTTTTCTTGTTTAGTAGAGTTAATAGATTCTTAATTGATTATTAGCTTTGCTTCTTTCACAACATTTCAATGTTTCATATCACAATTCAATTTAAAAGATCCTTTGATATAGATGACTTGCCCTATGGAAACCCTTGAAGAATTGTTGTACAATTAAATCCTTTTGTGACTCCATAGCCCAATGGGTTAATACTGTTTCATGACCTATCTTTTCAGCTGAAACATTGTTCAGTCTGCTCTCACCTTCACCCTTCAAATGACCTCTTCAGTTAATGATATCCATCCCAACCAAACAAACAAGTTCTCTGAGCTTCATAAATAGCCTAATATCATAACAAAGCATAAAGATATATCCTTTGAAAACACTTAATAGAGAGATCCCTTTCTAAATCCAGGAAGGCTAGATCTTAGGATTCCAAAGTGGTTCTGATGTGGCCCCCTGCAGTGTTTATTCTTGCCATTCTTGTAAATCACAGGGAGCCAACAATATGAGTTGATATTTGTCATTTTATGATACTATCTACATCTGTAATTGCATGGTCTTCACATATGTTTTTTTTTCTGTAATTTGCATGTAAAGTACTTTTGGTAGTGGGCACTAGATGGTGGGGAACAATGTTTCATTACATACAATATTACTACCATACTATTTAAATTATTGCATCTATATTGTTTTTTTGAAAGTTGTGTGTTTTTGCGAAAATATAAAATCACACTTTACATGGTTCAACCTTTTAATTACAATTTATGATTTAATTGTTGTTACAGAATTGGTACAAGCTAGAATGGAAAATATAATTTTGGCAAAAGGGGACTATGTTGATCTCCTTATTAATGATCGAGTCGTTGGGCTAGGAGCGGTCGAATCTATAAAGTCTGAAACTTATTATTCTGGAGAAAGGGTTAATGCATGTTATGTTGCAATTTTGATAATTGATGTCACTCAACCACATTTGATTGAGGATGTTGATGAAGGGGACATACATCCATGGAAGATCATGGATTCGATGCACAACATAGGTAAATCAAAATATTGAAGCATGTGTTCAAATATTATTGATAGTATAATACTTTTTTTTTGAGTAAATATTAACCTTATTTACATTCGTTTATAGGTGCAAATGTTTCTTCTACATTTTCTATTGGAGACAAGGTAGATCTTCTACAACATGGAGTGAAGGTGGTTGAGGGCTCCATATTCAATACAGAGCTTGGACATAAAGTGCATGGAAAGATGGTAAAGAAAGGATGCATAGTGGTTAAAATTGAGGTGGTGTTAAAACATGATGCTTCTCTACCACATCCAATAGGATTTGAGGATACACTAAGGGGTGCATTGGAATCTTATGAGATTTGGCTAGAATCAAATTTGCAACCTCATTGTCATGATCATGCCATAAATATTCCCCAAGATAGGGTTAGATTCATATGTACATCAAACATCTTCACTAAGTGAAAATATAATTTCTCCTTTTCATGGGGCTTTTAGACATCTTATGTAGCATCAATCTTGAAATTTCTTAGATTTTCCAATGGACCATGTTTTGTTCTTCAACTTCTACAAATTTCTTATCATCATTATTCATACACATGCATTAAGACTACAAGAGTCATTTATGAAGTTAAAGAGGAACTTGGTGGTTTGATATGAGCTGTTATTTGACATTCTATGATACTATCTACATCTCTAATTGCATGGTTTTCATATATGTTTTTTTGTGTAATTTGCAAGTAAAATACTTTTTGGTAGTAGGCACTAGATGGTGGGGAACAATGTTTCATTACATACAATATGACTACCATACTATTTAAATAATTGCATCTATATAACTTTTTTGAAAGTTGTGTGTTTTTGTGAAAATATAAAATCACACTTTACATGGCTCAACCTTTTAATTACAATTTATGATTTAATTGTTGTTACATAATTGGTACAAGCTAGAATGGAAAATATAATTTTGGCAAAAGGGGACTATGTTGATCTCCTTATTAATGATCGAGTCGTTGGGCTAGGAAGGGTCGAACCTACAGAGTCTGGAACTTATTATGCCGGAGAAAGGGTTAATGCATGTTATGTTGCAATTTTGATAATTGATGTCACTCAACCAAATTTGATTGAGGATGTTGATGAAGGGGACATACATCCATGGAAGATCATGGATTTGAGGCACAACATAGGTAAATCAAAATATTGAAGCATGTGTTTAAATATTATTGATCATATAATACTTTTTTTTTGAGTAAATACTAACCTTATTTACACTCGTTTATAGGTGCAAATGTTTCTTCTACCTTTTCTATTGGAGACAAGGTAGATCTTCTACAACATGGAGTGAAGGTGGGCGAGGACTTCATATTCAATACAGAGCTTGGACATAAAGTGCATGGAAATATGGTAAAGAAATGATGTATAGTGGTTAAAATTGAGGTGTTAAAAACATGATGCTTCTCTACCACATCCAACAGGATTTGAGCATACACTAGGGGGTGCATTGGAATCTTATGAGATTTGGCCAGAATCAGATTTGCAACCTCACTGTCATGATCATGCCATAAATATTCCCCAAGATAGGGTTAGATTCATATGTACAAAGGTTTCTCTTACACATGAATGCATGGGAACGAGCGTGTGCATTTCCAAAGAAATGCTAGTTAATGTTCGTGAGGATGACATTGTTGAAGGTGAAACACTAGGTGAAATGGAATTTGGTGTTTTTTTGGAAGGGATAGACGAAAATTGTGAAATATGCAGAATTGAGGATAATTCTATACATTGTTTGGTTAGATGGCTAATAAATAAGTTGGTGGACAACAAAGGTGTTATATTAAGGGTTAAAGAAAATTTCAAGGAGCCACCCAAGGAAATGGTGATATGAGATGTTATATAGGACACAATTCCCTTAAACAAATGGGATGGGTCTCTTTGTAATGAAAAATATAGAAACTCAATTGATATGCATGTAACAAGGCCATATGAAAGGATTAAACAAGTTATGGCTACAACAAAAATTGCAAAATGTCAAACAAAAATAGATGAAGAGAAAGAAATTCGACTTTTGGCAGCAGATGTGTGCTGTAGAAAAGATTGTCTTCAACATGTGTATAGGAAGGCCATTGCAGGTGCTAGAAGGGGTATGGGACAAATAAATAAAAATGGTATTAGAGAATTTGTCTTGAATTCACTCATGTCAAACACAGTCATGTCAAGGAGCCATGGCCATGGCCTACCACCTATTGCTAGAAATGTAAAGGACATGAGATTTAATGGGAATATTATTTGCAAGAAAGCATGGTATAAGATACATAAGATTCCTCAAAGCACATTCTATAACTACCAACATTATTTCCAACATGGACAGATCAAAGCTATTCATGGTAACACCAACACATGCAAAGCACGAGCACACACCGTGGTAGCCATAGAAATATTGCACAAAATTGTAATGGATAATTTAGATTTTTCACCAAACCAAACACATCAAGTTGAAGAATATGGAACATCTGCTCGTTTAAGGTTGTTTCCTTCGACTTACACACAAAATTCTTTGTTAAAAGAGATCAATGAGGCTCTTCAAAAGCTCAATTACCCATCAATATCATGGTCAACAATGAGCAAGATCTGGAATACTAAGTTTCGAGATGTGGCATTTTCAAAGATCATGAAATGAGGATGCAGGAGAGATGATTTGGATGGAAAAATCCATCTCAGATATCTTTAGGGATAATGAAAGTGAGAATCTTCATGTAAAGTTTGAATGGTGGAATCCTATTTTAGGGAAATACAATGGAAAATTTTTAGAGCAATATTGGATACCAAATCCCGATGACACATAACTTGGCTCTATTCCAATTAACACCATAGTGTGGGCATGGATGCCAAAGAAAGAACATTGCAAGAAGACCAAGATAAATAAATATGGAAGAACATTGCAAGAAGACCAAGATAAATAAATATGGCGGAGACGTTGTTCTTGACCTACGTGAGTGAATATCTTAAGATTCAGTTTATATGATTCATGAATGTAATTTTTTTTTTAAGGATCTATTAATATACATTTTGACACACTTTTCAATATTTGTTGTATATCAAATATTCTCTTCATATTATTTTTGGAGAAGTTTTATATTATTTATTATTTCAATGTAATCATGTGGTGATATAAATGACATGACAGTGCCATAAAATTTTTAAGTTTTCAAAGCTTTGTCTGACCAACATGACTTCTCACCATATCAAATATGCATAATCAAATTCAATAATGCATTTAAAAACAACATCTTCTAAACTTGGTCTATTAAAACAATAGGGGAGTAGCTAATTAGTATTCTATTTAATATAAACCATTTAAACAATTATTGAAAAAATGTTAGACACTTGTAATAATGTTTGAAGTGAGTTTTCCTTAATATTCCTTAATATAATTGATATAAATCAAATTTATTGTTTTGTTGCACTCTAATTTATAAAAAAATGATTCTGACATTGAACAACACAACTAGACATAAAATATTTCCTCTTATAGATTTTGAAGTGGTTGCCAACATTGTACTAGTATAATAAATTTGTACTCGAAATAGGAAAAGTAGTTAATGTCAATTTAAAATGGTCAATAATAGTAAGAAACACAATATTAATATATTGTTACATAGCTTTATACTAGGTAAATTTTTAAATACATAAATATAAATATTCATGATAATAGAAATAATGTAAGGAATCTAAGTTCTAGATGAATGTCAATATGTTCTTTTCAATATAATATCCTTAAACACTCCAGGAATAAAAACTAAACATTTGTAATAAATAGTTTAGTCAATTTTATCTCTTTCCTCTTGTATTTGAAAATAATCAAATTGTATTACTTTGTTACTATTCTAATTGATGATTGAGGCCAGGGTCATTCTACAACCTAATATGAGGGGATAATAGAAAAAAATGTTCTAGATAGAAAAATAATATGGGCTATAATTAAAGAAAAAATGAATATGTTGTAAAGTAATTAGAAGTAAAAAAAAAATGTGTGAATAAGATGTTTAAATCTTTTACTTTTCAAAAATATTTCAACCAGAGATTCAAATAAACTATTGGAAGATTTATGTTAACTAATTTATGTCCATATCAAATTCATATATAACTATATATAGGTTTTTTTTTTTTTGGTTAAATTTTTTGTTTGGATTTATATATACTCTATTTAGCATTAAAAAATACAAGTTAAAGAATGAAAAATAACACTTTGTATTTTGCACTCTAAAAATGTTTGCAAGTGAAGAAAATTGATCCCTCTAGGCTCATGTTAAATCAATATTTAAGATGGATCTATGCTGGTATATATTGGACACATTACTATGATAATTTGTCATTAAATAACTTTATACTTAATATATATCTTTCATATTAATATATTATTCATTAAGTCTCAATTAACTTAGTTTTTAACACAAAAGTACAAATATTAAATAATAAATAAATTATACTACTACTCTCATTCAACATTTAATTTGATCGTAAAAAAAATATTTTCTCCTGTCAACTCTAAAATGGTTCAAAATTCTTATAATAGTATGTAATGATGACGGTGATAATGATGATTATCATCCACTAACACCAAGTATGGTATATAAGAAGCCATAAAGATATTACTTAAAATTCTTTAGAATTTTATTGTTATGCTAAAAATGCATTAAAATAAGTGTTTCAAGATCATCGTAATTTTGCTTATTAAAAAGATCAAGAAGGTTGGTAGTGCCACAAATATTTTGAAATTTAAATCCAATTTGAGTATACACTGGATGATCTAAGAGGATTTTTCATGTTCAACCATACCATATTACTAGTGTTACAAAGGTGATAGACTTTTAAATTGGGCCAACCTTGTCCTAGTAATGATCTTAACTTAACACATACATGATATTTACCATATCATATTATAATTAAATGGGTTAATAATAGTAACATACACAATAATGCACTTAAAAACAACATCTTCTAAACTTGGTCTATCAAAACAATAGTGGAGTAGCTAATTAGTATTCTATTTATTATAAACCATTTAAACACTTAATGAAAAAATTTTCGACACTTGTAATACTCTTTGAAGTGAGTTTTCCTTAATATTCTTTATTATAATTGATATAAATCAAATTTTTTTGTTTTGTTGCACTCTAATTTATTAAACAATGATTTTGATCATTGACCAACACAACTAGACTTATAAAATATTTCCTCTTACAGATTTTGAAGTGGTGCCAACATTGTACTATAATAATAAATTTGTACTCAACATAGGAAAAGTAGTTAGTGTAAATTTAAAATGGTCAATAATAGTAAGAAACACAATATTAATATATTGTTAGATAACTTTATACTAGGTAAGATTTTTTTACAGAATATATTATTTACAAGTCAAATTTAATACATAAATATAAATATTCATGATAATAGAAATAATGTAAGGAATCTAAGTTTTAGATGAATGTCAATATGTTCTTTTCAATATAATATCCTTAAACACTCTAGGAATAAATACTAAACATTTGTAATAAATAGTTTAGTCAATTTCCTCTCTTTCCTCTTGTATTTGAAAATAATCGAATTGTATTACTTTGTTACTATTCTAATTCATGATTGATTTTGATAATTAAAATGATTAGTAATTGAGAGAGGCCATGAGGGGATGTGTAAGTTTGTCTGTTTCGTGCCCTTTTAAATTAAAAATAAAAAATAAAAATACGTTCTAAATAGAAAATTAATATCGGCTATAATTAAAGAAAAAATGAATATATTGTAAAGTAATTAAAGTAAAAAAAATGTATGTAATGATGATGGTGATAATGATGATTATCATCCACTAAGACCGGATGTGGTATATAAGAAGCCATAAATATATTACTCAAAATTATTTAGAATTTTATTGTTATGCTAAAAAAACATTAAAAGAAGTGTTTTAAGATCATCATAATTTTGTTTAGTTAAAAGATCAAGAAGGTTGGTAGCGCTACAAATATTTTGAAATTTATATCCAATATGAGTATAAAGTGGATGATCTAACAGGGTTTTTCATCTTCAACCATATTACTAGTGTTGCAAAGGTGATATTCTTTTAAATTGTGCCAACCTTGTCTTAGTAATAATTGTAACTTAACACATACATGATATTTAATATATCATATTATAATTAAATGGGTTAGTAATAGTAACATACACAACATTTTTTTGGGTAAAGTTAATAATAGTAACATACACAAAATTATTTTCATAAGATAACCTTAACAAACTTAGCTTTTAGTACAAGCCATAAAAAATCTTAGAAGAGATAATGTAAGGAATCCAAGATTAAGATGTGAAAGATTTGCTTTTGCAAGTTTATATAAATTTGTTTTATATAGTTTACCGTGATAATGTTTTCACCAAAAATGGTGAATATCTCCATTAAAATTAGTAAACTATGTGATTTTATAATTCCACATTTTGAAAAAACTCAATCTAGTTAAAGTTTCTAAATTCTAGATCAATGAAAAACTTCCAAATTTAATGAAATATGTGTTTTATGATTTCAAGCGATAGAGTGATGGCTATTCCTCTAATCACAGTGGTGTCACTTTATTTTGAATGTGACTCCAGAGCCACTACAAATTCTTTAGCTATTTCATCATTAGAACCTTTCAGTAGCTCAAAGAACCCTAGCCATTGGTGATTTAGGAAGATTTCCATAACCTAAGGGTGCTGCTTAATTATCCTAATGTCTGTAGGCTCCTTTCTGTTGAATCCGCCTCCCATTTTAATGTTGTGAGATGAAGGTGGTGAGAGGTTTTTAGAGGTAAGTCTTGTAGATGGAGGCCTTGAAGCAAAATGCAAGAAATTTCTTTTACCTATTAACTGTCAAATTTACTTTTGATGAGTGTGAATTATATGAAGAAATTTCAGTGTTGGAGGATGACAATCCACTTATGTTGATCCTTTGTTATTTTGGTTTGATAGATGGAGGATTTGGGAAGTCAATTCACCCACAGGTAACTCATTGTATCCCTCTAAGCCTTTGTCAGTCTATTGCTGAAGTTGCCTAAAGAAAAACATTGTTTCATGTAGCACGATGGTGCATGCAAGCCCAAAATTTGATGTTTCTCTTCTGATGGCTCCCACTATTCTCCTGCTCTTGCTGCTCTTCGAAATGTTCAACGCAATGATGGAAATGAGACAAATCTCACCTTTATTGGATTTTTAACCAAACTTGGAGCATTGTGGTGACTCGTACCTAACCCAAGTTTCCTCTTAGAGACGGTTGGCCCCAGCTTTAGTTAATCATTGTTGCCCTTGTGATCACATCCCTTCATACTCATCCACTCCTACTTGACTCGATTTGACTTCCCCAGGTGGCATGCACTTTCGCTTTTCCTCCAGTTTCACTTTACGAAGGTGGCTAAGTTAATTGGCCACCTTTTTGCCTTTTAAACTTCTAAATCTGGACATTTAACTATTTTTTCCATTATGGATGCACAACGAGGGGTGAGAGGTCATACCTGATCTTACCTGGTGTTAGTGAGGTGCTGAAGGAGCCGGTGCAAGGAGCTGGAGCTGGTGTTGGCAGCCTGAGTCTTTTATTTGTTGTGTCTATTGAGATTTTGTGTATTTGGGGTAGCATCATTTGTGCTCTAGCTCCCAAATTTTGTGGAGGGACTAGAGTAGACTTGATCTTCAAGACCCAGAAATGGATTTGAGGAATTTCAGTTGGTGTTCAAGTTATTCAAATAATTAATTATTTTTAATGGATTTCCTAAGTCTAACTTAGGAAAATAAAATAATTAAAGTGAATTAATTAACACATGTGCTGAAATTGTCTTAAGTCACATGGATCAAGCAATATTTTAATCTCAGCTGTTGATGGATGATTTAATCTCGGACGTTGAAGGGTTCAAAGAAAAATTATAAGAGAAAGGCTTGAGGGTCAGTTCGAAACAAACATTTTCTATAGAACTGAGGAATAAATCTGGAATTCTAGGGCGGGTTTGCTAAGAATTTCCGGAGGGATTTCTTGCAATGAGTGGTAGTATTGGCCAAGGGAATGTTCTGATTCTAGGGCCAAGAGATAGCAAGAGGCAAGAGGAGAAGCTCAAGGTTAATGCAGACGGGCTTCAAAGCCACGGAGCCCAATAGGGGTAGTGCAGAGGCAACGTAGACTCTCCAGGGGTGACGCAGGCTCTCCTAGGGCCACGAGAGGCTGATGCAGGCCCTATATGGCAACACTGGGGTTCTTGAAGTAGCAAAGAGGGTTTCTAGGGTCAGATCCGGGATGAGTCCTGTAAATCCCATTTGAGGGTGTGGATGAGTCAAATATTTGGCACTAGATCTTCAGGTTAGATGCAGATTTGATATCTTTTATTCTCTATCGGGTTTTCTAAGTGTGGAACCTAGATTTGTTGTACTCATAACTACTTAATAATAAACCCTCATATCTACTGAACCGATTTTCCCGCTTTGGGTTTTTCCGGGGACTTATGTCCAAAAATCCATGTGTCACTTTGTTGCATGAGTGAATTATTCAGTAAATGATCTACATTTGTAGGCTGTAGTTGTGTTTTTTTTGTAAATTTCTAAATCTAATTTGTGGAAATAACTTGTATTAATTAAATCAAGTAAGAGGAAATAAAATAATACACTGCAGTATAATTTTCACATGGTATCGGAGCGATAACAGATCAAGCTGAATCTCCAGTAATCAGTTAAAGAAATATTTTTTCTGTAGGGTGGCAGAAGAAGCAACAGATCTGGAAAGGGCATCTTGACAACAAGGGAAAGCAGATTTAGGAGACAACGTTGAAGCTACAAAAGGCCTCTAGGCTTACACAGACCCTTCCCAGGGTAGTGTAAGGATTGCGTCACTCAGTCTGGAGTTAAGCAGTCCACTTCTTAGCAATGCTGGGACTGCGCTGGGCCAGCCAGGAGGATGTTGTCCAGTCACTTCTCTTGTTTCAAATTTTTTTTCCAAGATCTGGAAGCAGTGCTTCATATCTTCAGCAGTGATGGTGGGGTAGGTATTCTGCAGGCGCGGAATTGTGCCCAGCTAAGGCAACAAAGGTGGGAGGAAGACAGTCATTCATCAGATCTGAGATTCGGTCAAGAGGATCAGAGGATATTGTCCGTTTGAGTTTTGGTGGAAGATTTCCAGGAGGGAAGTCAGTTTTCAGCAGAAGAAGCTACTAGAGGGTTTCTAGTCACCGAGAAACCTAGATCCAGAGGGAGAAGTAATGTTTCTTTCATATATAAGAAAATATGGCTCAATATGGACTAAGGGATCAAGATAGGTTGGATAACATGTCCAACTATGTTATCTAGAATACCAGAATCCTCTCAGTTCTGGATGAGTATGGTCTCAAATATCATGCAGAGAAGACACTTGTTGTACCAGTTGATGCAAATCCACTCAAGAAGTATAAATAAAGTCAAGCATGGACGAAGAGGTTGATCATACACGGAATCAAGGACCACGTGATTCTTCATGTTATTGGTAATAATACAACACATGACATGTGGTAAGATTTGGAAGTGATGTACCAAGGAGGCTCTGTGCAAAGAAGAATTCTTCTTGAGAATCAGATGCGGATGTTTCAAATGATGAAGGGTGAAGAGATAGATCCCTTCCTCTTCAGACTTCAAGCTATCTGTGACCAACTGATTGGCATGGGTGCTAATCCAGATGAAGGGCTCCTAGTGAGGATGGCCCTGAATGTTGTCTCTGAAGAATAGGAAACGTTTGTCCAGAGCATTTTGGGAAGGGAAGCATTACCATCATGGGAATATATGTGGGATATTCTCCGCCAAGAGGAGATCAAGAGGATCACCAAGAAGTAGTCTAACAGTTGAGGAAGCGGATCAGCCAGAGTGAAGAAAGAAGAGGAGGAGGATGCAACCCTTGCACTAAGGGAAAATAAGCAAGGGAAGAAGAAGAAGGACCTCTCCAAGGTCTGGTGCTTTAACTGTGGTGATCTCAGTCATTTCGCCAGTAGTTGTCCTAAGAAGAAGGACAAAGGAGCCTTTGATTCCAAGGCTGCAATAACAAATGATGATGGCTCTGATGATGATGTATCCATGAGTGCTCATGCACCTCGAGAGAAGAGGTGGGGTGACATGGATATATAGAGTATCCATATGTTGATGGCGGGATCCTTGAGTCATCCTTACTCTTGGATCACATAAAAGATACGAGAGCCTTAAGATGGTAGTAGGATGAGTCGGGAGATGGTTGAAGATGATGACATTGAAGAGCAAGAGGGAGTTGAAGAGCTAAAGAGTGAGCATCGTGATGCAGAGGCAACAACAACATGGAGGTAGCAGTGCAAAGAGGTTGATGGGACTTCAGCAACACATAGAACCTAGGCTCGCGCAGTGCAGTGTTGCAGCGTAACAGTGTCTCCAGGGGGACAATGTGATTCAACATCCAGAGAGCTTCAGTGGTGGAGAGAAACTTGAATTTTCTATCAAACAGTTGGGCAGCATTATTCAGTTTCTTACTTCTCAGCAACTGAGTTGCAGTGCAACAGTTAGCAGTGGCAGTGCTATGGGCAGCATGATGCAGTAATCTGAGAGGGAGCCGCAGTACAAATGTGGCAGTGTTAGTGACAGTGGCATGGGTAGCAGTACAAAGAGAAGCAGTTCAGTAGATGGAGGACAACAGGCCAAGCATCAACAACACAGATCCAGTACTCAAGATCTTGTGATACATGGTGTGATGTAATGCTAGAGCACACTCTTGATGCTAAGAGGGAGGGTTGAGATTTTGTGTATTTTGGGTAGCATCATTTGTGCTCTAGATCCCAAATTTTGTGGAGGGACTAGATTACACTTGATCTTCAAGACCCATAAATGGCTTTGAGAAGTTTCAGTTGTTGTTCAAGTTATTCAAATAATTAATTATTTTTAATGGATTTCCTAAGTTTAACTTAGGAAAAAATCATAATTAAAGTGAATTAATTAACACATTTGCTGAAATTGTCTTAAGTCACATAGACCAAGCAGTCTTTTAATCTCAGCTGTTGATGGATGATTTAATCTCGTTCATTGAAGGGTTCAACGAAAAATTATAAGAGAAAGTCTTGAGGGTCAGTTGGAAACACACATTTTCTGTAGAACTGAGGAATAGATCTGGAATTCTAGGGCGGGTTTGCTAATAATTTCTAGAGGAATTTCCTCCAATGAGGGGTAGTATTTGCCAAGGGAATGTTCTGATTCCACGGCCAAGAGACAGCAGGAGGCAAGAGGAGTAGCTCAAGGTCAGTGCAGAGGGGCTTCAGAGCCACGCAATCCAACAGGGGCAGCGCAGAGGCAGCTAGGCCCACGTAGGGCTGACGATGGCCTAGCAGAGGAAGTGCAGAGGCAACATAGACTCTCCAGGGGTGACGCAGGCCCTCCTAGGGCCATGCAGAGGCTGACGTAGGCCCTCTAGGGCAACGTTGGGTTTTCTGAAGTAGCGTTGAGGGTTTCTAGGGTCATATCCGAGGTAAGTCCTGTAAATCCCGTTTGAGGGTGTGGATCAGTCAGATATTTGGCACTAGATCTTGAGGTTAGTTGTAGATTTGATATGTTTTATTCTCTGTCAGGTTTTCCAAGTGTGGAACCCAGATTTGCTATATGCAGAACTACTTAATAATAAACCCTCATATCTGCTGAACCGATTTTCCCACTTTGGTTTTTTCCATGGACTTATGTCCAAAAATCCATGTGTCACTTTGTTGCATGACTGATTTATTCAGTAAATGATCTGCATGTGTAGGTTGTAGTTGTGTTTATTTTCGGTATTTTCTGAATCTAACTTCTAGAAATAACTTGTATTAATTAAATCAAGTAGGAGGAAATAAAACAATACATTGCAGTAGAATTTTCAGAGTGCCTTCATTTTTTTTATTTGTTTTATAAGTGAGCATATTTTTCTAAGTGAGCTGCTTATCTTCTCCGAGTGATTTGCTTACCCTTTTCTTGTTTTCTTTATTTTGCAGGTACTACATGGAGGGCTTCAGATGCCATGTTTGGTGTGCTTGTCCCTATGGAGTCTGCTGGTGGTCTCTTGGAGTCATCTACATCATATTTCCTTCATCTTTTTGCCTTGTTGTGCCACACACGGGTTTGATATAGGAAACTTTATGATACCTATAGTAGTTTGTTTCTTACCACTTCTTTCTCCAGTTTTTTCAGAAATGGAGGGATATGGTTTCTGGAGGCTATGGTGGAGGGAATGGAGTGAATGGAGTGGAGGATAGGCAGGAGGAAATGGTGAATATGCCAAGTTTTCAATGATTTATCTCCCCAAGGTGCAACATAGGGGTTAGATAGGAAAACCTCGTGCATGGAGTGAAATAGGGGTATGGGAATGGTAGGTATAGGAAATAAATGAATTATCATACCCTAATTGAATTTCAGAAACCCTTAGGTGACCTCTTTTCTTCAAAAATGATTTTCCTATAGCATTTACAGGAGTTTCCTATAGTGTTATAGGAATCCTGTAGCTGCCTGATTTTCCTGTAGCAATTACAGATTAGGGAAATAAATGAAATTGTTGCCTATCTCATGGGTGAAATGGATGAAGGGATAGATGATGGAGTTGCCTATGGAGTTTGTAAGCAGAGAAGAAGAAATAATGAAGAGAAATCACTCCTCTGGATCCTGAAAACCATATTCAATTGTTAACCTAAAAAACAGAAAAACATATAAATGCATACGGTTTTTTTTTTTTTTAAAGGCAAGGGAGGGGGCTGCCTCCACAGAGTTTTTCAACCCAGAGGCCTACCTTGTGTGCCTCAGAGAGGTTTTAACCCAAGGATATTTTGTTCTTTGCTTTGTCTTTTTTATTCTTTTTCTTGCTCCAAGACTGCCTCATGGAGGTTTTCAACCATGGAGTTGGCCTAGGGCGCCTCAGAGAGGTTTTCACCCATGCCTCTTTATTTATTTATTTATTTTCTAGGAGGCATTGGAAACTATGGAGTTTCCTATGACATACACCTCCATGTTTATGGAATTTATAAATTCTGCCCTAAACAGGGGCTTCTTGTAAACTTTGAGCCTGTAACTATTGATAAGTAGTGGAATTCCTTCCTCATCTATGCTCCTCATATGAACTACATCATTATCATAGCATTTTTCCACTTTGTAGGGTCCCAACCATCTTATCATCAGTTTTCCTTTGAAGTCCTTAAACCTTGAGTCATACAACAACGTTTGATCTCCTTCTTGAAAGGTCTTTTCCTTAATGTTCGTTTCATGCCAGACCTTCCTTTGCAGTTGAATTATCTTAGTGTGAAGGACTGCTTTCATCCTTAACTCATCCAATCCATTTAATTGCAACAACCTCTCTCTTTGGGCATTTGATATATCTAGGTATAACTCAGCTTCGATCCTTACAACATTGAATTCAAATTCAACTGAAAGTAGAGCTTTCTTGCCATATACTATGTCATAAGGAGTGAATCATGTTGTTGTTTTACAAGTAGTGTTGTAGGCCCAAGTAGCTTCTACCAATCTGTCCGACCAATATTTTATGTTTTTGCTCACAACCTTAGTGAGGATACTCTCCAAGGCTCTATTAGTCACTTCCACTTAGTCGTTCGCCTGAGGGTGGTAGGCAGTAGAAGTCTTATGCTTTATCTTATGCCTCCTCAGAAGATTCTCAATGAGATGAGAAGTGAATTGTGCCCCATGATCGGTGACTACTTCTCTGGGTTACCCAAACTTGTAAAACACATTCTCCCTCAGAAATTTTGCTACTTTCTCCTCGATTGCTACCTTCACAGCTTTTGTTTCAGCCCACTTTGTCAGGTAGTCAGTGCAGACTATAATATACTTTTTTTTTGTCCAGATGGTGGATCAACAGGTCCAATGAAGTCCATGCCCCATTTTTCAAATGGCTCAAGGGCCACATAAGGGAACAAAGTGATCTCATCCCTTTGTGTAGGTTTCCCCATCCTTTGGCACTAGTCGCACCTACTAGTGTATCTTCTACAATACTGGTGAAGGGTAGGCCAATAGTATCCTACCTGTAAAAATTTGAAGGCAGTCCCTTTTCCAGCAAATTGGCCTCCACAAGGGCTATCATGACATGCAGAGACGATATCAAAAACTTCTTCCTCCCTCACACATATTCTAATGATTTGGTCAGGGCCTAGCTTGAAAATATTCCCTCCAATCCTTGTGAACGGGGCACTTTTTCTTATGATCTTGCTTTTCCCCTTGAATTAGAGATTAGGAGGGAACTTTCCAACAACCAAGTAGTTAGCTATGTCAGCAAACCATGGTGAGAGTGCTGATATAGAAAAGAGATGTTCATCTGGAAGTTGGTCATCCACCATTCCTTCTTCACCTGGAGATAGAGCTAACCTGGATAGAAAATTTTCAACAACATTCTCCTTTGTAGGTTTATCAACAATGGTTAGGTAAAATTTTCATCTAATTATCCTAGCATTAACATCTTCTTTGTTCATTAAATATTTGATGGTTGCATGGTCAGTGTGAAAAATGGTCTGATACCCACTTACATAATGTCTAAATTTGTTTAAAGCATGGACAATGGCTAACATCTCCTTCTTTGCTACTGTATAATTGAGCTCGGCCTTAGACAAATTCTTATCGATGAAATAGATGGCATAAGGTAATTTTTATTTTAACTTCCCTAATGCTGCCCCCACAGCTTTGTCGGATGCATTTGTGTGGATGTGGAAAGGCAGAGTCCAATTTGGACCTTAGAGAATGGGGGTGGTTGTCAACTTTCCTTTAATGAGCTCAAAATCCTCTTGACAAGAACTAGACCAAGTAAACTCAAAATCTTTGGCCAATAAACCAAATAGTGGTGAAGCCATCTTATTGAAATCTTTGATGAATCTTCTATAATAACCAACTAACCCTAAGAAAATCCTGAAATATGTTTGCTTTTGAGGAGCAGGTACCCTTTTGATAATATTGATTTTTCTCAAGTCCACCTGTATTCTTGCTTGGGAGATTGGGTGTCCTAATACAACTCCTTCTCTTTTCAGGAATTCACACTTTTATGGGGTCAGGGAGAGATCCATCTCAATGCACCTTCTAAGAAATTTTCCCAAATTGGATAGAGCTTCCTAGAAGTCATCCCCATAGGGTTTGAAATCATCCATGTAGATTTAAACAGAGTCATGGAGTAGCTCAAAGAAAATTCTCAAGAAATCTCTTTGGAAGGTATTTGGGGCATTGCATAACCCAAAGGGTAGAACTCAGTAAGTGAAGGTACCCCAATGGTAGGTGAAAGTAGTCTTATCCTGGTCTTCAGGTCTGATTTGGATCTGGTTGTACCCACTAAACCCATATGAGAAGGAAAATATCTTCTTTCCTGCAAGGCCATCCAAGACTTGGTCTATAAAGGGAAAAGGGAAATGGTCCTTCTTGGTGGCTTTGTTAAGTTCCCGATAATCAACACAAATTCACCATTTTCCATTCTTCTTTGGGGCTAGGACACAAGGAGATACCCACTCACTAACTGATATAGGATAAATGAAACCTACATCGAATGGTTTTGGAGCTCTTCCTTGACTATGTACTTTAGATTTGGTTTCATCCTTCTTTGGGGTTTTCACGCAGGCTTGCATCCTTCTTTGATGTAAATATGATGTCTGCATACTAAAGGATGCACCCCTTTCATGTCCTTGTAATCCCAAGAAAATGAATCTATATTTTCTTTTAAAAGCTGTCACAACTTCTTTTCTTATTCATCAAAGAGGTTTGAGTTGATTTTTAGAGATCTAGATGGGCCAAACTCAACAAAGTTGGTGGTTTCAGAGGTTGTATCGACTGAGTGCAATTCCATCCAAGGTTGGCTTCCAAAATCTTTCACTAGGTTTTCAAGTGGACTGTTAGTGGGGGATTGGTTTTGAATGGCATGGTAGATGAGTTCGTCTTCATTAAGTTCCCCCCCTCTAAGAACAACATCTATGGTACAAATGGGGGTAGTGTTATATACCTCATATTATTCATCCTCCAACCATATAGGTAGATCACGATCAATGGAAGGCTGGGCCGGAGGATATAATATGAGTTGTTTAGACAAGGGCCCATTTTTAATAGTCATGTTTTCGGCTCGACGATTGATATAAGCATCTGCAACGGCTAACCAAGTTCTCCCTAAGATGAGAGGATATCCATTGAACTTGGTTTTTGGTTGCAGAACTAGGAAATCTGTAGGATACTCCCAAGAGTCAGTTGAAACCATAACATCCTCAACAATTCCATCAGGAGTTACTATGGACCGATCTGCAAGTTGTATAACTGTTGTGGTTTTCCTCAAATTCCCTTGGAGGTTGAGTTTAAACATATTTTCCTTGGTCATGACATTGATGTCAGCCCCTAGATCAATCAGAGTATTGGGGACTATGACACCATCTATGTGCACATCTAGAACTGGACTTCCAGGGTCTAGGTACTTTGGAAATATCACACTTCCCAACATTAATTCAAATAGTTGTCCTACTACATTGATGATGGGAGTTTCTTTCTTATTTCTCCCAGGTTTCTTGAAGCACTTTTCCTTGGTGATCCTATTGTAAATAGGGACATATTTAATGGGTTGGAGAAGTGGTATATTACCACACAATTTTTTCAACTCTCCCATAAGTCCAGTCTCATCTAGGGTGTGTTGACTAGGATGGATCAAGTGCTCAGGAAAAGGAGGTTGTTGGATCTGAGTGTTACTTTCTTCCTTTTCCTCCTCAACCTCTACAGGTGGAGATGGGCGATGGTTTTCTAGGAGTAATCTTCCCGAACTAAGATTAATCTCTTGTACGTCCACAACATAAGTTGGATAGGATGTCTCTCCAACATAAACTTGTTGTGTCTGTATATTGTTCGGGTTCAGATTTGGCTGTGTGGTAATTTGGGGCATCTTGGCTGGAGTAGCATGAGGAAGATGAGGTCGAGTTTGGGGTGGAGGCATTATAGTAGGTGGTTGATTATGTTGAGGCCTCCACCCTTGGGATAGATTGTTCCATTGAGGTTGTTGAGGAACATACTACTGAAATGGTTGGTTCATAGGGTGGGGTGATATGGAGGTGTAGGCCAGGATGGAGGAGTGGGGGTGTACAAAGGTTTCATGGGTTCACTCTGATTATTGTAATAGTAAGAGTAAGGTGCACATTGCATACCATACTGATATGACCTAGAGCCTTGAGGCCTTCTCAGGTTGATGAAACAGAGTTTCTCTGGCCCCACTTCCCCACCTTTATATACAAATTTAAGTCTAGGTAAGGAGGGAAACTTTTATGTGGCATGATTCTCCTCACAAACTAAGAAAACCTCTATGACACTTAGTGGACATTCATTTTTAGTGTGCTTTCTGGTACATCTAGGGAAAAATATAGCCAAAGCTCTTTCTGCTTCCTCTTGCTTCCTTTTGACCTA
This sequence comes from Pinus albicaulis, assembly GCA_034641835.2. Lineage (NCBI taxonomy): Eukaryota > Viridiplantae > Streptophyta > Pinopsida > Pinales > Pinaceae > Pinus > Pinus albicaulis. The sequence continues at coordinate 607,960,984 of CM076572.1, forward strand.
TATTTTGTCCATTTGCAAAGAAAAGGTGTGCAACATGTCACTCTTGAAGTCCTCCAGCATATTTCCAATCTCATGTTAGATGGAGGTGGAAGAGGAAGGGGTATTGGATGTACTTTGGCCAGCTCTGCCTTTCTTCCTAACTTCCCTAGAATGGTTCCTAAAGACAGTTTTAATTTTTTCACAAGGCAGTTGATAAATATCTCCCCCTGATAAAATATTTAAGGTTTCTATCACCTTCTCTCTGATCCATCAGAGAAGTACTAGTTTAAGTGATCCAGGATCAAGAGTACAGTTGGCTCTCTTATAGTTTAACCAAAACCTCTCTTCATATTCTTCTAGGGATTCATCAGGCCCTAGAGTCATTTTAAATATCTCATCCTTCGTTTCCTTGGACTTACAGTAGTCTCTGTATTTTTTGTTGAAGGCCTCTTGCATTTGTGCCTAGGTAGTGATGTTGTTCCCAGGTAGACCCATGAACTAGCACAAGGCGACATCCTTAAGGGTGGATGTGAATAGATTCAATTTCTTATCATCTGAGGCATAATAATAGGTCCTGCAGAAAACGAAAAATTCAAACATGAATGTGTCATCATCTTCTGAGGTAAGTCCATGAAAGTGTGGAAGATCTGAGGGCCTAATGTTTTTCATCTTATTTTCCCCGTCTGCCTCTCTAATCGGAAATGCTTCCTAGGTTTCAGTGTCATCCATGGTCGAGATAGGTGAAGCGGGTTGCTTAGTTGAAACGAGATCTTCTTCTTCCCCAATAGGTTATTTAAAATTTTCAGAAGGCTCACCTATGGTGTGTTCAAAATCACAACAACTGAAGAAGAGTGAAGGGTGACTATGTGGTGATGTGGGCATTTTAGGTAAAACAATTCCTTGAGTATCCCTACTCCTACGAGGCGTTAAAATAATACTTTTTGTATTTTTTTTCAATATTTGTGAAACAACATGAGAAAGGAAAGAAAAAAAAAATGCTAAAACAAAATCTAAGCATATACTAGACACCTCCTCGAAAACGATGCCAAAAAGTGGTGAGCTCTCGTATTGCACCAAGAATTTTTCAACTCCCAGAGGCTACCGTACTTTAATTTATCAACTCGGGGTTCATACAAACTTGGAGGTGACAGTGATATATACACAACAGAAGCATTATACTCATGTCATCCTCTTCTGAGCTTTATGAAAGGGTGATAATTCTAGGGTTTATAGCTGAAGTCTATCACAATTATGAAATTAGGCCTAGGGTTAAAAATGATTCAAAGCCATGGAACTATCAGTAATTAAAAAACTATAGTACAACAAACAAGTACATCTAACTATTCTGCAATGAAAGAAATCTACTTATTAGACTGTGATAAGAATTTAAAAGAAACCTAGGTATCTTGCATGAAGTAAATTTCTTAATTGAAATGGCATAAAGGAAACTAATATAATCACACTTTACTGGGAAAAATGGCTAAACACACTCTACTTAACCTATACTCTATCTATCATGCTTTTATTCATGACCTAACTATGCTTGAAAATGTGTTCTTTTGTAGCTAGGAGAAGAAAGTGCTAAGGTAGCTTATGGAAGGCTTGAACACATGGGGGTAAGGCTGGAGGTGTACTAGTGGTTTTTGCAGGATTAGAAGATGGTGATGGTGGTTTCTGGGCTTAAGGAGGGGCCCACAGGTGCTATTTCAAGTGCTGCTTCAACTTTCCTGTAGTGCTACAGGCAAGTCCTGAATTGCTACAGGGAATAGGCCGAGGGAAATTCGAGGCCAAAAATAGGTGTAAAATGGGTAGGGAAGGTGGTGTGAAGGTGTATTAGGATGAGTGGAATGTGGCCCACCCCATGGCCAAGCTCAGAACCTTTTTGGAGGCATGGATTGCACCCCTGGGGTTTTCTCATGGCGTAGGGATGAAAAATCCAAAAATAGGGCTGATAATGATTTTGATGAACAGATGGTTGATGGAAGTTGAGAGATGAAGCTCAAGGTGTTATTGAAGTTCTCCTTGGCTGTGATACCTGTACCTGCAATCAAACTACATACTCATGCAATAAAAATGGACAAATTCATGATAAAGGAAATGGAAAATATGACTTGAATTTGTAAAGAAAATCTACTCTAATCTACAAACTAAGATCTACCACAACATACTGAACATATTCATGGAATCACAACAACTAATATCATCCATTCCAAGAAATCATAAACTAAGAAGAATTTTTGGTCTGGGGGGAAGGTCTACCCTCCTCAAGCTCTATTGATAGAGATGAGAGGGGGAGGCTTGACTCACAACTTTATGAATTTATCACCTACACTACCACTCATGTAAGAAGACTAAATCTACAACAAAAGACAAATGGAAGAAAACTAAAAAAAATAATTACCAACAAACTAGCTTACTATTCATAAGAAAAACTATCTAAATGACATGAAAGTAAAGAATGATTACACAAGAGAGGCTGAGGCACATGGATTGGACCCTAACCCACAAGCCTATCTCTCTGAAACTAGATCAGTAAGGCCAAGTCTGAATACTCATTTCATTTCAAAAGATAGTCTCATTACATCAATACACACGTCTTGAAAAAATAATTACAAGAGAAAAGAGCCTAATGGATTTCTCCAAAGTTCGAATCCTAATGAGCTCTTGCTCATCTCTCTTTAACCTAAAGGGTAGCTACCAATAGCTCCCTAGAAAATAGGTGATGAGTCGACTTGACTCTGAGTGAAGTGTGGCTTGAGTGCACTTGATCTTGAGGTTTCTTGGTTGCCTTTGATTTCGAGTTGTTGGAGGGAATCTTGAGGATCCCTTGGCTGCCTTTGGGAGTTAAGGAGGGTGGACAACCTCCTATAATCTCTCCTTGTTGTCGACTCTGAGTCTTTATGACAAAATTTCCCCAAAAATTCCATTTCTTCATGATTTTCCTGCATTTAATCTTATGTTAGGTACTCAATGTATGTTAATCCTCAATCACCACCTACACTAGCATCATAAGACCATAATATCATCAAAAAGCAAGAAAAAGAGATTTAATAAGGCAAAAAGGTGACCATTAACCCCTCCTAATGTACATAATGATGGAGCTCATAATCTTGATGACTCCATTTTGTAGCATACCTCCTAAGATTTCCAACCATACCACTTGCATCCCGAAACTCCTCTGGGAAGGCCTCCAAACTCCCTCTCAAAGTAGGCGCTACAAATTTGTAACATGGCACTACGCATTTGGAGTAATCTTGGGAGAATCAAATTTTGGTGGCCGCCCCATGGATCATTTTTCAAAATTAAAGATGTTTTGGAAACTAGACACACAGGGCTAGTTAACCTATCTTCCATATTTGGATTTGGAGTCCTAAAATTCCCTCAAAATCAGTTGTAAAAAAGTGTTACAAATCTATAAAAAGGTGTTACGCATCTGTAAAAAAGTGTTACGCATCTGCATAGGATTCCTGAGGACACTTGTCAAACCCAAAAATGACATATTTTTGAGGTTTTTCTGTCCTTTGAGCTAGAATTGGAGTAATTGAGTTGGTTTTTTCCTCTTATCATGGGGAAACATGTAATTTAATGTGGGGGACACACACTCCTAGTCTTTAGCTGAATTTGAGGGAATGGTTTCTAACCTCCCTAAATTCTAGGAAGTGACTCATCTCATGTATTTATGATGCATTTTGGATGGTACTTCGATCCTATGAGGTGCCATGGTGCATATTTTCTATAAGTATACCCAATTTAGTATTTTCTTGGGTTGGATAGTTGTTTTTTGCAGTGGAGATATTGTACAAGCCTTTTGGAATGAAATCAAAGACAATGTTGCAGAAATTGTGTTGAGAATCCTGTGGTATGCCTTGGAGCATTTGTTCTTTCTCTGTATGTTTATCTTATCATGTTGAATGATACGTTTTCCTCTTTCATATACATGCCTCTATGTGTTTATCTTGTCATATTATAAGCATAAATGATGCATTTTCATGCTATGTCTTAACAATATTTACATTATGTGTATATGTTCTTCTAAAATAATGAATTCACCTTATTTCTAATTCAAAATTTCTATCATTTCATCCTATACACAATGAAAAAATAAAAATGATTTCAAGCTACCTACCTAGCCTCATCCATATTCTTTACAAGTCGATCTTGAATTTAGACCTCAAACCCTAGACCTAGTCTCCTTACTGTCATTCCTATCCATCACAAAAACATCAAACAAAAACCCTATTTACTAAGCTTACATACCTAGTCTAAGATCATTAAACATTTAGTCATTTAATTGACTGCAAAGTGACATTGAGAGAGACCTCTCTAGTCCTAGTAGGGCTGGCTACTTGACCTAAAGCCTGGTTTGTGGTTACCTTCCTTCAATCCCACTCTCAGCCTTGGGAAGTTTGGAGGGAGTGATAAAATTTTTGGCATCGTTTCCAGTGAGCAAAGGTTAACTATTTCCTGGGAAAGAACGAAAAATATTAGCTCTGATTGCTGATGGTGAACAATGGTCAGGCACAAGAAAGGCTGTGCATTTTTGACTTGGCGACTCTAGTGTCGAAGGATCCAAAGGTTCAAAGTTTTCATGGCAACTCCACTATTCAAAAACCAACAGCTTGAAGAAATTCTTGTTGACTTCACTGATTTCAAGATGGATTCAACTGTAAGAAGGAATGCTAGGTATGCTCCTATAGATCGATCTCATATCCCTGGATTTCCAAATCCTATGCCTCAGGTAGATTGGTAAACATACTTGCCAAAATTTAGATATGGAAAAGATGACGATGCTACACTTCATTTAATAAGATTTCATATGCATGTGCGTAAGCTAAAGATTAATTTTCATGAAAATTGTTTAATGAAGATGTTCATGATCACATTAGAAGAAAAAGCACGGTTTTGGTATGAAAGCTTGACTCCTTCTTGTAGTTATTCTCTCAAAGATTTTCACTTAGTATGTTTTGAGAAGTATAGAGAAACCTATCATTCTTTGCTTTTGATTAAGGATTGTTGTGATTGCTTTGAGAATTTTATTCAAGAGCTATAAAGTGGTTATGGTGATGAAGAGTTTATGGATGATGAACTCTTGGATGCTTTTAATGAAAACCCTTTTCATCGCCATGAGAAGATCATGGATTCTACCCTGGATGACAACGAACTTGAGCAGAATCCTTCAAAGGATGATATTGATCTTCCATATTTTGAAGTTGATTATAATTTGTATCAGTCTTGCCAATCTTCAGGTGATCAAGATATATATGAAGATGATCCTTCCAACTACCCTTCATCCCTTTCCTATTTCGAGTTTTTAATTCAGGAAGAAATATGTGCAAGTCAGAATTTTGATTTTGCTTGTATGGAAACTCTAAAGATTCATGATATATCTGTTGAGGTAAAAAATAGTGGACAACAGGTTTTCTGTCTTGAGTTTGATGAATATGTTCAGCCACCTTCAAATGATCAAGATATAGAATTTTTTCAAACCCAAGACAATCGTCTTTCTGATATACATGAAAAGCCACTTGTAGATATTTGTGTTGATGCTAATTTGTATACCTAAATTGAAGATCTTCAAGAACACACAAATCCTGTCTCTGATTTGGATGATATGGAAGATAACATTGATGCATTTATATTTAATAAGGATTAACCAAATGAAGAAGAAAACTCATCCATTATATCTGAAAGAATCTCCCTTCTTTTTTCTGATCAACAAGAGGTAATTTTCAAGACCCCATTGGGCATTCTTTTGCAAGCATAAGAAAAGGTGGAGTTTGTTTTGTTCACGAACACAGGTTTTGGGCTGAGATTTCATTTTGAGTACTTTCCATTTACTCAATCTTTCTTTATGATGGTTGAGCTGAATACAAGCATCAGCTGGGTAGTCATTTATTTGATTGGTTACATTGGATCTTCAACTTCACTTGATCAAGTGATTTATAGATAAGTTAGAGTAAGTAAGGTGTAATGAATAAGCTAAACATTCTGAGAATATTTTTTAATGTGAGCTTCAAGTAGAGTTTGCAGTTGATGATGTATAGTTCAACTTTCAATTTGATTTGAGTTAGTTTGAGGATTGTAGATGTAGTGAATCCATTTCCCAATGGGTGGGGCTACTGGGTCTACGGTGTTCTTGACACCTCCTGAAGGAGCTGCCATCGCTAACTAGAGCCAATATTAGTGTCAATATGTTCAGTGATCAAATATGCTCTTTGAGTTTACTTTTTAGCAGTCCTAAGTTAGAATTTTGTCTTTTCAAACAAGTTTTCAAATAAATTTTGGTCACTCCATATGTTCTAGGTATAAAATGATAGTCCCCTCATCCAATTCATGGCCATCATCATCATAGAGGTCATGTCACTCATTTAGATTCCTAGGTTAGTTACTCCATCTCCATCTAGGTCTATTGTCTAGGTATCCTTGTTTTGCCACTGAAAAGTTCAAGTATGTCACCAAAAAGGGAAAAAAAGGCTTCATTTTCATCATATCAATATTTTAAAGGGAGTTAACATTGTTAGGGGAATAAATTAAGACAAATTTTCTCATTTCAAAACTTTTTACATTGTCAAATTGTTCCAAAAAGGCAAAACTGCCCTCAAAGTTTTTGGTTTAACTAAAAGACAAAAAGTCATTTCAAGATGTTATAAAGAGGAAAAAGAAGGCTTATTAAACTCGTTTTGTATTTTCATGTTTGGAAGAACTCTTATCTTACCTTCAGAATTGATCCATTATTATCAAGGGTTGGAAGAAAATCAATAAAACTGCTCCAAAAAGCTCGTGTTACGAATATGGAAGGTTGTGTTACGCATCTGGAAGGCTCTTCTACGCATCTGGGAATGTGCTACATTTTTTTATTTTCGCTTCCAAATAAGATTCTCAAGATCAAAAACTACTGTGCAAACCTCAAGTGGCCTCCAAAACCAGTAAGTTGACATTCCAAATATTTCTTCAAGTCATTTAATTATTGTATGAATGTTTTCTCTCCTTGGGGTTTTTCTTTCCATTCTAGGGTTTCTCCTTCCTTGATTGGTTTAGTCCATTGGATACCATTTTCCCACCACATAAAGCTTCAATCAACCTTCACTCACCCTTCAAAAACCCTACCCCAACACCCCCTACCACTCATAGTTCCCTTTACCCTTCTTTCATCAAAACCCTAACTCCTCACTACACTTTCATAGCAAAACTGGAAAATCTCAGTGTTTTCCTATTTTGACCCACTTTCCCATACCCATTTCAAGTGATTCCACCTATATTATTGAGCTAACATATCAACCCACTTCCTCAAATTTTTAGGGATTTTTCCCTAGCCTCCTTCTACCTCATTTTTTTCCCCTAAAAACACCCTACCACTAACCCTTTTTTTCCTAATTCTACACCTCCCCTACCTATTTCATCCAGCTAGGGTGTTATCTTTTTAACAACACCATGGAGGGAGAAGAGAAAATCCCATAAGGGAGGTCATAATTCCAGTTTTGAGCCAACTCAGACCCATGGCGTCATTTTTAGAGATTCGTGATTGTTTGATAGGGTTTACATTTCACACAGGGAAAATTTTGCTTGAAAATCATTTTATGAAGAAATGGAGATGAATTTTCTAAATGTCAAAGAATTTTTGTCATTCACAGGAAAAAAAACAAAAAAATCCTTCAGTTTATGCACAGTTTTTATGGTTAGAGAGAAATGCTCAAAATACAGTTGCTCCAGGTCATTTTCTGCACTTTTGAACAAGTTGTCTTAAAATCAAATTTTCAGGGGTTTGGAGAAGGGTTTTGCGGTGCTTGATGACTGCATTATGTAGAAAAAATCCTAATATTTCCAACCATACCAATTTCATCCGAAAAATCATCTCGTAAGGCCTCCAAACTCCCTCTCAAAGTAGGCGCTATGCATCTGTAACATGGCTCTATGCATCTAGAGTAATCTTGGGAGAATCAACTTTTGGAGGCCATCCCATGGGTCATTTTTCAAAATTCAAGACGTTATGGAGACTAGACACATAGGGCCAATTCACCTATCTTCCATATTTGGATTTGGAGTCCTAAGTTTCCCTCGAAATAAGCTGAAAAAATTGTTACACATCTGTAAAAAGGTGTTACGCATCTGTAAAAAATTGTTACGCATCTGCATAGGATTCCTCGGGACACTTGTCAAGCCCAGAAAAATTCATATTTTCAAGGTTTTGTTTTCCTTAATTGAGTTGGTTTTTTCATCTTATCATGAGGAAACATGTAATTTAATTTCGGGGACACACACTCCTAGTCATTTTCTGAATTTGAGGAAATGGTTTCTAACCTCCCTAAATTCTAGGAAGTGACTCATATCATGTATTTATGATGCATTTTCGATGGGATTTCGACCCTCTGAGGTGTCATGGTGCATATTTTATATAAGTAGACCCAATTTATTCTCTTCTTGGGTTGGATAGTTGTTTTTTACAGTAGAGCTATTGTATAAGCCTTTTGGAATGAAATCAAAGACAATGTTGCAGAAATTGTGTTGAGAATCTTGTGGTATGCCTTGGAGCATTTGTTCTTTCTCTGTATTTTTATCTTATCATGTTGAATGATATGTTTTCCTCTTTCATATACATGCTTTTATGTGGTTATATTGTTATTTTATAAGCATAAATCATGTATTTTCATGCTATGTCTTAAAAATATTTACATTATGTTTTTATGTTCTTCTAAATGAATGAATTCACCTCAATGCTCATTCATATTTTCTATCATTTAATCCTATACACAATGAAAAAATAAACATGCTTTCAAGATACCTACTTGGCCTCATCCATATTCTCTACAAATTGATCTTGAATTCAAACCTCAAACCCTATACCTTGTCTCCTTACTATCATTCCCATCCAACACACAAACATCAAACAAAAACCCTATTTACTAAGCTTACATACCTAGCCTAATATCATTAAATATTTAGTCATTTAATTGACTGCAAAGTGGCATTGAGAGAGCCCTCTCTGGTTTTGGTAGGGCTAGCTACCTAAACTAAATCCTATTATGTGGTTACCTTCCTTCAATCCCACTCTTAGCCTTGAGAAGTTTGGGGGGAGTGATAACACATTGACAAATCTATGATGAAGAATATGGAGAAGATGACTAGAATTTGATAAGAAAACCCACTTATGCATTCAAACATAAATCTAACTTAGTATTCTCAACATGTTCATGACAAATATAGCAACCTATCTATTCTTTCCAAGAAATCATAAACTGAAGATAAATTTTGGGCATGTGGTGAAGATACCCTCCTCAAGCTCTAATGAAAGAGGTGAGAGAGGAAGGCTTTGACACACAAATTTTGGAGTTTATATGCTATTGTACCATGATCTATAAAATCCTAACTACAACAAATGTGAAATGGAATAAAACCAAAAATAGTAAAATGAAATGTAAGCAAGCTAGTTAAAACTCATAAAGTAAACTAGCTACAATGACACAAAAATAAACATAAATACACAAGAGAGAGATACTGATGTCAATGGATTGGGCCCTAACCCACAAGATCAGCTCTCTGAAACTAAATTAGTGAAGTACAAACTGAATACTCATTTTATTGCAAAAATAGTCTCATTACATAACAATGAAAGTCTCAAAAGTCTATCACAAGAGTTAAGTCTCTACTAGCTTCTCCAAAATTCGAATCCTAATAAGCTCTTGCTCTGCCCTATTTAACCTAAATGGTAGCTACCAACAACTCCCTAAAAATTAGGTGATGTGTCCCTTTTGACTGCAAGAGAAGTTGAGCTTTGGTGCACTTGATATTCCACTTGCTTGGCTGCCTTTGATTTCGAGTTGTCATTAGGGAAATTTTGAGGTCTAAAATGGGCCTCCTAAGTAAATGACAAAATAACAGTGGAAATATTAAAATAATATTTGATTACATCATCAAATTTTAGAGGGAAAAAAGAAAAAAACTACTTTTTCAACTCATATTTTCAACTTATCTCCCTATGGGTTTACTCAACTTTCAAGCGAGAACACTTGTTTGATGCATAATTTGATTCCTCATCCAAGGAGTACTCATGTTGCATACTTTCGATGGGCCCTGATACACAAAAAATAAGAAATACATGAAAAACGTGATTTCAATCACATTTTTTCATGTATTTCTCATTTTTCGTGTAGCAAGGTCCATTGAAAGTATCCAACACGGGTACTCCTTGGATGAGAAATTAAATTTTGCATAAAATGAGTACTCCCGCTTGAAATTTGAGTAAAACCTTAGGGAGATAAGTTGAAAATACAAGTTGAAAAAGTAGTTTTATTATTTTATTATTTTTTAATATTTTTTACTTTTTACCCCAAAAATGGTTAATCATTCCCCATGGTTGAAATCATTATCTTGAATCTTATTGGTTCTTACAAAGTTTATTTTGGTTGTACATTTTTCTTAGGAGGCCCATTTTAGACCTCAAAAGTTATCCAATGTAGAGGGAATCTCGAGGATCCCTTGGCTGTCATTATGAATTAAGGAGGTGGACAACCCTCCTATAATATCTCCTTGTTGTCTACTCCATTCTTTGATCGCACAATCTTCAACAAAAATGGAATATCTTCGTGATTATCCTGCATTTAACCCATGTTAGGAAGTCGAAGTATGACAAGCCTTAATCATCATCAACACTAAGAAACATATGAACATAATGTAATTAAATGTGTGAAAGAGAGACTAATATGGCTAAAAAGGTGACAATTAACCCCTAGAATTATACATTATGATGGTGCTCGTCATCACCCCCCTACCAAATGGTTGCTCATCCTTTGAGCAACTTATTCCTCCTTCTTCATTTCTTTCAGTGCTTTAGTTGCCACTCTGACCTCCCACAAAAGAAGTGAAGGAGTTCCTTCAAGAGGGTGAAATCCAACATTCCTTTCTACCTCCTCCCATTCTCTATTTTCCTCATCTTGGTCTTTCCCTTCACCCAGTCCCAACATCAAAGGTGAATTGAGCTTCAAGGCAAGCTATTGTATTTTCATTGTGTGCATAGCCCTCTTGTATAATGGTTCCCTTTTGTAGGGCCCTCCTCAATCTCTATAGGGTATGATATTCCATGTTTTGGAGACTAAGTGGGAGGCCATTCCACTTGACTTGACTTGACATTACAGATTCATCTCACAAAAACCTAGAAATATCATCAAAATGTGTAATGTCTTGTGCTTGTGTGCTAAGGTACTTGCTTGCAAGGCTAGCATCATTCTCTATCATGAGGTGATTATTGATGACTCCCCTAGGGATGAATATTTCAGCCCTTATGTGTAGAGGCTCCACGCTTTCTCTTCTCATCACCTTCTTTAATTTATCTTCTCTTGCTTTCTCATTGACCATCCAAGAAGCTAATGCCATTAACTGCATATCTCCCAACCTAGGGTTAGGGTCCCAAATGTTTTAGTCTGTCAAAATAAGCTTTGGTATCTATAATTTTTCCATCTTGGCCTTGTCTCCCATGTTGTACTCATTGAAAGAGTCAATGAATTTCCTGCAGTTCTGAAAAGGTAAGGACCCATGAGAGGCTAATATCTTAATCTAAAATTGGAGCCACTTTTCTTTGAGGTAGATGGCATATGAGTTTGATGGATATCTGTGCTGGATGGAATCCATGCACAAATCTTCCATGGTGGAAATTTGTTTGTATTTATACTGAAGTTGAATCTGCAATCTTGCATTCTCTACCTGTGTTTCCTGAAGCTGCTCTTTCAACATGGATTCTCTGAGTCTAACATCAGACAAATTCCTTCCCAACTTAGTGACCTTCTCTCCATGATCCCTATGTCATGCACACCATTTTTTGTAGAATTTTTTATCCACTGTTGAGTGCATGCTCTTTCGTGTTCCAACTGATAAAATAAGGGGACGAAAATCTTTTGAGGAATCATTATCCCCCCTTCAATAAATTTATAGTGAGAACTCAGATTTGGTTGAGGGCTAGGGTGTGAAACTGTTGATATATCTTTAGGGACAGATTTTGTGGAGGTAGGCTCCTCCTTTTTCTTCTTCTCTTCCTCCCATTTACATCTTTCCCTTCAACTTGTGCTTCTTTCTCAAATTCTTGGGCCTCTTTCCCACCCATTGGTGCCTTATATCCCTCCAAGTCTTCCTACCTTTTTTTTGGTACTGCTGGAGTTTCCTGTAGCACAGACATAGTTTCTTGTAGAAAACTTTGTTTTTCCTATAGAAAACCCTCCCTTACTTTATTTTCCTTCTTTTCAGTCTTTTGAGGGTTTGTGGGGGTTGATATATGTGTAGGGGATGCCAACCAAGATGAATGTATCCTCCAATAGGTCATAGGTTTTCTATTAGGTGAGGTGACGTCTTGAACTTTCCCTTATTTCAACCTTATCTCATCATCCTTTTTGGGTGACTCCTCAATTTTTATAGGGCTTTTAGTTGGAGTCCGTGGCTTCCCCTACCTTACCTTGGCAATCTTTCTAGTCCTAAAGTACATGTGTCTTTGTCTTCTTCTCTTGGTCTTCATTGGTATGATCAAAGTGGCTAAGGTAGCAGCCAATTCTTTCTCTATTATCTGAGGTGATATGTTGGTTTGTTGAGGAGAGGTATAAATGCCTATAATAGGGTCTAATATTTCCTCGTCACCTGCCTTCTCTTCCTTCTTTTCCTCTTCTTATTCCTCCTTTGTATCATCTCCCTCTATTTCATGTCCCTCTTTTTCTTCTTCTTTTCCTTCCTCTGTTTCTTGGGTTTCTATGTTTTCTATTTCAACATCTTCTTCTTCCTCATCTTCTCCTTCTGTCTCTTTGACCTCCCCTTCTTCTTCTTCTTCCAGTCCCCTCTCTCGACGACTAGAGGAAAATGTTTTTCCCAATTTGGGTGACTATGAAGGCTTCCCTATCCATATATATGAATGAGGACCAATCCATAAGGAGGTTCAATATGTTTAGATCATCATTCACTATCATCTTGACGAGGCCATGGTGAGCTAAGTGCTGGTACTTCCTTTCCCTCACCTTTTGGCTCATGTCCCTAATTGAGTGCAAGAGGAATTAGGGAATTCTTAGTATTTGTTCTATAGGGGGTTATCCTTTAAATATAAGTTCATTCAAAAACCTGAAGTGGTATACATAAACCACACTAAGTCCCCCCTCAGAGGAAATGAATTTCATAATGTGGAATGCTACTTCATCCCAAGGGTATGGAAGGATTTCTCTCCTCATTCCATTTTTGTCTTCAATGAATTCTTCACCTGAAAAAAATAATCTCCTTTTAGCTTAAGTGTTTGACACTGATACAGGTGGATATAGGTGGCCTCCCACCTATTCCATTTGGACCCATACCATCAATTCTTGTAGCTTTTCACTTTCAGCACAACTTAATATTTTTAGCAGGTTGTCGGTTCCTAAACTTTCGAAGCCGTTTGGAGGCCCTAATGAGCCATGTGGATATTGGTGGCCACCCACCTATTCCATTTGGACCCACACCATTAGTTCTTTTAGTTTTTTAGTTTCGGCACAACTTAATATTTTTAGTAGTTTTTTGGGTCCTGAACTTCTGGAGTCGTTTTGAGGCCCTAAACGATTTTTTTTGGGAAAACTGAGAACAACATGGGTCCATGGACCATGTTTCTCACACCAAAAGTTATACTCCTCAGATAGATATTTATAACAAGGTATAATGCGTGTCAAACGGAGATTTTATGCCAAAGTTATGTCCCCGGGAAGTTGAAACACCGATTTACCCAAACGGGGCCCATAGTTTTGGCGCTTCATCTCCTACGGTTATGTTTTTCGATGTTTAAGGTTTTGCATTGTTTCTCAACAATAAATAGGCCTTTGAGCCTCATTGTAACACAGTTCAGAGGCATATAGCCACAACATCTCTTCTCAAATATAAGCTACCATTTCCCTAGCTATTTTATTTCCATTATGTCTCTAAGCATATTTTTTATTTGATATTAATGAAATGAAGAATTATTTTCATTGCATCTCTCTATTTATGTATATTTCTGTATTTTATTATGTTCCTTCATAAATTCGGATCAGTGGTATCAGAACGGTCTTCTCTTTCTTTTCTTTTTTTTGCATGTCCCCAAAGCGGTCAGGGTATAAGGAGTTAGGGCTCAATCTGGTTGAACCCTTTCAAGGTCATCCTCGCAAACCCTGATGACCTACCATGGCGGAAGAAAAGAAAGAAGAGAGAGTAGGAGATCCTATCAAAATATTACTCCTGGAGGCCCTTGAGAAACAAAAGAGCGCGATGATGGATAACTTTGCTCAAATCCTTCAATGGCTGCCCACCTATGGTGCATCTGCATCCAACATCCACTCTGGAGGCACCACTCCCTTCAAGGTAAGGGTAAAATTTGGCATTCCTATATTTGAAGGTCGGATAGATGCAAACGCCATCGATAGATGGTTGAATTTGCTAGAAGGGTATTTTTCAGTCCATGATTTCTCTGACTGAGAAAATATTATTTTTGCACTCCTTAAAGTCGCCCCCCATGTCAAGGACTGGTGGGAAACGTACTGTGAGAAAAAGGACGAGGGGGAACCCTCCATGTTCTCGACCGCACCCACTTGGAATTCGTTTCGAGATGGCGTCAAGGAAAAATACTACCCCATGGGGAGCTATGAGGACACGTACATCCAGTGGGCCACGCTGTGGCAACAAAGGTATCAAGATGTGCACGAACTGACGAATTTCTTCCATACCCTGCACAAAAAGTTGGGTATTAAAGATTCAGAGAGACATTTGGTTCTAAAGTACCGTAGCTATCTGCATAGACACATTTAGGAGGAAATGGAGTTCCTCGACATTACATCGCTTGGCACGACATATCGCTATGCTGCCAAGATCGAGCATAAATTTAAGCAGAAGAAGCGAGACTTTGGATCTGCGAATTCGAAGCCAGGGAAAGGCACCCTCGAACCACAGAACAAGGGGCAAGTCCAAAGCGGGGCAACTCAGAAAAACACCAAAAATCCAAAGAAGGACACGGGGAAGTGGTGTGAATTTCATAACAGTCCCACTCATAGCACAAACGAGTGTCAAGCCAAACAATCATTGGTGGCCGAAATAAAGGCACCCAAATAAGATGCATGTTTTGATCCTGAGTCAGAACCAGACAGAGGCAATGACAAAGGGAAGAAGATCATTGATGTGGATCCCAGTGTCATTTTTTCCACCACCAAGATCCAGAGGGAGGATCTCGAGGATCCAAAGGAGGGGGAGCGCCTCTTCCATTCACAGATGTGGGTGAAGGGTTCTCCACTGCAATTCCTTGTCGATAGCATAAGCCAAAATAACCTCATTTCAGCAGAGGTCGTGAAGCGGCTCGGCCTACCGACCATAGCACACCCGCCGTCGTATACAATAGGGTGGCTTCATCTAGGGGGAGATCTCCACGTCCGCCAGTAGTGCTGCGTTTCATATAGTATCAGGCCATTCATGGATGAGGTATTGTGTGATGTTGCTCCTCTTGATGTAGCTGATGTATTATTGGGCCAACCATACTTGTGGAGGCGACTTGCTATGTATGAGTCTAGGCCTCGTGCTATTATTATTATTTTGGGAAATAACTTGTACAAGATACCTGAGGTAGTACTGCCTCCTGTCATCTCTTTGAATACTACAAAACAACACAGTAAGATTGTTTCCCAAACCAGGAAATTTATTTTCCTTACAACTCGCTCACAGGGAAAGAAGAATATTGTGGCCACAACCTCAAAAAAGGGCTCCCCTACACGGCTACAACATATGGAAAAAGTCATGGAGGAATACCAGGACATTTTCTCCTCACTCATAGAGGTTCCTCTACATTGTTAGGACAAGCACTCCATTGATCTGATCCCTGACGCATCGCTGCCTGATGTTTCCATACCTCATATGAATACATAGACAAAATCCACACATGTATTGTCTGAGGCTAATAAAGAAACCAAATTTACTAAACACATCCAGCATGTCCACCCGTAGGTCCATGACATCTTCGACAAATATAATACCCAGTTCAACAAAATTCTCATCTCATGGAGGATCTCAACGCAATGGGGACCATTGCTTCCTAAGGAGGGAGGAATGATTCAGGTGGATATCGGTGGCCTCCCACCTATTCCATTTGGACCCACACCATCAATTCTTGTAGCTTTTCACTTTTTGCACAACTTACAATTTTTAGTAGGTTCTCGGTTCCTGAACTTTCGGAGCCGTTTGGAGGCCCTAATGAGCCACATGGATATTGGTAGCCACACACCTATTCCATTTGGACCTGCATCATTAGTTCTTTCAGTTTTTCAGTTTCGGCACAACTTACTATTTTTAGCAGTTTTTCGGGTCCTGAACTTCTAGAGCCATTTTGAGGCCCTAAACGACGTTTTTTGGGAAAACCGGGAGAAACATGGGTGCATGTACCAATGTTGCTCACACCAAAAGTTATAATCCTTGAATAGATAATTCTAACGAGGTATGACGCGCATCAAATAGAGCTCATATGCCAAAGTTACGTCCCTGGGAAGTTGAAACACCAATTTACCCAAACTGGGCCCATAGTTTTGGCGTTAATTCATCTCCTACAGTTATGTTTTTGGATGTTTCGGGTTTTGCATTATTTTTCAACAATAAATAGGCCTTCGACTCTCATTATAACACAGTTCAGAGGCATGTAGCCACCACATCTCTTCTCAGATATAAGCTACCATCGCCCTAGCTATTTTATTTCCATTATGTCTATAGGAATATTTCTGTTATTTGATATTAATGAAATGAAGCATTATTTCCGCTGCATCTCTGTGTTTATGTATATTTCTATATTTTAGTGCATTCCTGCATAAATATGGATCAGACACCCTATCTTCCCTATTCCACATGATTCCTAGGGGAAAAGTGGTGATTCTTCTAACTAAACTAGGTGTAATTGTGATAGCTAGGCCTCTAACCACAGTTGCGGCCCTATCATCTATTTGTGACTGCAAGGCCATTGCAAATTCTTGAGATATCTCCTCATCAAAGCCTTTGAGGAGCTCGAAGAAACCTAACCATTGATGGTCCATGAAAATATCCACCACTTGCGGGTGCAATCTTATCATTTTGATATATGTGGACTCCCTTCTGTTAAATCCTCCTCCCATTTTATGTTTATGTTAGGAAAGTGGTTTAATGATTTATTCTGAGAGTTATTGGTGAAGCATGGCCTTATAGATTATAGTTTTTTAATAAACTCAGGCCACCTTGATTCAACCTCTTAATTCCCGAATTGTTGTTGACTATGTATAAATTTCATGGAAAATTCACAACTTTAGGGAGTGGCAACCACTTACCTCTGAATTCTAGTGTTTTTTTTGCTTGGGAGATGGTGGTATTAGGACTTAATACCACCTATGAGTGGCTCTTCTTTGCACTTTTTCTCATTGTTGAACCTTCTATGAATTTTCCTATAACATCCATAGTTTCCTATAGCACGGGGTTTGCATGCGGACTCGGTCTTGGTGCTACATTCTTTGATGGCTCCTCTCACTTTCCTTCCTCCAACTTCTCTCAAAATGCTAAATGAAATGAGAAGAATGAGCCAAAATTTTCCTCTATGGAAACTTAACCAAATTTGGAGTGGAGTGATGACTTGGACTGTGGCATGATATTTCTTCTTCTAGACCATTGGTCCCAATCCAATTAATCATTGCCTCTACCTCATAATCACCTCCATCTCCTTGTGAACTCCCCCCACCTTTCCGCCTTTTTAATCTCTAGTTCTTGACATTAATTCATTTTGGTCAACATGAGTGCATAGAGAGAGGGTGAAGGGCCATACTTGAGCCTACCTATTGCTGAGGAGTTGCAGACATCATTTGATGCAGGGAGGTAGAGTTTGGTGATAGCCATGATCTCTTTTCCTTTTGTTGTGTTTTTTTATACATTTTCTGAGTGAGCAGCTTATTTCTGAGGGAACTACTTAACCTTTTTATTTGATTTTTCTTTTTTCAAGTGTTGCATGGAGGTCCTATGGTGATCTTGCTGGTGTGATCATCCTCCTCGAGTCTACTGGGGGTCCTTTGAATCAATTTCCATCTATTTATTCTCACTTTTTGACCTTGTTGTGCCATGTATATGATTTATACAAGAATTCATAAGGAGGTTAGGGATGGAGTTATGGAGTGAGTGGAATGATGAAGAGGTGAGGGTAGAGGTTCCATGTCTAGATATATGTAACCTAGTTGCTAGTGGTGAAAAAAATGGTTTAGAGAGTAAGTAATTATGCATGGAGTGGAGTGAAGGTTAGGAGTGTTAGGTATAGGAAAAAAAATCCATTTTCATGATTTTATTGAATTTTAGATGCCCTTGAAAAATTTTCCTTTCTCACAGATGAGTTTCCTATAACAGTTACAGGGTTTCATGTAGCATTACAGGAAATCTTGTAGTAGCTAGTACATCCTATAACAATTACAGATAGGAGAAAAAAATGGTTTTTTTCCTTACTTGAAGGGAGAAATGGGTGTATGGATGCATGCTATAGTTTCTTATGGAGAGGGTAGGCAGAGGAGAGAGAGGATATAGGAAGAAAAATTCTCCTCTATGTCTAAAAATGCCTTTAATCAACAACCTGCAAATCAGAAATAAGTGAGTGCATAGGTGTGATCTTTCTTTTTCTTTTTTCTTTTCTTTTTTCCTTTTGTATTTTCCCCCTTTTTTTTGAGGACAGGTGGGCTGCTTCCACAGAGGTTTTCAACCCACAAGCTTGCCTTGGGTTCCTCAAGGAGGTTTTCACCCAAGGATATTTTATTTCTTTGTTTTTTCCTTTCTCTACTCCAGGACTGCCTCATGGAGGGTTTTAACCATGGAGTTGGCCTTGGGCACCTCAGAAAGGTTTTCACCCATGCCTATTTATTCTTAATTTTTATTTTCTTTTTTCTAGGAGGGGGAGGTGATGAAAACTATGGAGAGTCCAATGACATACACCTCCATGTTTGTGGAATTTATAAAATCAGCCCTAGATAGAGGCTTCTTGTATAATTTGAGCTTGTACCCATTGCCAAGTAGGGAAATACCCTCCTCATCTATGGTTCTGATCTGGACCACGCCATTATCATATCATTTTTCCACTTTGTAAGGTCCCATCCATCTTGTAATTAAGCTACCTTTGAATTCCTTGAACCTTGAGTCATAGAGTAGCGCCTAGTCTCCTTCTTGAAAGGTATTTTTGTTAATGTGCCTATCATGCCAAACCTTCCTTTGCAGCTGAATCACTTCTGTGTGATGGAGTGCTTGCATTTTGAACTCATCCAAACCATTTAACTGCAACAACCTTTCTTGTTGGGCCTTTATGATATCTAGGTATAACTCAACTTCCATCCTCAAGGTGCTGTATTCAAACTCAATGGAAAGCAGATTTTTCTTACCATAGACTAAGTCATAAAGAGTGAACCCTGTGATTGTCTTCCAAGTGGTATTGTAGGCCCAAGTGGCTTCCACCAATCTGTCTACCCAATCTTTCCTATTGCTGCTCCCAACCTTAGTGAGGATATTTTGCAAGGCTCTATTTGTCACTTTCACCTGTCCATTTGCTTGAGGATGGTAGGTAGTGGAAGTATTATGCTTGATCTTGTGCCACCTCAAAATATTTTCAATGGGATGAGATGTAAATTGAGCCCCTTGGTCAGTGACTACCTCTCTGGAGTATCCAAACTTGTAGAACACATTCTCTCTCATAAACTCTGCTACTTTCTCCTTTGTTGCCACCTTTACACCCTTGTTTCAGCCCACTTGGTGAGGTAGTCAGTGCAAACTATGATATACCTCTTCTACCTTGAAGGTGTATCAATGGGTTGAATGAAGTCTGTTCACCATTTGTCAAATGGGTCTAGAGCCACCTAGGGGTATAGAGGCATTTCATCCCTCTCTGTAGGTTTCCCCATCCTTTGGAACTAGTCACATCTACTAGTGTATCTCCAGGCATCTTGGTGGAGGGTAGGCCAATAATAACCTACCTGCAAAGCTTTGAAGGCTATTATTTTTGCAGCAAAGTGGCATCCACAAGGACTATCATGACATGTCGAGAGGATGTAAAAAAATTCTTCCTCCCTCACATAACTTCTGATAATTTGGTCAGGGCCCAGCGTGAAGATATTTCCACCAATCCAAGTGAAAGGGGCACTTTTTCTGATGATCTTGATCTTCTCCCAGGATGAGAGGTTTGGAGGGAATTTTTTAGCAACCAGGTATTTAGCTGTGTCAGAAAACCATGGAGAGAGTGTTAAGGTAGAAAATAGGTGTTCATCCAGAAGCTGGTCATCCACCATTCCTTCCTCATCTGCAGGTAGATTTAGTCTAGTTAAAACATATGAAACAACATTATCCTTCCCTGGTTTATCAACAATTGTCAAGTCAAACTACTGTAATAAAAAAAACCATCTAATTATTCTAGCATTAACATCAGGTTTATTCATTAAGTACTCAATGACTGCATGGTTAGTGTGTATAAAGGTCTGATAACCAATGGTATAATGTTTAAATTTCTTTACAGCATGGACAATGGCTAACAGTTCCTTTTTTGTGACAATATAGTTGAGTTCAGCCTTGCACAAATTCTTTCCAATGAGATATATGGCATAGGGTAATTTTTTCTTCTGAATGCCCCAAAGATGCCCCCACAACTTTGTCTGATGCATCTGTGTGGATGTGGAAATGAAGAGCCCAATTTGGACCTCGTAGAATGGGGGAAGTAGTTAAATTTTCCTTAATGAGGTCAAAATATTTTTTTGACAAAGAATGGACCAAATAAATTCATAATCTTTGGCCAACAAACCAAATAATGGCACCAATTTGCTGAAGTCTTTGATGAACCTTCTATAGTATCCAGCTAAGCCTTGCAAACTTATGACATCTATATGCTTTTGAGGAGCAGACAAAATTTGTATTATGGTGATTTTGTTTGGGTCCACTTGTATTCCTGCTTGTGATATTGAGTTTCCCAATACTACTCCTGGTCTTTTTAAGAATTCACAATTTTCTAGACTTAGGGAGAGGTGCATCTCAATGCACCTTCTTAGCACCTTTTCCAAATTGGAGAGAGCTTCTTGGAAGTGTGATGGGCCTCTAAATTAGACATAAATTAAGGCCCATCTAACCTTTATTAGGCACATAAAAGATATACTAAATCTCTCCTTCTACACTAAATAATGCATTTTTATGCTTTAATATGTTCTTAGGAAGGTTTAGAGATAATGGCATATTTGTGCCTAATATTATATACTTTTGAAGGATATTGTGAGAATATTGGGAAGATTATGAACATTTGGAGGAGATAATTTAGGGAATTTCTCCCTACTACTGAAGGATCAATATTGGAGAATAAAGGAACAAAATATCATGAGATAATTGAGAAATTCTAGAGAGATACTGTAACTCCGAAGATTGAGAAAATATAGGATTGTGTTCCCTGTCATTTACTGCAAAGTCCTAGTGTTGGGAACCAGATCCACTATCTGAGGGATTTTGGAGGGTAAAGAGTCTTCCTTTCAAGGAGAATGCTTCCTAATCATTTTTTATAAGTACCAATTTGAATTGGCCTCGCATATTCTTTAGTCTTAATATGGAGAAAACTTGTTTTCTAGTAGCTCCACTTTCTTTTTTTGCAGGGATGTACTTGGATTGATTCAATAATGAAGATTGGTGCCATTTTAAGCTTCTAAGGCTTGGTTTATTCCATAGGACTCTCAGTCCTTGGGCTTGGCCATCCCAGGAGCCTTAGAGCCCTCTTGCACCGTTTCTTTATGTTATTTTCACTACTTATTTACATATATCTCTTATTTCTATATTTAGTATTGTTTATTTTCTTTCTCTAGGATTGAGTTAAATGGTTTAAGTGAGTTCTTTGGCAGGTTTTTTTCAGGTTCAAAAGCATTATTAATTATTATAATAACTTTGGAAGTTCATCTTAATCATTAAGCTACTTGGATTTGGTTACTAGTTCACGAATACAATATTTTTGGAAATGCCTTATAGCAAAATAGTAGTACTTTTATGATATTTTTTAGAAGGGGTTAATTAGATCCATTTAACTTGATTCCACTTGTTTTAGGTCACAATAATGTTAAATTTTAGAAAAAAATTCACCCCATTTCATTTTCACTTCATTATGTTAGGAATTTGATAGATTAACTAGCTCACTACTTCTTGAATTTCTATATTTTAGAGTAGTAATTTTCTGTTATTTTTTAGCATGTGTGAACAGAGGTATTTTGGAGTGATTCCACTTGCAATGGAGACCTAAGACATCGTACTTAATAAAAAAAAATTCTCATCCCATTTTCATTTGATTTACTTAGTCATTCAGTGAGTTATTTCCAAAACAGACTTGCCTATAGCAAAAACAATGTTGCATGTAGCACTCTTGTAGCATGTGTAAAATCGACCATATTTTCTCCCAAATGTTGGTTTTTGTCTCTTAGGCTTGAACCATGACCCATAGGATCTAAATACATGATTCAGGAAGAATAAACACCACTTAAGACATTCATTTTCGCAAATTATATTAGGTATTTTTATTTGAATTCATGCTCTTAGGATTTCAATTACAAATTGTTGTTCTTTCCTAGGATTAATTTCTTTTCAAAGCAACACCTCCATTTATGAAATTAGTTTAGGCCTTGACTTCATGACATTCCCTCCATTACATCAACTCAACCAAATAAGGACACATTATATACTGCACACATCGTGCCTATACCTCTTAAGTTTGTACAAACCCTGGGTTGATAATTAAAGTTGGTAGCTTCGGTAGTTGCAACATTCTTGTTGCAATATTGAGGCTCATCGCTTTTTGGTGCCGTTGCTAGAGAGGTGTCAAAGTATGCATTGTTTTATTACCTAGTTGATTCATTTCTTTTCTTTCTTGAAAAAAAAAAACAAATTTTTTGCATTAGGCATATTTCATTTCAAAACAGAGAATTGTATTGCATTAGCATTCTTATTCAAAAAAATTAAAAATACTTCTCCAACACCAACCCCCCCCCCCCACATTTGATCATGTGGTGCAATAATAACCACATCACCATCTACGTTTGTGGGTAGAAGAAGAAGATATGGAAATGAAGGTAGAAGAAATGGATGGAGATGATGAAAATGAAGAAGATCATATTGGGTTTCCCATTCAAGATATTGATAGTAGCGTGCATATGAAGAGCATCCCTCCATATTTCCTTCCCAACTTCCATGGTATGAGGTCAGAGGATCCGGAAACCTTTCTCTTTGAATTTTAAATACTTTGTAGATATTATGGCTACTTATCACAAACTCAAAAATTGATATTGTTTCCTACAATATTGAAGGATAGACCTCCTAAATGGTTCATGAGTTTAGGTACTTATTCAATAAGGTCACAGAATGATACGAAAATTATATTTCTAGAAAAATATAAATACCATGATCTTAAGGAAGAAATATTTAGAATGAATCAAAAACAAGATGAGAGCCTCGAAGACCTAATAGAGATGTTCATGTATAATGTTAAGATAGAAAAATTACATCATTTAGGATTTGACACACTAAAAACCCTCTTACTTAGAACAATTAGGGATGAGTGGATTGATCTCCTTGATCTCATGAGTAAAGGAGATGTATACCAATTATCATTTAAAGAAATTTGTGAAATATTAAAGCGCATATCAAGAGGAAGGGCAAGAGTAAGTAAATCAACATCAACATTGATAAGTCAAGATGAACTTGGAAATTTGCTTGATAACTTTAAAACAGAAATTATTAGTAATATAAGTGAACAAGTAGAGATATTAAGAATTCAAAATGAGAAAAAAGAAGATGTTGACATTTCTCCATGCAGAATAATGCTTATAATATTGTCCATCATTACCAAGGTTTAAGGAAGTTTACCAAGAAGACAATGGAGCAAGTCAATCACCACAGAAGCTATGTTATGTAGCTCCCAGAAGTCCATGGAAGCCTAGTAAACTTGATATGATGCAAGGACCTACTTCACAATTTCAAAATTATTCTCAAAATAATTAGGACACACTCCCTCCTTGGCAACCTTGGGCATATCAACTCCAAAAAAAATCTTGGCAACAAGGTTGGGAATGACCTTATGGGAAAAATCAACAATATCCTCAATATTTTCCTCAATATCCTCCATACCCAACTCCATGATATCCCTACCATCATCCTCCACCACAACCACAACGTCAACCACATCCATATCATAGATCCACTCCCACTCAACTACCTCTACCACCATTTACAAACCCACACAATGAAGTATCTCATCCCACTTACAATGTTGAGGTACAATACTACCAAACATATCCTCTTGATATAAATGGTATTCATCTTAGTTTAAGAAAGGTATTGAAAAAAATAAATTTTCTTGATTTCATTGAAGGAAAACATCTAGAAGAAGAAGATTCAAGTGAGGAGATGAAAGAATCACGGGTTGCACTTGATGAAGAGCAGATATCAAAATCAGATATTGAGAAAGTTCCCTCATGTTTACCATCATTTTTGTAATATTCCTAATTAGCCCAAGCTAATAGGAATATTCAATTTTGTTTTACTTTTCTGTTTCATGAATAAATGTGTAAGGAAGGACAATAAAAACTCCTAAAACAGTGAATAAATCAATGCCACATGTGAACAAAGATAAATCTAGGCTATCTTAATAAAACATCCTTATGTGTGAAAGGGATTGAGCTATTTGAATGGGTCAACCATGACCAAATCAACAATGTTGTTTAGAAGAAGTGATCCTCATTAATGAACAACACAATTTTAGTTGGAGGCTACACATGTGAAAGAAGCTAAATCATTGAGATGGTTTAGGGTTTTGCAAGATATCAATCTTATAAAAGGAAGAGAAGGACAACAAGAGAAGGGTTGTTGAAGACCATATTATTTATGAAGATATTGTCTATTTAGACATTTCTTATTCTCTTGGCTGTTTAGCAGAGAATAGTGCTGTTTAGCACTGGGTGTTCCTGAGCGGGAATCCCACCTCTTCCATTGAGGAGCTCTTGGAGGAGTCTTGCATTTATTGTCCACTATCAGGCATTTGGCCAAGCTCTTCTTCCAACTACAATGCAGATCCTGTTGACGGTTTGGTTGTCTTTGTAAGCTGCAGCAAGTTGAGGCTAGATCCACACAGATATAGGCCATTCTAGTGCCTCTTTTCAGTGGGAGAGTCTTCTATCCCCCTGGCAAGAGAGTATTGGATGATGGGAGGACATTTTCAGATCTTGGCTTGAGGCCAAAAATTTTTTTAGAGCCTACAGCGCAGTCCATCTTCCAGAACTGCATTATTTGGAAGTGAGAAAGTTGCAGGGTGTTTTTGGCATATTTTGGGAGAAAGATATCAAGTGTTGGGAATCTACCCTTCACTGTGGTGATCCGTGGATTAAAGATCTTATCCATATTACATTCAGATCTGATCTGAATACTGATGTATTTTCTTCAGAAATTTTGAATCATTCTGCATATCTATTGCATTAGATCTCACATCTACTCTATGTACTTCACTTTTTGCTGAAAACCCCAAGGGAGATTTGTAAAGGAGCCTTTCTAGTGTACAGATCTGATATGGATCTAAATTTTTGTACACAGATATGCTCTAGATCTAAAGTGTAATATAATTTTGTTCCAACCAATAAAAATTACGTTGTCAAGCTTGTTCAATCATTTTCCATCGTTGGAGCACCTCATTCTTGAGGATTTCTTCATGTAAATTCTTCTATTTTCTATTCTACAATGTATGGGATTCAATATAACTCTGATTTTATATTATAAATAACATTATTGAGCCTCCATATTGGCCTCCTACATGTATTTTGCTGAACTACGTTATTTCTGAGTAGTATTGTTTAGTACTGTTGCTTGTTCCCATTTTGGGATATTACAGTGGTATTGGAGAAACATCTTGGCACAGCTTGTGATTTTCTTGAAAAGCCAATATGCCTTTAGAAGAAGAAGAGTCTCTTACTGATAGAGAGAAGAGGTATCTGAAAAGAAGGCAGAAGAAATGTGATTACACATAAGACAAAGGAGACAAGGGTCAAACCCATTTATCTGGAAGAATGAAATGGCAAGAGTTCTCAAAAAATCTGTTCCAAACTATGCATGAGATGAAGAGTGAAATCAGGGGAATGAGGAATGAAAGACATGCATATATTTTGGAGATGTTTTCACGTGAAGGAAGCCCCAATTCTTCATATGATGTGTGTGAGCATTCTGCCACACAATCAGATCTACAACGTTGTAGCATGCCTACATTCCTAGCAAGAGAAGAAGTAGAAGAGGAGACACCAGAAGAGGAGACTCTTGGTGACTATCTCCAAGAATACAAATCTCAGTCTAAAAGGTTCAAAGAGCATCTAAGATTCCCAGAGTTTTTTCAACTCAAAGAAGAAAGAAGATCCAGCAGAAACATGAGAAGAAGAGGGTGCATGCATCACATCTTGGGTAGAAATTTTCTACCTACATTTTATGGATCACCTGAGAGCTCAGCCAAGTCTTGGGTAAAGAAGCTAGACACATATTTTTAGCTGCATCAAGTCTCAGAAGAAGAAGCCATAAGAGTGGCAACGCTGCACCTCCAAGGTAAGGCTTATGAATGGTGGTTATTTGAATCTTCTTCATTAAGAAATATAAACATCTCTACTTATGCAAAGTTCACTAGGAGGTTAGTGAAAAGGTTTGATGTAGAGCCATCTTAAACTCCTTGGGGTAAGCAAACTACACCCAAGAATTTAGAATCTTTGCATAAGATGGAAGGATCCATGAAGATAAATCCATTTCAGAACATTTTTGAAAGGGTTAAAGATCCGCTACATGATTTTCCAAGGGAAAAGGCCCCACTTCAACAAGAACATTCTTCTCAAGAGGAAGGCATGATTGTTCCTTTTCAAAGAAGATATCAAGAGAAAGGATCTCCTATTGATGAGGCATGCTCCATTGATGACATGGAGAAGGAAGAAGAACTGAAAAGTTCCTCCAACACTGTGACAGTAGGAGGAGATCTATTTTTGTTGAGATATGGAGAGGAAGCCATTGCTTCCACTAAGAGGGATCTTGTATCTTTGCAAGAAGGCCCCAAGGATCTTACACATGAAGAGAATGAGCAACATGTGCCTATGATGATAGACAAGGAGACAAAACAATGGAGGGAATGTGTTCCAACATGGCATTCAGTTTTGGGAACACACACTATGACAGATCAATCCTTTGTGATCAAGACTCTTGACACCGAGGAGATGATGGGTGTTCATGAGTTGACTACATCTAAAGGGAGCACCTTAGACTGTGAGATCTTGTAGAAGGTGGGTGAAGAAGAGAATATGAAGGATCACAACGCTGATATTATGGGAGGTGATCCTCTATTACATGGAGAAGAATATGGGGAAATTTCTCCAATCAAAAGCACTCTTTTTTCCACAAGAGTGATGCCCCATTACTATGAGACTTCCACACAAAATTCAAAGATAGATTTGTGTAGTGGAAGTAACCATAAGATGTTCCCATCTATTTTTCACATGGAAATGAGCCATGAGAAATCATTATCTTGTGGCATACCACCGAGGAGGCCACTTGATTCAAATTTGGTGAAATATGTTTCATGCATTGAAGCTCCTTTCATAGATCCAAGGAAGGAGGGAGCACTAGAAGACCACACTACAACACTGAGAGTATGGGGAAGGCTCAAGGAAAGGGAAAGTATTCTTCCCTTAACATCATTATCCATTCTCTCATATCATACTGCGCTGAGAAAATATGTTGCAAGGAGGAAGAATGACACCATCATGGAGCAAGGAAGGCAATCCTTGAATCAGAAGACAAGCTTGTTGAGGGAGAACTCTTCCATACATAAGGAGAGATGGTGGTCACACATGCATAATTTGGCAAAACCAAAGAGGTTTTGGATAGATGATAGCCTTCCATGGAAGACTAACTTCCAAGAACTTCCACTTTCTTTTGAACATGTGCATGTGCAAGGAGGGCAACAAGGAAGGAATGACAACCTTTCACCTTATACCTTTGGCATGGGAGATGTCAAGGAGGAGAAAAATGGGAGGCATGACCTTCCAACATACACCTTTGACATAGGGAATGTCAAGGAGGAGAGCAGAAACATGGAAGACACTTCACATGACGCATTATCAATGCTGTCATTGTTGGGAAAATTAGATCCATACTGGAAATCCCAACTGCTGGTGGAATATTCCAAGGATCTTCACACTTGCATGATTCTTGATGACTTGCTACATGATGAGAGCTATTCAATCCTAGATGGAGTCATCTATAATAATGGTAGGATCTTCTTGTCTAGAAGTTACTACAAAGGGCTTATGAAGAGTTCTATTTCAGCCACACATATTATATGAAGCTCAATAGCATCATCTTGAGGGGATAATATTGGGAGGGCTTTGAAAGAGAGCTATATCAGCATTGTCAAAGATGCATGAACCTTGTGGAGTTGGAGCAACAACATGACTCTAAGGAAGAGTTAAATCATCCCTCTCTTTCTCTCTTTGAGGAAGAAGATAGATCTATGCACCACTCCATTGATAGGAGGAGGATTATTGGTGAAGAGCATGCTCTTGTTACACATGTTTTGTATTTTGATTTCATGCATTCTTCCACCATGTTTTTTCAGGCCATGACTCTAAGGAGGAGTATTGTATCTTGTAGGCATCATGGCCAATATTGGGCCATAAATATTTCTGAATTTGGCCACTCCCTTGAAATTAAAAGGGAGATTTTGCTACATGATGGGTGCTTCCCTAAGGCACCAAACATATCTCACACTTTCAACTATGGTGAGATGGTGTGTGTTGTGAAACCATCTCCAAAAAGAGAAGAAAAGAGATATCAACGCCTTAGAAATAAGCCACTTCGAGGGGGTAACCTCCAATACATTACATGAATGAAAAATTCCTAGATGATACAAATGACCAAAACCTCCTTCTATATATAGGAGTCCATGGGGCCACAATATAATCCTAGTGAGGCCACAATGTAATTCTAGCTGACCTAACAATAATAATGTAAGGGCACAATAATAACAATATGGGGGTTACATGGGTACAACAATAACAATAACAGGGGCTACATTAACATAATAAGGGACTACACTATTAATATAGGGACTTAACATGCCCCTCTCCTTCAAACAAGTGTTGTCCTCAACGCTTGATTATTTCTTGATGCTCCTGTATAAAATTCTCATTCTCCCATGTGAAATCTTCTACAGGAAAGTTCTTCCACTTGCTAAGATACTCTAAAGTTGATCATACTTGTCGAGTTCTTGTTTCTGTGACTGCTTCAGAACTTATTTCGATGTGATGTTGATCTTCCTGTTGTTTCATTAGATTCTCCACCAAAGTTTGGTTATCCTTTGAGAGTTGGAGAACTTGTTGTTGATGCTCGATGTGATCTTCCACTAATTTATCATCCATATTAGCTATTATTTGATCCTTCAAACCATCCAACTTAGCCTCCATTTCTGCTTTTAAACCATCTATGTCATCTTCGGTTGCTCTTCGTAAGATCTAAATTTGTTGCACTTGGTACCGTAATTTTGATATCTCATACTGCAATTCTTCCTCTTCATGCGCCATATTATAGCTTTTTGAGGGCTTAATGGGTGTTGAATTATTTTTAGGGGCCATTTTAGAATCTAATACTAATATATATTCTACAATATTCCCTTGGAATCAATTCAACTTGATTCTTCAAACAAGACTTATGCAATTTGGGAAAAAAATACACACCTTTTACTTTCTTTTGAGGAGCTCTATATTGAAATTGAATTATCTCTGTAATTATAGATCCTCAATAATTGAAATTTAGCCTTGTAGTAGTGCTTTGAAGCTTCTTTCAAATGTCACAGGTCTGACCTAATTTGGATTCTTCAAGGCAAATTTATGTCCAATCTTCCACAATGACCCAATTATGGACTGGTTCAGTAGAGCGAACTTGTACGACTTGCCACGTGTCACTGTTTTCTCCTTTGGCTTTGAAATTGATAGACTAAAAACTACATTCCGTGTACTTATATCCAATTTTTACAGCATTCCAATCTGATTCTCAGAGAGAGAGCTATGAATATTTTCCCACGATCACCTCTTTGAGATGAAATTCAGAAGCCTCAAAAAGCCCTAACTTCCATAGATCATATCTCAGAAAATATTGCGAACCAATATCTGAAATTGTGTGACAATGTTCCTTAGGATTGAGGCTTCACACTCTAAAAATTTCATCTTCTAAACCTTTGTAGAAAAATAGTTATTACGAAAATACCACGATGACCTGTTTAGGTTAAATTCAGGAGCTTGCAAAATGACCTAACTTGCACAGATCATATCTCCGAAAATATTGTGAACCAAGCTCTAAAATCTTGCGACGATGTTCCTTAGGATTTTGGCTTCGCACTCTGAAAATTTCAGATTTTGAACCTTCGTAGAAGCAAAGTTATAGTGAAAATTCCACAATGACCTGTTTGGAGCATCGAAACCCTAGAATCTCAAAGCTTTGATACCAAATGTTGTGAAACCAGCTCCAAAAAGAGAAGAAAAGAGATATCAATGCCTTAGAAATAAGCCACTTCGAGGGGGAAACCTCCACTACATTACATGAATGAACAATTCTTGGATGATACAAATGACCAAAACCTCCTTCTATATATAGGAGTCCATGGGGCCACAATATAATCCTAGTGAGGCCACAATGTAATCCTAGCCGACCTAACAATAATAATGTAAGGGCACACTAATAACAATATGGGGGTTACAGGGGTACAACAATAATAATAAGGGGGGCTACACTAACATAATAAGGGACTGCACTATTAATATAGGGACTTAACAGTGTGGGCAGCAAGTAAGTGGTGGGAAAACCACTTACCACATCTAGATCTAATACAGACAGGAGATGCTCTGCGCTGGTTCCACATGTGGGACTATGACCCACCTCCATATGCAGAAATTTATGTTTGTATGTACATTCTTTTCATCCCCTATTTTGATGATGTACTTGTACTTTTTATGGGGATGTATGGAGGAAGGAGGGAAGGCATGCATGTGCCCTGTGGAATGGCTACTCTCCATGTGCTTTATGTTTCATATTTCAAAGAGAGAATTGGGCAAACCATGTTTGTTTCATGTGATCTATTTTCTCCTTATGGGATGATCTATTTGCATCTCATGAGAACTTTGGAGGAGCAAGTCATGGTTGGATGGTTTGGTGAACACTTGGCTTATGGAGGAAGCTTAACTCATATTGGTGTCACCAAGGGAGGAGGAGAAGTGTTGCAAAACTCACCTTATCAGTTGCTTGAGGACAAGAAACATTTTGGAGGGGAGGATTGTAATATTCCTATTAGCTTTGGCTAATTAGCCCAAGCTAATAGGAATATTCAATTTTGTTTTACTTTTCTGTTTCATGAATAAATGTGTAAGGGAGGACAATAAAAACTCCTAAAATAGAGAATAAATCAATCCCACATGTGAACAAAGATAAATCTGGACTATCTTAATAAAACACCCTTATGTGTGAAAGGGATGGAGCTATGTGATTGGTTCAACCATGACAAAATCAACAACGTTGTCTAGAATAAGCGATCCTCATTGATGAAAAACTCAGTTTTAGTTGGAGGCTACACATGTGAAAGAAGCTAAATCATTGAGATGGTTTAGGGTTTCACAATATCTCAATCTTATAAAAGGAAGAGAAGGACAACAAGAGAAGGGTTATTGAAGACCATATTATTTTTGAAGATATTGTCTATTTAGACATTTCTTATTCTCTTGGCTGTTTAGTAGGGAATAGTGCTGTTTAGCACTGGGTGTTTCTGAGCGGGAATCCCACCTCTTCCATTGAGTATCTCTTGGAGGAGTCTTGCATTTCTTGTCCACTATCAGGAATTTGGACAAGATCTTCTTCCAACTAAAATGAAGATCCTGTTGAGGGTTTGGTTGTCTTTGTAAGCTGCAGCAGGTGGAGGCTAGATCTACACATATCTAGGCCATTCTAGTGCCTATTTTTAGTGGGAGAGTCTTCTATCCCCCTAGAAAGAGAGTATTGGATGATTGGAGCATGGTTTTTTATGAGGCCAAACCATGTTCTAGAGCCTACAGTGCAGTCCATCTTCCATAACTATGTTATTTGCAAGTGAGAAAGTTGCAGGGTGTTTTTGGCATATTTTGGGAGAAAGATCTCTAGTGTTGGGAATCTGCCCTTCACTGTGGTGATTCGTGGATTAAAGATCTAATCCATGTTACATTCAGATATGATCTGAATACTGATGTATTTTTTTCAAAAATTCTGAATCATTCTACAGATCTGCTGCATTAGATCTTAGATCTACTCCATGTACTTCACTTTTTGCTGAAAACCCCGGGGGGCATTTGTAAAGGAGCCTTTCTAGTGTACATATCTGATATGGATCTAAATTTTTGTACATAGATCTGCTCTAGATTTGAAGTGTAATATACTGCTATTCTAGCCATTAAAAATAACGTTGTTAAGTTTGTTCAATCATTTTCTATGGTTGCAACACCTCATTCTTGAGGATTTCTTCATGTAAATTATTCTATTTTTTGTTCTATAATGTATGGGCTTCAATATAACTCTCATTTAATATTATAAATGACATTATTGAGCCTCCATATTGGCCTCCTAGATGTATTTGGCTGAACTGCATTATTTCTGAGCAGTATTGTTTAGTACTGTTGCTTGTTCCCATTTTGGGATATTACAATTTCCTCCATGTGTTCAAGAGAATAATAAAAAAAAAAGTGGAATAATTAAATTTAATGGTATAATAAGACATGAATAATGTTCCCATTGAGCAAAAAAACTAAGGGCATCAAAGCTACATTGAAATATGGTTTCATACAATCATTAAGTTGCAACAACACACTCTTCTTCAGCAGTACTTGATACAATCTTAGTCAAAGAAATTCATCTCGCATATTTAGGTACATGTCAACATGTATTTAAAGTTTACACATGATTTTATCTATCATATTGATGTGCACATGGCTCCATTTGAAGTATTCCTATACTTGAAAGAGATTTTGTTTTTTTCAAGTAAAGTAGGATAGAAAAAACTAAAAGAATGGAAAAAGAGAAAAAGAAGGAAAAATAATAAAATCTCAGGTGAAAATTTATTTTGAGATGCCTGAGATTGGCTCATTGATTGAAAACCTCCATGAGGTGGTCAATGGGTTGGAAAAAAAGACAAAAAAAGAGAAAAATAAAAGATCCTAGGTGAAAAACTCCTTTGAGGCGCCTAGGTAGACCTACTAGTTGAAAACCTCATTGAAGCAGCTAGTAGACCTAAACAAAAAAAAGGGAAAAAGTGAAAAAATGAAAAGAAAACAAATTTATTTTCTCAATGTATCTCTCTCTAATGAATACAGGTGCTCTCCAACCTTTGCAAGCAGTAAAAAAAAATTGGCACCAAAAGAAAAAGTTGGTCAAAACCCTAGTCAAAGGAAGTTAAACTTAGACTTCCTCCTCCTTTGCTCAAATGCTCCAAAAGGGCCTAGGCCATTCCAATCCATCACTCTCATCCATTTCCAACATCCACCCATCATTTCCAAGCTTTTATCATTCATTTTCATCATCATCCTAAAATGCTACAGGAAACCCTGTTTCTACTACACGAAACTCCTAGTTTTTAGTAGATTTTTTATTTTTTATTTTTATTATATCTCAAAAACCGTGCATCCATTTTCCGAAAAATTTCATGGAGAGATGCATATAGATGATGGTAACATGCTCAAGAAATTTCAGCACATTCTGGTGCACAGTTTGTGAGAAATCAACCTCCATCACCTAAAAAAATGTTTACATTTTCTATAGATTTGTGCATCCAGTGGCCGATATTTTCTTATGGAGAGGTGCACATGGATGATAGTAATATTATAAAAAAATTTCAGGTCAATCCAATCTACTGTTTGAGAGCTATACCTAAAACAAGTCTGCTACAAAGGGGTTGTCCTGAAATAGCTTTTAGCAGAAAATTGTTTTTATTATATCTCAAAAACCGTGCATAGATTTTCTAAGTTGTTTTAGGGGAAGATGTAATATCCCAAAATGGGAACATGCAGCAATACTAAATATTCATGCATTAAAATAACACAGTTCATCTAAAATATAGCAGGAGGCCAATAAAAATGTTCTTCAATAGTATTTACAACAACAATATAGATGTATAATGAGGCCCATAAGATGCATAGCTGGAAATACAAGACATAAACAGAAGAAATTCCCTCAAAAGAGGTGGTGCAACCACATGAATGGACTGAAAATTTCTTGACATCGTTATTTTATTAGGTTGCAAACTGCTGTTGATTACATATCAGATATAGAGCAGATCTGTGCATAAAAATTCAAATCCATGCACTAGAAAGGCTCCTCTTTCAGATCCCCTTGTGGTTTTGAGCATTACACCAAGTATAAGTAGTAGATTTGAGATCTAAGAATGTAGATCTGTAAAAATATTCAGAGATTAAAAATTATTTAGAAACATGCATATCAGATCTGAAATGTACAATGTGTAGATATCCTCCATTGAATCTCAAAGTGAAGGGCAGATCCCCCAACATTTAGAAACTAGCTCTCCAAATGGTGCACCCAAACTCCCTGCAGCAATTCCTACAAGAATAACACAAATCTGGAATAGAAACTGCACTGTAGGGTATAGATAACAGTTGGCCACATGCCAAGATCAAGAAACGATGCCCATTCACTCCAATACACTTCCTCCAATAGAGCAGAAGACTACTCCACTGAAAAAGGACATTGAAATGTCTTAGATATGAATAGATCTAACCTCCACTTGCTGCAGCTTGCAAAGACAACCAAACCCTCAACAGGATTTGAGTTGTAGTTGAAAGGAGAAGGTTGGCCTCAAGCCAGATAGTGGAATATGCAATACAAGACTCTCCCAAGAGCTACTCAATGGGAAGAGGTGGAATTCCTAAATAGGAGATCCCAATGCTAAACAACATTTTCAATCTAGGCTAAACAGCCAAAGAAAGCTATATGGTCTAAACAGACAATATATCAATATATCATATCTTCAATAACCTCTCCATGCTACCATCCCCTTCCTTATATAGATTAAGAGCTTGTAAACCCTAAACCACCTTCAATGAAATATTCTCTTTCACACAATCCATCTCCTTCTAGAACTGCGTTGTGCCTCATTGATGACCACTTCCTTCTAGACAACACTATAGATTTGGTCAAGGTTGACCTAGTCAACATGTCCAGCCCCTTTCACACCTAAGGGTGCTTGCTTACATAGCCAAGATTTAGCCTTTTTCACATTTGGCCTTGATTTATCCTTTATTAGGAGTTTGATGTACCTCCTTTACACATTTATTCTTTAAGAAAACAAATAAAGACAAAAGTGGATATTCCAATTATCTTAGGACTAATTTGGAATGTTACAGTCCTCCCCTATAAAATGTTTCTTTTCCTCAAGCAACTTACAAGGACATTGCAAAATCTCCAATGGATTTGTCTCCTCCCAAGAATACAAGTTTGCCTTTGGTGAATAACCCAAATAGTTTTCATCATGAAGAAATGGGAGATACATGGAAAGAATCATATGCCGTCCATTGGTCTTCTCAAGGCATGAGAGATGATAAATGATAGGTTATTCAACCCCCATGATAGAGTCCAATCTCCATGCTATCATCCAAACAAAGTGAGCTATCCCTGGTAGCTATATAAATAGTCACCAATCCCCTCCTTATGCAATGTATAGGGGCTGCATGGTTGGAAATGAGAGGTAATAATGTTAAACTTACGCTGTCTCTCCCTCCATTTATGATAAATGTGGAGCTGTTGATCCTGGGCTGCAATAATATAGTACTCATGAAGCCAAAAGAGACTTGGAACCTCATGATTCCCTTCATTGATTCTAGGGACCCTTCTTGCCCAATCTTCCATGCATATAGTGAATAAAGTATCATCACCATATGTGCTCCAAAAGAAACATGGACTAAGTGTCATATGATATATTGGATGGTGACAATAGTCCCTCCATTGAGACCAACTTTGTTCTTCTTCTTGCTGCCTCAAAACATAGTACAACAAGTGGCCACCCAACCACCTTCTTGCTGCCATAAGCTTCTCTAAAGCTTGAAAATGGTAGAGGATAAGAGGTGTTGGATGAATATGATTCAAGAAACACATGTTTTACCAAAAATCCTCCCATGTGGGAGGCTTCTCCCAAAGACATAAGTCAAACATATGGCCTTTTGCATAGAGAAACAAAATATAAAGTGTAGCAACCATATAATGTGTCATCCTCCTCTTGAAGTATGCATAAATATGGGAAGTTTCATTTCCCATGGACACACCCAACCAATGTGTCATCCCTCCTATCATGTTCCCAACAAATATTAGAGCATCATCATCATCATATGGGATCAAAACTGTTGGCAATATGATGCAGAAGTGTTGTCCTTGATGGAAACCCACTTGATGAAGATGATGTCAACCTAATTGATGAAGTTGTCCTTGATGGAAATCTACTCGATGAGTTGCCTATGATAAGAAACCTATGTGCTAAAGATGTAAGAATGATGTATCTTCAGATCAGTTCAGATGTGGCAGAGAAAAGAATTCCAGTAAGTGCCAGAAAAATGATAAATATAATATGTCACAATGTATACGCTACTTTTGTGAAGGAAACCCGCGTATATAATCTACTTTTGTGAAGGGAACCTGCGTATACATTCAGGGTTAGCATATACGCAGTTTTTATGAGGCAAAGTTGCGTATACACACGGAAACGAACGCTAAAAGTTGCATATGCCCTTTTGCGCTCTAAAAGTATGATACCAAGGGGCTTTACCATGGTATTGACCCATTGTATTGAGCACTGGATTATCTATTTGATCCCGTCTAGGAATACCATTGTAAATAATGTGGTTTTGGCTCATGGTATTGAAAAAGGGTAAACCTATATAAGGAGAAGAAAATCATTGTGCAAAGGGGGGCATAAGTCTGGGTCTAAATGAGTAATTCATTATGAAGTATATATGTATGAAAAGGGTAACAGTTTGATGATCTGAATCTGTGATGCACCTATGAAGAAAATGATGAAGAAGTGAATCTAGATCTCAAATGTATTTGTATCTTCTATATCTGTTTATGGAATGTTCTGATCTGAGATGAGGCGAACATGTTTCTGAAGTAAAGGGTAATATCTGAGCTATGCATCTGTTCTGAAGAATTGCACTGAAATGTCTGAAGAAGTATACGCTGGTTCGTTTCAGTAAAAGCGCGTGTATACGCGGATCTGATGAAGGAAAAGCGCGTATGTCCAGTTAGGGTTTTTCTGAAGTGTGTGCAGAGGTATATGCGGGTTTATATGCATGAAGGCGCGTATATACGCAGGATCAGTGAAAGCAAAGCGCGTATGATAAACTAGGGTTTGTTGAAGTTGTGAGATGTCTGATTTGTTCTGCTGTCTCGCTGATATCTGTTTCTGATGTGTACTGCTATCTGTCAATGTTGATCTGGGTAGTTCGAATATTGATTATGCTGCTATAGAGAAAGTTGTTGAATTGATGAATGCCCCTGAATGTGGCTGGATCCATGGTGAAAATCGATGAAACGTGGTCTGGCAGCGGGAGCCAGGTTGTAGCTCTCTACTGGGGGTTGCAGCCTTCCGTGAGGTCGGTAAACGAGTCAGGGGTCGTAGCTCCCTTCCAGGAGAGGCTGGTAAACGAGCGCAGGTGGGTGCCTGCGTGCTGGTCAAGTCTGCGCCAGCACATATGTTGCAAGATGTTTTCTCTATAATAAAATATTGAAGGCTGAGCAACTGCAGCGGTGGTTTTCTCCCGACTTGGGTTTCCACCTAAAAATCCTGGTGTTCATGTGTGATGCTTTGTGTGATGATTTATTCTGCTCTTACCGCACATGTTTACTATTTATAAAACATCTAATGAATGAATGATGGAATTATATAAGTGAAGAACTAATGGCATAATTAGATCTCTGTGTATACGCGAGTTTTATGAAGGATATCCGCGTGTATACGCTAGTTGTCTTCAGAAAAGTAGCGTATGGGTTTTAGAGCATGAAAAAGTAAAAAATTTTGAGTATGCCCTAAATACTGATTCACCGCCCCCTCTCAGTATTTTTCCCAACAATTGGTATCAGAGCATGTCCTTCTGCAGAAGCTTGATCGCTTGAAGGAGATCCGTCGCAATGGGAAGTCATGAAGGAGTTATGTCTATAAGGCCACCTCTATTCAATGGTGATAATCTGCTATTCTGGAAGATACGAACAAAATCATATCTGCAAAGTCTTGGTGTAGAAGTATGGGCAATCGTGGAAGAAGGTTATCAGTATCCGACATGTATTCCAACTGATGCAGCAGAAAGGAAGAAATATGAAGTCAATGCCAAAGCAGTCAATGTTTTGCTAGGAAGAATGTCTGAACCAGAATTTGCTAAAGTGATGCAATTAAATTCAGTAAAAGAAATATGGGACAAAATCATTCTGAGCTATGAAGGAGATACAAAGGTAAAAAGTGCAAAACTCCAAACTCTCGGAATTGAATATGAAAATTTAAGGATTCATAGTGATGAGAGTATTGCCAGTTTCTTTTTACGTCTAGATGATATTGTTAATCGTATGAGAAGTTTGGGTGAATCCATAACCGATACTACTCTGGTGGAAAAAGTCTTAAGATCTTTGACTTCAAGATTTGAATCTAAAGTATTAGCTATTGAAGAAAGGCAAGATCTGCAAAATCTTACTATTGTTCAATTACATGGTATCCTGACTGCTTATGAAATGAGACAAGGGGGTCCCTCTCAAATCAAAGAAGCTGCTTTTAAGGCATGTGCAAAAGGAAAAGAAAAGGAAGATGTCAAGGAATCAAATTATATATCAGAAGAAGAAGAAGAAAATTTTGTGAGAAGAATCCAACTAGGAACCGGAAGATTCAAAGGTAAGCTTCCCTTCAAGTGTTTTGCTTGTGGAAGAGTTGGTCATTATGCTGCTAAATTCCCTTATGAAGAAAATCATGATAAAGGGAAACAATTTGAAAAGAGAAAGAGTTATTATGCAAATGAAAATAATGATGAAATGTCAAATGAGGATGAAGAAGATTCTGACCAAGTTCTGCAAGTGCTCATGGCAAAGAAGCAAAAGAAGAAGACTACTCAAAGA
This sequence comes from Pinus albicaulis, assembly GCA_034641835.2. NCBI lineage: Eukaryota > Viridiplantae > Streptophyta > Pinopsida > Pinales > Pinaceae > Pinus > Pinus albicaulis. Next base: position 608,000,134 of record CM076572.1, read on the forward strand.
AAGAAGGTATCTCGTAAAAACATGCACAAGATGCAGTACTGTATTAACTCTGTTCTTGTGATTTATTTTCTTCGATGGAAGTAATGATGAAGATAGTGAAAATGATAGTGAATGCAACAACAGGGTCTAGAAGCAATCTCAAGATCAATGATGAAGATCTACTTGAAAGGAAGGAATCTATCTATGATGAGATGATCTCTCAAATGAAAGAACAAATAGAAATGTTGAATGGACAGGTAGACAAATATCAAAGGTTGCATGCTTATGCATCCAATCGAATGAAAAGACTAGAAGCAGAAATCAACGATCTAAATGCAAATCTTGAAACATCAAAAGGGAAGAATGAAGAACTTCTACAATCATCTGAAAAGGAAGGACTTGAAGCAAAAATCATCTCACTTAAAGCTGATCTGGAAAAATCAAACAAGAAGAATGCAGGACTTGAAGCAGAAAACATCTCTCTGAAAGCAGATCTGGAAAAATCAAATAAGAAGACTGAAGAACTGCTACAAACATGTGAAGAACAAGAAAATTGTTTGAAGGAAGAAATTCTAAAATTGAATGATCAAGTTGAAGAAGGAAAAAGGGTTGAAGAAAGTATGAAGAAGGAATGCCAAAAATTAGAGGTTGAGGTAAACATTCTCACAGGTAAATTAGAAGAAAAGGATAAACTCTTGAGGTTTCAAGAAAGTACTAAGATTTTGGACAATATTCTTAGTAATCAAAGATCTCCTTCTATTAAACTTGGTCTTGGTTTTCATGAAATTGTTAAAGGAGAATCTAGTTCACAAGGAGGTGCTAAAGAGTCAAAGGATGTCAATACAAAATCTGAAGTGTTGAAAGAAGAAAAGGGTCAACCAACAATCATGAACTCTCAAAAGAAACCATTCCCTCCTAACTATAGAAGCATCAATAATGTTGAATGCTTTAATTGTCATAATTATGGGTATTAAAAAGCAAAAGCCAATTGGTGTAAGGCATTGTTGCATTGTTTCACTTAAAAACAAACAGATTCTATTCAGAAAAGTACTCTAGTTGCTTCAAAGGATATTGTTTTTCATGCAACAAGTATGGTCATAAAGAAACTGATTGCAATAGAAGGAAGAACAGAGAAACACACTATGATCCTTATGCTTACTTCTCTGGTCATATAAGATGTTATGCTTGTAACAAGTATTGACATGTGGAAAAAGAATGCAGGATGAACAGATCTAAGAAATTCGATAATTTTCAGCACACAATTAGAAATTTCAAGCAACGATGGAATAGGAAGGAGGACCGATCAAAAACGTAGGGAATATTGACCCTACTGCAGTCGTCCGCTTCTAAAGCTTACTTCTCTTAATGAATTCAGGAGTGATGTGAGATACATTATAGGGATTAGTAATGTATCGTCACAGGGGGAGCGATGTATGATGACTCTCATGATTGATTTGGTTATTCTGGTTATATTTATTTCTGACAGTGCATCTGGTGTGAAGAAAAGACAAGAACAGAAGGTTCAAATTCAGGGGGAGATGAAGGGGTGAAATTTTCTATATTTCACTTTCCATACGCGGGTTCGATGAAACAAAGTCGTGTATACACGTGAGTTCCAGCAGACACAGTCGTGTATGCATTGATGATAAGAGAATTGATATGACAGTTGAAGATCAGGAGCAGAGGTTCAGGGGGAGCATCAGTATGACTGTTAATGATTGTATTATTGACAATGTATCTGGCTATTTCTCAGTTCTAAATGATGATGACATGATACATGGTTTCTTATGATGAGATTATGGATGAGCCCGGATTGCATATTTGCTGAAGAGTATTCTTTGCTTTCACACATCGATGAGATGGAAGTCTTATGATTCAGAGATACGGACAGATCATGTAGGGATTTTTGCTGATGGCTTGTTGTTGAAGGTGTTCAGGTTGCACAAGCTAAGGAGGAGCCTTGGTCATATGAAAAGGATGTTTGGATGCAATTTTTCAGGGGGAGCATTAGTCTTGCTGAGTATAATGCATTGTTGGCATTATGATGGTTCTGAAACATGATCTCTCTCTTGAGGTATTTCTGGTATTAATCATAAAAAGTCATATTTTTATTTTTATGAAAAGGTCATGATGAGACCTATGATGTAAAATTGTAATATTCAGTCATGTAAGGACTTGTGAAGGACTTGTTCAATTTGGTAAACCCACTTGGTTGGGTAATTGAGTCAAAAATGTGTAAACCCTCTTGGTTGGGTACTTGAGTCTCATATGTAAATCCACTTGGTTGGATCTTTGATTTAAGTATGAGCCCTTGGTGCTAGGCAGGTCATAGAGTTATGTACTTCATTGTAAAATATGTTTGAAGATTCAGCATGAACTCAGGGGGAGCATGGTCACTTCAGTGTACATCAGATCTACAACGCTCTTCTTTCTACATGAAGAGAAAAACCTTGTGTTGGTTTTGGTCTGCCCTTTGCCCTTCATGTCAAAGGGGGAGAGTGACATGGTGTTTGAATAAGGGGAGAATATCATTATGCTTAATGTATATATCTGTTGTGGTGATCAAACACCATCGTGGTTGCCATCAAGTCCAAAGGGGGAGATTGTTGGCAATAATATATGGTATGTTGTCCTTGATGGCAACCCACTTGATGAAGATACCTACTTGATGAAGTTGTCCTTGATGGAAATCTACTCGATGAGTTGCCTATGATAAGCAACCTATGTGATAAATATGTAAGAATGATGTATCTTCAGATCAATTCAGATGTGGCAGAGAAAATAATTCCAGTAAGTGCCAGAGAAATGATAAATATAATATGTCACAATTTATACGCTACTTATTGAAGGAAACCCATGTATATACTCTACTTTTGTGAAGGGAACCTGCGTATACATTCAGGGTTAGCATATACGGAGCTTTTATGAGGCTAAGTTGCGTATACACGCAGAAGCAAATGCTAAAAGTTGCGTATTCCCTTTTGCACTCTAAAAGTATGATACCAAGGGGCTTTACCATGGTATTGACCCATTGTGTTGAGCACTGGATTATCTATTTGATCCCGTCTAGGAATACCATTGGAAATAATGTGGTTTTGGCTCATGGTATTGAAAAAGGGTAAACCTATATAAGGAGAAGAAAATCATTGTGCAAAGGGTGTGCATGAGTGTGGGTTTGAATGAGTACTTCATTATGAAGTATATCTGTATGGAAAGGGTAACAGTTTGATGATCTCAATCTGTGATGCACCTATGAAGAAAATGATGAAGAAGTGAATCTAGATCTGAAATGTATTTGTATCTTCTAGATCCGTTTATGGAATGTGCTGATCTGAGATGAGGCGAACATGTTTCCGAATTAAAGGGTAATATCTGAGCTATGCATCTGTTCTGAAGAAATTTCACTTAAATGTCTGAAGAAGTATACGCTGGTTCGTTTCGGTAAAAGCGCATGTATACGCAGATCTGATGAAGGAAAAGCGCATATGTCCAGTTAGGGTTTTCTGAAGTATGTGCAGAGGTATACGCGGGTTTATATGCATGAAGGCGTGTATATACGTAGGATCAGTGAAAGGAAAGCGCGTATGATAATCTAGGTTTTGCTGAAGTTGTGAGATGTCTGATATGTTCTGTTGTCTTGCTGATATCTGTTTCTGATGTGTACTGCTATCTGTCAATGTTGATTTGGGTAGTTCGAATATTGATTATGCTGCTATAGAGAAATTTTTTGAATTGATGAATGTTCCTTAAGCTTAATTCTGTGGGTTGGATCTAGTGTGAAAATTGATGAAACGTGGTCTGCAGTGGAGCTGAGGGTTGTAGCCTTCAGTCAGGGGGTTGTAGCTCCCTTCCAAGTGAGGCTGGTAAATAAGAGCAGGGGGTCGTAGCTCCCTTCCAGGAGAGACTGCTAAACGAGCGCAGGTGGGTGCTTACGTGTTGGTATGAGTCTCCACCAGCACATTGTTGCAAGATGTTTTCTCTATAATAAAATATTGAAGGCTGAGACAACGACAGCGATGGTTTTCTCCCGACTTGGGTTTCCACCTAAAATCCTAGCGTTCATGTGTGTTTCTTATGTGTGATGATTTATTCTATTCTTACTGCACATGTTTATTATTTATTGAACATCTGATGAATAAATGATGGGATTATATAAGTGAAGAATTAATGGCATAATTAGCTCTCTGTGTATACGCGAGTTTTATGAAGGGTATCCGCGTATATACGCGAGTCTGTGACAGGAAAGAAACGTATGGGTTTTAGAGCATGAAAAAGTAAAAAGTTTTGAGTATGCCCTAAGTACTGATTCACCCCCCCCTCTCAGTATTTTTCCCAACAAAAACCAGCAATACATAATCAATCAAATGCAATGATAGAAGTGGATCATAGTCCCATAGGTGGAACCAGCGCAGTGCATCTCCTACCTGCCTCAGATCTAGATGTGGTAAGTGGTTTTCCGACAACTTACTTGATGCCCATAACATCTCTCCATAGCCAGAAGTGGAAGATATATTTGGTGCCTTAGGAAAGCACCCATCATGCTGCAAAATCTCCCTTTGTCCACCAAGGGAGTGGCCAATTTCAAAAATATTTTTGGCCAAAAGTTGGCCATGAAGTTTATAAGGTATAAAATTTCTCTTTAGAGTCATGGCCTACATATACATAGTAAAGGAATGCATACAATCAGAAAAAATATGATTTACATAAGTATGCTCTTCACCAATAGTCCTCCTCAAACAAATGGAGTGGTGCATAGATCTATCCCCTTCCTCAAAAAGAGAAAGAGAGGGCTGAATTAACTCTCCCATAGAGTTATGTTGTTGCTCCATCTCCATATGGTACATGCATCTTTGATAATGCTGATATAAATCTTCTTCAAAGCCTTCCCACATGAATCCATTTGAGATAATATGGTGTGTTCTAATGAAATCAGTGGGGGTAGAAAGCAAGATTTAATAGGCTGCACATAGTAGTTTATCTTTGAGCCTTGACTCTTTAGTCAAATAGATCTGATCATGAAAGTAAATGACTCCATCAACCACTCTATACCTCCTATCTTCCATTTTCCCATCAAGAACCTTACATGTGAAGAGGTTCTTGGAATATTCTACCAAGAGTTAGGACTTCCAATATGGATGTAGGCTTCCCAACAATGACAGTGTTGTAAATTTCGGAAATGAAATAGCTGTCACATCATCATTCTCCTCTTTGACATGTTCCATGCCAAAGTCACATGTTGGAGTGTTGTAGCTCCACCTTTGCTGCCTCTCTTGCAGTTGATCTTGCTCAAGACAAGATTGAAGTTCATGGAAGTCAACCTCCTTTTGAAAGGTCTCTTTCTTCCAAAACTTCCATAGTTTGGCCCATGCATACAAGAGTGTTGATACCCTCTTGTCATCTTCAGAAATCTTCCTTGTGTGTAGAGATATCATTTCCTGCCCCAAGACTATGGAGTGGTCATTTGACATCATGTTAATGTCATCATAGATCTCTGAATAATTTTCCAGTGCAGATAGATGAGTGGAAGATAGCGAAGTCAATTTCATAAAATTGCTCAGCTCTCCTTGGAATCCATCAATAGATCTCAGCGTTGTGGTAGCTCCCCTCAAGGCTCCTTCCTTAGCCAAATATGTCATTGCTGCACATAGTTGAGAGAACACTTTATCCTTCTTCCAATCAAGGGGTCTCCCTGGTGAAATGCCTCCATGTAAAGAGACATCAAGATCTGAAGTAGACTGTATGAATGAGTGGACTGATTTGTCCCTCTCCTTGCTGCATATATCATTCTCCTTCTCATGAATTGAAACCCCTTGAAATAAACATGGTTGCATGCTCCTCATCATTGGATGTTGATCCATCCTTCCTCCTCCTCCTTGGAGCAAGGTGTTATTGCCCAACAAGAATGTCACATGATGCTCCTTGGAAGCCATTTGCAAAGATGCAAAAGCTCCTTCCCTTGAAGCAATAACTTCATGTCCATCTCCACATGGTGATGGTTCTTCTTCTGAAGTGACAGCGTTGTTACTGCCCTCTTGTTCTTTCTCCTCATCAACAATTGAAAACACCTCATTATCAATGATAGACCTTAGATCTTGGTCTTCCTTTGAAAGAGGAATCTCCATGACTTCCCTTTGAGAAGAAATCTCTTCATGCAATGGGGATCTTGCCCTTGGAAAAGTATCACACAGATTTTTATCCCCCTCAACAGAAATATGAAGTGGAGTTGGCATAATAGATCTTTCCAACTCATGCAAGGGTTTTGCATGCTCATGCTTTGCTAGCTCAATCAGAGATGTTTTTGTTTTCTTTATATCAAATCTCTTTACTAAACTCCTAGCGAATCTTGCATAAGTAGATATATTTGCATTCTTTAATGAAAAGGATTCAAATAACCACCACATAAGCTTTACCTTTAAGATGCAGCGTTGCTACCTTAAGGGCTTCCTTTTCTGAAACTTGATGTAGATCCAAATATGAGTCTAGCTGATCTATCCACTCCTTGACTGTGCATGTGGAGGATCCATTAAAATTTGGCAGAAAGAATCTACCTCTTCTTCTTCTATTATACTTGTTGGATCTTTTTTACGGTGGGTTGCGAAATGGGTATGTATTTGCTAGTAAGTTCATACTCGTTATCCTTAATTCTTATCTTTTTCATGTCTTAATGCGCTAATCTATTAAGGAATTATGGTAAGAAATGAGGAATGATTACAGTTGTGATTTAACTAATGTTTACCCTTCTTTATGCAGGAAAATGGACAAGGAACGATTGATATTCCCCGCTGTTGGCATAGCCAAATCCGACAAGAAAAGAAAGGAATGAATTGGTTGCGGACAAGGTTAAGAACGAATCAATGAGATCAGTGCGAAATAAAGGAAGATGTCTTAAAGATGGAAATTGGTTATGGATCCCTCAGGATCTCCCGATCCTGAGGGATCGCATTTACTATTTAATTTTTACCCTTTCTGACTATAAAAGGAAACGACTGTAGGAAGATAGGGACGCCTGTTGTTTTTCCAAATTGTAAGCTTAGTTGTAGACTGTATAGTTGAAGAATGAAATTACATTGTAATACGACTCAAGTTCGATGATTAATTGAAGTTGCTGTTTTCATTTGCATCATCTGAAGTAATCTAGTAGTGCCTGCTAGTGGCTAAGGGCCCGGCTCCCGGTGGAATTCACTGCTTCATATGTGTCATACATTTCCGATTATCGCAAGTGTGATGGTTTGATAGTATTATTTCTTTCTGTGATTCTATTTCCTTTGCTGTTCATTATTTTTCTGTGTTAACCGAATAGTTCTGTTTTATATCATTTACAGTATTGTTATTTCTTTAGTTTCCTTCCACTTTTAGATTGAGTTTCTTAGATAATTGTTCTGCTCAATGTGATCAACTGTAACGAGTATTAACTACTACTATTAGGCTCTTAGATTGATATCATTTTTGTTTTACTGAAGAACGCATTTGATTTAGATTTAATCAGTTTCGAAGAGAAGGGTTATCATTACTGTACTCTTCACTGATATTGTTGTTATTTGAAATGCTGTAGGATTTGATTTCATTAGAGGATTGAGTTTTCATTTAATTTCAATTAGAATTTACTTGCTGCATCTGTTTACTCTTGTATTAAAAGATCTATACTGCAATCTATGAAACATTACTCTCTGATTTAAATAGCAGCCACATACTGTGTACACTCTTGAAATAGAAGGACTTGCTCGGATTGATAATTAATGTGAGGATAATTAGGAGTTTAAAAAGCACCTTTTATCAACCAACATTTTGGCGCTGTTGTTGGGGAGAGTGTAATCCATTTATGAAGAGTGATGTATATCTGATAATTGCCTGTTGTGAGAGAACTGGGTATTAAAAACAAAAGGTAAGAACCTGCGTACGGAGTATGCAAAATGCCTGCTCCCTCTCCCGCTTTCCAGCAGAGTTGTTAGAAATTTAGGGTAGAGGTAAACATTTGAATAGTTTGTATGAATGAATAAGAAGAAAAGACCAGAAATCAATCCAATTCCACTACCCAAACCTGAAAAATCTAAGGGACCAGTGACCCTTGGACGATTAACTTTCATAGATGAAATATTGAAGAAAGCTGAATCTCAGCCATCAGTAGGTCCTCGAAACATTGCTTCCAGACAACCTACTATCTCCCTTCGGGCCACAGGCTCACTATCTGCAACCTACGTTGAGGTCCATAGAAAAACTGTAGGAATTGAGCAGAGTTTTCAAGAAATTTAAAATTCATGCCCAATTTCCTCACAAGAAGGGAATTCTTGTAATATTCGTGAAGGAGGAGGAGAAACAGGGGAAGAACCAAGATCCCCTCAGGTAGTAATTGAGCAAGGAATACCCAGTATCCTAGACAGAGGGAGTGTTGTTAAGATTATTTCCACCCCTTTGGGACACCCTAGGGATAACTCCCCAGCTCCAAAAATCCCGGAAGGATACTGGCATATATTTGATCAAATGGCTAACAATCCACAAGCATCCCAAACTTCCACATTCTAGTACCCCATCGTTGACACAACTGCCAACGCTCCTATGAAAGCTATCCCTTTACAAAATATTCCCACCTTTCATGGGCTCTCATCAGAGGATCCAGACGCATTTCTATTTGAATTCGATATATTATGTTGGGGTTATGATTATACCATCGACCCCCAAAAACTAAAGCTGTTTCCATCTACGTTAAAGGGCACAACCTTGCATTGGTTCATGGGGCTAGGCGGAGGAACAATAAATGATTGGGATCAAATGAAAAATGCTTTCCTTAAAAAATATCAGGATTATTGCAGATCTAGGGAATTGAAAGACGAAATATTCCAAATGGTAGCTAGACTCAGTGAAACATTGGAAGAGTATGTAGAGCGCTTCCAATATAACCTCCAAAGATCCCCCTATGTAAATTAGCCCCTGCCTGATAATGTGCTGAAAACTACACTGATTAAAGGGATGAAAGAACAATGGATAGAGACGTTAAATATTATGGGTAAAGGTGATATATATCAAGAATATTATGCTAATATTATTAAATTGTGTATCAGGTGCTCAAGGGGCATTATGAGACTGAAATCAGCAGAACGTGACATGACTACCAGGGACAGTAAAATTTCTGGTTGAACCATTACTCGTACAAAAATTGGAAACCTGCTAGAAGATTTAAAAACAAATATCTTGGGATCTTTGACAACGCAATTAGATATCATGCAGGCCAAGAAGAAGCATGCGGAAGCATAACATAACCTGGTGATATTTTTCTCGAGATGTAGAAAGAAGCATAGTCACAAAGAGTGTCCGCTGGATATGGTACAAACCTATACCATATGTACTAAAGATCATGCCACAGAATGCTACCTGTCACTTCTAGGGTTAAAAGAAGTCTATAAAGAGGCAGAAGAAGAAACAGAACCAGTCTACCTGCTAAATCAGTGTCGCCAATGGAAACCACGCAAACAGGTACGCCAACTGACCCATCTTCTTCCTTTCAGCCCTCACAATATAATACTAAACAATACACAGGAGATATGTGGAAAAACCAGACACCTTTTCCCAATTGGTCACAACAACCATTCTCTATGCCACCTTGGTCCAACCAATCAAACCAAAATAATAGTTGGCCAAATTTTCCTTGTTTTCCATCATTTTTGCCATCCTCCACATATCCATTCCAATGGCCATCCTCTACGTCACAAAACCAGAGTTGGCAGTCAAGCTGGCAACGACCTACAAATCAGTGAGCAGGAAAAATACCCCTACCTCAAAATACACTGCCAACACCCTATACATTGCAATAGAACCCTTAGACCAACCTACAACCACAGCCCCCAGCCTAGCCCAACCCGAACCCCAACAATAGACCGATCCAATCTGTGCAAATTATTGAAGGACCCAAGCCAAAAATTGAGTTAAGGGAGTGTAATGAGCTGCAATTAAGGTCTAGGAGGATAATAGAGTCAGAGGGGGATAAAATTATACAAATTGAAAATTCGTTACCTGTAGAACAAGCACCACAAGTGGAGAATCCAGTTAAACAGAAAACCCACGATCAAACTATTACCGCTTCTCCACCATTCCCAGAAAGATTGATTATACCCCGCTCAATCGAATATCCAGATTTTGATCTTTTGGGAGAACTGAAAAATTTGTGTGTAAAAATACCTCCCCTCCAGGCTATTCAAGACATTCCAATTTATGTGAAAACTATCAAAGAATTATGTATGAAAAAGCCAAAGAGGAAAACAAAAACAACTCCAACTATCCATGTCGTCGATACTCTGTCTGATTTATTATCATGCAGAGAAACACCAGTAAAATATGAGGACCCAAGAAACCCTATAGTCACAGTGCAAATAAACGGGTGGTCCTTTCCCAATGCATTAGTTGACCTAGGAGCAGAAATCAATATTCTCACAACAACAACTTGTCAAAAGCTTGGCATTACATCCTTGGACCCAACCACAACCCTCTTGGAACTTGCTGACCGATCAATTGTCAAACCAGAGGGGAAATTATAGGATGTAATGGTGTCTATAGATTATTGGGAATACCCAACAGATTTTCTGATCATCAATCCTAGAAACCGACTAGATGGAAATCCCCCAATTCTAGGAAGACCTTGGCTAACAACCATAGATGCTTACATAAGCTGTTGGACAGGCAGCATGACTATAGCAAGAGGAAAAGATGTGAAGAATTTAGCCTTATATCCTCTAGCTCAACCAAGCCTAACAATAATAAAAACAAGGAAACAACCTGTATCATATTTAACTGAAAACATTAGATCACCACTAACCATAGAAGATGCTCTTGAATTCAAGGTTCAAATAGAATATGACATCATTAACACTTATATTAACCAACCAGATACTGTATCTCATCCAAAATGTCACACGATCGAAGCAACCCTAGATAACGAAATTGAAGAGGATCCCTTACAAGAATTTAGCGACCAATCAGTCCCAACAAATTTTGTTTATAATAGAAAAACCGTAGAAATTGAGCCAGGGAAAACCTTAAATATCAATAAAAACTTGACTGAGGACCAGGCACAGAGGCTTGTCCAACTTCTGAGAAAATATAAAGAAGCCTTTGCTTGGGGTTACCCGGACATGAAAGGGATTGGTCCCCAGGTATGCATGCACCACATCTATATAGAGAAGGATGCGAGGCCCATTAGACAACCTCAACAGAGACTAAACCCTCATCTTAAATATATTGTGAAAGATGAACTACAAAAACTATTAGATATGAATTTCATCTATCATATATCCGATAGAAAATGGGTCTCCCCATTATTAATAGTGCCTAAAAAGAATGGAAAGTGGCGTATATGTGTTGACTATAGAGAGATTAATAAAGAAAACCAAAAAGATCACTTTCCCCTTTCCATTCATTGACTAGGTCTCAGACACATTGGCAGGAAAAAAATTCTTTTCTTTCCTAGACAGCTTTAGCGGCTACAACCAAATTCAAATTTCCCTTGAAGACCAGGATAAAACTACTTTCACCTGCCCATGGGGAACCTTTGCTTACAAGGTCTTACCTTTTGGACTGTGCAATGCACCTGCTACATTCCAGAGGGCTATACTCAAAATTTTTTCAAATATGATAAATGAAGGGCTCGAGGTGTACATGGATGACTTTACACCTTACAGACATGACTTCGAGCCAGCATTACAAACGCTAGAGAAAGTTCTGCAACGATGCATTGCTACCAGGCTTTGTTTAAGCCATGAAAAATGCCACATGATGATGACCGAGGGCCTCATCCTGGGCCATTATATCTCAGCAGCTGGAATCCAGGTAGATCCAGCAAAAATTCAGATAATTATTTTAATACCTACCCCTTCCACACAAACTGAGGTACGCAGTTTCTTGGGATTTTCTGGATATTATAGGAGATTTATAAATATTTTTTCTCGAATTGTTGCACCCTTATATGCATTAACAGGAAATATTGATTTTATTTGGACTGAAAAATGTGATAGTGCTTTTGAAGATTTAAAACGGCTTGTATCAACAGCCCCAGTGCTAAGGGGCCCAAATTGGGATTTTCCATTTCAGATCTCATCCGACGCATCTATTGGGTGTGGAGCCTGATTATCTTGTTTACTTTGTATCACAACATTGGACCCTTGTACCTTAAAAGGGGCGGCAGCCTTTTTGTAATTAATCGGCTGAGTGGGGGTCCGGGGGGGGCGCGGTGCTTTTCGGATCCCCCCCCCCCAATGTGGGGGATTTTGAAGTGGCATATTTTTGAAGCTAAAACGAGATGTAAAATTTCCTTGTAAAAGTATAGTAATTTTAGTCGATATGGAACGTTCATTAGGCAAATGATTTGTGATGAAATTTATGTTTAGATTAGGGTTTTGCCTAGAAGGAAATCCCTCGTTTTTATGATGGCATTGTATTGCGGTACATTGTATTGTATGTGTATTCTCGGAGCGAGAAATAGAGAGGAATACTATGAGAGAGAACGAGAGGATATTATAGCAGATATCTTGTAGGTAGCATAGCTTCATTTTGCGGGTAATAATGGAAATATAAAAGGAAGAATCGGTGGTCTAGGTGGGACATAGCCCAAAATGGGTGAACCACGTATATCTGTGTCTCTCTGGTTTTATGTGTTTTTTATGCTTGTATTTTCGGCATATTTTATGTGTTGCATTGCTCTGTAATATTTAATTTTCTAACAACTAGTATCAGAGCCGAAGGTATATTTGGCTGATAAACTCACAGGAAAGAAGGGTTCTTGGTTCGAGAAATTTAACGGCCAAAACTTTCCGCTGTGGAAGATGCAGATGGAAGATTATCTATATCAGAAAGATCTGTACCTACCATTGAGTGGAAAAACAAAGAAGCCAGCGGCCATGACAGACATAGAATGGAACATTCTCGATAGAAAGGCACTCATAACGGTACGGTTGTGCCTTGCAGCATCAGTTGCCTTCAATATTTCGAAGGAAACAACAACAAAGGGTTTGATGCAGACATTGGCGAAACTATATGAAAAACCCTCGGCCTCAAACAAGGTATTTCTTATGAAACGACCATTTAATATGAAGATGTCGGAAGGTGGATCTGTTGCAGACCATTTAAATGAATTTAATACAATTACCAGTCAGTTAAGTTCTGTAGGGGTAAACTTTGATGATGAAGTTAGAGCACTGTTATTCTTGTGCTCATTTCCAGAGAGTTGGAATGGTTTAGTAATGGCCATTAGTAACTCTGTCTCTGGATCTAGTACTTTAAAGTTTGATGATGTTGTTGGTGCTATCCTTAGCGAGGAAATGCGACGGAAAAGCTCTGGTGAAACATCGGGTAATGCTTTGAGTGCCGAGTCTAGGGGAAGAAGAATGGAAAGAGGAAAGAGCTCGGGATATCACAGTAAATCAAGGAAAGGCAGATCCAAGTCCAGATCAGGGATAGTGTGCTGGAATTGTGGAAAGAAAGGACACCTAAAGAAAGACTATAGATCTCGGAAGGGAAAAGAAGGAGACACACAGCAAGAAAACAATCATGAAGCAAATGTGACAGGTGATGTGTTACAAGATGCTTTGATTCTTTCTTTCGAAAATGTTATTGATTCTTGGGTTGTAGATTCAGGGGCTTCATTCCATGCCACACCTAATAAGAAATATTTTCATGACTATGTCCAAGGATATTTTGGACAAGTTCGTTTGGGTGATGATAAACCCTGTAAAATTGTTGGAATGGGTAAAGTTCTTGTAAAACAACAGAATGGAAACCAATGGCTACTAAAGGAGGTAAGGCATGTTCCAGATCTGAAGAAAAATCTGATTTCAACAAGGCAGTTAGGCAGTGAAGGTTGTGTGACAAATTTCACAGATAAAACTTGGAAAGTCACCAAAGGAGCGCTAGTAATATAAAAAGGTGAAAGGGTTGGTACATTGTATTTATGCAATGGTATTTCTAACTCTGTTAATGCTTTAAATTCCAAATGAGCAGATGCAACATTATGGCATCATAGGCTCGGACACATGAGTGAGAAGGGGATGAAAATTCTTCACTCAAGAAATTTGTTGCCAGGTTTGAAGAATGTTGATTTGGATTTCTGTGAGAATTGCATTTATGGAAAACAGAAGAGAGTCAGATTTCTCAGAGTTGGGAAAGAAAAGAAGAGCAAAAAATTGGAGCTTGTGCATATAGATGTATGGGGACCTGCTCAGGTATCATCTCTTGGTGGCTCTCATTGTTATGTTAGTTTGATTGATGATGCAACTAGAAAAACATGGATTTATTGTATTCAGAATAAATATCATGTATTTGATACTTTCAAGAAATGGAAAGCTTTGGTTGAGATTGAGACAGGAAAGAAGTTGAAGTGTCTCAGATCAGAAAATGGAGGTGAGTATTGCAGCAAAGAGTTTGATAGGTACTGTTCAGAGCATGGAATTCGTAGAGAGAAGACAGTTCCAAGAACACCACAAGAAAATGGTGTGTTAGAAAGGATGAACAGAACAATCATGGAGCGTGCAAGGTGCATGAGATTGCATGCAGGATTGCCTTTACAATTTTGGGCAGATGCTGTAGATACTGCTGTTTATCTAATAAGCAGAGGGCCTTCAAGTTCCTTGGATGGTGGTATTCCAGAGGAAGCATGGACAGGTAAAAAGGTAAACTACTCTTTTTTAAAGCATTTTGGTTGTGAGGCCTTTGTCCATATTAATAAAGAAAACAAAACAAAGCTTGAGGCAAAATCAAAGAAATGTACCTTTATTGGATATGGTGCTAATGATTTTGGTTATCGCTTATATGATTATGAAAATCACAAAATCATTAGGAGCGGAGATGTAATATTCAATGAAAAGGTCTTGTATAAGAATCAGTTGCAGGAAAAGAAACAGGAAAAAGAAAGCAAGGAATACACGGTTCTTGATGAGATAACTGAAAAAGTAAAGGTGCCTGAAAATAATAATAATCAACAACCACAGTAGCAGCAACCACCACAACAGCAACAGGCACCTCAAACACCTGAAATTGGTGTTAGAAGATCTACCAGGATAAGTAGACCCCCTGAACGATACTCTCCTTCATTATATTATTTATTGTTGATTGATTCTGGTGAACCTGAATGTTATGAAGAAGCAATGCAGGTTGAAAGCAGGAAGAAGTGGGAGCTAGCCATGGAAGAAGAGATGGACTCTTTAATGCATAACCAGACTTGGGACTTAGTTAGGTTGCCTGCAGGTAAAACTACATTACAGAATAAATGGGTTTACAGGCTACAGGAAGAAGATGGAGGAAAAGAGAGGTACAAAACTAGACTTGTGGTGAAGGGGTTTGCACAGAAGAAAGGTATTGATTTTGATGAAATATTTTCTCCTGTTGTTAAGATGAATTCAATCAGAACTATCTTAAGTCTTGTAGCAACGGAAGATTTACATCTTGAACAGTTAGATGTAAAGACAAAATTTCTCCATGGAGATTTGGAGGAAGAGATATACATGCAGCAACCAGAAGGATATGAGGTAAAAGGGAAAGAAAAATTGGTGTGCAGGTTAAAGAAGAGCTTGTATGGTTTAAACAGGCTCCAAGGTAGTGGTATCTAAAATTTGACAAGTTCATGTTTGAACAAGGTTATACTAGATGTCACTCTGATCATTGTGTTTATCTAAAAAGGCAAAATGATGGCAACAATATTATATTGTTATTGTATGTAGATGACATGCTTGTTGCAGGGTATAACATGCAGGAAATAAATGTGCTCAAAAGAAAATTGGCAAATTCATTTGCAATGAAGGATTTGGGAGCTGCAAAACAAATCCTTGGTATGGGGATAACTAGAGACAGGAAAAATCGTAAATTAACACTGTCTCAGAATGAGTACATAGAAAAGGTGTTGAAAAGATTTAATATGCACAATGCAAAAATAGTTAGTACACCTTTTGCTAGCCATTTCAAACTTAGTAAGGAGATGTGCCCAAGACCCAAGAAGACATGGATTATATGTCTAGAGTTCCATATGCTGCAGTTGGAAGCTTAATGTATGCAATGGTTTGCACAAGGCCTGATATTGCACATGCAGTGGGAGTTGTAAGCAGGTACATGAATAATCCAGGAAAAGAACATTGGATGGCAGTAAAATGGATTCTCAGATATTTAAGAGGTACCACAAATCAAGCATTATGCTTTGGTGGTTCAAACATTGCTCTACAGGGATATGTTGATGCATATATGGCAGGTGACAGATATTAAAGGAGGAGAACTACAGGATATGTATTTATTGTAGGTGGAATAGTTGTTAGTTGGGTTTCAAAAATCCAAAGTGTTGTTGCACTTTCAACAACAGAAGCTGAGTATGTTGCTGCTACAGAGGCTAGTAAAGAAATGATTTGGCTACAAAGGTTTATGGATGAATTGGGTAAGAAGCATGATATGGGCACACTATATAGTGATAGCCAAAGTGCTATTCATCTTGCAAGAACTCAACATTTCATTCCAGGACTAAACACATACATCTCAAGTACCATTTCATATGGTCAGTATTGGAAGATGGAGAGTTGAAGCTGGAAAAGATACACACTAGCCAGAATCCTGAGAGGCAAGAATAAAATTTAGACCAGGAGAAACCGAGAACATGCTCTGGGCTGACACTGGTCTTCAAGGATGATGATGAAGATGAGGAACAACCAAGTCCAAAGAGGAGTCATTTTCCAGCAAATGAAGCAGTGGTGGAGTTGCTACAATCAATCTCCAAGTGGGAGATTGTTGGGTGTGGAGCCTGATTATCTTGTTTACTTTGTATCACAACATTGGACCCCTGTAGCTTAAAAGGGGCGGCAAAACCGCCCATAATTAATCGCCGCCGTGGGGGGTCCAGAGGGGCGGTGATGTACTCTAAGGCTAAAAACATGTAGCCCGTTTGTGTATAGTAATTTCTAGTCAATCAGCCATTCATTAGGCAAATGATCTCACTGTAGAGTTATGTAATAGATTAGGGTAAGCTTTTTCCTGTATGAAACCCCTCATTTTTATGAGGGTGACAGGCTGCTACTGTATCAGAGTGTGGGATGATTTAGCTGTAGAACAGAGAGGAAGACTGTGAGAGAGAACAGAGGATATTACAACGGATCTGCTGTAGGTTTTGTCTCTTCATTTTTGGTGGATAATAAAAAGGAAGGACTGGCTGTTCAGGGTGGACGTAGCCCAAACTGGGTGAACCACGTATATCTGTGTCTCTCTAGTTTTATGTGTTTTGTGTGCTTTTATTTTCCGCATATTTTTATGTGTTGCATTGCTCTGTAATATTTAATTTTCTAACAGCATCAGATACAGCTATTGGAACAGTTCTTGGCCAGGTGGAAGATAAGAAGCCATATGTGATATACTACATCAACAAAAATCTATCTCCTGCTAAATTGAACTACACTATGACCGAAAAGGAATTTCTGGCTGTAATCTATGCTATTAAAAAATTTAGACATTATATAACAGGATACCCTATGGTTTTGTATATGGATCACTTTGCTATTAAATATATAGCTAATAAAACTGTTACAAATGGAAGAGTGACAATATGGTTGATTCTTTTGCAGGAATTTGACATAAAAATCAAAGATCGACTAGGAAAGGAAAATCCAGTAGAAAAATTCCTTTCACGTATGCCAAAGATAGATGACTCGGTAGCAGTAGAAGACCGGTTGCCTGATGAACACTTATTTGCGGTAACCTTGAAAACACCATGGTATGCGGATGTCACAAACTACTTAGCAGTAGGTAAGTTACCCAAACACCTGACGCCTAATTAAAGGAAACAAATAGTACATCATAGCATGTGGTTCTCCTGGATTAGAGGTCATTTATTTCATACAGGGGCTGATATGCACATTCAAAGATGTGTCAGGGAAGACGAAATCTTCGACATCCTGAAAACCTGCCATGATGGGCCTTGTGGCGGACATTTTTCAGACTGCAGGACTGGTCACAGAGTCTTACAGACAGGCTATTATTGGCCCACCACTTTTAAAGATGCCAAGAAGTTTGTCCAGGCATGTGATAGTTGCCAAAGAATGGGACGCCCTGGGCAGTCTGATGAGATGCCCCTGCATCCACAGTTAGTCATCGAGCCTTTTGAGCGATGGGTGTTATATTTCATCGATCCAATAAACCCATTATTTAATCAAAATACATATACATTAGTTGCAATAGGGTATGTGACTAAATGGGTGGAGGCAGAAACATTAGCAAGGGAAAAAGAGGACTTGGTAATTCACTTAATTTTCCAAATTTTCGTGCGATATGGCTTGCCTAGGGAAATAATAACACATGGAGGGAAACAATTTATAGGCCATAAGATTGCTGTGACATTAAAAAATCACCATATCTTGCACAGAATCACAACTCCATACCAACTGCAGGCAAATGGCCAGGTAGAAAGCACCAATAAAGTAATCGAGGCAATACTCACAAAAACAGTCGCATCACATAGACGTGACTGGGCTACCCGATTGCCAGAAGCCCTATGGGAATACCGCACGACATGGAGAAATACCATTGGATATTCCCCATATCAGTTAGTGTTTGGTAAAGAGCCTATCTTCCCAATAGAATTTGAAATTCAGACATTGAGGATAGCTCAAGAAGTAGGCTTGGATCTGAATGAAGCACAAATTAACAGGCTACATCAAATCAATGAATTGGATGAAATCCGCCTATCAACTCTTCAACATACTGCACTAATCCAACAACAAAGAGAGAAATGGAATGATACCCTAATCAAGAAGAAGACATTCCACGAAGGTGATTGGGCACTTCTGTATGATTCTAGGTTCCGAGATTTCCCAGGAAAACTCCAGACCAGATGGTTAGGTCCCTATGAGATAAAAAAGGTGCATGATAATGGCACCCTCACATTAGCCACCATTGATGTGTCTGACTACTCTTTTAAAGAAAAAGGACATCGAGTACGCCTCTATCACAAACCGCTTACCAAGGAGTCCTTTTGCCAACAGCTACGGGAAGATTCCACTATGTAAATTCTTGCTGAGGAGGGAAACCCTTCCAAAACACCAGTTCAATGAAGGACTATACTTTTTCTCAGAACTTGTACATGAGTTTTCCTTTTTACTTTTGATTGGATTTGATTTTATGTTATTTTTGATTCTTTCCTCTATTTTCTTTTGCTGTTCCCTACAGGGAACAACTGTTGTTCCCTCTAAGGAACATCAATTTTCGTATATTTTGCTTTGCTGTTCCCTATAGGGAATAACTACTCTTCCCTATAAGGAACATCATATTTTTTGTGAATTTTTCTTTGCTGTTCTCTATAGGGAACATCTTCTGTTCCCTACAGGGAACAACTGCTGTTCCCTATAAGGAACAACAACTTTTGTGTGAATTTTGCTTTGCTGTTCCCTATAGGGAACAACTGTTGTTCCCTATAAGGAACATCAAATTTTGTGTGAATTTTTCTTTGCTGTTCCCTACAGGGAACAACTGCTGTTCCCTACAGGGAACAGCTGCTGTTCCCTACAGGGAACAGCTGCTGTTCCCTACAGGGAACAACTGCTGTTCCCTATAAGGAACAACAATTTTTGTGTGTATTTCGCTTTGCTGTTCCCTACAGAAACAACAATTTTTCATGGGAATTTTGTTTTTTTGTTCCCTATAGGGAACAATTACTGTTCCCTCTATGGAACATCAAAATTATTTCAGTATAGCTTGTTTTGTTGTTCCTTACAGGGAACATCTACTGTTCCCTTTAAGGAACAACACTTTTTTTATATTGCTTTTGCCATTTTCTTTCAAAGAACAACACTTTGTAAATATTTTTGAAGGACATCCTATTGTTATCCCTCAACCACCCCAGTTTCACTTTGTAAGATGCTCTTAATGACATGAAAAGTACAATATGTATGGAGGTATAGTGGAACAAGAAAATACCATGAATATTATCATCTTTAACAATATTTCTTTGTGATGATCCATAAAAAGAAAAAGACACAGTAATCTATTTCACTTTACTGCCTTCATTTCCACTATAAATTAAACTGATTGATTATCTGTATCATGTTGGTTCTCCCTTGTCTGTATAACTCTCTCTATATATTATTAATAATATTATGGGTATATTCTTATTTTATATTGATATGTCAAACTTCTTCCGCAATCCCTACTCTTAAGGAGTGATGAGCCACCCTTTATGTATAAAATGGGGATTAAAAAATAAAAACAGAAGAAAATAAAAGGATATATATATATATATATATGATTCTATGATTTTCCATAGGGGAGGATAGGGGGTCTCATCACGAGCCAGCCTACCATGATCATAAGGAAGAAGCGAAATGGCATTCCCACTATGGCCACCACATCAGGGATATGATCCAATGGATGCATGAACAAATGAAGTCCTTGGAAACAAGAGGTCTCATCACGAGCCGGCCTGACCACTCTCGCTACTTCCCAGTGAATGGCAATGTGCTCACCTGGTCACCAAGCTAGCACATTAGTCTCCACTATAGAACATCATAAGACATTTCACCAGTTATACATAGAGGACCATGGTTCTCCAGGGTTAAAAATCAACTCTGTCAAGGCTATGGACGCCTGTGGGCAGCAGAAGCTCTACTGATGGTATTGAAGCTTTATTTTACATCAATAATTATTATAATACCCTTTTCTTATAAATATTTACTATGGAGAGATTATGGTCCTAACATCCCATTGAACCTATATGCATGAATATTTTTAAAAGTCAATCATAATGGTTTAAATGGAATAATGGCATTAAAAGTATTATTTCTTGTGTTTTTGCTGCTGTTCCATTTTTCTTTATTATATCACATCACGACAACTTATCATTTATAATTCATGGTACAGGCCTTGATTTCACTCCGGCATACCCTTTATGATCTTTTCATTAATACACATGCCTTACCAACCCATTACTCCTATACCTTTCCGCCAGCACCTTACCCTTTTCATTTCATGTGGTCGAGGATGACCTATCATTTTGAAGGGAGGCGGCGACCCCCAATGTACTTATGAGTGCGCTTTCATTCTCTTATTTGATTATGCAGAATAATACAACATTCCATGATTGCAGCGCATGTGGTATGATAACAGCCTCAATAACGGTATAAAAAATCATATAAACATTTGATGTTCCATTTCTCGGCTCTGTGCGTCGTTGTGTTTTGTTGCTATACTTATCGTTTGTAGAGTTAAAACACTATGGGAGGAAGAGCAGTACACAGAGAATCATTGATATTGGCTGTCGCTGATGCAGCTAGGGAAATTTTAACTCAGGCTGGCTGCATAATGTTCCTTACAAGATTCCAACCACCCAGTGAGGAAATTGGCATCGAGTTTTTACAAAATTTACAGAATGGACATTCTATGGTAAGGGGAAGGAAAATCACAGTATCAGACGCGGTGATAGAAGAAGCATGCGGGTTACTTGCAGAGGGACCTATGTGGTATGGCAAGTGGTTGAAGCTGCAGGATGCTATAAAAGTTTTCAGAGACGAAGGACAAGAGCTGATAAAAAAGGGTAAGGGTGTTCGACCATCCTCTCTTGAAGAACCATGGGGCAAGCTAGCAAAAATCGTGTAGAATTACATTACATGCGACTGGCGAAAAGATGTGGTAAGGCTGCGTCAATCGAAACTTTTAGTAGTTTTAAAACAAAAATGCTCTTTTAATTTACCTGCATTGTTAAACTCTTTATTGCATGACACTGTTGAGAGACTAAGATAGTCCCAACATGTAGAAACTATGGTAAGCCATCACTTTTTGATTAGGCTAGTAGTTAGCCATAACCTTGCCCAGCAGCAATCAAGCTGGGATGATTTAATTTCAACTCCGGAACGAGGTTTAGCCCCGCTTGCACCTAACCAGGTTCGAAAATGGAAAAGGACTTCCCTTTCAAGGGACATACCTCAAGAATGCAGATAGTCCGCAAGGCTGAGGTCGAGGACAGGAATGGTCGAAAATTCTTAGGACAATATTATCCCGCAAAAGCGCAGACGGTCCGTAAGGTTGAGGTTAGGAGCAGGAGCGGCCGAAAAACCTCAAGGCAGTACCAGCCAACCGATAAAATTATCTAGCTCGATAAGAGAACAATTCTTTCAGCCAGAATCGCAAGACTAGGGTGTTCCTGAATCAAATCATGAGGAAGAAGCAGAGCATTCAGACGAACAAAGAAATGAATCAGGACTCCCATCAACACCAAGCATGGACCCCCAAGAGGATTTGTTGCATGATTTCAACCTTGCCCAGGTCCTAGCCAATATGAGTAATGATATGCAGACCGAAAGCCCACTCAATTTTAATGAAGAAGCAATCCAATCTCCCGAGAATGCTGGCAATGCCGAATGTCCCTCTCCCTTGAGAGGTGCAAGCCGTGAAGCAGAACACCAATCCTGTGATACGCTCCCAGTGGAAAACAACCAGGTAGGCCTAAGCATAGAAAACATAGGCCAAGGGGAAGAAGTAGAGACAGAGATACTTCAAGAAGCCGATACTCAATCCGGAGACACGGTTCTATTAGGACAGAGCCAGGATGAGCAACCAGGCTCCCTAGAGGCAGAAAATTTTAATGAGACTGTAACCAGAGTAGTGGCTCCTTCAAAAAACTATAGAGCCAAATTGAAAAAACTTAGGAAGGAACAACAGAAGTTGCGTAAAAAAATAAGGAAGCTTAGAAGAAAAATAAAGCAAATTATAGTGGAGAAGGTCTCGGACAAAACCCCAGAGACAGCAAACGCAGATCAAACTGAGCCCATACAACCAATCATCATCAAAGAAGAATAAAACCAAACTAAGCCCATACAACCAGTCATCATAAAAAAATAACAGCATGAAATTTTTGCAGATATAGCTACTCAGACGGAGGCATGGAACTCTCATGAAAAAGAAACCCAGACAAGTACACCAGCTGAAGACAACATGACACACAATGATCCCACTATTCTGAATCTTCAGGAATAATTAGCATAGGCTCGACTAATGATAGAATGGCTTGAACAAGAAACTGTTCCCCAACAAAAGTATCAAGCGTTGCAGAGGCAGCTTTGGGAGATGAATGAAACAGAGAATGAGACCTTCAACAAGTACAAAAAGGTATAAGAAAAAATGGAGAAAATCAAGCTTAGATTGAATAAGGTCCTAGCTTGCACATATACTATCTACTCATTATATACATATGTATTGGCATGCAGAGCTCCTGCTACTAATTACACCTTGTTTCTGCTAGAACGATACCTGTTGTTAAAAATTAAAGCCACAAGAGCTGGAAAACCAATTGAACTAAACACAGTCGAAGATTTTATACGTTGTTGCAAACTGTATGGTTTAAAGGTTCAAATTTTGCTATGCGAATTTTACTTGCAAAATATTGTATTAGAAGATGAAGTGGAAAAGAACCCCAACTCTTTTGTGGGGGATATTCAGTTCCAGGCCTTTATTTCGTTTGCAGTTAATCAAGTTAAATGGTTCAAAGCTCATAACGCCTTCCAAAAACAAGAGCATGGGTTGGATCTTATGGTGAGAAGTGAACCCAAGTATCCTTTGCAAATGCTTGCCAACCAAAAGAGTCTGATGAAACGGGAAGGAATAATTCAAGTCTTAGGGCCTATTCATAAAGGAATTGTACAAACTGGGGTGCCATATTTTCAATCCATTTGAGAAAGTTCTATGATTGCATCCAAGCTGGTGGGTGGTCTTTGCTGGTAGTGTTCAGGATAGAGAGCCATTTCATTATAGAAATTTTAAAGCAGCTGTAGACCGTTTTATCACCTATAGCAACCTCATCTTAAGAGAGGGACCTTACTGGTTAGGCTATTGGTTTCGTAGCCCTATCATTTGGTATCCTCCCGAAGGTTACCGGGCCACCTATGAATTGCTTGAAGGAGAGGAAAGGACCGCTTTTGCACTGTTAGCTCAACATCATGGTTTCAGACCAATTTTTGATGCCCCTTATCCAGCCTACTCTTTAACTGCACTCCATCGGAATTACTTATTTTCATGAGGACATGAAACAGAGTAAGTAGGGGAGTATGTTGGGTTGCGAAATGAGTATGTATTTTCTAGTAAGTTCATCCTCGTTATCCTTAATTCTTATCTTTTTCATGTCTTAATGTGCTAATCTATTAAGGAATTATGGTAAGAAATGAGGAATGATTACAGTTGTGATTTAACTAACGTTTACCCTTCTTTATGTAGGAAAATGGACAAGGAACGATTTCTGTTCCCTGCTGTTGACACAGCCAAATCTGACAAGCAAAGAAAGGAATGAATTGGTTACAGACAAGGCTAAGAACGAATCAATGAGATCAGCGTGAAATAGAGGAAGATTTCTTAAAGATGGAAATTGGTTGCGAATCCCTCAGGATCCCGATCCTGAGGGATCGCATTTAATATTTACTTTTTACCCTTTCTGACTATAAAAGGAAACGATTGTAGGAAGATAGGGACGCCTGTTGTTTTTCCAAATTGTAAGCTTAGTTGCAGACTATATAGTTGAAGAACGAAATTACATTGTAATAAAACTCAAGTTCAATGATTAATTGAAGTTGTTGTTTTCATTCGCATCATCTGAAGTAATCTAGTAGTGCCTGCTGGTGGCTAAGGGCCCAGCTCCCAGTGGAATTCACTGCTTCATATGTGTCATAAATTTCCGATTATCGCAAGTGTGATGGTTTGATAGTATTATCACTTTCTGTGATTCTAGTTCCTTTGCTGTTCATTATTTTTCTGTGTTAACCAAATAGTTCTGTTTTATATCATTTACAATATTGTTATTTCTTTAGTTTCCTTCCGCTTTCAGATTGATTTTCTTAGATAATTTTTCTGCTCAATGTGATCAAATGTAACAAGTATTAACTACTGCTATTAGGCTCTCATATTGATATCATTGTTGTTTTACTGAAGAATGCATTTGATTTAGATTTAATCAATTTCGAAGAGAAGGGTTATCACTATTGTACTCTTCACTGATATTGCTATTATTTGAAATGCTATAGGATTTGATTTCATTAGAGGATTGAGTTTTCATTTAATTGCAATTAGAATTTACTTGCTGCATCCGTTTAATCTTATATTATAAGATCTATACTACAATCTATGAAACATTACTCTCTGATTTAACTAGTAGCCACATATTGTGTACACTCTTGAAATAGAAGGACTTGCCCAGATTGATAATTAATGTGAGGATAATTAGGAGTTTAAAAAGCACCTTTTATCAACCAACACTTTCCTCCTTGAGCTGGCAGAACTCTTGGAAGCTCAAATTATCCTTGATTTTCCAATATCTAGATTCATACTCCTAAAGATAATCACTCAAAGTCGCCTCCTTTGGTGCATCTTCTTCCTTCATCTCTCTTGCAGTAAATCTGAGCATAGAATAATGTTGTAGATATGATTGTGTAGCTGAGTGCTTGCACACATAAGATGAAGAACTAGGTCTTTCTTCATGTAATTATCTTCTTGAGGGACCTTCATATCTTGCCCTCTTTATTTCTTTGATTTCATCTTCAAGCTCATGCAGAGTTTGGAACAGAGTTTTTGAGAACTCTTTCCCTTTCATTCTTCCAGAAAAGGGGGTTTTACCCTTGTCTTCTTTGTCTTCAATGTAATAAATCTTCTTCTTTAGTCTTTTCTTTTCATGAAAAGACATATTAGCTTCTCAATAAGCACAGGTTGTGCCAAGATGACGCTTCGATACCACTGTAATATCCCAAAATGGTAACATGCAGTAATACTAAACAGTTATGCATTAAAATAACACAGTTCATCTAAAACATAGCAGGAGGCCAATAAAAATGTTCTTTAATAGTATTTACAACAGCAATATAGATGTACAATGAGGACCATAAGATGCATAGCTGGAAATACAAGACATAAATGGAAGAAATTCCCTCAAAAGAGGTGTTGTAACCACATGAATGGACTGAAACTGCCTTGACATCGTTATTTTATTAGGCTACAAACTGCTGTTGATTACATATCAGATCTAGAGTAGATCTGTGCATAAAAATTCAGATCCATATCAGATCCATGCACTAGACAGGCTCCTCTTTCATATCCCCTTGGGGTTTTGAGCATTACACCAAGTATAAGCAGTAGATATGAGATCTAAGAATGCAGATCTGCAAAAAAATTCAGAGATTTAGAATTATTCAGAAACATGCAGATCAGATCTAAAATTTACAATGTGTATATCTCCTCCAATGAATTTCAAAGTTAAGGGCAGATCCCCCAACATTCAGAAACCAGCTCTCCAAATGGTGCACCCAAAATCCCTGCAACAATTCCTACAAGAATAACAAAAATATGGAATAGAAACCGTGCTGAAGGGTATCGATAACAATTGGCCACATGCCAATATCAAGAAATGATGCCTATTCACTCCAATACACTTCCTCCAATAGAGCAGAAGACTCCTCCACTGAAAAAGGGCATTGAAATTTCTTAGATCTGAATAGATCTAACCTCCACTTGTTGCATCTTGCAAAGACAACCAAAACCTCAACAATATCTAAGTTTTAGTTGAAAGGAGAAGCTTGGCCTCAAGCCAGATAGTGGACTATGCAATACAACACTCTCCCAAGAGCTACTCAATGGGAAGAGGTGGAATTCGTAAACAGGGGATCCCAATGCTAAACAACATTTTCAATCTAGGCTAAATAACCAAAGAAAGATATATGGTCTATAAATACAATATATCAATATATCATATCTTCAACAACCTCTGCATGCTGCCATCCCCTTCCTTATATATATTAAGAGAGTGTAAACCCTAAACCACCTTCAATGAAATCTTCTCTTTCACACATGTTGGGAAAAATTATCACCAGTCGATTCGACCGCATTTACCGCATATTCTTAACTTTTTACTTTTTCACTCTCTAAAACCCATACGCTACTTTCCTTTAGTAAACTCGCGTATACACGCGGATATCCTTCATACAACTCACAGAGGCTTAGATTCAAATTATATATTAATTAATCATTTATTCGCAATATTCATCTAGACCCATGTTAAGTTATCAAGAAACATGTGCAGTAAGAAAAGAATAAACCATCACACAAAGCATCACACATGAACACCAGGATTTTTAGGTGGAAACCCAAGTCGGGAGAAAACCACCGCTGCAGTTGCTCAGCCTTCAATATTTTATTATTGAGAAAACATCTTACAACATATGTGCTGGTGCAGACTCCTACCAGCACGCAGGCACCCACCTGCGCTCGTTTACCAGCCTCTCCTGGAAGGGAGCTCCAACCCCTGACTCGTTTACTAGCCTCTCTTGGAAGGGAGCTCCAACCCCTTGACTCGTTTACCAGCCTCTCCTGGAAGGGAGCTACGACCCCCTGATCTCGTTTACCAGCCTCTCCTGGAAGGGAGCTACAACCCCCTGACTGAAGGCTACAACCCTCAGCACCAATATGGACCACGTTTCATCAATTTTCACACTGGATCCAAAGCTTCCTTTAGAACACAACTTGCAGGCCACGTTTCATCATATTTTCAGACTGGACCCTTTCCATACTTTTAAGCACAGTCAACCATGAAACATATACATATAACTCACTGACAGATATCAGTAAACCAGCAGAACAGATCAGACATTTCTTACCACAGACTTCAGCAAACCCTAGTTTGCATACGCGCTTCCCTTTCACTGATGTCGCGTATATACGCGCTTCCGTTCACATAAACCAGCGTATACTTCTGTACATATTACAGATCCAATTTCATTGCGCATACGCGCTTTCTCTTCAGCGAAGCCGCGTATATACGCGCTTCCTCTGCGACGAACTAGCGTATGGATCTTCAACCATTACAGAGCTACATACTTCTTCAGATCAGATATTCAGTTCAGATTCAACCCTTTACTTCAGACAGATGTTCACCTCATCACAGATCTAATCACTCCATAAACAGATCTAGTAGATACAAATACATTTCAGATCTAGATCCCCTTCTTCATCATTTTCTTCATTGGTGTATCATAGATTCAGATCTATCATCAAGCCTTTACCCTTTCCATACAGATATACTTCACAGAGAAGTATTCATTCAAGCTTAGACATCTTGCACCCACACTCATTATTTGCATAATGAATTTCATCTCTTTATATAGGTTTATCCTTTTTCAATACCATGAGCCCCTTTTTCAATACCATGACCCAAAACAATACCATGAGCCCAAAACTACATTACTTCCGATGGTATTCCTGGACGGGGTCAATTAGGCGGATCATTACCCAATACAATGGGTCAATACCATGGTGGTTACCCTTGGTTTTGCACTTTTTGAGCGCTTTTTCCTATACGCGACTTGGAACGTTCTTTTCCGCGTGCATATGCGACTTCTCCTAGACATATCCGCGTATGCCTTGAGACATACTCTTTTTATCATAGATCTAGCACAAACTGAATTTCTTTCTTCATTCCCTTCTGTACTCACTGTAGATACATCAGATTTACTTCATCAAGAACATATTCTATCAAGCACAACTTCATCAAGTAAGTTTCCATCTTCTTCATTAAGTGGGTTGCCATTCAATGACAAAAATTAGCATCATGTTGCTAACTAACATCATTTCACATCAGATTTACATCATTTACCAAGTCCATCAAGTCAAGAATAACTTCATCAGGTGTATTGCCATCAAGGACAACACATGCCAACAATCTCATGTCTTCATCTTCATTCAGTGGGTTGCCATCAAGGACAACACTCTGCATCATATTACCAAAAATCTCCCCCTTTGGACTTGATGGCAACCACGATGGTGTTTGGTTACCACAACAGATAGGTACACTAAGAATACAATGACACCATGTCACTCTCTCCATTTTTGACACCATTCTTTCTCTTCATTCAAACACCATGTCACTCTCCCCCTTTGACATCAAGGGCAAAGGGCGGATCAACAATCAACATACTCTCCCCCTTTTCTCCTCATGTGGAAGAAGCGTTCTGCAGATCTAATATATACTGAAGTGACCAAGCTCCCCCTGAGTTCATGCTGAATCTTCAAACATATTTTTCAATGGAGTACATGACTCTATGAATTTCCTATCACCAATGACTCATACTTACATCAAATATCCAACCAAGTGGATTTACATATGAGACTCAAGTACCCAACCAAGTGGGTTTACACATTTCAACTCAGCTACCCAACCAAGTGGGTTTACAAAATTTGACTCAGCTACCCAACCAAGTGGGTTTACAAATTTGACTCAGCTACCCAACCAAGTGAGTTTACAAATTTGACAAGTCCTTACATGACTAAATATTACAATTTTACATCATGGGTCTCAACAAGACCTTTTCATCAAAATACAAATATGACCACTTATGACCAACACCAGAAAGACTTCAAGAAAAAGAACGTATTTCAGAACCATCATAATGCCAACAATGCATTATACTCAGCAAGGCTAGTGCTCCCCCTGAATCTGTGCATCCAAGCATCTTTTCCATATGACTAAGGTTCCCCCTTAGTTTGCGCATCCTGAACACTTTCAACCAATCATCAAGGCATCTTTAAAACATCAGAGATTGAAACAATATTATAAGAACTGGAACACCACCAAAGATACCAGAGATACTAAACAACACTGCAGTTGTGCTGAAGAAATCTGTCCCCAAACAGAAATTTGTCAGCAATCAGACATACACGGTTTTATGTGCATGAACTCGCGTATATACGCGACTGTGTTTCAGGAAATCCGCGTATCCAATACCTTCTCCTATATTTTAACCAGATCTGATCCTATGTGAGGCAAAGACAGTGTTCAGCTTCTTTCTGAGATATTTGAAAGCTTCCCAGCACAACATCCTCAAATATGTGTCAATCATCCATGTGGTCCAATATCACCATGATCTTTAAGATTTAACATGAAGTAACATATGTAGGGAAAAGATCTCAACCATAGTAACAAACTCTTCATGATCTATTCTTATCTCTGAATCATAAGACTTCCAATTCATCCATGTGTGAGCACAAAAGATACTTTTCAGCAAACAAGGCTCAAAATCTCATCATAATAAACCATGTACCAAGTCATCATCATTTAAGCATGAGTATCACAGAATAAGCACTCATAGTTCCAACAATGCAATTATTAGTATTCAACCTGCTGCTCCCCCTGAACCAGTGCTCCTCCTTAACTTGTGCAACCTGAATACATTCATCAGCAAGTCACAAGCAACAATCTCTACATGAACTGTCCTTATCTTCGAATTATAAGACTTTCATCTCAGCAACGAATACTCTTCATCAAAAAA
This sequence comes from Pinus albicaulis, assembly GCA_034641835.2. Lineage (NCBI taxonomy): Eukaryota > Viridiplantae > Streptophyta > Pinopsida > Pinales > Pinaceae > Pinus > Pinus albicaulis. Next base: position 608,030,400 of record CM076572.1, read on the forward strand.
CAAACATGACTCATCCATAATTTTCAACATCAGAAACCAAGTATCATATCATCATAATTTAGAACTGGGCAACTAAGCTGATACTGAGTTAATAATACAGTTATTAACAATCAGACTGATGCTCCCCCTGAACCTCTGCTCCAGATCTTCAGCTATCATATAAATTCTCTTATCATTAATGCATACGCGACTGTGTCTATTGGAAATTGCGTGTATACGCGACTTTTGTTAATAGAACCCGCGTATGGAAAGTGAAGCATAGAAATTTTTCACATTCCTTCATCTCCCCCTGAACTTGTACTACCTGTACCTGTCTTCTTCATATCAGATGCTCTGTCAGAAATACATATAATCAAATCAATCATGAGAGACATCATACATTGCTCCCCCTATGACGATACATTACTAAATCTTATAATGTGTCCCACATCATTCCTGCAATCAATCAGAGAAGTAAGCTTCAGAAGCGGATGACTGCAGTATGGTCAAAATTCCCTACGTTTCTGATCGGTCCTCCATCTTTTTCTAGATTTGTTTGAACTTTCTATTTGTGTGCTGGAAGTTATCCAATTTCTCATATCTGTTCAACCTGCATTCTTTTTCTACATGTCCATACTTGTTACAAGAATAACATCTCATGTGTCCAGAGAAATAAGCATAAGAATCATAATGAGTGTTTCTAATCTTCCTCCTTTTACAATCAGCTGCTTTATGTCCATACTTGTTGCATGAAAAACAATATCCCTTGAAGCTACCAGAGTACCTTTCTATGTAGGATCTGTTAGTTTGTGGCTGAAATATTCTGCTTCTGCAATTTGCTGCAACATGCCCATAATTGTGACATTTAAAACATTCAACATTCTTGACTGATTTCCGTTGAGATTTCATCATTGTTGGTTGACCTTTTGTCTCTTTCAACACTTCAGGTTTAGCATTGACATCCTCTGAATTTTTAGCACTTCCTTGTGAGCTAGATTCTCCTTTAACAGTTTCATGGAAACCAAGACCAAGTTTGATAGCAGGAGACCTTTGATTACTCAAAATATTGTCCAAAATATTAGTACTATCTTGAAACCTCAAAAGCTTAACCTTTTCTTCTAATTTACCTTTGAGAATGTTTACCTCAACCTCCAAGGCTTGACATTGCTTCGTCATGCTTTCTTCTTTCCTTCTTCCATTTTCTACTTGATCCTTCAGATTTAGAATCTCTTCTTTCAACCAATTTTCGTTTTCTTCACATGTTTGTTGCAGCTCTTCATTCTTCTTATTTGATTTTTCCAGATCTTCTTTGAGAGATATGATTTCTGCTTCAAGGCCTTCCTTTTCAAATGGTTGTAGAGGTTCCTCATTCTTCTTACTTGATGCTTCAAGATCTGCTTGCAGAGAGATGATTGCAGCTTCAAGTCCTTCATTCTTCTTGCTTGATTTTTCGAGATCAGCATTTAGATCGTTGATTTCTGCTTCTAGTTCTTTAATTCGATTGGATGCATACGTATGAAACCTTTGATATTTGTCCACCTGTCCATTCAGCATTTCTATTTGTTCTTTCATTTGAGAGATCATCTCTTTGTAGATAGAATCTTTCTTATCAATTTCCTTTTGTTGTTCTTCAACTTTGATCTTGATAGCTTCTTCTAGATCCACAACTTTACTTTCACTATCTTCACTATTGTTTGCACAAAGAAGAGTATTACAAGTATCCTTCTTCTTTTTCTTCTTTGCCATGAGTACTTGTAGAGCTTCATCAAAAAATTCTAGATCCATACTGTCACTTCCACTATCATAACCCTTGCATATACAGTTAAGTAAAGTACAAGAACAACGATTAATACCTGTTTCATCTCCTTCAATTTCTGCTATACATGATTTCTGAGAGATCTCCTTTCTTCGAGTAGCCTTCTTCTTTTGCTTCTTGGCCATGAGCATTTTTAGATCTTGGTCAGAATCTTCTTCATCTTCACTGGACACTTCATCATCATCTTCATTTGCATAATAACTCTTCCTCTTTTCAAATTGTTTCCCTTTACCATGTTTTTCTCTATAAGGACATTTAGCAACATAGTGACCAACTCTTCCACAATCAAAACATTTGAAGGGAAGTTTACCTTTGAATCTTCCAGTACCTAGTTGGAGTTTTCTCACAAAATTCGCTTCTTCTTCTTCGGATATATAGTTGGATTCTTTGACAACTTCCTTTTCTTTTCCTTTTGCAGACGCCTTAAAAGCAGCTTCTTTGATTTGAGAAGGACCTCCTTGTCTCATTTCAAAAGCAATCAGAATACCATGTAATTGAACAATAGTAAGAGTTTGCAGATCTTGCCTTTCTTCAATAGCTGAAACTTTAGAGTCAAATTTTGAAGTCAAGGATCTTAAGACTTTTTCCACCAGAGTAGTATCAGTTATGGTTTCAACCAAATTTCTCATTCGATTTACAATATCGTCCAGACGTAAGAAGAAATGGGCAATACTCTCATCACTATGCATCTTCAAATTTTCATATTCAATTCTAAGAGTTTGGAGTTTTGCACTTTTTACCTTTGTGTCTCCTTCATAACTCATAATGATTTTGTCCCATATTTCTTTTGCTGAATGTAGCTGCATCACTTTGGCAAATTCTGGTTCAGACATGCTACCTAATAAGACATTTACTGCTTTGCCTCTCTGCTGCATCAGTAGGAATACTTGCCGGATACTGATAACCTTCTTCCACGATTGACCATACATCTGCACCAAGACTTTGCAGATATGCTTTTGTTCGTACCCTCCAGAATATCAGATTGCTTCCATTGAATAGAGGTGGCTTTATAGACATTACTCCTTCAAGACTTCCCATTGCGACGGATCTCCTTCAAGCGATCAAGCTTCTGCAGAAGAACCTGCTCCGATACCAATTGTTGGGAAAAATACTGAGAGGGGGGGGTGAATCAGTATTTACTGCATATTCAAAACTTTTTACTTTTTCACTCTTTAAAACCCATACTTTAGTAAACTCGCATATTACTCGCGAGATTCTTTCATACAACTCGTATAAGCAGAGATCGAAATATATGCATATTAATTAACTTAGTTCTTGTAATATTCATTCATCTCGATGTTAATTTATCGTTAAAACATGTAAAAATAGAACAATGAATAAACCATCACACAAAGCATCACACATGAACACTGTGATTTTTAGTGGAACTGGTCAGAGAAAACCACCGCCGCAGCTGCTCAACCTTCAATATTTTATTATAGAGAAAATATCTTACAACATATGTGGGGCTGTGCAGATTCTACCAAAGACGCAGCACCCACTCGTTTACTCGCCTCCTGAAGGGAGCTCCAACGCCCTGAATTACTACTGGGCCTTCCGGAAGAGAGCTATGACTGCTGTCGAGTGAATAACTGCCGGCAGGGGAGCACACCTCGCTTCTTTAAAGTCGACGCTCGCGCTGCAACTTGCTGTCAACGAAGGCTACAACCCTCAGCACCAATATGGACCACGTTTCATCAATTTTCACACTGGATCCAAAGATTCCTTTAGGACACAACTTGCAGGCCACGTTTCATCATATTTTTAGACTGGACCCACTCCATACATTTAAGCACAATCAACCATGAAACAGATACATATAACTCACTGACATATATCAGTAAACCAGCAGAACAGATCAGACATTTCTTACCACAGCCTTCAGCAAACCCTAGTTTGCATACGTGCTTTCCTTTCACTGATTTCGTGTATATACGCGCTTTCGTTCACACAAAACAGCGTATACTTCTGCACAAAAAACTTCACTACGCATACGCGCTTTTTCTTCAGCGAATACGCGTATATACGCGCTTTCTTTGCGGCGAACTAGCATATGGATCTTGAACCATTACAGAGCTACATACTTCTTCAGATCAGATATTCAGTTCAGATTCAACCCTTTACTTCAGACAGATGTTCGCCTCATCACAGATCTAATCACTCCATAAACAGATCTAGTAGATACAAATACATTTCAGATCTAGATCCCCTTCTTCATCATTTTCTTCATTGGTTCCTCATGCATTCAGATCTATCATTCACCTATAACCCTTTCCATTCAGATATATTCTTCAGAGAGAAGTATTCATTCAAGCTCAGACATCTTGCCCCACACTCATGATTTGCATAATGAATTTCTTCTCTTTATATAGGTTTACCCTTTTTCAATACCATGAGCCCCTTTTTCAATACCATGAGCCAAAACAATACCATGAGCCCAAAACTACATTACTTCCGATGGTATTCCTGGACGAGGTCATTTAGACGAAACATTACCCAATACAATGGGTCAATACCATGGTGGTTACCCCTGGTTTTGCACTTTTTGAGCGCTTTTTCCCATACGCGACTTGGAACGTTGTTTCCCGCGTGCATACGCGACTTCTCTTAGGCAAATCCGCGTATGCCTTGAGACATACTCTTTTTATCATAGATCTAGCACAAACTGAATTTCTTTCTTCATTCCCTTCTGTACTCACTGTAGATACATCAGATTTACTTCATCAAGAACATATTCTATCAAGCACAACTTCATCAAGTAAGTTGCCATCTTCTTCATTAAGTGGGTTGCCATTCAATGACAACACTTAGCATCATGTTGCTAACTAACATCATTTCACATCAGATTTACATCATTTACCAAGTCCATCAAGTCAAGAACAACTTCATCAGGTGTATTTCCATCAAGGACAACACATGCCAACAATCTCATGTCTTCATCTTCATTCAGTGGGTTGCCATCAAGGACAACACTCTGCATCATATTACCAACAATCCTTCTCCTTCTAGAACTGCGTTGTGCCTCATTGATGACCACTTCCTTCTAGACAACGCTATTGATTTGGTCAAGGTTGACCCAGTCAACATGTCCAACCCCTTTCACACCTAAGGGTGCTTGCTTACATAGCCAAGATTTAGCCTTTTTCACATTTGGCCTCGATTTATTCTTTATTAGGATTTTGATGTACCTCCTTTACACATTTATTCTTTAAGCAAAGAAATAAAAACAAAAGTGGATATTCCAATTAGCTTAGGACTAATTTGGAATATTACAGGAGATGCATATATGTGATGGTAACATGCTCAAACAATTTCAACAATTTTTGGTGCACAGTTTGTGAGAAATCGACTTCCATCACCTAAAACCATTTTTATTTTTTCTCAATATTCGTGCACCCAATGGCCGAGATGTTTTATGGGGCAGTAATATGATCCAAAAATTTCAGGTCAATCAGATCTATATTTTGAGAGCTATGCCTAAATCAAGTCTGCTACAAGGGGGTTGTACTGAGAAGCTTGTACAGTCACATCAAAACTCATCATCAATTCCTTTTTCATGCATAGAGTAGAAGATCCAGCCACCTTGAGAATCATGAAGCCATTTTTGAAATTGAGAAGAGTACACGCACCTTGGGAAGCAATCCATCCACTCCACCAGCAGAAGATTGAACGTTGGGAAGAAGACTGCACACACAAAAAACTTTATCAGTCAAAAAATCATCATGCTATGGAGACTTGTACAGAGACAAAATCATCAACTACAACACTAACATCATGAACATATTAGCATCATAATTTTATGTAGGGATGTGAAGCAACAAAAAAAACAACAAAAAAAACCCTAGAAGACCTCCATATTCAAGTTTATCAGCAATAAGACCTCAAGCAGATTATCACATGCAACTTCAAGATCATGAGTAGCAGCTTCAGAACCACCAAAGGCCACTTCAAAAGTCATATCAGTAGCCTCGATATCACCTGCAAAAACATATTAAGGGTAAGGCTCAGGTATGAAATCATTTAAACATTTCTTCAAATCTATTATAGCTTAAGAAAACATTAAAAGTGTGAGAAGGAATTTTTTTTTATAGCCAAAATCAGTAGCCGAGAAGTCTCGGCCTTATCTAGAAATTAGCTTCACATTTCCACCAAGACACACACACATATGGGAGAGGAACACGAAAAAAGTAAAGAGGACTTGAGAAAGTGGGTAGTAAGCAGTTAGTTGTGATGGAAGACAAGGAGTGACAAGGGGTAACTGAGGGTGAACTCAGTTAACAGAAAAAGAACTCTGAGTTTATTTTGAATGCAATGAAAAAAGAGAAACAAATTTGAAAAAAAAAAGAGAGAAAATGAAAAAAATAAAAAATAAAAAAATAAAAATAAAAGGTGGACCCGCCACCTCTTGGCATGCGAAATAGAGTTGCTATAGGCGGAATAAAATTGTTATAAGCGAAATAGGGTTGCTACAGGCAAAAAAAAAATTGCTACAGGAAAGAAAAAGGACAAATTTTTTTGATCAAAGGTGATTTTACTCCTCTATTCTCTCTCTCCTATGCTTACACACACCATGGACAACTCCAACATGCACCCATTCACTCATTTCACCTTTCAATTAGATAGAAAACTCCATTTTTACTCCTGACTGTAATTGCTACAGGAAAGTCCTATCAACTATAGGATTCCTATAGCACTACAGGAAACCCTATAAATGCTACAAGAAACTTATTTACAAGGAAAGTATCTCTCTCAAAGCTTTCTAAAGTTCAAAAAGATTATGATAATTTATTTTTTGCATATACCTACCACTCCTAACCCTCACTTCACTCCATGCACAAGGATTCACTCCCAAAACCCTATGTTGTGACACTAGCAGCTAGATCACCTATACCTTGGCATGGGACCTCTCCCATTACCTCTCCATCACTCCAATCACTCCATCACTCTATCCCTAACCTCCATAAACCATTTCCCTTCATCTATAAGAAATCTAGAGCCCCAAGAAGCACATAGAAGAATGCTAGAAGAAGTTGAGAATTTTCTTGTAAAAATTCTGTATATGGCACAGAAAATTCAAAATCTAAGGATAAGTTGATGAAAATGGCTTCAAAGGACCACCAACGGACTCAAGGAGGATGAATAGGTTGCTTAGAGGATGAGCAAAATTTTTAGTAGGGGGTTATGATGAGCCTCTAAATTAGACGTAAATTAAGGCCCATCTAACCTTTATTAGGCACAGAAAATATATATTAAATCTCTTCTTCTACACTTAATAATGTTTTTTTATGCTTTAATATGTTCTTAGGAAGTTCTAGAGATAATTGCATATTTGTGCCTAATAATATTTACTTTTGAAGGATATTGTGGGAATATTGGGCATATTATGAACATTTGGAGAAAGAGATAATTTAGGAACTTGCACCCTACTACTGGAGGATCAAGATTGGAGAATAAATTAAAAAAAATATCATGAAATAATTGAGAAATTCTAGAGAGATTCTAGAACTCCGATGATTGAGAAAATATAGGAAGGTGTTCCCTGTCATTTACTGCAAACTCCTAGTGTTGGGAATCAAATCCACTATTTGAGGGATTTTGGAGAGGGAAGCTTCCTCCTTTCAAGGAGAATGATTCCTCGTCATTTTTTGTAAGTACCAATTTGAATTGGCCTCTAGGGGCATTTATTGTTTAGTCTTATTGTGGAGAAAACTTGTTTTCTGACAGCTCCACTTTCTTTTCTTGCAGGGATGTACTTAGATTCATTCAATAATGAATATTGGTGCCATTTTAAGCTTATAAGGCTTGGTTTATTCCATAGGAATCCGATTCATCCTTGGGCTTGGCCATCCCAGGATCCCTAGAGCCCTCTTGCACCATTTCTTTATGTTCTTTTCACTTCTTATTCACATACATCTCTTATTTTTGTTTTTCATATTTTCCGTGTTTAGTATTATTTCTTTTCTTGATCTAGGATTGAGTTAAATGATTTAAGTGAGTTCTTTTTTAGGTTTATTTTAGGTTCAAAATCATTATTCATCCTTTTTATAACTTTGGAAGGTCATGTTAATCATTAAGGTACTTGGATTTGGTTATTAGTTCATGAATATGAGATTTCTGGAAATGCCTTATAGCAAAATAGTAGTAAATTTCCGCTATTTTTTATAAGGGGTTAATGAGATCCATTTAAGCTGATTACACTTGTATTAGTTCATAAAAATTTTAAATTTGATAACAAAATTCACCCCATTTCATTTTCACTTGATTAGGTTAGACATTTGATAGATTAACTAGCTCACTAGTTCTTGAATTTCTAGATTTTAGAGTAGTAGTTTTTAGTTATTTTTTAGCACGTGTGAACAGGGGTATTTTTGAGTGATTTCACTTGTAATGGAGACATAATACATCATAATTAATAATAAAATTTGTCCCATCCTATTTTAATTTTATTTACTTAGTCATTCGGTGAGTTATTTCCAAAACAGACTTGCTTGTAGAAAAAACAGAGTTGCATGTAGCACTCTTGTAGCATGTGTAAAATCGACCAAATTTGCTCCCAAAGATTGGTTTTTGTCTTTTAGGATTGAATCATGACCCCTAGGATCAAAATAAAGGATTGAGGAAGAATAAAAACCACTTAAGACATTCATTTTCAAAAATTATATTAGGTCTTTTTATTTAAATTCATGCTCTTAGGATTTCAATTACAAATTGTTGTTCTTTCCTAGGATTAATTTTTTTCCAAAGCAACACCTCCATTTTTGCAATTAGTTTAGGATTTGATTTCATGAAATTCCTTCCACTAAATCAAATCAACCAAATAAGGACACATTTAATGCTGCACATATAGTGTCGATACCTCATAAGTTTGTACGAACCCCGTGTTGATAATTAAAGTTGGTAGCCTCGGTAGATGCAACATTCTTGTTGCAATCCTGAGGCTCATCAAAGTAATCCCCATAAGGTATGAAATATTCCATGTAGATTTATATAGAGTCATGGACTAGCTCCAAGAAAATTCTCAAGAAAAATCTTTGGAAATTATATGAGGAATTTCACAACCCAAAGGGAAGGACTGTGTAAGTCAAGGTGCCCTTGGGACATGTAAAAGTAGCCTTTTCCTGGACTTCAGGGCTAGTTTGGATCTGGTTATACCCACTAAAACCATCTAAGAAAGAAAACAATTTCTTTCTTTCAAGAACATCTAGAACTTGATCTATTAAGAGCAAAGGGAAATGGTCCTTCTTGGTGGCTTTGTTGAGTTTCCGGTAATCAACACAGATTCACCATTTTCCATTCTTCTTTAGGACTAGGACAAGAGGAGATACCGACTCACTGTCTGATATAGGATAAATGAAACATGCATCTAGTAATTTCTGTAGTTCTTCCTTTAATATGTATTTTAGAGTTGGGTTCATCCTTATTTGGGGTTGGTGCACAAGCTTGCACCCTCCTTTAATGTAGATATGATGTGTGCACACTGAAGGATGTACCCCTTTCATGTCTTTGTAGTCCCAATCAAACGCATCAAGGTTTTGATTCAAGAACTAGCATAGTTTCTCTTATTATTTAGCTGATAGGGATGAGTTAATTTTTATATATTTTGATGGGCCAAATTCCACAGCCTTGGTGGTTTCAGAAGTTGAATCCACTGAGTGCAGTTCCCTCCAACGGTAAATCTCAGACACTTTGACTAGGTCATCAAGTGGACTGTCAGTGGGGGGTTGTTTCTGAATGATTTGATCGATGAGGTCATCCTCATCAGGTTTCCCCCCTCTAAGAACAATATCTATGGTAAAAATGGGGTAGGGCGTACTGTTGTATACTTCGTCTTCTTCTTCCTCCAAACATAAAGGTAGGTCATGGTCAATGGAAGTTTTGGCAGGAGGATATAATACCGGCTATTTAGAAAAGGGCCCATTATTTATAGTCAGGTTTCCAACCTGACAACTGATATAAGCATCGAAAGTGGCTAAACAAGGCCTCCCCAAAATGAGAGGATATCCATTAAACTTGGTTTTTGGATGGAGAACAAGGAAATTTGTAGGGTACTCCCAAGAGTCGATTGAAACCATAACATCCTAAAAAATTCCTTCCGGAGCTACTATGGACTGATCTGCAAGTTGCAGAATCATTTTTGTTTTCCTCAAAGTCCCTTGGATGTTATGTTTAAGCATATTTTTCTTGATCATTACATTGATGTCAGCCCTGAGATAAATCAAAGTATTGGAGAATATGACACCATCTATGTTTAGATCTACAACTAGAATACCAGGGTCTAGGTACTTTGGGAAGATCACCCCTCCCAACATTAAGTCAGAAAACTATCCTACTACATTGATGGTGGGGGTATCCTTCTTCTTTCTCCCAAGTTTCTTAAAGAACTTTTCCTTAGTGAGCCTATTGTAAATAGGGACATCCTTAATGGCCTGGAGAAGGGGTATTTTTACACACAAATTTTTCAATTCTACCAGAAGTTCAGTCTCCTCTCGGGTGTGTTGACGAGAGTGGATCAAGTGCTCAGGAAAAGGAGGTTGTTGGATTTGAGTGTTACTTTATTCATTTTCCTCCTCAAACTTTGCATTTCCCTCCTTTGGGATTACTCTTCTTGTCCTAAGATTGATCTCATGTATCTCCACAACATAAGATGGATAGGATATCTCTCCACTGTAAACATGTTGTGCCTGATTTTTTTACGGGTTCAGATTGTGCTGTGTAGGCATCTAAGGCAGCTTGGGTGGAGAAGAATGAGTGAGATGAGGTTGAGGTTGGGGTGGAGGAAGTATAGCAGGTGATTGATTATGTTGAGCCATTTACCCTTGTGATGGGTTGCTCCATTGAGGTGGTTGAGGAACATACTGCTGAAATGGTTGGTTCATAGGTTGAGAGTAATATGGAGGGTTGTAGGTCCAAGTAGGAGGTGTAGGCCATGATGGATGAGTGGAGGTGTACCGGGAATGCATTGGTGCATTCTTATTGTTATGGTAATAGGAGTAAGGTACACCTTGCAAACACTGTTGATATGACCTAGGCCATTAAGGCCTTCTCTGGTTTAGTTATGTACCTATATTACTAGTGTAGTCCCTTATTATGTTAGTGTATCCCCCCTTATTATTATTTTTGTAACCCTTTAACCCCCATATTGTTATTATTGTGCCCTTAAATTATTATTGTTAGGTCGACTAGGATTATATTGTGACCCCATCGACTCCTATATATAGAAAGGAGGTTTTGTCATTTGTATCATCCAAGAATTGTTCACTTATGTAATGTGAATGAGGTTTTCCCCTCAAAGTGGCTTATTTATAAGGCATTTATCTCTCTTTTCTTCTATTTTTGGAGCTGGTTTCATAATATTTGGTATCAGAGCTTCAGATTCTAGGGTTTCTCTTCTCGAAACCGGTCATCATGGAATTTTCGCTATAACTTTTTTTCTACAAAGATTCAGAACCTAAAATTTTTAGCACGTGAAGCTGAAATCACGAGGAAATTTTTGTAAAAATTTCAGATCTTGGTTCGTAATATTTGAGGAGATATGATCTATGGAAGTTAGGGCTTTTTTAGGCTCCTGAATTTCATCTAAAAAAGGTCATCGTGGAATTTTATCTATAATTTTTTTTCTATGAAGGTGCAGAAGCTGAAATTTTTATAACATGAATCCGAAATCCTCAGGAACGTTGTGTAAAAATTTCAGATCTTGGTTCACAATATTTTCAAAGATATGATTTGTGGAAGTTAGGGTTTTTGCAGGCTCCCGAATTTCATCTAAAATAGGTGACCGTGGGAAAATCATCATAACTCTCGCTCTGAGAATTTGATTGGAATTATGTAAAATTGACCACAAGTACATAGACTTTGGTTTCCTATGTGTCAATTTTAGAGCCTAAAGAGGAAACAGTGACACATGGCACGTTGTATAAGTTCGCTCTACTGAACCAGTCCATTATTAGGTCATTGTGGGAGATTGGATATAACTTTTCCTTGAAGAATCCAAATCAAGTCAGACCTGTGGCATTCAAAAGAAGATTCATAGGGATAATAAAGCACTAAATTTCAGATATTGAAGATCCAAAATAACAGTGATAATTCAGTTTCAATATCGAGCTCCTCAAAAGCAAGAAAAATGTGTGTATTTGTTTTTTAAAATTGCAGAACGTTTGTTTGAAAAAGCAGTTTCAAGTGATTCCAAGGGCATATTGAAGAATTTTTATCAGAATTGGGTTCTATAATGCCTCCAAAAAATAATTCCATACCCACTAAGCCCTCAGAAAGCTATACTATGATGCATGAAGATGAAGAATTATAGTATGAGATATCAAAATTACAGTACCAAGTGCAACAAATTTCGATCTTACAAAGAGCAATCAAAGATGACATAGATGGTTTAAAACAAAAATTAAGGCTAAGTTGAACGGCTTGAAGGATCAAATGAAATATAATATGGATAATAAAGTAGTGGAAGATCACATAGAGAATTAACAACAAGTTCTCCAACTCTCAAAGAATAACCTAACTTTGGTGCAAAATCGAATGAAACAACAAGAATATCAGCATCACAACGAAAGAAGTTTTGAAGCAGTCAGAAAAGCAAGAACTCGACAAGTATGAAATTGATCAATTTTAGAGTATCTTAGCAAGTGGAAGAAATTTCCCGTTGAATATTCCACATGGGAGGATGAGAATTTTATACAGAAGCATCAAGAAATAATCAAGTGTTGAGGACAACAATTGTTTGAAGGATGTAATATTCCTAAATTAGCACACTGCTAATTGGAATATTAAATTTTTATTTTACTCTTAGTTAGAGGAATAAGAGGGTATGGAGACCCATAAATCTCCTTAGTAGGAATAAAATACACTACTAAGGTGAAAGGAGGTCATCTAAAGGCTATATTGAGGACCCTTATGTGTGAAAATGGGTTGGAGCATGAAGACTGGGTCAACCTTGACCAAATCAAACAATGTTGGTATGGAAGGAGTGGCATTCATTGAGGGAAAACACAGTTTTGGAGGGAGATTACATGCATGGGAGTAGAGGCTTTAATGAGTGGGGCCCAAGATGAGGAAGCTCACCACGAATATAAGGAAGAGGATGGCAACCATTGTGGGCATAATTGGATTATTATTTTCTTGATGGTTTTTTTAGACTTGTTGCTCTCTTCAGCTGTTGAGCTAAGATTGAAGTGTTGTTTAGCACAAGGTGTTCCCGAATGGGAATCCCACCTCTTTCCTTGAGGAGCCTATAGGAAGAGTATTTCACTACATTTCCACATTATGGTATTAGCCCAATCTCTATCTTACTTCTACAGCGCATTTTTTTTTGAGAGGTGTGCTAAGTTGCAGGGTGCAACAGTGGAGGATTGTATTGGGTGTTTTCTGAGCTAGTTTTGCAGTGGAGGAAGGATTCCTTCCATTGGAAGGCCAATAAATAAGACCATTGGGCTTTATTGAAATATTTGGCATCAAGACAAGGATTATTTATCCCCTACAACGCAGTTTCAGTCCAGATTTGCGTTATTTTAGGGAGGAGTTGTAGGGGTGGTTGCAGTGTCTGTTTTGGGAGGTGATTTCTTCAGCGAAGGGGACATCCTTTCATTCAAAGGATCTATTGGAGAAGAGATACATCATTATACATAATATTCAGCCATATATTCTCATTTCTGTTGTTGCAGAAAACCTTCAGCCCTAGGGTTACAACTTACATTTGTATAGTTTGTACGTTTTCCAGAAACCCTCTTGGGTTATCTTGGAAAGGTGGTATAAGGCCTAGATCTTTTTGTATAACATCTATTGAGGCATATATCATTATATTTGTATCATTGTGTCATATCAAAATGTAGTTATGCAGGTTATGATTGTGCTTTAGCAGCTCTCTGGCATTTTGTATTGTAGCAGCATCTCATTTTGGGGGTGATTGTTTATGGGAGGCTTGTTTCTTCATATCATATGACTTGTGCCTCACTATTTTGTATTGATTTTTTGTTCTTATACATAATGTTATGGCTCTATATTGTTTTTAATTTTTGATGTGTTTATTTACACTACTATTTCCAAATTTTTGCACTATATTCCCACTTTTCCCATTTGGGAATATTATAGTGGTTTGAGAGCATAATCTTGGCTCAGCCTATGGATCTCAGCCATTATGCTATCAGGAGAATAAGAAGAAGGAGAAATAGATCAGAATGATGTAAGGAATGAGTTTTATCTCATCACTTTTCAGATCTACGAGGGACCTCACCAAGGAGGTCAAGCAAAGAAGAATGGAGAAAAGCCATGAAACCACAATAGGGTTTCGAGATGAGGAAGGTCCTCGTACTTCCTATCAGCAGAAGAAAGAACTGGTATTGCATAGATCTCCAAAGAAATATGCTATGCCCATTTATTTTGAAGAAGAAGAAAAAAGGCATGGAGATGGAGGACACTTAGATCATGAGATTCTAAGTGAGTATCTTATAGAATAAAAATCTCAATCAAGATCTTTCAAGGAGGATATAACTATCCCACAGTTCATTCAACTCAAAGAAGAAAGAAGACCTTGCAGCAATAAAAGAAGGAAGCACAATAGGTTTCTATTGTCTAAATTTGATGGGTCATCCACATGCACAGAAAGGGCTTGGGGAATGAAGTTGGTTGAATTATTCCTGCTACATCTAGTAGTAGAGAGAGAAGTTGTTGAGATTGCAGTGCTTCACCTTGAGGGTGAAGAAAAAATTTGGTGGTTCAGCCATTTGAGTCATGAAAAAGTGACTGCATATGCAGATTTTACTCAAAGGTTGATCAATAAGTTTGAAAAGAAGAAATCAGAGGAGAAGAAACTTCCACCACTACTTGCTGCAGGAGCTTGCATCAGGAGAAAGCACACTTGCACCTTTGCAAAGTGGTCTTGAACTCTTTACATTTAGAGTCCCATGCACTATTCCGGAGATGCATGAGAAGGAGGAGACTTATACCAGCACTGATGCAGCCATACAGGAGCAGCCATCATCATCAGTAGTTGGGGAAGTCATCACACCGGTGGGAGGAACCCTTGTAACAATACAAGATGTTCCCAAGCAAAACCAAGGTATGAAAATGTTTCCACTTTCTATTATTTCAGCACATCATATGGAAGGTTGTGGGGGCATGCCATTGCATGAACTAGGGTCAAAACACACTGTTGATTTGGAGTAGCAGACTATCACTGCGTAGAGGACCCTTGATAGAATGAAGGAGGAGATGTACATTCATCCTAGTATATCATTGTTGAGCTACACACAACTCTTGGGGTTGGAGTGTATATTTTTGGAGGATAGGATGAGAATTGTCCTAAACAATCCAATGCAGAAATATATGTTCAGCATTAAGCATGAGCGTGAGATAGCAGATGCACCATCATGGAGATCAATAGCACTGTCATGGAGCAGCAGTGATGGGTTGGGGGCCCAACCTTTTATGGAGCATTCCAATGACCATTCTACATGTGTAGCAGGGGTTAGGCAGATGGTTGATGAGAGACATCTTATCTCCCATTATTATGATGGATCCTTCTTACTGAGCACTTCACATCTCAATGCAAATATTTTTCCTTCAGTATATTTGGATCCTTATAGGGTCAATTTGGTCATTGATGAGTGGTCTTCATTTGGAAATCTCCAGGAGGCCGCACTTAAACATCCCATGAAGTATAGAGATAGTGATTTGGATTGGGAGGATGGTATTCTCCATTGGAGGGATACCAAATTTGAGCATGATGATAGATACTCACCATTGGTTGGATGGGTGATGTTGATGAGCAAGAGGCTGGAAATCCACTTGCAGATCTATGACATAGGGCAACAGGAGGAAAGGCTGTGCTGGTTACTCTTGAAGGAGTTTGGTCAACATGTGACATATCCTATTCCAAAGGGTATGTTATTGGTTGTTACTTGGCATGACATTTTCATCATATGGTAGCAGGGAGTTTGGGTGCATTGGGATGATGTGACATTATTCACGTCAGTCATTGTGTTTTCACTCCATGATTTTTATGATGGAGGTGTGAAGAGGAAACAAGAGCTATTGTCACTTTGGCTACTCTTGGGAGAGTATGGGCTGAATTTCTCCCATAATTTTCATGATATTTTAGAAGAGAAGGATGGCACAATCAGGCTGCAAAGGGGCTACCCTTCAACATTGGAGGATAAGGAGGTACTTCCACAGAGGAAGGAGTCTCCCACATATAGAAGCATGATGGTGGATGACTTTGGCATATGGAATGTCAAAGAATGGAGTCATGGAGTGACAAGAGCCTTATCACCAAGGTCAACAACACTGTCACATGGGAGTATGTATCTATTGATGGAGTGTTCCAAGGGAAGTGTGCATCCCTTCATTTTGTAGACCACTATGAGGAGATTCTCATGGGAGGGCTCATCCATGGACCTCACTTTCAACCTACTCATAATGCATGGAAGAAATGCATTTCTTTACTTATTGATCATTTCATAAAATATTTGCATTCTCTTACCATCTATGTACAGTGCATTGCTCCATAAGAGGGAAAGATTATATTTGGGTTTCATGGTCATTCTAGGACCAACATTTATGATGGAGATAGCCCTTCCTTGCATGGATTTGGGAAAATGTGGTGTTATTCTTGTTATGCTCAGCTGATATATAATGTCATTTAATACTTCCTAGTATATGAGCAAACATGCGCAACTAGTAATTTGTTGGGAGACAACTTGCCACATGATGTTCTAAAACAACAGTTGGTAAAACTACGTTGTATCTAATGGAGAAGCCATTGGTACCATCCAACATGGCACATAACATTTAGTATATTTATGATTTGGATACCATATGGTGATCATTAGGGGAATTTTGAGGTCTAAAATGGGCCTCCTAAGGAAATTATAAAATAATAGTGGAAATAATAAAATAATATTTGATTACATCATCAAATTTTAGACGAAAAAAAGGAAAAACTAAATTTTCAACTCGTATTTTCAATTTGTCTCCCTATGGGTTTACTCAAATTTTGAGCGGAAACGCTCAGTGGATGCAAAATTTGATTTCTCATCCAAGGAGTAGCCATGTTGCATAGTTTCGATGGACCCTGCTACATGAAAAATGATAAATACATGAAAAACATGATTGCAAACACCTTTTTTCATGTATTTCTAATTTTTCGTGTAGCAAGGTCCATCGAAAGTATGCAACATGGGTACTCCTTGGATGAGGAATTAAAATTTTCATCCAACGAGTACTCCTACTCGAAATTTGAGTAAAAGTGTAGGGAGATAAGTTTAAAATACGAGTTGAAAAAGTAGTTTTATTATTTTATTATTTTTTATTATTTTTACTTTTTTAATCCAAAAATGGTGAATCATCCCCCATGTTTGACATCATCATCTTGAATCCTATTGGTTCTTATAAAGTTTATTTTTGTTGTACATTTTTCTTAGGAGGCCCATTTTAGAACTCAAAATTCCCCTAATGGATGTACCATTCTCTTTGTATGTGATGGTTTGGGCTCATGACACTAGTGAAGGGGTCTTTTTAGATCCAGTTGTCCTTTTGTCTCTTGAGGGAAATATTATTGTAGCCCAGATTCTACAACATATCTACACTTATCACAAGTGGAGAGAGAGACAGCGTGGGGGAGGCCATTTGGTCTACCATGTTCAGTTATGAAGCCCACCTACATTGCAAGAGCCAAAGGTGGAAGAATTTTTCCATGAGTTACCATTTTGGAGGGTGACTCACTTTGTATGGATGATAGCTTTGGGTTTGGAGCTTCAAATGGGAATGAAGGTTCCCAATGATTTTATGATTCCATGCCTTAAGAAGGCCTCTAGACCACATATAGTTTCCTCCATGGATATCCCAATTTTTCATGATGAGAGCCATTGGGATTTATCACCAAAGGCTAGCTTATACATTTGGGAGGAGAAACTTGGGGACATATTGATAAAAGAGCACCTTGTTTATTGGAGGAACTTATCATATGAGGATGTTACAAGAGGAATAGAGGAGGCTCTTCAGTTCTATCCTTGCAGTTGCTTGAGGACAACAAAATTTTGGAGGGGAGGATCGTAATATTCCTAAATTAGCACACAGCTAATTGGAATATTAAATTTTGATTTTACTCTTAGTTAGAGGAATAAGAGGGTATGGAGACCCATAAATATCCTTAGTAGAAATAAAATACACTCCTAATGTGAAAGGAGGTCATATAAAGGCTGGATTGAGGACCCTTATGTGTGAAAAGGGGTTGGAGCATGAAGACTAGGTAAACCTTGTCCAAATCAAACGACGTTGGTATGGAAGGAGTGGCATTCATTGAGGGACAACGTAGTTTTGGAGGGAAATTCCATGTATAGGAGTAGTGGCTTTAATGAGTGGGGCCCAAGGTGAGGAAGCTCACCAAGAATATAAGGAAGAGGATGGCAGCCATTGTGGGCATGATTGGATTATTATTTTCTTGATGGTCTGTTTATACTTGTTGCTCTCTTCAGCTGTTCAACTAAGATTGCAGTGTTGTTTAGCACAGGGTGTTTCTGAATGGGAATACCACCTATTTCCTTGAGGAGCCTCTAGGAAGAGTATTGATTCCACATTCCGGCATCAGGCCAAGCTCTATATTACTTCTACAACACAGTTTCTATTGAGAGGTGTGCTGAGTTGGAGGGTGCTGCAATGGAGGATTGTATTGGGTGTTTTCTGAGCTAAATTTGCAGTGGAGGAGGGATTCCTTCCATTGGGAGGCCAGTAAAGAAGCCCCTTGGGCTTTATTGACATATTTGGCATCAGGCCAAGGAGTATTTATCCCCTACATCGCAGTTTCAATATAGATCTGCATTATTTTAGGGAGGAGTTGCAGGGGTGGTTGCAGTGTCTGATTTGGGAGGTGATTTATTCAGTGAAGGGGAAATCCTTTCATCCAGAGGATCTATTGGAGAAGAGATACATCATTATACACCAGCTTCAACCATATCTTCTTATTCATGTTTTTGCAACAAACCTTCAACCCTAGGGCTGCAACTTACATTTTTATAGTTTGTACATTTTCCGGAAACCCTCTTTGGTTATCTTGGAAAGGTGGTATAGGGCCTAGATCTGTTTGTATAACATCTATTGAGGCATATATCATTATATTTGTATCATTGTATGATCTCCAGCTATAATTATGCATGTTATGACTGCACTGTAGCAGCTCTCCGACATTTTGTATTGTAGCAGCATCTCATTTTGGGAGTGATTGTTTATGGGAGGCTTGTTTCTTCATATCATATGACTTGTGCCTCACTATTTTGTATTGATTTGTTGTTCTTATACATAATTTCATGGCTCCATATTGGTTTCCATTGTTGATGTGTTGATTTACACTTCTATTTCCAGTTTTTTGCACTATATTCCTTCTTTTCCCATTTGGGAATATTACAAAGGAGAGGAGCATGTTAGGTACCTATATTACTAGTGTAGTCCCTTATTATGTTAGTGTATCCCCACTTATTGTTATTGTTGTACCCATGTAACCCCCATATTGTTATTATTGTGCGCTTAAATTATTATTTTTAGGTCAGCTAGGATTATATTGTGACCCCATGGACTCCTATATATAGAAAGGAGGTTTTTTCATATGTATCATCCAAGAATTGTTCATTTATGTAATGTAAAGGAGGTTGCCCACTCAAAATGGCTTATTTCTAAGGCATTGATCTCTCTTTTCTTCTATTTTTAGAGCTGGTTTCCTAACATGCTCTGGTACTACTTCCCCATCTTGATATACAAATTTGAGCCTAGGTAAGGAGGGACACTTATCTGTGGCATGATTATCTTCACAAAATAAGAAAACCACTTTTATTGTGCACTTAAATTATTATTTTTAGGTCAGCTAGGATTATATTGTGAGCCCATGGACTCCTATATATAGAAAGGAGGTTTTGTCATATGTATCATCCAAGAATTGTTCATTTATGTAATGTAAAAAAGGTTTCCCACTCAAAGTGGCTTATTTCTAAGGCATTGATCTCTCTTTTCTTCTATTTTTAGAGATAGTTTCATAACATGCTCTGGTACTAATTCCCCATCTTGATATACAACTTTGAGCCTAGGTAAGGAGGGACACTTATCTGTGGCATGATTATCTTCACAAACTAAGAAAACCCCTATTATTGTGCGCTTAAATTATTATTTTTAGGTCAGCTAGGATTATATTGTGACCCCATGGACTCTTATATATGGAAAGGAGGTTTTGTCATATGTATCATCCAAGAATTTTTCATGTATGTAATGTAAAGGAGGTTGCCCACTCAAAGTGGTTTATTTCTAAGGCGTTGATCTCTCTTTTCTTCTATTCTTAGAGCTGGTTTCATAACATGCTCTGGTACTACTTCCCCATCTTGATATACAACTTTGAGCCTAGGTAAGGAGGGACACTTATATGTGGCATGATTATCTTCACAAACTAAGAAAACCACTATTATTGTGCGCTTAAATTATTATTTTTAGGTCAGCTCAGATTATATTGTGACCCCATGGAATCCTATATATAGAAAGGAGGTTTTGTCATGTGTATCATCCAAGAATTGTTCATTTATGTAATGTAAAGGAGGTTGCCCACTCAAAGTGGCTTATTGGCTTATTTCTAAGGCGTTGATCTCTCTTTTCTTCTATTTTTAGAGCTGGTTTTATAACATGCTCTGGTACTACTTCCCCATCTTGATATACAAATTTGAGCCTAGGTAAGGAGGGACACTTATCTGTGGCATGATTATCTTCACAAACTAAGAAAAACACTATTATTGTGCGCTTAAATTATTATTTTTAGGTCAGCTAGGATTATATTGTGACCCCATGGACTCCTATATATAAAAAGGAGGTTTTTTCATATGTATCATCCAAGAATTGTTCATTTATGTAATGTAAAGGAGGTTGCCCACTCAAAGTGGGTTATTTCTAAGGTGTTTATCTCTCTTTTCTTCTATTTTTAGAGCTGTTTTCATAACATGCTCTGGTACTACTTCCCCTTCTTGATATAAAAATTTGAGCCTAGGTAAGGAGGGACACTTATCTGTGGCATGATTATCTTCAAAAACTAAGAAAACCACTATAACATTCAATGGAAATTCGTTCCTAGGGTGTTTTCTAGTACATATAGGAAAAAAGATAGACAAGGCTCTTTTTGCTTCCTCTTGCTTCCTATTGATCTGCATTGTGTCAATTTTCAAATCAAAGATGTGCAACATCTCACTCTTGAAGTCCTCCAACATATTTCCAATCTCATGCTTGATGGAGGTGGAAGAGGAAGGGATGTTGGTCTTACTTTGGCTAGCTCTACCTTTCTTCCTACCTTCCCTAGAATGGTTCCTAAAGATAATTTTGATGTCTCATAAGGAAGCTAGTAGATATCTCCTCCTAATAGCATATTAAGGGTTTCTATCACCTCCCCCCGGATCCCTTAGAGAAGTACCAGTTTAAGTGATCTAGGATCAAGGGTGCATTTAGATATTTTATAATTTAACTGGAATGTTCCTTCATAATCTTCTAGGGATTCATTAGGCCCTAGAGTCATCCTAAATATTTCCTCTTTGGTTTCCTTGGACCTTCAATAGTTTTTGTACTTGTTGTTAAAGGCATCTTGTATCTGTGCCTAGGTAGCGATGTTGTTCCCAGGCAGACCCATGAACCAGCGCAAGATTGCATCCTTGAGGGTGGATGGGAATAGCTTCAGATTTTGATCATCTGAGGCATAGTCATAGGTTCAAAAGACAACAAAAAATTCAAATATGAAGTTGTCAAGATCCTCAGAGGTATGTCCATGGAAATGTGGAAGGGATTAGTGACTGATGTTATTCATCCTAGTTTCCCCATCTATTTTTCTAATGGGAAAGACTCCTTGGGTCCCAGTCCCAACCATGGCTTGGATTGGTGAAACAGGTTCCTCAGGTGAAGCAAGTTCTTATTCTTCTCCAATAGGTTCTTCAAAGTATCCAAGAGACTCACCTATGGTGTGTTCACCGTCGCAGTCACTGACGAAGAGTGAAGGGTGATTGTGTGGGTATGTGGGTTTTTTGGTAAAAAAATTCCTTGGTTATCCCTACTCCTACGAGGCATGAAATTCAATTTTTTTTTTTGTTTGTATTTTTCAATATTTTTTGAACTTTATGTAAAAGAAAAGCAGAAAATAATGCTAAACTGAATCAAAGAATCTACTTAGACACCTCCCCGGCAACAACGCCAAAAAGTGGTGAGCTGTGGTATTGCACCAAGAGTGCTGCAACTCCGATATGCTACTCTAATTTAATTTATCAACTTGGGCTTCATACAAACTTGGAGGTGACAATTCTATATACACAACAGATGCATTCTACTCATGCCATCCTCTTCTGAGTCCTACAGAAGGGTGTTATTGCTAGGGTTTCTAAGTGAAGTCTGTCACACTTTTGAATTAGAACCATAACTACAAATGACTCAAAACCATTACTCTATCAACAATCAAAGGCCTATTCTAAAGCAAGAAGATACATCTAGCTATTTTCCAAGGAAGGAAATCTACAATTTAGGCTATTGCAAGAAATTGAAGTAAACTAGGCAAAATTCATGAAGAAAATTGCTGAATTGAAATTGGAGAAAGGAAGACTAATATAATCACTAATTATTGGGACAAATTTTTAAGTAAAATATAACTATTTTATGCTTAACTTATATGCTTTAACAATGCATCTAGTCATGGGCTAACTATGCTTGTAAATACTATGTTTTGTAGCAAAATAAGGTGGTGCTAAGGTGGCTTAAGATGGTCATGGACTCATAGATTCAAAGATGAAGGTGTATTGGATTTTGTGGTAGGTTTTTGTGAGGTGGAAGATGGTTTTTGGGCTAGAGAAGAGGCTAACTGGCGCTAATACAAGATCTGCTACAAGTTTCCTGTAGTGCTACAGGATGTCTTGGAAATGCTACAGGAAACAAGTCGAGGGTGTTTTGAGGCCGAAATTGATGAGGAAAAGGGTAGGGAAGGTGAAATTAAGGTGTATTTAGGTGGATGGAAGGTGGCCAACCCCTTGGCCAAGCTCAGAACTTCTCTCAAATATTTCCTTGCACTTCTAGGATTGCTCTCGGTGGGGTGGTGAAAATCTCAAAAATAGGGTTGAGGGTGATTTTTTTGACAGGATATTGGTGAAAGGTGAGAAATGGAGCTAGGGATGTTGTGGAGTCATCCTCTGTTGCTCTACTCAAATCTGTAAGAAAACTACTTGTTCGTGCAATAAACATTGACAAATCTATGATGAAGAATATGGAAAATATGAGTTTAATTTGATAAGAAAACCTACTTATGCATTAAAATAGAAATCTAACTCAATTTTATCAATATGTTCATGAAAAATCATAGAAAAATATCTATTATTTCTAGGAAATCATAAACTGAAGATCAATTTTGGGCCTGTGGTGAAGATCTTCCCTCCTCAAGCTCCAATGAAAGAGGCGAGAGAGGGAGGCTTTGAAACACAACTTTTGGAGTTTATATGCTACTTTACCATGATCTACAAGAGCCTAACTACAAAAAATGTGAAATGGAAGCAAACAAAAAACTGTAAAATGAATTGTAAGCAAGATAGCTAAAACTCATAAATTAAACTAGCTACAATGGCACAAAAATAAACATAAATACACAAGAGAGAGAGAGAGATTGAGACCAATGGATTGGGCCCTAACCCACAAGATCAACTCTCTTAAACTAAATCAGTGAAGGATAAACTGAATACTCATTTGATTGCATAAATAGTCTCATTAAATAACAATGAAGTCTCACAAGTTTATCATAAGAGCTAAGAGTATGCTAGCTTCCTCCAAAATTTGAATCCTAATGAGCACTTACTCTACCCTATTTAACCTAAATGGTAGCTACAAAAAAATCCCTAAAAAGTATGTGATGTGTCACCTTTGATTGCAAGAGAAGTGGAGATTTGGTGAACTTGATCTTCCACTTGCTTGGTTTCCTTTGATTTCAAGTTTTTGGAGGGAATCACAAGGATCCCTTGGCTGCCTTTATGAGTTAAGGAGGTGGAAAACCCTCCTATAATCTCTCCTTGTTGTCTAATTTGAGCTTTTATTGCAAAATATTCAACAAAAATGGAATATCTTCGTGATTATCCTGCATTTAACCCATATTAAGCGTTCGAAGTATGACAAGCCTTAATCACCATCTACACTAATAAACATATGACCATAATGTAATTAAATGTGCGAAAGAGAGACTAATAAGGTTAAAAAGGTGACAATTAACCCCTCCAATTATACCTAAGGATGGTGCTCATCATCCTTCACATCCCACTCCTCTTGAGGGCTTATTGTCGGTCTTCTTTTGCGGAAAATTTGTAGCATAGTGGCCAATCTCATGGTAGTGAAAAAAATTTACGCTTGACAAATCTCCCTTCTTGCCCACCTTACTGAGATATGATTTGGAATGAGACACCTTCCATTTACCTTTCTTTTACTTTCCATCCAAGTCACAATTCTCCTCATCATCAGTCTTTGATGAGGATCCATCTTTGATGTTCCGTTGAATCTCTTCTTGTACCAATTCGGACCATAATCGCTCCCACTCTAGTAGCTTCTCCCTCCCATTCACCAATTCCTGGTAGCTATGCCAACTCTTGGGAAGGCCTAGAAGTGCTAGGATCACCAAATAATCTTGGGCAACTATCACACCAACACTTCCAGGGTCATCTCGACATTGAGTTAACTTCATCAAGTATTTTAGTATCATGTCGCCCTTCTCCATATTGATATTTCGGAGCTTGTTCTTGAACATAATATTTCTGTAGTCATTTCTATTGTGAAACATATCTATTAAGTTATTCCACATAGCATATGGAGTTTCCTTTCCATGGAGTTTCAAGACAATATTATCTCGAACTCCTTCTAACAGAATGATTCTCGCCTTTGCTACATTCTTCTTCCATGCATTAAGAAGTTGAGCATTTGTTGTTCCAGGCCGCGGAATATCATTGTTTATGAATTCATTTAGTCCTTTCTCTTCCAAAACTACCTCCATCATTTCTTTCCATTCTATGTAATTTGAATTCCCTTAAAAAACATAATTGAGTCTCAATCTAGATCTGTTATTGGTCCTCAAGAATAAATCTGCAAATTTGATTCACCTGTTCAAAAAAACTCTGGTTCTTATCTTCTATAGTGATTCCTGCTCCAAAAACATGTAGAATATCCACATTGATTCAAGTGATCTTGTAATATGCTAAAACAAATTACTAAATCTATTTCTACAAATTGCGGAAACCAAATACGATCGCACAATCAAATGAACAAGAAAAGAGAAAATTTCAATCAGGCAACATAAATATGTCTCTAGGGAAAGCCTAAACTAAAAACCCCGCTATATGTATATTTCATTAAGTCAAGAATATGAAACAGTACAATGCTTATCTTAGGATTGAGATCTCTCTACACTATCTCTGACTATCTCACTCTGATCCCAACAAGAATGATTTGATATTTAACCAATTTACTACCTCTAGGTTTCTCAACCTTTCTTACACATTCTTGGAGGAATTAAGCCCCTATTAATTAGGAGATTCCAAATAATTGATTGTGCAATTCATTTAATGCATCCTGTTGACCTCATGCATGATATGTGCAATTTTCTAATTATACAAATGATAGTTTTCTTCCCTTTAACTCCAATATCGACTAGGCCTTCCTTATAACTGACATGAAACAACTATTTACAGTGAATTATCAATTATATGATTGATCATTTCATGTGAATTAAATAAAATTTAATTCACTGGACGTCTCACTAGCTCATCCATAAGTTAGAACTAGTTAAACTGATTTTAACTCAAATAATTAAGTTAAACAATTACAACTCAAAATAAACTATAAATGGACACCCTAAAACTTAGAGAGAACTCTACATGTATCCAATTTGACCCCCAACTCAAATTGACTGAGCTAACTAAATCTTCTCAACTCAGTTAACTCGTACAAGCTATTATGCGAGGTGGAATTACAACTTACTTCCAATTTAATTAAGGGAAAAATAAATTATAAGCCCTTCTTGTTGCCAAGTTCAACAGTTGGGGTCTTCCACGTACCACATGACCATAGTTTGGGATGAACCAAATATTTCTTTCAGCCAATCATTTTGGTGCTATATTCCAAGCATGAATGTGGGACTCATGAAAAAACAACTAGGCTTCCTTAGGCTTTACTGCATATTGCTACATTACGAGTCAAGGTAGTTTAAGACCCAAAGCAAGAACCTACCCAACCAGGATTTACCACAATCCTTCCATTACCGGGCAAGGGATTCTCAGGCCCAAACAAAGAAACATACACTACCAGGCTTTACTGCAATCCTGCAAAAATCATTGAAGGGATCTCTAGAACTTAAAAAATCTTGGATTCCTCTCAATTTATTCACCAATACCTTGAGGAATTTTCCCATCTCCACCCTCAGGCTTTACCGCATATCCCGACATTACTAGTCAAAATATTTCTGGGCCCTTGAGAATTTTCTTGAGACTAGCTCACCCAGTCCCAAAATCATCTGATAATCCAATGCTCGACCAAGTAAAATAACCCCATCACACCATGGCTATCTTGAAATGGAATTGCAAGGCTGAAACCAATGTCACACCTGGAAAAACCCATGCCAATGAAAATAAGAGAACCAAATACACACATGATGCAAAAACTAGCAAGGAAATCATACATGCAACTCGACACCTACAAAGTAATCCCATTGTAGACATTTGATCCAAATATTCTTGATTGATCCTTTATTTCCTTTGATTTCTTGCCTTTCCCTTTCCTTCCTTTCTCCAATGTTAGAGTGCTCCAAGAATTCTCTAAGTGTATGAGAGAGAGAATAAAAGACATCTCCAAAAATAAATTGAAAAAAGGTTGTGAACTGATCCTTAGAAGTATTTTTTTAATGAAGGCATCTATTTTCTTCCATTTCCTCTATTTTTCCTTCAATTTTCCTCCTCACGTGCAACATGTGACCTTTCACCTTCATTTTCTCCTATTTTCCATTATTTTCATAAATAAATGCCAATTAATGCCTCTTTTCCTTTCCAAAGCCTTTTACAATTTCCCCTTAACCATAATAAACCAAATGAAAACCTACTAGGATGTTTTGTCCAACATTTAGCTTGGAATACATGTCCCAATTCCTTGGTCTTATTTTTATTTTATTAACTTTATTACATGAAATTTTAACCCAGGGTTGTTAAAGACCCCTCCCCCTTAGGGGAACACCATCCTCGGTGTTCTATGACACCTACAACTAGCAAAACCACTGAAAACAAAAATATATTGTCCATGGAGATTTATAACTTAGTTTGATGCAATATTTACAATGAACAACCTTCTAAAAAGTAAAACCAACATGACAAACAAAACATAACAACCATAACGCTTATTGGATATTTATAACATGTTAAGTCCCTATATTAATAGTGTAGTCTCTTATTATGTTAATGTAGCCCCCCTTATTGTTATTGTTGTACACTTGTAACCCCCATATTGTTATTATTGTGCCCTTACATTATTATTGTTAGGTCGGCTAGGATTACATTGTGGCCCCACTAGGATTATATAGTGGCCCCATGGACTCCTATATATAGAAGGAGGTTTTGATCATTTGTATCATACAAGAATTGTTCATTCATGTAATGTATTAGAGGTTACCCCCTCGAAGTGGCTTATTTCTAAGGCGTTGATATCTCTTTTCTTCTCTTTTTGGAGCTGGTTTCCCAACATTTGGTATCAGAGCTTTGGATTCTAGGGTTTCACTGCTCCAAACAGGTCATCGTGGAATTTTCGCTATAAATATTTTTCTACGAAGTTTTAGAAGCTGAAATTTTTAGGGTGCGAAGCTAAAATCCTGAGGAAGATTTTCCAAAAATTTCAAAGCTTGGTTCACAATATTTTTGGAGATATGATCTGTGGAATTTAGGTATTTTTTCAGGCTCCTAAATAGGTCATCGTGGAATTTGCGCTATAAATTTGTTTCTACTGAGTTTCAAAATCTGAAATTTTTATGGTACGAAGCTGAAATCCTAAGGAAACTCGTCAAAAAATTTCAGATCTTGGTTCACAATATTTTTGGAGATATGATCTGTGGAAGGTAGTGATATTTCAGGCTCCCGAATTTCATCTCAAAAAGGTGATCGTGGGAAAATTTCAATAAATCTCTCCCTGAGAATCGGATTGGAGTGATGTAAAAAGTGGTCACAATTACACAGACTTTAGTTTCTTGGATATCAATTTCAGAGGTGAAGGACGAAACAGTGACACGTGGAAAGTCGTACAAGTTTGCTATACTGAACCAGTCCATAATTAGGTCATTGTGGGAGATTGGACATAACTTTGTCTTGGAGAATGCAAATCAAGTCAGATTTGTGGCATTCAAAATAAAATTCAGAGGGATAATTCAGTGTTGAATTTCAGATATTGAAGAGCTACAATCACAGAGATAATATAATTTCAATATCGAGCTCCTCAAAAGCAAGAAAAAGGTGTGTATTTTTTTCGAATTACATAAGTATTGTTTGAAAAAAATTAGTTGGAATTTATTCAAAGGGCATATTGAAGAATAGATACCAGTATTGGGTTCTAAAGTGGCCCCTAAAAATAATTCCATACCCATCAAGCCCTCAAAAAGCTATACTATGACGCATGAAGAGGAAGAATTACAGTATGAGATATCAAAATTACGGTACCAAGTGCAACAAATTTCGATCTTACGAAGAGAAACCGAAGATGACATAGATTGTTTAAAAGTAGAAATGGAGGCTAATTTGGATGGCTTGAAGGATAAAATAATAGCTAATATGGATGATAAATTAGTGGAAGATCACATCGAGCATCAACAACAAGTTCTCCAACTCTCAAAGGATAACCTAACTTTGGTGCAAAATCAAATGAAACAACAGGAAGATCAACATCACATTGAAAGAAGTTCTGAAGCAATCATAGAAACAAGAACTCGACAAGTACGATCAATTTTAGAGTATCTCAGGAAGTGGAATAACTTTCCTATAGAAGATTCCACATGGGAGGATGAGAATTTTATACAGAAGCATCAAGAAATAATCAAGCGTTGAGGACAACACTTGTTTGAAGGAGAGGGGCATGTTAAGTCCCTATATTAATAGTGTAGTCTCTTATTATGTTAATTTAGCCCCCCTTATTGTTATTGTTGTACACTTGTAACCCCCATATTGTTATTATTGTGCCCTTACATTATTATTTTTAGGTCGGCTAGGATTACATTGTGGCCCCACTAGGATTATATTGTGGCCCCATGGACTCCTATATATAGAAGGAGGTTTTGATCATTTGTATCATCCAAGAATTGTTCATTCATGTAATGTATTAGAGGTTGCCCCCTCGAAGTGGCTTATTTCTAAGGCGTTGATATCTCTTTTCTTCTCTTTTTGGAGCTGGTTTCCCAACATAACACAACACATTGTGGTATTTACAATAACAACCATACATGAATATATATACATATACCAAAACTCCTTTTACTCAACCGAAAAACAAGGAAGGATATAGAACCCACATATGATCAACCATCTCCCATATATCTTCATCAGGTCCAAAGTGCTTCCATTTCACTTTAACTTTCTTGATTGGTCTATTCTAAAACATGAGCATATTTTGCCGCAAAATGCATTGAGTTTTTGACTGTAATGCTCCTTGTTCCAATTGATTTTCCGGATCCATCACATTTATGTTAATTTGGAGATCAAAATTTCGAACCCACAACTGTGGTTCATCTTCAGGATACATATCTCTTCCAAATTCTGAATATTATTCAATATTTTCTGTTTACAGTTATATAATATATTACTTATTCAAAAATTTCAAAAATTCATAATCTCTTCCCAAACTAAACATGAATCTTTTGATATGGCTCCACTTGCAATACATACAAATCAATCATATCATCAACATATTTGGCATATAACTTAAGCAATGAAACATGGAAAACATCATTGAATTCCACTGTTAGAGGAAATGAAAATGTATATGCCACTTGTCCAATCCTCTCAAGGATATTGAAAGGCTTGTAATACCGAGGTGCCAACTTCGCATAGTATCGAATCCTCAAGAAGTTCTTCTTGGAATTTATGCACAAGTGCACATGTTCCCCAACCCGAAATTCCTTAAATACCATGTTTCAATCTGCATAAATCTTCTTCATGTCCTCTGCTACATTTAGATTCTTCTTGATAACATCCATTTCTTGTTCCATATTTGCCAACATGTCCAGTCCATTCAATACCCTATTAAATGGATCACTCCAACTGATGGGTGTATTACAACTCTTCCCATAAAGTGACTGAAATAGAATCATCCTCAGTGACTCATGATGCCCATTTTTGTAAGAAAACTCAACTAGTGGAAGATACCCTTCCCACTTCCATTGCTGATGCATAACATACATTCTCAACATGTCCTCTAGAATCCTGTTGACTCTCTTTGTCTATCCATATGTATATGGATTATAAGTTGTACTAGAGGAAAAATCTATAAAAAAACCTACAAATAAATCCTTCCAAAAATGTGGAAGTGAACGTGGAATCTTTGTTTGACACAATCTTCTTTAGAACACCATGCAACCTCACTATGTCTCTAATGAAGAATTGAGGTGCCTCACTAGTTCAATAAGTAGAATTAACCGCTATGAAGTGAGCTACCATAGTCATTGTTAGGTCCCTATATTACTAGTGTAGTCCCTTATTGTTGTTAACGTAGCCCCCTTATCTTTATTGTTGCACCCCTGTAGCCCCCATATTGTTATTATTATGCCCCATAAAAAATCCACTATTGTTATTTTTGTGCCCTTACATTATTATTGCTAGGTCTGCTAGGATTATATTATGTCCCCATGGAATCTTATATATAGAAAGGAGGTTTTTTCATTTGTATCATCTAAGAATTGTCCATTTATGTAATGTAAAGGAGGTTGTCCCCTCGAAGTGGCCGATTTCTCAGGCATTGATCACTCTTTTTTTCTATTTTTGGAGCTGGTTTCATAACATTTCAGTATCATAACTTTTGATTTTTGGGTTTCTCTGCTTCAAACAGGTCATTGTGGAATTTTTGCTATAACATTTTTTTCTAGGAAGGTTCAGATGGTTAAAAAAAAACCCTTTGCGAAGACATCCTGAGGAAATTTTCGTAAAAATTTTAGATCTTGGTTCATAGTATTTTTGGAGATATGATCTGTGGAAGTTAGGGTTTTTGCAGGCTCCCGAATTTCATCTAGAATAGGTGGTTTTGGGAAAATTATCATAAGGCTCTCTTTGGGCATCAGATTGGAATTCTGTAACAAGTGGTCGAAAGCACATATATTGTAGTTTCCTGTATATCAATTTCAGAGCCAAAGGAGGAAATAGTGACACATGGCATGTTGTACAAGTTCACTCTACTAAACCAGTCCATAATTAGGTCATTGTGGAAGATTGGGCATACCTTTGTCTTAATGAATCCAAATCAGGTCAGACCTATGGCATTCGAAAGAAGATTTAGATGGATACTACAACGCCTGATTTCAGATATTGAAGATCCAAAATCACAGTTGTAATTCAGTTTCAATATCTAGCTCCTCAAAAGCAAGAAAAATTTGTGTATTATTTTTCAAATTGCATAAGTTATGTTTAAAAATTCAATTTAAAGTGATTCCAAGGGCATATTGAACCTTAGATATCAATATTTTGTTCTAAATTGCCCCATAAGAATAATTCAACACCCATTAAGCCCTCATAAGGCTCTACTATGACTCTTGAAGATCCATAATTGCAACAACTTTCGCTCTCGCAAAAAGAAACAAAAAATGAAATGGAAGTTTTTAAGAAATGTGTGGAAGCTAAGATGGATGGTTTGAAGAATGGCATAGATGACATGGAAGAAAAAATGAAGGAAAAAATGGAAGACATGAAGAATGATCTAAAAGCAGACATGAAAGGTTTGAAAAAGTTGATACAAGAAATGATTCCTAATGGCAAAAAGATAGTAGAGGAAACTCATGATGAGAAAAAAGTAAATGTTAATCATGATTTGATAAAATCTAATGTTGTATTAAAGACCCACCATATTCCAAAGATTTATATGAGAAATTTTGATGGCAAGGATCCCATAACATGGATACTACAGAGGGTGAAATATTTTGATCTCAATAATGTGCAAACCACACAAAAGGTATGCCTTGCAACTTTATATTTAGAACAAAATACATTTGTATGGTATCGATGGCTTTTATCCCATTAAAAAATTGTCACGTGCTCAATTTTTACGGAGCAAATGATAGCACATTATGAGGATACAAAGAGAAACACATTCTTTAGCCAATTGATAAATCTCAAACAAAAGGGTTTAGTGGTGGAGCACATTGAGGACTTCAAAATATTGAATATAAGGGTAGTTGATATTCCAGAGGAACACAATATTGATGTCTTCATAGGGAATTTAAAGGATAACATCCAACATGAGGTTTGCCTTTGGGAACCTGATTCATTGGAGAAGGCATTCGAGTTGGTGATTATGGCAACAAGGAATCCTACCACTCATATATATAAAGATGGAAGTGTTGATACTCCTAGACTTCCACAAACTACAAGGTTGACACCACAACAATTGGAAGAAAAAAGAGAAAAAGGGCTTTGCTATAGTTGTGATAGAAAATACACTAAAGGTCATAATTGTGCTGAGAAGAAACTATTTTACATAGATTGTGAAGAGGAGGAATAAAATGAACAATAAAATTCAAAAGAAGAAGCTATACACTAGGAACCAACCCTAGAGAAAGAAGAAATGAGTCTGACCATATCCTGTAATGCATTGGAAGGAATTACCACTCCTCAAACTCTCAAGATATAAGGACATATAAATAAGAAAAAGGTAATAATGTTGATTGATTCGGGTAGTACCCATAATTTTATTCATTTTAAGGTAGCCAAGGAATTGAATTGCTTTTTATACCTAGCGCCAGAGTGTCAAGTGATGGTTGCAAATGGAGGAATTATAAGTTACTCTGGAAAATGCCATAATATCAAGCTAAACATGGGGGAATATGTATTGAATAGTCCAATGCTTTCCATTCCAATGGGAGGTGATGATGTTGTACTAGGAGTACTGTAATATCCAAAAATTAGGAGATTACCGTGGTATCAGAGCATAATCTTGGCTCATCCTATGCATCTTAAGCCAATATGTCATCAAAAGAAGGAGATCCTCTCACAGATAGAAAGAAGAGGTATCTCAAAAGAAGAAACCAGAGATATGATTATACATATGATAGAGAAGACAAGGGAAAAATTCCCATATCAGGAGAGGAGGATGAAAAGGAGTTCCCTAAGCTTATTCTTCGAACTATGCAAGACATTGCAAGAAAAATAAAGGATATGAGGATGGATAGACATGAATAATACCCTAAAGGGTTTCTACATGTAGAAGGCTCTGGCATTTCTCATCACTTGAGTGATCAACCAATGAAGTAGCAGGTTTCCCAATGCTCTACAATGAATAAATTTTCAGCAGTAGGGAATGGAGGGTTTCAAGAAAAAGAAACTCTTGAAGATTACTTTCTTGAGTATGAGTCTCAATCTTAGATATTCAAGGACAATATGAGCTTTCAAGGGTTCTCTCAGATCAAGGAAAATAGGAGACCCTGACATCAAAATAGAGGTGGAGGATTCATACAGCACAATGATCTTCACTGAACCATGGGAAGATTTTTCTTACCCACCTTTGATGGGTCACCAAAATTCATTTCCAAATCATGGGTAGAGAAGCTAGACATCTACTTCTAGTTGAACCAAGTACCAGAGATGGAGGCCATCAAAATAACAGTGCTGCACCTTGAGGGTGAAGCACATGATTGGTGGTTTCATGGTATTTCTACATTGGGTCATGCCAATGTGACTGCATATTCAGAGTTCACAAGGAGGTTGGTGGAGAGGTTTGATAGAAGAGGTCCAGAGGCACATTTCATTGAGCTAGCTAAGCTCAAACACCCAGGTAATACAGAAACTTATATTTCTAAATTTCTAAAACTTTCTGTTCTGGTTCCTGATTTATTTGTAGCAAGAAAGGTCGATATGTTTATTGATGGGCTAGCAAAACCTCTACATGGGTTGGTTAAATCTACCAAAACCACTACCCTTCAAGATGCCATTGAAAGGGCTAGAGATCTACAAGATTCCTTGCAAAGAGAAAAGGCAACATTTTAGTAAAATACCACTTTCCCATCAAAGGGAAAAGATGAGAAGGCTCATCCTTCAAAGGAGGGAAAAAAAAAGTACCTCTTAGTGATGATGTCCGAAGAGAATTGAGGAGAAGGAAGTTTTGATTCACATGCCAAGAATCATGGGCACCCAAACATAGATGTGCAGCAAGAAAGGGACACTATATAGAGGTCTCTTCAGATTATGAGGAGGAAGAAGAAGAAGAACTAGAAGGAGGTCACAACGCTGGGTAGCAAGAGAGGATCCACCACCATCGGGAGGTGGGATTGGAGCATTTTCTCCAATTGGAGGGGCCCTTGCATCATTGAGAGGAGTACCCAAGTACTTGACCTTGAGGGTTCAAGGTTCCATTTAGGATCGAAGGGTTTCAGTTTTGATTAACAGTGGGGCTACCCACAACTTTATTGATGCCAAACTAGTGAAGAGAAGGGAAATACCCACTGATGATTTTGAGGGATTTTTTCAGTTTTGGTCCTAGGAGCTAGAAGTATGCAGTGCATGCATTATGTTCCATCTTTATCTATGACCATGGGTACATATAAATTGACTGATCACTTTTTTTTGGTTGACATACCTAACACCAATGTGATATTGGGTTTTCAGTGGTTGATTACCTTGGGGAAAGTCAACATAGATTGGGAGACTTTGCAGATGGAGCGGATGGACAGAAAGAGTGGAAAAAATCAGATGATTAGGGGCATGCACACATATCCCTCACATATAGCTTCTACACAGAAAACAAAGCTGGATTTGCACATTGGAAGTAAGGACCTAAAAATCCTATTAGTTATGTAGATGACTTTGGACCATGACACATTACTGTTTAGTGGCATTCCACCTGGGAGGCCACTTTATCAGGAGTTGGTGAGAAATGTATCACAACATGTTGCACCACTCATAGATCAAGGAGGAGTGGGAACATTAGGAGATCATGGTACAATGCAAAGAGTCTTGGGTAGGCTCAAGGAGGAGAGAGAAATTCTCCCAATATCATCATTACCCACTCTCACCCCACATCTTGCGCTGAGAGAGGATGCTTCAAGGATGGAGGATGGAACTGTCATGGTGAAAGGAGACCAATCCTTGAATTTGGAGGCTCAAAAGATATTATCACTCGGGTAGAAATCTTCCACACATTGTAGAGGATGGTGGCCACTCATGCATACATTGGCCAAACTTAGGAATTTTTGGATAGGTGATAGCTTCCCATGGAAGACTAACCTCCAAAAGCTCCAACCTTTACTTGAGCATGGGAAGCTACAAGAGGAGCAATAGAGGAAGGATAGTAGCATCTAGGTATGTGAATTTGGCATAGGATATGTCAAATAAGGGGGAAACCACATGACATATCATCAGCGTTGTCACTATGGAGGATAGATCCTTATTGGAAATTCCAGCTGTTGGTGGATTATTCCAAGGATCTTCTTACATGCATGATACTTGATGGCCAACTATTAGATGAGGGATATTTAGTAAGAGATGGGGTCATCTACTATCAGAGTAGGATCTTCTTATCTAGAGCATCCAATCTCAAGGAGAAGCTACTACATGCAGCACATGAAGATTTTCTCTTCAGCCACACTTATTCCATGAGAGCATACGACATCATCATGGAGGGGTTCACTTGGGAAGGCTTTTCAGAGGAGATACATCATCATATTAGGAGATGCATGGATAATTTGGAGATGGAGGAGAGACATAACTCTTTTATGGATTTATCACAACCACCTCTTTCCTCTTTGGGAATGAGAGGGGATCTATCTATGAGCCACTCCATTAGTGTGATAAAAGTATATGATAAGGATCATTTTTTTGTGCATAATGATTTACTTAATGAATATCTGCATTCCTTTACCATACATGTGTTGGCCGTTTCTCCGAGAGGGGGCACTCTTCCTTATAAAATTCATGGTAAACTTGGGGCTATAAACAGTGTTGAGCATGGCCACTCCCTAGGAGGATATAGGGAGATAATATATCATTCAGGGTGTACTCCATTGGCACCACAAATTTTTAACCTTCTAAAAGATTGTGAGAGGGTTGTGGCAGAAAAAAAGTGGTGGGGAAAACACTAATTATATCATGTTCTAAGGCAGTCAAGAGACATACTACGCTGGTTCCACATGTGGGACTATGATCCTCATCTAGAATTACATATGGCAGCTTATGTATCCTTGGTTATGATCCCATACATTGATGATGCCCTTATTCTTATTGTGGGAATGATTGGAGGAAGGATGCAGGGATGCAATGTGCCCATTTGGAGTGGGATAATCCATGTTTCTTATGCTTCATGTGTTAGCCATCAGTAAACTTTGCTGCAGTAGATGATGGCTAAATTTTTTGTGTGAGCCTTCAAGAGATTATTTTCATAGAAAACTACTCATTCTTGAAGCCTTTTGGTGTTTTCTGACTTAAGAGTAATCTTCACTACTGTTTCCACAAAAATCCATCAAAAAAGTCCTGCTGATATCCAAAGAAAACTGTTATAGAGCCATTTTCCATCATTCCATAAATTCATTTTCACCCACTTTCATCCATGTTTACCTATCCTAATCACTCGTTTTTGCTCTAAAAAGGCCCCTTTCCTCCCTCATTTACCCTCATTTTCCCATAAAAACCCTTTAAACCTATAAAAACCCCTTTTTATGGTTTAATCTATCCTCTTTACTGTATCGTAACCTTTAAAAGAGTCTAAAAACCCACTTTTTAGACCCTTCTGACCTTTTATATATATAGGCCTAAGCCCCTGAGGGCTTAAACCCTTCGCCCTTTTTTCATATGACCCTGCGCCTGTGACCAGGCGCTAAAGCCCTTGGCTTTTCTTCATTTCCACTCCTAGTCCCTTTCTTCCCCACGAGAGTTGTTCCTCCCCTTTATATTTCTGGACCTTTCCCTTTAAAACCTTTTTCCTTTACAAATTCCTCACCCCGACGATTGCGCCCCCGATGCATCTTAACCGTTGATCTAGGAGATCCGACAACCATCGGGGCCTTTCCCCTTTCCTGTCTACATTTCCCTGCACTCTAGATCTCAGCCGTTGGGTCATCCCACGGATCCAATGGCCAGAAATTCATCGCAACTTCCTCGTTTCCTCATTCCCATTTGCTTTTCTCCTGCCGATGCGATCCCCCGAGGGGTTAAGTCTTCCCCCCGTTTTCTCCATGTGTCCAAGCGCCGGAACGAAGTGCTTAACTCTCTGCACTAATCTTCAGCCCTTTTTATCCTAGCCCCCGGGTCTTTCCTTTCTCCATAAAACCATTCTCCACCTTTTAAGTCCCAATTCCTTTTTATTTTCAAAGTTCCTCGCCCTTCATTACTTCCCCCTCCGAATCAATCTCAACCGTCAATCCCATCGATCCAACGGTGATATTTCCATCCTCCCGACCATCAAAAAATTATTCATTCACCCTCACTAGCGAATCCCACTGTTGATCTTGACTAATCCAACGGCTGTCCCTGCTGGTCCCACCGCCTTGCCTCCCTCACATCTGTCCACCCGTCGCATTGATCCTCCGCTGTTGGATCTACACCCCCAGATCCAATGGCCCACGTCCACTTTCACACAGATTTGTATGTCAGGGTTTAACGACCCAAATCAACATGAAACAGGCGGTTTCGCTACGGACAGGTGTCAGATCCTGTGTGGTATCGCATTCGTTCGGGCGAAAACCACAAACGCTTGAACGCTATGCAAAAACCATTCGTGGTTTTCCAAATACCGCCTTTCCAAATTTTCGCATCAATATTCAATTTTAAACCCTGTTTCACAGTGTTGCCTATGGAATCCTCTTCTATGCATCTTCCTCCCTTTGCAAGTGCTCCAATGCCCCCCACCTGAGCCTCCGAAGCAGTCCAAAGCTCTCTGTTAGTAGTCAAAGCCCCAGCAACGCAGGTTTTTATAATATGTTTTTGTTTGTTTGCAGGTTGTAATGGCGGTCATTGATACACAGGCTTCCCACAACAAAATATAGTTGTAGGACCCCAGGTGATGGCTTTCTAAGGCCTGATTGAATGCAGAAAGGGATAAAAGGGCCGAACTTCCATGTTTAAATCAATATATTGTGAATAGTGGTTACACAACAAGGTCCTCCGATGCATTACTACCACCTATACAGCCAGCAATAAAGACAGAGATCAGAAGGATAAAGACAAAGGGATTAAGCATAAAGTTGAAGATTAAACGCTTAAACTCACAGTATAAAGACAAAAACACAGTTTAAAGACAGAAGATGGTCCGAGAAGGTGTAATAAAGCCTTAAAAAACACAATGAAAAGCTAAATGTCAGTGTTTAAAGTGCAAAACAAGACAGATCAACAGAAGAAGAGTCTCGAATGACACCTACAGTCCTATTTTACCTCAAAGGAATACATATTAAATGCATAGTCAGAGATATTTTGGCCAAAGACACCTCAGAAAGAAATTGACAGCTATCTTGATGACAGAACCTATGTAAAACTGTCAGAATAGTTATTAAGTAGGCATGGGGCTACAAAACCCAGAAATGACAGTTTATTTGTCCCAGAGGTCAAACAGGGTACTTTAGACCAAGTTAGCTTCAAGGACAAACCTCAGAGTTATTACCAATCTACTAGTTAGTTTTGGATTCAACTAAAAGCAGCTGAAGTGGTACAAATAGTTAATTCTATGATTATTAAGTAGAATGGGCATTCAAATACCTCTCCCACTCTATCTTAATTAATATTTATTACCATTCTGTAGCACTCTTCCTCTTTGCACCTATATGTATTCACAGAAAATTCATTGTAAGGGGTTGGGAAATTGTTAATAGTTGAACTGTTATTGAGTAAAAGTTGTTGAGTAGTTGTAATATAGTAGGCTGGGAAGAGAAGTATCAGACTGTAAAAGCTATTGGACTCAAAGTATGTGACTAGTTTTTCACATCAATAGACAAGCAAATTCACTGGATCCTGATCTAAATAATTGGTGATGTTATTAATTGTTATTCTCCTCATGTTTCCACTGTGTTCATATTCTCTGATAAAGAACAATAAAAAATAGACTAGGATTTACTTCTAAAGTACCCTAATTCTGACTGATAAGCTTTATCTTTATGTTTTCTTCTAAATGTTTGTTTGGGAATGATTTCAATAGAGTATAACTAGTCAAGGAATGTTGGTGAGCCCATGTCTTGATGAGTAGAATTTGAGATGTTGTTCTTGAATGTTATTTTCACTGCATGTTAAGTAGAGTCCTAATCAAGGAAGTTTATGGTTAGCCCCGTCCCTTGTTTAGTCTTAAACAGCTGTTTTGAAGATTTCCCTTAAGAGTATGCCAAAAGCAGGCTAGGTTAAAAGTCCTTACCTGATCTTAGGTTACTTTTTATGTTAATCTTATATGTTTTCTATTCTTAAGAGTATGCCAAAAGCAACATAGGTTAAAAGTCCTTACCTGATCTTAGGCAGCCCTTTGTTTCCTTACATGTTCTCTTCTTTCACCACACTTCTTAATGTTCCATACCACAAACTCAACTTAAAATATCTTTTGATATAGATGACTTGCCCTATGGAAACCCTTGAATATTTGTTGTGCAAGTAAACCCTTTTATGACTCCATAGGCCAATGGTTTAGCACTATTTTTTGACCTATCTTCCCATGCTGAAACATCCTTCCACTTATTTTATCCTTCACTTCACATGACCTTCTCATTTAATGATCCCCAACCAAAAAAAAACAAGCAAAACCCTTGTGCTTCATAACTAGCCTAAAATCATATCATAAGCCTTAAAGATATATCCTTTGAAAACACATATAGAGAGATCCATCTCTGAATCTAGGAGGGCTAGACCCTAGGATTCCAAAGTGGTTCTGATGTTGCCTTGTCATTTGGTATGCCAATCTGCCAAATCACAGGACCCAAACATAATGGCGACTCCGCTGGGGACATTCTGAGTGAATTACATATTATACATCCTATAGAGCTCAGAAAACCCACAACATCCTTAAATTGGTAGTTAATTACTGATGGTGGACAACAACTTATCTTAAAAAATTTTGAAATCATCCACCTAGCGACTCCACAACCCCTAAAAGACAAAAATGCTCCACAGGTGATCAGTAGGCCTGCTGATTACCCCTGGTTTTCACAAAGACTCTACAGGGGCAGCCCACACTACCATTAAAACATCGTGCTCACCCATGATTAGGAAACTTTAAAGATTAAGTTTTCTTTGTTTAAGACTAGTTTGCCTCTAAATATTGTCATATCTGGCTAAATTTCTTCTCTTTGGGTCTGAATCTTAACATACTGGCTTCAAGGAGAATTCATACTAGAGCTTATCCTGACCCAAATCCTCCTGAAATAGTTGATAATCTAGAAAGCATTCTTAGGAAGTCTCTTGCATCTAGAGATACAACTATTATCAGTTCAATTCACAGAGCTAATTCTGTCCCTAAAAACCTTCCAGCTCTTCAAGAGATCCAAGTTGACTTAGATTTTCCAAGTAATTTTCCAAGAACTAAGTCACTTAGTGGTATAGATCAGACATAATTTGAGCCTCCAATTTCACCACAACATAGTGGCCAACATATTAGTAGTAGAGAAACCCCTCCATCCACACCTCCTGATCTTCATTTCATTCACAACTTTGGTTTCTCTCACCCCAAATCTACTCAACCATCCCTTGCTGGTACAAGAAATTCTGTCATCCATATACCCATTTTTCAAACCACTCCATTCCTCCCACAAAATCCTATCATGGCAGCATGGTATGCTCCACTAGTGTTACCACAACCTCTGGTTACTTTACCCAATGAATATCAGTCCAAAATTTCCCATTTCACTAGAAATGAACCTACTACTGCTCAAAAACACATAGACAAGATGAATGATCCTTTGATTATATGGAAATAGAAGATAAGACCATTAATATGAGAATATTTGACCAAAGTTTAGGAGGAGAAGCCAAGAAAAGGTTTAAGGGTTTAACTCCTAATAGTATTAATGATCTCCCTTCTTTACATCAAACATTCATAAACAAGTGGAAAACTAGGAAGAACCCTCTCCAAAGACTTTCAGATTATAAAAAA
The DNA here is from genome assembly GCA_034641835.2 of Pinus albicaulis. NCBI lineage: Eukaryota > Viridiplantae > Streptophyta > Pinopsida > Pinales > Pinaceae > Pinus > Pinus albicaulis. Next base: position 608,071,495 of record CM076572.1, read on the forward strand.
CTCAAGAGAAACATTGGGGAAAGTGTTCAGAATTATTGCACTAGATTCAACAGTGTTTATAACGCACTACCCCTAGATTTGAAACCTCCACAAGGCTCAACTTTGGCCAAATTCCTTGAAGGATTTGATCCCAAAATGGCCTATCATATAAGAGAAAGGGATCCCTTGACTTTAGAAGACATGCAGAAGGGGGCTCTTAGCATGGAAGCAAATCTGATTGAGAAGAGAGCTAGGATGAGGACTGAAAGAAAGTAACATATAGGGAAGACACTGCACCTTCCACATCTGATTCAAAACTAGACCATCTAGCCAAGAACATGGATAGGTTGGAAAGAATGATGGAGAGGTTGGTTGTCCAAACAAATGCTCAGAATAGGAACCAACCTCAAAATCAGAACCAGAACTCTAGGAGAACCCCCCCTCAGATTAGGCAAAGAGATATTGATCAAAAAATCAGACCTCCATTCAAAGAAAATTATGTTGATGAAGATGAGGGAATGATAGAAGAGCCAGAGGGAACTATTATAAACATGCTGGGAGTAAGTAATGAAGACTCTACCTTTTTCACGGAGGATTACTGGGCCACATATACATATTATGATAATGAAGGCTTAAAATCTGAAGACTATAGGCAAGGTTTTGAGAATTCCATCATGGAGGTCCATCAGCAATATGACTTCAGGAGCAAAAAGAACCAAGAAAATCCCCAAACAAAGACCTCTGAAACTGCTTCTAAAAACAGATCTGAAAAGGTGATTAGAAAGGCTGCTGAAAAAAACAAAACAATTGCTGAAAGTTCTGGTAAAAGCAAGGGCAAAAGCACTCAAACCACTGACAAACAGAGTGTGGACCCTAACAACACTAGCACTTCAGCTAGTACCCCTGTAAATTTTTTTTTTAACTGATGTACATAGTAAAAACCAGCAAGATGAATTTGCTGATAAGTTAGTGACTAACAAGACAGATTTGAGCCTTTCAAAGAATCAGTTCCCTTTCAATTTGGAAAGTGAAATTGCTAGAATCAAGATCTCTGTCCCCCTCATTGAGTTAGTCACTCAAGATGTATATAAATTTTAGGTGTTAAAAGCTTTGAACATAGAAGAAAATAATGACTCTGTCAACTTAAATGATGATCATCCAGACCTTTTATTTGGTCCTAAAATTGAAGGAAAGTTCCAAGAAGGAGTGGTCCCTCCTTTCTATGTCAGTTTGAATATCCATGATAAAATTTTACACAATGCTATGCATGATTCAGGGGCTTCACATAACCTCATGACCAAAGTAATCATGGAGAGATTAGGCCTTGAGATAACCAGACCATATAAATATTTGTATTCTTTTGACTCTAGTTGAGTAAAATGCTTAGGCCTGATCAAAGATCTTTGTGTAAACTTGACCCAAATCCCAGCCAAATGCATAGTGATGGATGTGGTAGTGGCTGATGTGCCCCCCAAATATGGCATTCTTCTTTCAAGATCATGGGGTACTAATCTTCAAGGTACCATGCAAATGGACATGACATATGCCACCATCCATGTTTTCAGCCAACTTAGAAGACTTTATATGGAATCACACATGAAATTTATGGTGAGTAGTCAAGAAAAGTCAGAAAATTCCCCTCTTAATTCTGTCCATACAGACCTATACTCATTAATTCTTTGCAATGATGAAAGCTTTGGTGAACTAGAGTTGGATAGTGAGCAAGCACCCAACATAACAGAAAACATGGAAGAAGAGAATAGGGAGGGAGAGGATCTCAAACATTTTTCCAAATCTGAAAATTACAACAAACAAAATAGAGAGTATGAATAGCCCACTGTCCACCAACTTAGTGCAAGGCATGAGAGTCAAGAAGAAATGCCTCAACTCCATGAAAATATTAAGGAACAAGACCAACATAAACATGCTGCAGAACCCATAAAACTGTATAATGACAGTCAAAACACACAGGACAAAGGGGGCAGAAGAGTACATAAACTCAGAAAAAGAAGACATAGAGGTACTACAGTCTAAAGACAAAGGCTTACCCAAAGGACTAGCACCTCTAGAAGACTTGTTTGATTTTAATGATGTTTCCAAGAAACCAACAATAGAACCCACTGAATCTGATATTGAGGAATGCAATATAGGCAGTAAAGACAAGCCTAAAATGATCAAATTATCTAAAACATTGCTAGCTCACATAAAACTGAAATATATTGAGTTGTTTAAAGATTTTTTTGATGTATTTTCTTGGAGCTATGAAGATTTAAGGGCATATGACACAGAGACAATTCAGCACAAGATACCACTTAAAGAAAACCAGAAACCATTTAGGAAAAAACTATGCAGAATAAACCCTGTGCAGTTACCTTTGGTTGAGAAAGAAATTAAGAAAATGTATGAGGCTGGAATTATTGTCCCTGTGAGATACTCAGAGTGGGTATCTAATCTTGTAGATGTAAGAAAGAAAACAGGAGAAATAAGGCTCTGTATTGACTTTAGGAACTTGAACAGAGCCTCATTAAAGGACAACTATTCCTTGCCTAAAATGGAGCACATCTTACAAAGGGTAGTTGGTTCCAAGAGGATTTCTTTACTAGATGGCTTTTCAGGATATAATCAGATATTGGTACTCCCTAAAGACCAACTAAAAACAACCTTCACTACTCCTTGGGGCACTTTCATGTATGTGAAAATTCCTTTTGGATTAATGAATGTTGGTGCCACCTTTCAAAGAGCCATGGACATTTCTTTCTCAGAAGAAATAGGCCACTTCATTGTGATTTATTTAGATGAAATTACAATTTATTCCAAAATAGATGAAGAACACCTAGTACACCTAAGAAAGTTCTTTGAGAAATGTAGAAAATTTGGGATATCTTTAAATCCTAAGAAGACATTGTTTGGTCTCCAAGAGGGTAAACTTCTTGGTCACATCATATCTGAAAAAGGGATTAAAATAGACCCAAAAAGGGTTGAAAGTATATTGCAGATCAATCACCCCAGAAACATAAAATAACTTCAATATTTCATTGGAAAGATTAATTTCTTAAGAAGGTTCATACCCAACCTGGCTGAACTCCTTAGGAACATGAAAAACATGCTAAAGAAAGAGATAGGAGTTAAATGGACCTTAGAAGCAAAGAAATCCTTTGAACTGGTCAAACATGCACTTACTCAAGCACTGGTTCTTATCAATCCTGATTTCACTAAGGACTTCCTCATATTTTCATTTGCATCAAAACATACTGTGGCTGCTGTCCTATTACAGAAAAATCCAGAAGGACAAGAGCAACCAATTGCATTTTTCAGCAAGGCATTGAGAGATGCACCTCTGAAATATAATATCATGGAAAAACAGGCCTATGCTTTGGCCAAAGCCTTGAAGGATTTCAGAGCTGATATCTTACACTCTCACATTATTGCATTTGTGCCTCATGTAGTGGTAAAGGACATTTTGTCACAAGACCCTGATGGCAAAAGAGGAAAGTGGATTGCTGTGATATTGGAATATGATTTGGAAATTAAACCCACTAAACTCATCAAGGGTCAAGGACTAGCACAATTAATGGCTAAATATAACTTGAAAGCACTTGATATAAACATGATATATGCATTAGATGAGCATGAAGAATTACCAGCCCCACTTATTCAAGATCATTTCCTCAATTCATCTTGGTATGCTGATATTTTGTATGTGCTTGCTAATCTCAACGCCCCTCCTGGTTTGTCTAAAACAAAGGCAAGATTCTTGAAGTTAAAGGCTGTTAATTAGTGCATTTTAGATAAATATCTATATTGGAAGAATGCCAGTGGTTTATTTCTTAAATGTTTGCCTGGGGTTGATGCAGATAGGATCAAGCATGAGTTTCATGAAGGAGAATGTGGAGGCGACCTCAATTGGAAAGCCACTGCTAATAAAATCCTTAGAGCTGGTTATTACTAGCCCACCCTCTTTCAAGATGTCCAAAAAATGATAGTTTCCTCCCACAAATGCCAAATCTTTGAAGGCAAGAGAAAATTGCTTCCCTTACCCTTGCAACCAATTACTGTTGAAGCTCCTTTTCAACAGTGGGGCCTAGAATTCATTTGGGAAATCCATCCTGCCTCATCTGCCCAACAGAGATGGATACTAATAGTCACTGATTATTTCACCAAATGGATAGAAGCCATCCCTTCTAGGAATGCCACGGACTCAGTTATCATAAAATTCCTTGAAGATCATATCCTGTCTAGATTTGGTTGTCCTAGGAAAATTATCACAGACAATGCTGCTGCATTTGGTTCTAAAAAGATGGTGGATTTATGTCATAGATATCAGATTGTGCTTGGTCATTCCACAAATTATTACCCTCAAGGTAATGTGCTGGTAGAGTCTTCAAATAAGAGCCTGATAAATATAATACAGAAGATGGTGGAAGAAAATCAGAGGTCATGGCACAACAAGCTGGTACATGCTTTATGGGAAGATAGATTGACAACAAAGAAAGCCATTGGGATGTCTCCCTATCAGCTGGTTTATGGAGAAGATGCAGTTTTTCCTACCAGTTTAGGAGTTCCAGTGATGAAGTTGGTCCAAGACATATAATCAAAGGAATATAGCATGATGAGAAGGATAAATCAAACCATACATCTTCAGCAAACCAGGGAAGAAGTTTATAACATAGCACAAAAAGTACAAGAGAATATCAAAAAGCTCTTTGATAAGAGGACAAAGGCAAGTGATTTCAAAATTGGTGACAAAGTACTCAAATGGGATTCTAGGAGAGAAGATAAGGGCAAACATGGCAATTTTGATAATTTATGGCAAGGCCCTTACATCATTCAATCTGCCATTGGTCATAATGCATTTTTTCTACAAGATATGGATGGTACAGACCTGTTTGGGGGTCCTGTCAATGGCAGGATGCTCAAACATTATTTCTGCTGAAACCTCTGTTTAAAGCTTTCATTCTTCATTGTAAATATCATTGCTTTGTTTTGTTTTGAAAAGAGAAAAATACAAAAAGATAGAAAAGAGAAAAATACAAAAAATAGAAAAGAGAAAAAGTGGGCAGATTAGAAAAATAAGAAAGGTACAGCCTCATACCAAAAAAGAAAGAAAATCTGAAAGTGTGCAAGCCTAAACACCACTACTTGAAAGAGTACTGCTATTTAGTCATATAGCCTAATCATGACTAGATAGATTTCAATTTACTGCTGATAGGTTAGTGAAAAAGATCTGCCAAACTGTTTAATCTTGGCTTATCAGTAGATTAGATTAGGATACAAAATAATGGTTCAAACAAGCTTAAATCTTGAACCTGTAAGTTTGATGAAGAATGGATCAAATCAGATCAAAACCTGAGCCAAAGAAAGGAAAAATACTGGTTCTAACATGCTGAAAACTTGAACTAGGTGAAGAAAAAGAAGATAGCTCAAAAAAGATCAAAACCAGAGCTGAAAGAAAGAAAGAAGGACTCTAATTGTTTTCAGATCTTAAACCTTCCGAGTTTTGTTTTACTTTTCTACAAATAAATGTCTATGTGCAGTTTGTTTTTGATGTCATAGCCATCACAACAAATCAGACAGTTAAATCCTGGTTTGGTTGTGTTTTCAATTTTTGTTTTAGAATATAGAGAATGAAATCTGTCAGACAGCTTAATCCTGACAGATAGTAGTTAGGTAGAGAGGCTGATGAGTTCAACTGTTTAATTTGAAATCATGGAAGTTACATGGGTAGATTTAGATTAGTTTTTCCTATTTCCAAAAGAATAAAATGTTGATGTCAAAGGGTTTGCAAGTCCAAGTGCACCCTGTTGAAGAAAAAATGTTAGGAAATTAGGTGTGTAGGTAGAATATTTGGGAGAAATCATCTGGTTATGATAAATACTGATCATCTTTTCAAGTAGCATGATCAAAGAAGAAAGAGGATTTTCAAAGTGCAGGACATTGATCTACATTCCAGAGATAAAATTTCTGAGGTTCTTGACACCTCCAAGGAGCTGCCGTTCCCAAGTGGAGCCACTGTTAGCCATCAGTAAACTTTGCTGCAGCAGCTGATGGCTAAATTTGTTGTGTGAGCCTTCAAGAGATTATTTTCATAGAAAACTACTCATTCTGGAAGCCTTTTGGTGTTTTATGACTTAAGAGTAATCTTCACTATTGTTTCCATGAAAATCCCTCAAAGAAGTCCCGCTGATATCCAAAGAAAACTGTTATAGAGCCATTTTCCATCATTCAATAAATTCATTTTCACCCACTTTCATCCATGTTTACCTATCCTAATCACTTATTTTTCCTCTAAAAAGGCCCCTTTCCTCCCTCATTTACCCTCATTTTCCCATAAAACCCTTTAAACCTATAAAATTCCCTTTTTTATGGTTTAATCTATCCTTTTTACCCTATCAGAACCTTTAAAAAAGTCTAAAAACCCACTTTTTAGACCCTTCCGACCTTTTTTACATATATAGGCCTAATCCCCTGAGGGCTTGAACCCTCCACCCTTTTTTTCATATGACCCTGTGCCCGTGACCAGGCGCTAAATCCCTTGGATTTTCTTTATTTTTGTTCCCAGTCCCTTTCTTCCCCACGGAACCTGTTCCTCCCCTTTATATTCCCGCACCTTTCCCTTTAAAAAAATTTTCCTTTATAAATTCCTGACCCCGAAGACTGTGCCCCTGATGCATCTAAACCATTGATCTGGGAGATCCGACGACCATCGGGGCCTTTCCCCTTTCCTCTCTCCATTTCCCCGCACTCCATATCTCAGCCGTTGGATCATCCCACGGATCCAATGGCCAGCGATTCATCACAACTTCCTCGTTTCCTCATTCCGATTCGCTTTTCCCCCACCGATACGATCCCCCGAGGGCTTAAGTCTTCTGCCCATTTTATCCATGTGTCCAAGCGCTAGAACGAAGCGCTTAACTCTCCGTGCTAATCTTCAGCCCTTTTTATCCTAGCCCCCGGGCCTTTCTTTTCTCCATAATACCATTCTTCGCCTTTTAAGTCCCCATTCCTTTTTATTTTCAAAATTCCGCCCCCTCCGAATCAATCTCAACCGTCGATCCCATCGATCCAACAGTGATCTTTCCATCCTCCCGACCATCAAAAAATTATTCATTCACCATTGCTAGCAAATCCCACTATTGATCTTAACTAATCCAACGGCTATCCCTGCCGGTCCCATCGCCTTGCCTCCCGCACATCTATCCGCTTGTCGTGCTGATCCTCCGCCGTTGGATCTACACCCCCAGATCCAACGGCCCACATCCACTTTCGTGCAGATTTGTATGTCAAGGTTTAACGACCCAAATCAACGTGAATCAAGCAGTTTCACTTCAGACAGGTGTCGCATCCTGTGTGGTATCGCGTTCATTCGAGCAAAAACCACAAACCACCTGAACGCTGCATGAAAACCATTCGTGGTTTTCCAAATACTGCCATTCCAAATTTCCATGCCAATTTTCAATTTTAAACCCTGTTTCGTGGTGCCGCCTATGGAATCCTCTTCTACGCATCTTCCTCCCTTCGCAAGTGCTCCAATGCCCCCAACCTGAGCCTTCGAAGCAGTCCAAAGCCCTCTATTAGCAGTCAAAGCCCCAACAATGCAGGTTTTTATAATATGTTTGTGTTTGTTTGCAGGTTGTAATGGCAGCCATTGATACACAGGCTTCCCACAAAAAAATATAGTTGCAAGACCTCGAGTGATGGTTTTCTAAGGCCTGATTAAATGTAGAAAGGGAAAAAAGGCCCGAACTTCCTCATTTAAATCAATATATCGTGAATAGTGGTTACACAGCAAGGTCCTCCGATGCATCACTACCACTTGTATAGCCAGCAATAAAGATAGAGATCAGAAGGATAAAGACAAAGATATTAAGCATAAAGTTGAATATTAAACGCTTAAACTCATAGTATAAAGACAAAAAAATAGTTTAAAGACAGAAGATGGTCCGAGAAGGTATAATAAATCCTTAAAAAACACAATGAAAAGCCAAATTTCAGTGCTTAAAGTGCTAAACAAGACAGATCAACAGAAGAAGAGTCTTGAATGACACCTACAGTCCTATTTTACCTCAAAGGAATACATATTAAATGCATAGTCAGAGATATTTTGGCCAAAGGCACCTCAAAAAGAAATTGACAGCTATCTTGATGACATAACCTATGTAAAACTGTCAGAATAGTTATTAAGCAGGCATGGGGCTACAAAACCAAAAAATGACAGTTTTCTTGTCCCAGAGGTCAAGCAGGGTACTTCAGACCAAGTTAGATTCAAAGGGAAAACCTCAGATTTATTACCAGCCTGCTAGTTGGTTTCGAATTCAACTAAAAGCAGCTGAAGTGGTACAAACAGTTAATGCTATGATTATTAAGTAGAATGGGCATTCAAATACCTCTCCCACTCTGTCTTAATTAATATTTATTACCATTTCTGTAGCACTCTTCCTCTTTGCACATATATGTATTCATAGAAAATTCATTGTAAGGGGTTGGGAAATTGTTAATAGTTGAATTTTTATTGAGTAAAAGTTTCTAAGTAGTTGTAATATAGTAGGTTGGAAAGAGAAGTATTAGACTGTAAAAGCTATTGGACTCAAAGTATGTGACTGGTTTTTCACATCAATAGACAAGCAGATTCACTAGATCCTGATCTAAATAATTGGTGATGTTATTCTTACTGTAATTGTTATTCTCCTCATGTTTCCACTGTGTTCATATTCTCTGATAAAGAACAGTAAAAAATAGACTAGGATTTACTTTTAAAGTACCCTAATTCTGACTGATAAGCTTTATCTTTATGTTTTCTTCTAAATGTGTGTTTGGGAATGATTTCAATAGAGTATAACCAGTCAAGGAATGTTGGTGAGCCCATGTATTGCTGAGTAGAATTTGAGATGTTGTTCTTGAATGTTATTTTCACTGCATGCTAAGTAGAGTACTAATCAGGGAATTTTATGGTTAGCTCTATCCTATGTTTAGTCTTAAATAACTGTTTTGAAGATTTCCCCTAAGAGTATGCCAAAAGCAGGCTAGGTTAAAAGTCCTTACCTGATCTTAGGTTATTTTTTATGTTTATCTTATATGTTTTCTATTCTTAAGAGTATGCCAAAAGCAGGATAGGTTAAAAGTCCTTACCGGATCTTAGGCTACCCTTTGTTTCCTTACATGTTTTCTTCTTTCACCACACTTCTTAATGTTCCATACCACAAACTCAACTTAAAATATCTTTTGATATAGATGACTTGCCCTATGGAAACCCTTGAATATTTTTTGTGCAAGTAAACCCTTTTATGACTCCATAGCCCAATGGTTTAGCACTATTTTTTGACCTATCTTCCCATGCTGAAACATCCTTCCACTTATTTTCTCCTTCACTTCACATGACCTTGTCATTTAATGATCCCCAACAAAAAAAAAACAAACAAACCCCTTGCGCTTCATAACTAGCCTAACATCATATCATAAGCCTTAAAGATATATCCTTTGAAAACACATATAGAGATATCCTTCTTTGAATCCAGGAGGGCTAGATCCTAGGATTCCAAAGTGGTTCTGATGTTGCCTTGTCATTTGGTATGCCAATCTGCCAAATCACAGGACCCCAACATAATGGTGACTCCATTGGGGACATTCTGAGTGAATTACATCTTATACATCCTCTAGAGCTTAGAAAACCCACAACATCCTTAAATTGGTAGTTAATTAATGATGGTGGACAACAACTTATCTTAAAAACTTTTGAAATCATCCACCCGGTGACTCCAAAACCCCTAAAAGACCAAAAGACTCCACTGGTGATTAGTAGGCCTGCTGATTACCCCTGGTTTTCAAAAATACTCCACTGGGGCAGCCCACACTACCATTAAAACATCATGCTCACCCATGATTAGGAAACTTTTAAGATTAATTTTTCTTTGTTTAAGACTAGTTTGCCTCTAAAGATTGTCATATCTGGCTAAATTTCTTCTCTTTGGATCTGAATCTTAACATATTGGCTTCATGGAGAATTCATACTAGAGCTTATCCTAACCCAAATCCTCCTGTAATAGTTGATAATCTAGAAAGCATTCTTAGGAAGTCTTCTGCATCTAGAGATCCAACTATTATTAGTTCAATTCACAAAGCTAATTCTGTCCCTGAAAACCTTTCAGCTCTTCAAGAGATCCAAGTTGACTTAGATTTTCCAAGTAATTTTCCAAGAACTAAGTCACTTAGTGGTATAGATCAGACAGACTTTGAGCCTCCAAGTTCACCATAGCATAGTGGCCAACATATTAGCAGCAGAGAAACCCTCCATCCACACCTCCTGATCTTCATTTCATTCACAACTTTGGTTTCTCTCACCCAAAATTTGCTCAATAGTCCCTTGCTGGTACAAGCACTTCTATCATCCATATACCCACTGTTCAAACCACTCCATTCCTCCCACAAAATCATATCTTGGTAGCATGGTATGCTCCACTAGTGTTACCACAACCTCTGGTTCCTTTACCCAATGAATATCAGTCCAAAATTCCCCATTTCACTGGAAATGAACCTACTACTACCCAACAACACGTAGACAAGATGAATGATGCCTTTGATTATATGGAAATAGATGATGAGACCATTAAAATGAGAATATTTGCCCAAATTTTAGGAGGAGAAGCCAAGAAATGGTTTAAGGGTTTAACTCCTAATAGTATTAATGATCTCCCTTTTTTACATAAAACATTCATAAAAAAATGGGAAATTAGGAAGAACCCTCTCCAAATACTTTAAAATTACAAAAACCTCAAGAGAAACACTGGGGAAAGTGTTCAGAATTATTGCACTAGATTCAACAGTGTTTATAACGCACTACCCCCAGATTTGAAACCTCCACAAGGCTCAGCTTTGGCCAAATTCCCTGAAGGATTTGATCCTGAAATGGCCTATCAGCTAAGAGAAAGGGATCCCTTGACTTTAGAAGACATGTAGAAGGGGGATCTTAGCGTGGAAGCAAATCTGATTGAGAAGAGAGCTAGGATGAGGACTGAAAAGAAAGTAACATATAGGGAAGACACTGCACCTTCCACATCTGATTCAAAACTAGACCATCTATCCAAGAACATGGATAGGTTGGAAAGAATGATGGAGAGGTTGGCTATCCAAACAAATGCTCAGAATAGGAACCAGCCTCAAAATCAGAACCAGAACTCTAGGAGAAACCCCCCTCAGATTAGGTAAAGAGATACTGATCAACAAATTAGACCTCCATTCCAAGAAAATTATATTGATGAAGATGAGGGAATGATAGAAGAGCCAGAGGGAACTGTTATAAACATGCTGGGAGTAAGTAATGAAGACTCTGCCTTTTTCATAGAGGATGACCGAGCCACATATACATATTATGATAATGAAGGCTTAGAATCTGAAGACTATAGGCAAGGCTTTGAGAATGCCATCATGGAGGTCCATCAACAATATGACCTCAGGAGCAAAAAGAACCAAGAAAATCCCAAAACAAATACCTCTGAAACTGCTTCTAAAAACATATCTGAAAAGGTGATTAGAAAGGCTGTTGAAAACAACAAAACAACAGCTGAAAGTTCTGGTAAAAACAAGGGGGAAAGCACTCAAACCACTGACAAACAGAGTGTGGACCCTAATAGCACTAGCACTTCAGCTAGTACCCCTATAAAAATAGTTTTAACTGATGTACATAGTAAAAACCAGCAAGCTGATTTTGCTGATAAGTTAGTGACTAACGAGACAGATTTGAGCCTTTCAAAGAATCAGTTCCCTTTCAATTTGGAAAGTGAAATTGCTAAAATCAAGATCTCTGTCCCCCTCACTGAGTTAGTCACTCAAGATGTATATAAATGTTAGGTGTTAAAAGCTTTGAACATAGAAGAAAATAATGACTTTTTCAACTTAAATGATGATCAGCCAACCCTTTTATTTGGTCCTAAAATTGAAGGAAAGTTCCAAGAAGGAGTGGTCCCTCTTTTCTATGTCAGTTTGAATATTCATGATAAAATTTTACACAATGCTATGCATGATTCAGGGGCTTCACATAACCTCATGCCCAAAGTAATCATGGAGAGATTAGGCCTTGAGATAACTAGACCATATAAATATTTGTATTCTTTTGACTCTAGTAGAGTAAAATGCTTAGGCCTAATCAAATATCTTTGTGTAAACTTGATCCAAATCCTAGTCAAATGCATAGTGATGGATGTGGTAGTGGCTGATGTGCCCCCCAAGTATGGCATGCTTCTTTCAAGATCATGGGGTGCTAAGCTTCAAGGTACCATGCAAATGGACATGACATATGCCACCATCCCTGTTTTCAGCCAACTTAGAAGACTTTATAGGGAATCACACATGAAATTTATGGTGAGAAGTCAAGAAAAGTTAGAAAATTCCCCTCTTTATTCTGTCCATGCAGACCTAGACTCATTCATTATTTGCAATGATGAAAGCTTTGGTGAACTAGAGTTGGATAGTGAGCAAGCACCCAACATAACATAAAACATCGAAGAAGAGAATAGGGAGGGAGAGGATCTCAAACAATTTTCCAAATCTGAAAGTTACAACAAACAAAACAGAGAGTATGAACAACCCACTGTCCACCAGCTTAGTGCAAGACATGAGAGTCAAGAAGAAAGGCCTCAACTCCATGAAAAATTTAAGGAACAAGACCAACATAAACATGCTGCAGAACCCATAAAACTGCATAATGACAGTCAAAACACATAGGAAAAAGGAGACATGAATGAAAACAACAACAAGTCCGAAACTAGCCCTATTTGGAGTATGAGTTTTGATGGGTCTTGTAATAGAACTGGTGCAGGAGCAGGTGTGTGGCTTCACAACAGAGAGAATAATTATGCTGAAATCCATTCATACAAGCTAAAATTCCAATGCACAAATAACATAGCAGAGTATGAAGCACTCCTCTTAGGACTACATTTACTGAAGAAACTAGGAGCCAGGAGGATAGTTGTTCATGGAAATTCTGAACTGATCATTAGACAAATAAATGGAGAGTACACTGCCAAACATCCAAGACTAAGGGCCTATAGAAATGATGCTATTGACCTTTTGAAAACTTTTGAGGAATATGAACTTGTTTTATTCCCTAGATACCAAAACATTCTTGCCAATGGATTAGCTTGTGCTGCCAGTTCATGCCAAAGACCCTATGACAACAAACAGTTCAAAGTCCAAGTAAAATATAGACCAGTTGTCCCGGACAATGAAAAGTATTGGCAGGTATTTGAGGGAGATAAACTTATAGAAGAATTTATACAGTTCAGAAATGAGTTTGAATTGCCAAATTCAGACTCAAAGTATGATAAAGACTATCTTAATGAGGAACAACTTGTTGAAAAAGAACCTCCTCCTATTACATAAATAAATCTGCTAACTAGAGAGTTCGAAAATCAAACAGAAGAGTAAATAAACTCAGAAAAAGAAGACATAGAGGTACTACAGTCTAAAGACAAAGGCTTACCCAAAGGACTAGCACCTCTAGAAGACTTGTTTGATTTTAATGATGTTTCCAAGAAACCAACAATAGAACCCACTGAATCTAATATTGAGGAATGCAATATAGGTAGTAAAGATAGGCCTAAAATGATCAAATTATCTAAAACATTTCCAACTCACATAAAACTAAAATATATTGAGTTGTTTAAAGAGTTTTTTGATGTATTTGCTTGGAGCTAAGAAGATTTAAGGTCATATGACACATAGACCATTTAGCACAAGATACCACTTAAAGAAAACCAGAAACCAATGAGGCAAAAACTACGCGGAACAAACCCTGTGCAGTTACTTCTAGTTGAGAAAGAAATGAAGAAAATGTATGAGGCTGGAATTATTGTCCCTGTGAGATACTCAGAGTGGGTATCTAATATTGTAGCTGTAAGAAAGAAAACAGGAGAAATAACGCTCTGCATTGACTTTATGAACTTGAACAGAGCCTCATTAAAGGACAACTATCCCTTGCCTAAAATGTAGCACCTCTTACAAAGGATAGTTGGTTCCAAGAGGATTTCTTTTCTAGATGGATTTTCAGGATATAATCAGATATTGGTACTCCCTGAAGATTAATTGAAAACAACATTCACTACTCCTTGGGGCACTTTCATGTATGTGAAAATTCATTTTGGATTAATGAATGCCGGTGCCACATTTCAAAGAGCCATGGACATTTCTTTCTCAGAAGAAATAGGTCACTTCATTGTGATTTATTTAGAAGAAATTACAGTCTATTCCAAAACAAATGAAGAACACCTAGTACACCTAAGAAAGGTCTTTGAGAAATGTAGAAAATTTGCGCTATCTTTAAATCCTAAGAAGACATTGTTTGGTCTCCAAGAGGGTAAACTTCTTGGTCACATCATATCTGAAAAAGGGATTAAAATAGACCCAAAAAGGGTTGAAGGTATATTGTAGATCAGTCACCCAAAAAACATCAAAGAACTTCAATCTTTCATTGGAAAGATTAATTTCTTAAGAAGGTTCATAACCAACCTGGCTGAACTCCTTAGGAACATGACAAACATGCTAAAGTAAGAGATAGGAGTTAAATGGACCTTAGAAGCAAAGAAATCCTTTGAACTAGTGAAACATGCACTTACTCAGCACCGTTCTTATTAGTCCTGATTTCACTAAGGAATTCTTCATATTTTCATTTGCATCAGAACATACTGTGGTTGCTGTCCTATTACAGAAAAATCCAGAAGGACAAGAGCAGCCAATTGCATTTTTCAGCAAGGCATTGAGAGATGCACCTCTGAAATATAATATCATGGAAAAATAGGCCTATGCTTTGGTCAAAGCCTTGAAGGATTTCAGAGTTTATATCTTACACTCTCACATTATTTCATTTGTGCCTCATGTAGTGGTAAAGGACATTTTGTCACAAGACCCTGATGGCAAAAGAGGAAAGTGGATTGCTGTGATATTGAAATATGATTTGGAAATTAAACCCACTTAACTCATCAAGGGTCAAGGCCTAGCACAATTAATGGTTGAATATAACTTGCAAGCACTTGATATAAACATGATAGATGCATTAGATGGGCATGAAGAATTACCAGCCCCACTTATTGAAGATCATTTCCTCAATTCATCCTGGTATGCTGATATTTTGTATGTGCTTGTTAATCTCAACGCCCCTCCTGGTTTGTCTAAAACAAAGGCAAGATTCTTGAAGTTAAAGGCTATTAATTACTGCATTTTAGATAAATTTCTATATTGGAAGAATGCCCGTGGTTTATTGCTTAATTTTTTTCCTGAGGTTGATGCAGATAGGATCAAGCATGAGTTTCATGAAGGAGAATGTGGAGGCCACCTCAATTGGAAAACCACTGCTAATAAAATCCTTAGAGTTGGTTATTACTGGCCCACCCTCTTTCAAGATGCCCACAAAATGATAGTTGCCTGCCACAAGTGCCAAATCTTTGAAGGTAAGAGAAAACTGCTTCCCTTACCCTTGCAACCAATCACTGTTGAAGCTCCTTTTCAACAGTGGGGCCTAGACTTCATTGGGGAAATCCGTCCTGCCTCATCTGCCCAACATAGATGGATACTAACAACCACTGATTATTTCAAAAAATGGATATAAGCCATCCCTTCTAGGAATTCCACGAACTCAGTTATCATAAAATTCCTTGAAGATCATATCCTATCTAGATTTGGTTGTCCTAGGAAAATTATCACAGACAATGCTGCTACATTTGGTTCTAAAAAGATGGTGGATTTTTTTCATAGATATCATATTGTGCTTGGTCATTCCACATCTTATTACCCTCAAGGTAATGGGATGGCAAAGTCTTCAAATAAGATCCTGATAAATATAATAAATAAGCTGCTGGAAGAAAATCAGAGGTCATGGCACAACAAGATGGTACATGCTTTATGGGCAGATAGATTGACAACAAATAAATCCATTGGGATGTATCCCTATCAGCTGTTTGATGGAGTAGATGCCGTTTTTCCTACCAGTTTAGGAGGGCCAGTGATGAAGTTGGTCCAAGACATACAGTCAAAGGAAGATAGCATGGTGAGAAGGATAAATCAGACGATACATCTTCAACAAACGAGGGAAGAAGTTTATAACAGAGCACAAAAAGTACAAGAGAATATCAAAAAGCTCTTTGATAAGAGGAAAAAAGCAAGTGATTTCAAAATTGGTGACAAAGTACTCAAATGGGATTCCAAGAGAAGATAAGGGCAAACATGGCAAGTTTGATAATTTATGGCAAGGCCCTTACATCGTTCAATCTGCCATTGGTCATAATGCATTTTTTCTACAAGATATGGATGGTACAAACCTGTTTGGGGGTCCTGTCAATGGCAGGATGGAACACGTTTAAAACAATTCATTGTAAATATCATTGCTTTGTTTTGTTTTGAAAAGAGAAAAATACAAAAAAATAGAAAAGAGAAAAATACAAAAAGTAGAAAAGAGAAAAAGAGGACAAATTAGAAAAAGAAGAAAGGTACAACCCCATACCAAAAAAGAAAGAAAATCTGAAAGTGTGCAAGCCTAAACGCCACTACTTGAAAGAGCACTGCTATTTAGTCATATAACCTAATCATGACTAGATAGATTTCAATTTACTATTGATAGGTTAGTGAAAAAGATCTGCCAAACTGTTTAATCTTGGCTTATCAGTAGATTAGATTAGGATAGAAAAGATTGGTTCAAAAAAACTTAAATCCTGAACCTGTAAGTTTGATGAAGAATGGCTCAAATCAGATCAAAACTTGAGCCAAAGAAAGGAAAAAGACTTGTTCTAACATGCTGAAAACTTGAACCAGGTGAAGAAAAAGAAGACAACTCAAAAAAGATCAAAACCAGAGCTGAAAGAAAGAAGGAAGGACTCTCATTGTTTTCAGATCTTAAGCCTTCCAAGTTTTTTTTTACTTTTTTTCAAATAAAGGTCTATGTGCAGTTTGTTTTTGATGTCATAGCCATCACAACAAATCAGATAGTTAAATCCTAGTTTGGCTATGTTTTCAATTTCTGTTTTAGAATATAGAGAATGAAATCTGTCAGACAGCTTAATCCTGACAGATAGTAGTTAGGTAGAGAAGCTGATGAGTTCAACTGTTTAATCTGAACTCATGGAAGTTATAAGGGTAGATTTAGATTAGTTTTTCCTGTTTCCAAAAGAATAAAATGTTGATGTCAAAGGGTTTGCATGTCCAAGTGCACCCTACTGAAGAAAAAATGTTAGGAAAGTAGGTGTGTAGGTAGAATGTTTGGGAGAAATCATCTAGTTATGATAAATATTGATCATCTTTTCAAGCAGCATGATCAAAGAAGAAAGAGGATTGTCAAAGTGTAGGACATTGATCTACATTCCAAAGATAAAATTTCTGAGGTTCTTGACACCTCAAGGAGCTGCCATTCCCAAGTGGAGCCACTGTTAGCCATCAGTAAACTTTGTTGCAGCAGATGATGGTTAAATTTGTTGTGTGAGCCTTCAAGAGATTATTTTCATAGAAAACTACTCATTATTGAAGCCTTTTGGTGTTTTCTGACTTAAGAGTAATCTTCACTGCTGTTTCCATAAAAATCGCTCAAACTTAGTCCTGCTGATATCCAAAGAAAACTATTATAGAGCCATTTTCCATCATTCCATAAATTCACTTTCACCCACTTTCATCCATGTTTACCTATCCTAATCACTCATTTTTCCTCTAAAAACTCCCCTTTCCTACCTCATTTACCCTCATTTTCCCATAAAAACCCCTTTTTATGGTTTAATCTATCCTTTTTACCCTATTGGAACCTTTAAAAAAGTCTAAAAACCCACTTTTTAGACCCTTCCGACCTTTTTTATATATATAGGCCTAAGCCCCTAAGGGCTTAAACCATCCACCCTTTTTTCATATGACCCTGTGCCCGTGACCAGGCGCTAAAGCCCTTGGATTTTCTTCATTTTTGCTCTCGGTCCCTTTCTTCCTCACGGGACCTATTTCTCCCCTTTATATTCATGCACCTTTCCCTTTAAAACCTTTTTCCTTTATAAATTCCTCACCCCGATGATTGTGCCCCCGATGCATCTTAATCATTGATCTGGGAGATCCGATGGCCATCGGGGCCTTTCCCCTTTCCTCTCTCCATTTCCCCGCACTCCAGATCTTATTTCCCCCTCCGAATCAATCTCAACCGTCAATCCCATCGATCCAACGGTGATCTTTCCATCCTCCCGACCACCAAAAAATTATTCATTCACCCTCGCTAGCGAATCCCACCGTTGATCTTGACTGATCCAATGGTTATCCCTACTATTCCCATAGCCTTGCCTCCCGCACATTTGTCCACCCGTCGCGCTGATCCTCCGCCGTTGGATCTACACCCCCAGATCCAACGGCCCATGTCCACTTTCACACAGATTTGTATGTCAGCGTCTAACGACCCAAATCAACACGAAACATGCGGTTTCGCTACGGAAAGGTGTCGCATCCTGTGTGGTATCACGTTCGTTTGGGCGAAAACAAAAAACCGCCTGAACGCTGCGCGAAAACCATTCGTGGTTTTCCAAAAAGCCCCTTTCCAAATTTTCGTGCCAATATTCAATTTTAAACCCTATTTCACGGTGCCACCTATGGAATCCTCTTCTGCGCATCTTCCTCCCTTTGCAAGTGCTCCAATGCCCCCAACTTGAGCCTCTGAAGCAGTCCAAAGCCCTCTGTTAGCAGTCAAAGCCCCAACAACGTAGGTTTTTATAATATGTTTGTGTTTGTTTGCAGGTTGTAATGGCGGTCATCGATACACAGGCTTCCCACAACAAAATATAGTTGCAGGACCCCGGGTGATGGTTTTCTAAGGCCCGATTGAATGTAGAAAGGGACAAAAGGGCCGAAATTCCATGTTTAAATAAATATATTGCGAATAGTGGTTACATAACAAGGTACTCCAATGCATCACTACCACCTATACAGCTAGTGTTAGTGACAGTCTAGTCATACTGCCATCAGTGATCAAAACTGCGCTTTTGCATTTGCATATTAGGTGTCTCATATCGAATAAATTTCACCATTCCGCTAGGTCATGGATTCATTGGTGGTAGTTTTCCCTCATGACGTACTCGCTGATTTTCCGTTCTATGGTCTTTAGTCATTAGTCACTTTCATTTTGAAAATCATATCAGTAGGTCATAGGATGGGTCTCATTAGTTTCTAGGGTCTCACCATGGTCAAATTAATGAGTCAAATGTCAATAATATCAACAAGGTCATGAGGAAGTCAATAAATTCAAAGTCACTGCACCTGGAAGATCAAAAGAGATATTTTATTCAGTTTGATGTAATTTTCACCTCAAAACTATGTTTTGAGGTGAAAATGTGATATTTTGCCTTTATTATTATTCATTATGTAATTTTATATCATCATATGTAATAAGTCACAATTCAGAAGATGCTTTCTCCACAAAGTGATGTCCCTGCCTTCAGAAGAGTTTTCCACAGTATGTTCAGCACCAAATCATCCTCCAAGCAGATCCATCAGAAAGAGCCCGGAAAGAGCTTTCCAACGGTATACTACACTCTCAAAACTGACTTCTGGATTGAAATTTATGCTTAAGTGAAGTAAAAGTCCCTATATCCTCATATACCCCCCTATTTCCTATTTTTCCTTTAAACTTTGTATTATTAAAGTTTTAATATTCCTTTAAAAAACCCCTTTTTCCCTTTCCGATTACAAAATCGCATTATAAATTATTTTAAATACAATGCGATTTATGTATTAATCACTTCCCCTCCATGCCTTAGGACTTTATAATAAAAATTTCATATTATAAAGTTCCCACCGTTCCCAAACCACTTCCCCACCATATTGAAACTTTAAATAGTAAAACTTTATAATAAAGTTTTATATTATAAACCCTGCCGCTTCCCATCGCAATCACAACGTTTATTCCTGCCCCCCAATCACCCCCATCACACAAAACTCCGATGCGATCAATCGCAAGTCCCTCCCCCGATCTTCCGACCGCAACAACCCTCAATTGATCCGGCGCCGTCGATCTTCCCCGCCGATCAGACGGCCCACAGCTAATCGGGACATCGCAATCAGCGATACTAAATCTTTCCCCCAATCTCGCCTACCTCCGATTTCCTATTGGGATTGACCCCGGGCCCACCATACAGTACTTCCACCCCTCTCCCGATTCTGATCCCCGATTGTGATGGCACCACCGATTGTTGCTTTACAACTGTTTTATTATATTATATCTCTCCGCCCCGTCTGTTGCAATTGTGATTTTTATATCATTTCCGCCTCCTTCCCTTCCCTTTTTCCCATTTAAAATTAAATTTCCCCTTCACCAAAGCATAAGTTCATTTCATTTTTCCAAAATATTTTATAAAGGTCAGTTCTCTTCAAAAGAAACAATGGAAAGCAAAGCGACAGTCAAAGGGCCGAAAGCTTATTCAAAACAAAGATTGTTACAGCAGCAGAAAAATAGGAAATCCGTTCATCGGATTACCTATTTTCTTTCATACAACATAACAACAAAATATCCAAGTAGTCAAATGAAATGTTGTCCCTTATTTTTAGGGGCAGATTATTGTATTTATTTCTATGATTATATTTCAGTTCTTCAGCTGTTAGAACAACTCCTGTTTTCATGGATCTATGTTCCCACATTTCAGCTTATTTATTTGTAAAGTCTGAATCAAATAAAAAAAAAATTCTGTAATTCAGAAGTAGGGGAAAGGTGTGGAAGAACTTTTTTTCCCATTGTACAGTTTGACAGGGATTTAATAAGAGATGCAACTCTGATTTGTGGGATCCATGTGGTATAAGATTTAGCATTTGTTTTTCTCCTCTATTTCATATGTAAATTGTTATGTTTCACCTCTCATTCATAAACATTTCCTTTTGAGTGCTTTCAAGACAGAAAGGTAGAATCCATTTTTATATTCTCTGCCTTGGGGAATCATTCATGCTCTGTGTTTTTCTTCTATTTGAAAAGGATCCATTTACTGTGCCCTTTTCAGACCCTCACCAGTCTGCCCATCCCATCCCTATTTAATTTTATTTGCTAAGTTTCCTGCCTATCTTGCCCCATGAAATACCATGTGTCCTGATTTAATTCCCGGTTTCAACTGTCCCTTTTATCCCACACATCCTTGAAATTCATTCATTCATTTTATTAAACCTTTTCCCATCATTTTATCTAGCCTAATATCAGTCCATTTATTTGTGTTCCATTGAATATTCTTTCACGGAGAGAGACCTCTCTTGTCCTTGTAGGGCTAGCTACAAGGCTGAGCGTGGTTTAGTTTGTTACCCTGATTTGCCTTTTCAGCCTGGGGTCCAATTCAGGTGCTAACATTCTCTGGCGACCATACTGGGGAAGCCTCAATATTGTTGGTTGGTTAGTGTTCATTTTGTAAACTATAGACGGAGCCTAAAGTTATGCCAGGTAGCCTTCGAAATGCACATTGCTTTGCAAGTGCACAAGTAGATAAATTCTGCTTCAGTCAATCTCCGGTCTAGTTTTATAAACGTAACATCTGACTTTTTAATTGCCCCAGTACATCAGATAATTCTAGACTTTTGGATGATGATATCTCAGAATTTTCTAGGCTGATATAAATATTGTACAGTAGGAATTTGACCACACTGGCTTCAAGAAGATACACCAGGGCTAATCTAGATCCAAATCCTCCCCCTTTGTTTGAAAATCCAAATCTTATCCCAAGAATTGTCAGAAGACAAGAAGGATCATTAAGCCCCAGACCCGTCTTCAGGTCCTATACTTGGCCCAGTGAATGGTTTTTTGTAGAATATTTTTCCTTTGACGAGAATTTTGAGCTTTCTTTATTTAGGAACAAGTCTGAAAATGACATTGATGATACAGTTTTAGATCCTTAATTCCTTGTAGATATTGAAGTCCAAAGAGAAAATTCCTCCATTGACGATTACATTTTGAATTCTCCTCAATCCATCACTGTAGCTAATATCCCCGAGCCTTCAGAATCATCACAAACAAAATTTCCCCCTCCCAATTCATCAGCACTCCTATCAGTCAATTCCCAATTATCATCTCCTCCATCAACACCTCCCTCAAATCCTACAAATCCTGTTGTAAATCCACCCAGAGTTATGGCTGCCAGGTATGCACCCCTGGTCCTAAATGATATGCCAGATGACTATCAAAGTAAAATTCCTAGTTTTGATGCCACTTAGAGCATCACGACCCAGCAGCACGTTGATAGAATGAATGACTTTTTTGATTTGCATGAGGTGGAAGCAGAGAATGTAACAACAAGGCTGTTTGTTGAAAGCTTCAGAGGCGAAGTCAAAAAGTGGTTTAGAGCCTTACCACCAGGCTCAATTCACACTTTGTAGGAGTTGCACACTCAGTTCCTGGACCAGTGGGAGGTAAAAAAGAACCCACTCCAAATTCTGTCTGAGTATGAGAACATTAAAAGAAATGTGGGTGAAACCGTGCAGGATTATTGTTTAAGATTCAATGCTGTATATAATGCTATTCCAGCTAACTTGAAGCCTCCTGTGGGATTAGCATTGTTGAAATTTCTCGATGGTTTTGATGTCGGCATGGCATATCAGCTGCGTGAAAGAGACCCGTCTTCACTTGAAGACATGCAGAAGATAGCGGTAAACGTTGAAGCTAATTTGCTGACTAAAAGAGCACGAGCCAAAGATGAGAAAAGAGTCACAGTTAAAGAGGAGGCCTCTACTTAAGACAGAAAAATGGACACTTTGATCAGAACAGTAGAAAAAATGGTCGATAGGTTAACCATTGCAGATAGACCTGAGCCTCAAATAAGAAATCCGAATTTCAGAGGGCAGCAGCCGCAATTCAGAATTAAACAGAGAGAGCAAAGAAAGCAGGACCAAACTGCGCCACCACAGCAGAAGATTAAAACTCCATTGCAGTAGAACTACATGCAAGGGATAGATTCAGATGATGATGATCTTGTGATTGAGGCTAATAACTTTTTCACAGCTGATGGTGCGCCAATTTTCCTCACAGAAGACGAAGAATACACAGTGGCGACTCCAGATATTCAAAAAGACCAAAATTTCATTTTGGCCAATGACACAATATTGGAAGAAGAGTCTGATGACTACCAGAGAGGGTATATGAACTCTCTGTCAGCTCAGCAAAGGTAGTACTCTTTAAGGAACAAAGACGTTACAATCAGTCCCATTCAAAAGAGAAAAGAACTCCAAATGAAGAACGATGCACAGAATAAAGCTAAGGAGCCAACTGATCCTTCCTCTAGCAAAGCACCTGCAGTTGCTAATACGGAAAATGAAAAGAACTAGCAGAACACAGTAAAGGAGCCAACAGAGAAGAAAGACCTGCCCATTAAAGAGGTAGAAAAATCTCCCTCCTTTAATCTAGAAAATGAAATCTCTAAGTTAAAAGTGTCTATGCCCCTCACTGAGTTGGTGAAGAATAGTGCGTATAAAACTCAGGTGTCCAAAGTCTTGCAAATAGACTCTGTCTCTGATATGGTTATCATTAGGGGAATTTTGAGGTCTAAAATGGGCCTCCTAAGGAAATTATAAAATAATAGTGGAAAAAATCAAATAAGATTTGATGACATCATCAAATTTTAGAGGGAAAAATGAAAAAACTACCACCATATTTATTCTAAATTTTTTTACTTAAATTCTGAAGTGAGTTAAATGTTGATGCGAATTTAATTCTCATCCAAGGAGTACTATGTCGCATAATACTTTCGATGGGTTTTACTACCACGAGATAAAAAATGAGAAATACATAAAAAAACGGGATTTCACCGTTTTTATGTATTTCTATTTTTCGTGGTGAAGAGTTCATCGAAAAGTATGTAAGGTACTGATGAGGAATTAAATTCGGCATCCAACGAGTACTCCCGCTCGAAATTTGAGTAAAAATTTTGGGAGATAAGTTTAAAATACGAGTTGAAAAAGTAGTTTTATTATTTTATTATTTTTTAATATTTTTACTTTTTTACTCCAAAAATGGTGAATCATCCGTTATGGATGACATCATCATCTTGAATCCTATTGGTTCTTATAAAGTTTATTTTGGTTGTACATTTTTCTTAGGAGGCCCATTTTAGACCTCAAAATTCCCCTAATGATAGAAGACGACTACCCTGAACTTATTTTCGGTCCAGCCACAGAAGAATCTGAAGAAAATGAAGTCCCTCCTTTTTACTTGAGTCTTAGAGTACATGAGTTTATCCTGCACAACGCTATGTTAGACTTTGGGGCCTCACATAATTTGATACCCAAAGCTGTCATGGAGAAGCTAGGCCTTGATAACACTCGAAAATATCATGATTTGTATTCCTTCGACTCAAGTAGGGTCCACTGTATTGGTCTAATCAAAGATTTGGTAGTGTCTTTAGATCAAATTCTAGCAAAGAATGTCTTGATGGATGTAGTTGTTGCCGATGTCCCACCAAGGTTTGGAATGCTTCTATCTAGGTCTTGGGGTGCCAAACTTAAGGGAACTATGCAGCTTGACTTCTCTTATGCCACTATCCCTGTATTTGGCCAGTTGAGGAAGTTGTATAGGGAAAAGAAAATGAAATATATGATTACTAGCAAAGACAAGCCTGTAAATCATCCCATTAATGCTGTCCACACAGATTTAGAGTCTTTTGTCTTGTATTCTGATGGTGGTTTAAATGATGAGAATGTTCAGTTGGTATAAGTAGATGAAATACCTGAGATTTCAGAGAATTTCAGAGAAGTCCTTAAACAGGAAAAAGATAAAGAAGAAAAAAACTTCTAGGCCTCCTACCTGCCAGCAGCAAAGGGATAATGAACAACCAGGAATCAGCCAAGGTAAAGAAGAGAAAGAAACAAATTTACAGCATCTTCAAGAAGAAGAGGAAGGCTTGTGGAGTATGGATTTTGATGGAGCTGTTGGTAAGGATGGAGCAGGCATTGGAATATGAATTAAGAGTCCCGTTTTCCAGCCTCAGAAGGTTCCAAGTAATGTTAGAGTTTGTGCTTATAAGTTAGCTTTTGATTTCTCTAACAATGAAGCAGAATATGAGGCTTTGATTGCAGGTCTCAAAATTCTGAAGAATTTGAATGCAAAAAGGATTTTTGTGTATGGTGACTCCGAGTTGATAATCAAACAGGTGAAGGGTGAATACCAGGCAAAACATCCGAGATTGAGGGCATACAGAAATTCAGTCTTGGACATTTTGAAAACATTCCCTGAATATACTTTGACAACAGTGCCCAGGATGCAGAACATTATTGCTGATTCCCTTGCCACTACTGCAAGTAACTTGAAGATTCCAATGAACTCCAACAATAAGTTTGAGATCTATGTCAAACATAGGCCTGCTGTCCCGGACAATTTAAGGTATTGGCAAGTATTCTGGGATGACAATGAGATTAATGGATTTTTGCAGGGTGATGGAAAATTCAAAGATACTCCCATAGAGGGTGAGTATGAGGTTGATGATCAGGAGTTAGAAGCAAACCAGATGGACATATTGCAGTTAAAGGATAATATAATTCCTAGAGGTCTCATACCTTTAGAGGATCTTTTTGATCAGGATGATGTTGCAAAAAAGCTAAGCTTGGTGCCCACTGAGAAAGGAGTTGAAAATGTGAATATTGGAAAAGTTGACCAACCCAAATTTGTGAAGTTTTCAAAGGCATTGTCCCCTGAGGTAAAGGAGAAGTATGTTAAATTTATTTCTGAATTTTCTGATGTATTTGCATGGGATTATTCAGATTTGAAAGTGTATGATAAGAACATAATCCATCATACAATTCCTATCAAGCCGGATCAGAAGCCTTTCAGACAGAAGCTGAGAAGAATCAATCCAAAGCTGTTGCCATCGATTGAAAAGGAGGTGAACAGGTTGTACAAAGCAGGTATCATAGTTCCCATTAGATTTTCTGGCTGGATTTCAAATTTGGTTCCAGTGCATAAAAAGAGTGGAGAAATAAGATTGTGTATAGATTTTCGGAACTTGAATAAGGCATACTTAAAGGATAATTCCCACTTCCAAAAATGGACCACACTTTGTAGAGAGTAGTTGGAGCATCTAGGATGTCACTACTTGATGGCTACTCAGGCTACAATCAGATCTTGGTGCATGAGAAGGACCAAGATAAAACTGCCTTCATAATACTGTGGGGAACCTTCCAGTATGTCAAGATGCGCTTTGGACTGAAAAACGCTGGAGATACCTTCTAGCGTGCAATGGACATTTCTTTTGCAAATGAAAAAGAGGTTTTTCTGGTTGTTTATTTAGATGATTTGACAGTGTTTTCAGTTTCAGATGATGAGCATTTGCACCATCTAAGAGTGGTTTTTCAGCGTTGCAGAAAGTTTGGAATTTCTCTCAATCCCAAGAAGAGCCTTTTTTCCATGAATGAGGGAAAATTGCTCTGGCATATCATCTCTAAAGATGGTATCCGCATAGATCCAACCAGAGTGGAGGAAATTCAGCTCATAGACCTTCCACGAAACAAGAAAGAGATTCAGGCCTTCAATGGTAAGATGAATTTTTTACGCAGATTTATACCTAATCTGGTTGAACATTTGAGAGAAATGACCAATATGTTGAAGAAAGACAACACTGTTAAGTGGAGTGAAGAAGCTATCAAGTCATTTAATTTGGAAAAGTTTGCTTTGTCTAATGCCCCAATTTTGATTAGCCTTGACTATACTCAAGATTTTATCATATTTTCGTTTGCATCTAAGCATACTATGGCGGCTGTCTTAATGCAAAAGAGAGATGAAGTAGAAAAGCCAATTGCCTTTTTCAGTAGGACTATTAGAGATGCTGCTTTAAGATATAATATTATTGAAAAACAGGCATTGGCCCTTATCAAGGCATTGAAGGATTTTAGGGTCTATATTCTGCATTCACATACTATAGCATATGTCCCTAACACAAAATTCAAGGATGTGCTCATGCAAACCGATCCATAAGGTCGAAGAGGCAAATGGATAGAAGCTATGTTGGAGTATGATCTAGAGATCAAGCCTACGAAATTGATCAAAGGCCAAGGCTTGGTGAAATTGATGGCTCAATCGAATCTGCGTGGTTTAGATATAAACATCATTTCAGCAATGTTGGAAGAGGAAGAAGAAGGTTTGCTGGTTCCTATTCCAGACATTTTTCTGTAGTCCCCTTGGTATTCAGATATTGTGTATGTTCTTCAGCATTTGTCACCTCCTCCAGGCATGTCTAAGAGTAAAGGTAGATCTTTGAAGCTTAAATCTGCAAAGTACTGCATTTTAAACAGTGCTCTCTTTTGGAAGGATCCAGGAGGCGTTTTGCTAAATTGTCTGATTGAAGAAGAAGCTCAGAAGGTAATGCATGATTTCCATAAAGGTGACTATGGTGGTCACTTGTTTTGGAAAACTACAACCAATAAGGTATTGAGAGTCGGGTATTATTGGCCCACATTATTTTCTGATTTATATAAAACAATGATGAATTGCCATGAATGTCAAATTTTCCAAGGGAAGAAGAAATTGCTTCCACTTCCTTTGAAACTTGTTTCAGTGAACACACCCTTTCAACAGTGGGGGCTCGATTTTATAGGAGAAATACATCCTGCGTCCTCGGCACAACATCGATGGATATTGACTGGGACATATTACTTTACGAAATGGATCGAAGCCATCCCTGCCATGCAAGCAACAGACACGGTAATTATTCAATTCCTGGAATCGAATATTTTATCTCGTTTTGGCTGCCCATGTAAAATTGTGACAGATAATGCAGCCGCGTTCAAATCAAAGAAAATGATCGATTTCTGTGACAAATACAAAATCGTGCTGGGCCATTCAACATCATATTATCCCCAAGGAAACGGCTTGGTAGAGTCATCAAGCAAATCACTGATGAATATAATTAAAAAAATGCTGGAAGCAAACAAAAGAAATTGGCACCAAAAGCTTATCAACACACTATGGGAAGACAAAGTTAGCAGTAAAAAATCAATAGGTATGTCACCTTTTGAGCTGGTTTATGGTACTGATGTGGTATTTCCTACTTCTCTTACAGTTCCAGTTATGAGATTGTTACAAGAAGTTGGCAGCGAAGATGATGACAACCAGTGAAGAATCAACCAGATGATTCACCTTCAACAGATAAGAGAAGAAGTGTCACAGAAAGCGAGTCGGTTGCAGGACAAGATTAAAAATATCTATGACAGGAAGATAAAAGCAGAAAGGTTTAAGATAGGTGATGTAGTGTTGAAATGGGATGCAAGAAATGAAGATAAAGGGAAGCACGGTAAGTTTGACAACCTTTGGAAGGGACCATACAGAATTACAGCATACAAGGGACAAAATGCCTTCTTGCTTTCAGAAATGGATGGCCAGGATTGTCTGGGAGGAGCAGTAAATGGTAGGCTGCTGAAGCACTACCATTGTTGAAGACTATGGATCAAAATCTATCTCATCATCATTGTATATACCATGTTATTTTGATCAGAGTTCAAATGCACAGTCATTCAAGTTTGGGGCCTGAGGTGAAGGCTATAAAACTTGGATGATATGTGTATGGTTTGGTTTTATTTCAGTTTTTAGTCTTAGTCTAGAGTCAGTCAGTTTGCATTTGTGTCAGTTTTCAACATTTTTGACTTCATGCCCAATGGATAAGGCTACTTGGTATATGGTGTTCTTGGCACCTCCAAGGAGCTACCATCCCCATTGGAGCCAATGTTAGTGACAGTCTAGTCATACTGCCATCAGTGATAAAAAATGCTCTTTTTCATTTGCATATTAGGTGTCTCATACCGAATAAATTTCACGATTCTGCTAGTTCATGGATTCATTGGTGGTAGTTTTCCCTCATGACGTACTCGCTGATTTTCCGTTCTATGGTCTTTAGTCATTAGTCACTTTCATTCTCAAAATCATATCAGTAGTTCATATGATGGGTCTCATTAGTTTCTAGGGTCTCACCATGGTCAAATTAATGAGTCAAATGTCAATAATATCAGCAAGGTCACGAGGAAGTCAATAAATTCAAAGTCACTGCACCTGGAAGATCAAAAGAGATATTTTATTTAGTTTGATGTAATTTTCACCTCAAAACTATGTTTTGAGGTGAAAACGTGATATTTTTCCTTTATTATTATTCATTATGTAATTTTATATCATCATATGTAATAAGTCACAATTTAGAAGCTGCCGTCTCCACAAAGTGATGTCCCTGCCTTCAGAAGAGTTTTCCGCAGCATGTTTAGCGCCAAATCATCCTCCAAGAAGATCCATCAGAAAGAGCCTGGAAAGAGCTTTCCAACGGTATACTACACTCTCAAAACTGACTTCTGGATTGAAATTTATGCTTAAGTGAAGTAAAAGTCCCTATATCCTCATATACCCCCCTATTTCCTATTTTTCCTTTAAATTTTGTATTATTAAAGTTTTAATATTCCTTTAAAAAACCCCTTTTTCCCTTTCCGATTACAAAATCGCATTATAAATTATTTTAAATATAATGCGATTTATGTATTAATCACTTCCCCTCCATGCCTTAGGACTTTATAATAAAAAGTTCATATTATAAAGTTCCCACCGTTCCCAAACCACTTCCCCACCATACTAAAACTTTACATAATAAAAATTTATAATAAAGTTTTATATTATAAACCCCACTGCTTCCCATCACAATCGCAACGTTTATTCCTTCCCCCCGATCACCCCCATCGCACAAAACTCTGATGCGATCAATCGCAAGTCCCTCCCCCGATCTTCCGACCGCAACAACCCTGGATTGATCCGGCGTCGTCGATCTTCCCCGCCGATCGGACGGCCCACAGCTAATTGGGCCATCGCAATCAGAGATATTAAATCTTTCCCCCGATCTCGCCTACCTCCGATTTCCGATTGCGATTGACCCCAGGCCCACCATACAGTACTTCCGCCCCTCTCCCGATTCCGATCCCCGATTGTGATGGCACCGCCAATTGTTGCTTTACAACTGTTTTGTTATATTATATCTCTCCGCCCCTTCTGTTGCGATTGTGATTTTTATATCATTTCCGCCTCCTTCCCTTCCCTTTTTCCCATTTAAAATTAAATTTTCCCTTCACCAAAGCATAAGTTCATTTCATTTTTCCAAAATATTTTATAAAGGTCAGTTCTCTTCAAAAGAAATAATGGAAAGTGAAGCGACAGTCAAAGGGCCGAAAGCTTATTCAAAACAAAGATTGTTACAGCAGCAGCAAAATAGGAAATCCGTTCATCAGATTACCTATTTTATTTCATACAGCATAACAACAAAATCTCCAAGTAGTCAAATGCAATGCTGTGCCTTATTTTTAGGGGCAGATTGTTGTATTTCTTTCTATGATTGTATTTCAGTTCTTCAACTGTTAGAACAGCTCCTCTTTTCATGGATCTATTTTCCCACATTTTAGCTTATTTATTTTTAAAGTCCGAATCAAATAAAAAAAAAGTCTGTAATTCAGAAGAAGGGGAAAGGTGTGGAAGAACTTTTGTACCCATTGTACAGTTTGATAGGGATTTAATAAGAGATTCAGCTCTGATTTGTGGGATCCATGTGGTATGAGATTTAGCATTTGTTTTTCTCCTCTATTTCATATGTAAATTGTTATGTTTCACCTCTCATTCATAAACATTTCCTTTTGAGTGCTTTCAAGACAGAAAGGTGGAATCCATTTTTATGTGCTCTGCCTTGGGGAATCATTCATGCTCTGTGTTTTTCTTCTATTTGAAAAGGATCCATTTACTGTGCCCTTTTCAGCTCCTCACTAATCTTCCCATCCCATCCCTATTTAATTTTATTTGCTAAGTTTCCTGCCTATCTTGCCCCATGAAATACCCTGTGTCCTGATTTAATTCCCGGTTTCAACTGTCCCTTTTATCCCACACATCCCTGAAATTCATTCATTCATTTTATTAAACCTTTTCCCATCATTTTATCTAGCCTAATATCAGTCCATTTATTTGTGTTCCATTGAATATTATTTCACGGAGAGAGCCCTCTCCTGTCCTTGTAGGGCTAGCTACAAGGCTGAGCATGGTTTAGTTTGTTACCCTAATTTGCCTTTTCAGCCTGGGGTCCAATTTAGGTGCTAACAGCTAGAAATAAAGACAGAGATCAGAAGGATAAAGACAAAGGGATTAAGTATAAATTTGAATATTAAATGCTTAAACTCACAGTATAAAAACAAAAACACAATTTAAAGACAGAAGATGGTCCGAGAAGGTCTAATAAAGCCTTAAAAAACACAATGAAAAGCTAAATGTCATTGTTTTAAAGTGCTAAACAAGGCATATCAGTAGAATAAGAGTCTCGAATGAAACCTACAGTCCTATTTTACCTCAAAGGAATACATATTAAATGCACAGTCACAGATATTTTGGCCAAAGACACCTCAGAAAAAAATTGACAGCTATCCTGATGACAAAACCTATGTAAAAATGTCAGAACAGTTGTTAAGCAGGCATGGGCCTACAAAACCCAAAAATGATAGTTTACTTGTCCCAGAGGTCAAATAGGGCACTTCAGACCAAGTGAGCTTCAAAGGACAAACCTCAGAGTTATTACTAGCCTGCTAGTTGGTTTCAGATTCAACTAAAAGCAGCTGAAGTGGTACAAACAGTTAATGCTATGATTATTAAGCAGAATGGGCATTTGAATACCTCTCCCACTCTGTCTTAATTAATATTTATTACCATATCTGTAGCACTCTTCCTCTTTTCACCTATATGTATTCACAGAAAATTCATTGTAAGGGGTTGGGAAATTGTTAATAGTTGAACTGCTATAAGTAGTTGTAATATAGTAGGCTGGGAAGAGAAGTATCAGACTATAAAAGCTATTGGACTCAAATTATGTGACTAGTTTTGCACATCAATAGACAAGCAGATTCACTGGATCCTGATCTAAATCATTTGTGATGTTATTCTTGTTGTAATTGTTATTCTCCTCATGTTTCCACTGTGTTCATATTCTCTGATAAAGAACAGTAAAAAATAGACTAGGATTTACTTCTAAATTACCCTAATTCTGACTGATAAGCTTTATCTTTATGTTTTCTTCTAAATGTGTGTTTGGGAATGATTTCAATAGAGTATAACCAGTCAAGGAATGTTGGTGAGCCCATGTCTTACTGAGTAGAATTTGAGATGTTTTTCTTGAATGTTATTTTCATTGCATGCTAAGTAGAGTCCTAATCAAGGAAGTTTATGGTTAGCCCTATCCCTTGTTTAGTCTTAAACAGCTATTTGTAAGATTTCCCTTAAGAGTATGCGAAAATTAGGCTAGGTTAAAAGTCCTTACCTAATCTTAGGTTACATTTTATGTTTATCTTAGATGTTTTCTATTCTTAAGAGTATGCCAAAATTAGGATAGGTTAAAAGTCCTTACCTGATCTTAGGCTACCCTTTGTTTCCTTAAATGTTTTCTTATTTCACCACACTTTTTAATGTTCCATAACACAAACTCAACTTAAAAGATCTTTTGATATAGATGAATTTCCCTATGGAAACCCTTGAATATTTGTTGTGCAAGTAAACCCTTTTATGACTCCATAGCCCAATGGTTTAGCACTATTTTTTGACCTATCTTCCCATGCTGAAACATCCTTCCACTTATTTTCTCCTTCACTTCACATGACCTTGTCATTTAATGATCCCCAACCAAAAACAAACAAACAAACCCCTTGTGCTTCATAACTAGCCTAACATCATATCATAAGCCTTAAAGATATATCCTTTGAAAACACATATAGAGAGATCCCTATCTGAATCCAGGAGGGCTAGATCCTAGGATTCCAAAGTGGTTCTGATGTTGTCTTGTCATTTGGTATGCCAATCTGCCAAATCACAGGAACCCAACATCATGTTTCAGGGAGAAAAATGCAAAAACCATGATTGCTCCATTGGATCTTTTGTTTCCTTATGAGGTGAGTCATTAGCATCTCATGAGTACTTGGGAGGAGTATTTCATGGAGGGATTCATTGGGAGACACTTGGTTCATGAGGAGAGCTTATCACATGGAGGTGTCACCAAGGAAGGAGGAAAGAGTTGTAGCACTCACCTTTAGAGTTGCTCGAGGACAAGAAACATTTGGGAGGGGAGGACTGTAATATTCCCAATTAGCTTTAAGCTAGACAGAATATTAAATTTTTTTTTTCTTCTTAGTTAGAGGAATAAAAGGGTATGGAGACCCATAAATATCATTTTTAGGAATAAAATAACTCCTAATGTGAATGGATATCATTTTAGTAGCTTGATTAAGCACCCTTGTGTGTGGAAAGGGGTTGGAGCATGTAGACTGGGTCAACTTTGACCAAATAAATAACGTTGGTATGGAGAAGTGGACATTCATTGAGGGACAACACAATTTTGGAGGGAGAATCCATGCATGGAAGTAGTGGCTTTAATGAGTGGGGCCCAATGTGAGGAAGCTCACCAAGAATATAAGGAAGGGGATGGAAGCCATAGAAGGGATGTTTTGATTATTATTTTGTATATCGTCTGAATGACTATTTGCTCTGTTCAGCTATTTAACGAAGACTTTAGTGTTGTTTAGCACAAGGGTGTTCCCGAGCGGGAATCCCACCCTCATCCTCGGGGTACTTCGAGTGTCCACTAAGGAGAGGTGATTGAGTTTCATTTCCACATTTCGGCATCAGGCCAAAGCTTCAGTCTTACTATATATCACAGTTTCTTCCAGATTTGTGTTGTGTTGTAGGGCAGAAGTTGTGGAGGGTTTGTAGGGCCATTTTCTGAGCTTATTTTTCAGTGGAGAGATAGCCTTTCAATTGGGAGATCAACAAGGAGGCTCCTTGGGAATTATATCATTATTTTTCACCAGGCCAAGCTACCACCATCACCTACAGTGCAGTTTCAATCCATGACTGCGTTATTTTAGAGATATGTTGCAGGGGTGATTTCTGTGCATGATTTGGGGAGTTGGTTCTTCAGTGGAGGGATCAAACTTTCACTTGGAGAGTATATTGGAGGAGAGACACATATTGATATATCAGCTTCAGTCATATCTTCCATCTATTTTTCTGCAGTGAATCTTTAGCCCTAGGGCTTTGGTTCACCATTTGTATTTTTGGGTGTATTGCTGGAAACCCTCTTGGGTTGGCTAGGAAAAGTGATATATAGCATCTCTAGTGGCATATATCAGTTATTTTATGTCATTGTATGATCTAATGATGTAGCTATGCTCATCATGGCTACGTTGTAGCAGCTTTCCAACATTCTGTTTATTAGCAGCACCTCATTCTTGAGGGGGTTTACTCATTGCAGGCTTGTTGGCTCATATTGTATGATTTGTTCCCCATTATATTGTACTATTTTGTTGCTGATATGATTAATGAAATGGCTCCATATTGGTCTCATATATTGATGTGATGTTTTACACTGCTATTTCCATCATTTTGTTCTATATTCCCGTCTTTTCCATTTTGGAGTATTACAAGTACAATGGTTACAATCTTTAAGGACGGTAGCTTTTAATTTTCAAGAAATTTTCTTGAATTTTTTTTTTTCCAAAGGAAAGGAAGTTGAATTACAGGATATCATAGGAAATCCAGGAAAGATAATAAGCTCTAATGTCATGTAAAATCTTCTGAAGAAAGAACAACGAGGCATAATTTCACAAGTATGCTCACTAGAAGTTCCAATATCAAAATCATCCATTTCTCCAGAGCTCGAAAAAGTATTATAAAATCATTCTAAGCTGTTTTAAACTCCCAGATCATGACCTCAGATCCCTTGATGTCAAATACTGACAAATCCAGAGTTGTGTTGCTGATATGTTCAAGAGAAGTTTGCCTCTATAGTTTTCAACCTCCCTCTGATTCTCTGTTGGTCCTGATTCACTATCATCATGTTCCTCTGTCTCGTGTCAATGACGTGGGAAACATTATGGCCCTCCTTCAACTAGGTCAATTCCTGTCGACTTCAGCCCATTATCCAGAAAGTTGATCTAGAGACTCCCTTTCAGTACCTTGGAGCCTGCATGCCTCAATGGTAGGTTCTTCGCATTTGATGACAGGTCCACATCACTGGCCTTCGATCAAGTGATTCTGCAAGTGTTCGACGCCTCATTGTTCACATTCCGTGGATTGTACTTGTTGTAACTTCAGGACCATTGTCATTATTTGTGGTTTCTCTCGCACCTGTTAACATCTTTCATCATTGGATGGTAATCAGGTGATTTTTCTTGCATTTTTGACATCAGCTCACATATTTGCATGCTTGAGATTTGTACTTTTTTTGGATCGAGATGGAGCGCAAGACCATGGATTTTGTCTGATAAGATCCAGGCTATGGAATACTATGATTTAGCATGACTTTATTATATAAATTTTTGATTGGATGGCTGCGACCATGCCTGAGTCTATTTGTTGATCCTTGCTAGTGGATGGTTGCATCCATACCATGGATCTCAGTTTACATGTACTCTATTATGGATGGCTGTGCCCATGCCATATGTTAATGTCTCAGAGATATCAGTTGTACTTGTAATGTAAGGTCTTACAACATCGGTTTTTGGTTAGAACGCATTCTCGTAAAGCATTTCACCCCTTCCTCTCTCTCAGACTTAATGCTTTAGGGGGCATCTGTTACACATCATTTTGTCACTGTGCTTGCAATCCCCATCCCGCACATTGGAGGCTCATTTCTATGAAAAAAATAAAGTGTCATGCCTTGCAAAGAACATCATTTCATCCCTTTCCATGAGTACAACATTCCTTCTGTTGACCATTTCCTGAACAGACCATCAGAAACACATGTTTTTTGCTCGACGCGGGTAGCCCGTTATGCCCTCGCGCCGATGAGGCAAAATAAAACTGACCCTCACACCAACTGGTGCTCTGTCTTAGTTAGCTGCCCACATCAATATGTTTATGGAAAGTTAAAAAAAAAAAATAGAGGCGAAGTTTCGATCATAACAACTTCGTGGACGAGTCATAGGGAGTGGTTCGACTTAATAACCACGACCTTCCTCCTTTGGCCTCTTGTTTCCACCTTTTGGGGAAACCTCCCAAGAGATAAGGCCTCCCTTCCACCATAGTAGGAATCCAAATCTCCTCCTCTCCCTCTATAAATATAGCTATCCTCCATTGTTGAAGCTAGCTGAACTAAAGATAATACAAGAGAAACGCTAGAGAGATTCCTATTCAAGATAGAATGGAAGAGTCCCTTATTAGGAGAGATTAGACTTGTGCCTTCAGCACGTCTAAATTCCCTGACATTCATCGAGACGTTCTTCAACCGAAACCCACTGAAGGAGGCTGTGACATCAAGGCTTGGTTGTAACTCTTTCTTCTATTAATACAGATGTATAACTATTGTCTGGTTCCCATTTTGCGTTGATGTGTTTTAATTGATGAAATATGCTTAAACCTCCTTGAATGGTTAGTAATTATGAATGAGATTGTTGTTTCATATGCTGCTCTTGTTTGTTGACCTTGTGTAGGTATCCAAGAATTGCTGCAAAATGATCGTGACTTACTGAGACAAGAATCGAGAGGCCACCACTACAATAGCCACGACAACAGCATTGGACTCGAGGTAGGTGGATCTACCTCATCCATTTCATTCAATAATTAGGAACCTACA
The DNA here is from genome assembly GCA_034641835.2 of Pinus albicaulis. NCBI lineage: Eukaryota > Viridiplantae > Streptophyta > Pinopsida > Pinales > Pinaceae > Pinus > Pinus albicaulis. The sequence continues at coordinate 608,108,037 of CM076572.1, forward strand.
CTCTAGTTTGTCCTTTTGTTACTAGACCCACTCTAGGGATAGAGGGATCACCTCTGTCCGCAGAGAGGATTTACCTTCATAACAATGGGGTTTCAATCCGAAATGACAATGGTCTTTTGGAACTAGATATAGTGGTGAAATATTTGGACAACTTGAAAAACCACCAAGGCAAGCTTTTCTATATATAAATAATTCACTTCCATATCATTGAGATTATGACTCAAATAATAGATCGATTGTTCTATCCCATTTTCTACTTGGACCAATACCATAGCAATGGTCGTATCAACCATAGTGATATACAAGAAATAATCACTCTGATAATTGGGGGGCTACATTAATGATGCCTAGACAAGAGTATCCTTGACAGCATCAAAAGAAGCTTGTGCAACTTGGTCGCAATGGAAGGGAACCCCTTTTTTCAAGAGCTGAGTAAATCCTTTAGCCATTTCAGCATAGTTAGGTATGAACCTCCTTAGGAAGTTAACCTTTCCTTGAAGTTTCTGTATCTGAAGTAAATTTGATGGCGCAAGAAAATCAAGAATGGTCTGGACCTTCAATGGGTCGATTTGAATTCCTTCTTTTAAGACGATGAATCCAAGAAAATGACCAGAACCAACACAAAGCAGACATTTATGTGGATTGAGGTGTATTTCATAGTGTCGGTAGCATAAGAAGATGGCTCTCAAATGCATCGGGTGATCAGTTCGATTTCGTTATTGCGCACGTAAATCATCTAGATAGGGTTGAACAATGTGCTTGATGTCATTCATTAGGGGAATTTTGAGGTCTAAAATGGGCCTCCTAAGGAAATTATAAAATAATAGTGGAATAATAAAATAATATTTGATTACATCATCAAATTTTAGAGGGAAAAAAGAAAAAACTACTTTTTCAACTCGTATTTTGAACTTATCTCCCTAAGGGTTTACTCAAATTTTGAGCGGGAATACTCGTTGGATGAAAAATTTAATTCCTCGTCCAAGGAGTACCCATGTTGCATACTTTTTATCGACCCTGCTACATGAAAAATGAGAAATACATAAAAAAACGTGATTGTAATCACATTTTTTTATGTATTTCTCATTTTTCATGTAGCAGGGTCCATAAAAAGTATGCAACATGGGTACTCCTTTGATGACGAATTAAATTTTTCATACAAAGATTATTCCTACTCAAAATTTGAGTAAACCCTTAGGGAGATAAGTTTAAAATATGAGTTGAAAAAGTTTTTTTATTATTGTATTATTTTTTACTCCATAAATGGTGAATCATCCCCCATGGTTGACATCATCAGCTTGAATCGTATTGGTTCTTATAAAATTTATTTTAGTTGTACATTTTTCTTGGGAGGCCCATTTTAGACCTCAAAATTCCCCTAATGGAAAGCATAATCCATTGCTCTATGAAAAGTTTCCCCAGGGTTCTTTAAACCAAGAGGTAGTTTCCTATAAGCGAATGTGCCCCAAGGACAGATGAATGTTGTCTTATGTTGATCCTCTGGGTGGATATTGATTTTATTGTAGCCAGAAAATCCATCCATGAACAAAAATATTTCACATCCAGCGCAATCGTCAATAATCTGGTCGATAAAGAGAGTAGGATTGTTGTATTTTGGACAAGCAAAATTAACATCCCGATAATTGATGCACACTCTGATGGTTCCTTGTTTTTTCATGACAGGAACGATGTTGGAAACCCACTGAGTTAATGGAACAGGGTAAATGAAACCGGCACACAAAAGTTTTGCAACTTCTGCTTTAATGGCAGCGTCCTTCTTCAGATGAACAGGACGAAGGCGTTGACGCACCGAATTGACATCAGGATACATATTAATAGTGTGTTCAATGATACTAGTATCTATGCTTGGCATTTCCTCGTAAGACCAAGAAAATACATCATGGAATTCATGAAAAAGAGAGCAACATGTTTCAAGTTCTGATGGAGAACAAGATACGCCGACATGAATATTTTCTACAATTCCAAGTTTGGTCAAAATATTGATAGAAATTTTTCTTCAATATTTGACAAATTTCGCTCGAAATCGATTGCATTAATAGGTAAATAATTTGAAAATAAATTTTGGATTGATGGGTGATATAGTTCACTAAGATTATTTTCTTCATAATCAGGAAGAGGGGAACGATGATGATAATATTCCCATGGTTCTCCTTCTGACATCATGGTTTCCAAAATATTCTCATATGTCAAGAAAGTTGAGGAAAAAGGATCAGATGGAGTACCAAAATCGAAGTAACGATCAACCCAAACAACCAGTGATGCTGATTTCGGATTCGCCGCCCAAGCCAGATAGATTGATTGCTATGCCAGCTCAATAGGGCTGGGCAACAGAAATTCATCCAACGTAACAATTTCAGAATCACCCGTACTCTTCCTTAAGCCAGATGGAGTGGAAGAGATCATGTAGTAGGTATCTATACTTGCAATTTCTACCGATGTCGTAGGTAGTGGTAATGCAAAGGTTCCCATGAGAGTGGAACCCTTTAAGAGCCCTACACCAATGTTTTGAAGTGCTAGTTGGGGTGCGTGAATGAATGGAACACTTCCAGTTAACTGTGAAGTAGAGGCAACGAATGATAGTTGATTGATGACTGTGATGGCACCTTTATATGGAAAGGCAATCATCATAAAATATGTTGAAACAATTGCAGTCTTAACATATACCCATTGCCTTCCAAGTAGAATATTTTAGTCAAGGGGTTCGTAAACAACCTCGACATCAAAATTTACTATTTCCCCCCTAGTTCTACATGTAGGTTATTGATAGTATCGAAAGGATTATATGTACGTCCGTCAAAATCCTTCAACGTTGTTGATGATTGAGATAGGCATGGCGAGCCAAGTGACATCCAATAGTTTAGAGACATCATGCACATAGATGCTCCCTCCTCAATAATAGTACGATGAACAAGGTGATTGAGAACATTAAATTGTATAGAAAAATCCAATTATGCTGGTAATTGTGGCACATAGCTCGTATGATTAAATACGACGAGATTAGAATCAGTTAGATCAATTCCACTAATAGCTGACAATAAATCCATTTCTGGGAGGGACAATTTTGTAATACCTCTAGAGCTGACATAGCTGAAGGGTATTGAGCCAAATTTTTAACTATATTATAATTTTTAGTAGATCTTGCTCGAGGATTATATGTCCATTTATGAAGGACTCCCTTCGGTGGCTTAATCGTCAATTCAGAAATAGCAGTAGGCGGTACCAATTCCGTAGACGGATTCGTAGTCGAGGTAGTAGGTTGATCAGTGGCCTGAATACCGTAATATTTATTATGTGTTGACACCAAAATATCTGTTGAATTTTTCGTGATAGATAACATAAGCACTTGGGAACTAGAAGCTGGATCTGTAGCAACCAAATTTGTGTCCGGTTTTGGAAGCGGATCTGTCAACACAACTGACGAATGTGAAGTCTTAACCATTTTTGAGACTTCAGCGCAGTGAGGAAAATCCCAAAAAAAGTGTTCCTCATTACAGTTTATGCATGGATAATGAGGTTTCCTATTTCCAGACGATTGATCAAATGATATTTCCTGCGGGTTAGAAGTTTGCTTTTTCTTAGATTTCCCCTTTTTCTTACTTTCAGGTTGCTTGTCACTTTTTCCTTTGTCAAATGAAATGGAATTAATTTTGCAAGAAGGTGAAGGATCATATGCAGTATTATGATGTGTGATTTCAATACCAATCATACTGTCTCCGACATGAGAGTCCTTGATGAAGCAGGAACAATAAAATTTGATCGCGGCACGTTAGGAATTTTTTTGTAGAGCATGCCAGAATAAGTATAAATCAAGTCTAAATATTGCTCACGAGAAAAAATTGCTCTTCAGTGACGACGACACCCTTAGCCACATCCTCAGTTATAGATGGTAATAGGGAATTTATGAACCACTCAGCAAGGAGCTGATCAAGAACAAATGTCTTAACCATTCTACGATGATGACGCCACTCATGAGTATGATCAGAAATTTGAGTAGCATTAGTCTGTTTAAAATTAGTCAAGAGTTCCGCTCCATTTTCATATCATATGGGTAACTATAAGTGAGTCAGAAAGACAGTAGCTAGGGTAGTGAAATTATCAAAAGAAGCTCTAGGTAACTCAATGTACCATTTTGCAGCTGGACCAGAGAGCGTACACTGGAAAAGACGTAGACAAATAGAGTGATCATTCAGGAAGTTTGATGAACACCACAAATGATAAGTCATAACATGAGTCAACAGGTCTTCCCTAGGGTTTCAATTGAACTTAGGAATATCCAAGGGTAATTTATGGGGTATCACTAGCCACCAAGGATCATAGTTGATTGGATCATTGGTGAGCCGATTTAGATCTGGTAACTATAAAGTTGCAACAAAGGGAAACTATCGATTAAGGTCAAGTTGAGCATAGCTAGGGTATGATGGAATTTCTTGGGAAACAAGCCTTTGAGCACCAGCATAAGGAATCTGCTGCTGGTAACCTAGATAGGATTTTTTTTGATAAGAAAATGCGTGAGGATTCTCTTGACCAAAACTTGGATATGATACTTGTTGAAATGAAGGTTGAGGCATTTGCGCCTAGGGCTACCAAGGGGTTTGTCCACCAATGTTATAACCCAAATTAGGATAACTTGGATTCGGTTGAGGATAGGTATAACCAGGTTGTGGCTGCGACATCCCATAATATGGTAAACCACCTTGTGAATAAATGATTTTGGGTACAGGTTGCTGTTGTAAATTAATTGGAGGAGTTGGAGTCTATGGGACCAATACTTGAGGGTAATGAGTTGAAGGACCTGCCTGAAATGGTTGTTGTACAACAGTTTGAGTCTGTCACAGGGGTAAATATGTATTAGCAAGTAGAATTTATGTGGGTGCAACAGGTTGAACCAGTTGATATGAGTGTAAAACCGTTTGTGGCTGGATAGACAGAGTGGGATGCCATTGACAAACATTCATTTCGACATTAGGTTGACCAAAAAATGACAGATTACTGTCAAAGTGGGTGACCAAAGGTTGGCCCCCAGCATGAGGAGGATAATAACACAGAAAATATTGCTCTCCAAATGTAGGGAGTCCAATTGATATGGTACTGGATGGAATAGACCCACAAGGACCAACTTGATATTTCCCTGATGTTGTGTATAAAGGATCAAGCCATTCAATACTCACTATAGGTTTACCAGTTAGAATACTAGATGATGACATTGGTGAAGTCCATGGGTTTGAAGATGCACCAGAAAAAATTACAGATAAATATTTATAACCTAATGGGACTAAAGGGCCACCATGAAAATATGACTCTGGTGAAGTTTTGAACATAGACGGTGTAGCGAGAGAAGGTGCTGATGTAATTGGAATAGGTGGTCCAATTGAAGATGTTGGTTCAGGCATGGTTACTTGACCAAATGTATACCCTTTTGAATCGACAGGAATTTGAATAGGAATAGGATCAAAAAAAGCAGAGGATGGCGATTGAGGAAAAGACTCGTACAGGTAAAGATCCTCCCCAAAATGTGTTGGAGCTAAAGGTGTCTCATCTTGTGGGATTTCTTCCATCGAAATTAAACCAGGTGGAAGGATTTCGCTGTCAGGCCCAAAATATATTTCACAAGGTTGACTGTGCGATATGAGAGACTCAATGGTTACAATAGAATGTGGGATGACTGATACAGGAACAACTTGTGGTCGTTCGACTTCGGGATGCAGATGTTCTAGAAAAAAATAGACAGGATTTGGATCAGCTTCCAGTTGAACAACGTCAGGTTCAGGAGGTATGGTCTCATTGATTGGATGGATCGTGACCACGGGTAGCTTTTAAGACTCCGTCTCAACAATAGTAGATAGACCAGGATGTGTAGAACAACTTGTGCCAACTCTAGTATATGGGAAGATGATGCTTCACCAGAGGTACTGATGGTACTGGTTTTGGTAGAACGGTGTTGCCTTCACCACCCAAAAGTGAATTTTGGTGGTAAAGGTGGTTTTAATGCAAGTCTACGCGAACGACAGGGAAAGGGATTTTCTTCTTCCACGATGACTTATTTATTTTATGACAAAAAAAAAACAAATAAAAGGGTAATTATAGGCAAAAGTTTTACCAAGAAACTGTGAACTGTAGAATACCTCCTGGCTAACCAAGAAGTACAAGCAGGTAATCTCCTCGAATGTTGTGTTTGGTGTATCACAATTTACAAGGTGGCTGACTCGGTTCACTATGGATGGATAGAAACCTAAATTTGTCCTCCCAAATATACCGGAAGGTACATGGAGGCCCAAGTCTGTATTAGCATTTTCTGATGCAAAACCGCATAGTGAGAGAACCCCTTTATACTTTTTGTACTGTAACAACGCCCGATATACTCGAAAGTACGTGGACGAGCTACGATATACTTACGTACATGGAGTGAGGTATCACACTCGGAATGTATCACAGGAAATTAACGACATCTGCTATGTTTTATGACGCCAGAACATGTCTCTATCCTATACCTTCTAAATGTTATCGTTATGGTTCCAATGCCTTGTTAGGTAAATTGATGTAAATTTTTAAGCTGATATTGTTTATCAATTTTCCTTTCAAGGTTCACCACGACGATGTAATGGAAATTCCTAAAATGCAAACTAAAATTATAAACAAACTTTTCACTTTTAGCTTTTTCAATGAAAATCTTAGCTACTAAAGGGAAAGACCAATCAGTTTCAAGAGAATACAACAAAGAGAAAAAACAAATATGAAACTTTCCTAATTGTTCCTATGAAAAACACACAATTCACTATATGTAAATGCAGGTTTTTCTTTTTAGTCCCTTTAATGTGAATAAAAAAAGGAAACTATATGCATCAAATAAAAAAAAAACAAATGATTTCTTCTTTGAGAAACAATGAATTGAACAACAATTTTTCTTTTAGGAAAAATGAAGAATGGAACTACAATTTTTCCTACAGGAAACGAAGAATTTAATGACAATTTCCTTTACGAAAAAATGGATCTAATGCAGAAATAAAAATACTTTGAATTTGATTTGTCAATGATAAAGAAAAACACTTTTAAAGAGACATTGAACAAACTTTCTTTTCAAAGGAGGAAGATTCAGGTAAAGTCATTGGTCTCTATGAGGCATCAGACAGTTGAAAACACAACAAACAAAAGGCTGAAAGCAATGGAAATGAAAAATTCAAAGGGAATTTGGCTGGCTTAGGGGGAAACATAGTCTCTAAGGGGAGACAGTGCGGTGCAAAGCACCCATGAGTGGGAGACAGTGCCATGTAAAGCACTGTGTCTTGACCAACAGTATGTTGGGTGCCGAAGAGAACAAAAATCTCAGACTACTGAGACACTTTTAATGCAATTATTAGTTTCAAAATTCTAATCTTTAGGAGCAGATTCTACTGGGTATATAAACAGAGGAAAACACACCAAGGATGAAGGGTAAACTCTCTAGCGGAGTTGCCAATTTGTTATGCGGAATTATGGATTATGGATAAAACATTCTTCCCTAAATTTGGTGCGCATTTAGAACAATAGGTTAAGGAATTTGCAACAACTTTTCCTAACAGTAAATAGACACAAAAAATATATTAAGGAACTTACTTGGAGTTCAAGGGCTTCCAAGTCTCCTTCTGTCACCCTTGTTGTAGCTTCAAATCCAAGCTAGATCGCCAAAATATTTCCTGCAAGAATGAACACTAAACAACAAAGAGATTGCAATATACAAATTCCTATTCAAGTTATTTAGTTAAATCAATGAAACATGAACCATATACATCAGATAAGAATTAATAATATGAAAGAAAAAAGCTTATATAGATACATATGTGGGAAAGTAAACAACAATATTTATTAATGGATAGAAGGGGATGTTAAAACCAACGATTGATTTGATGTCACCATCTCTAGCATCCTCCCAGCCTCATCATAATGAACATATCTCTAGCAACATATCTCTCAAATCAAATCCTCAATTGAAATTCCACCATCATCTCTCTACTCAATTTATTCCTTCTCAAGCACTAGGATCTGTGCTCAATTTATATATGAGCTGAAGGTAGTTTCATAATCAATGAATTTCTAATAATAGGAAAGACATTTTCCTAAGCTCAGAGGTGTCAAATGGACACATGGATTTGAATTTTGACACATATTCACTCTTCTAGAAGGCACTGGCCAAGTGGAGATTTTGTAACAATGAGAATTTCTCTCCCAATTTGAGCACAACACCCTTGAGTGTCAGGAAGTGCTTTGCAGAGCACCTTTGAATGGAGGTGCCTGCATATGCAAAGTAGTTATCCCCTTGAGAGACTATGTTGGTGAGATCATAGGTGATATAACATGTAATTCCAATCTTGGAAACCTTGCAATGGAAGTCATGGATGATTTATCTTTGTTCTTTGTCTTAGGGCCTATAGCAAATTAAATGATAGGGGATGATAGACCCTATTCATTGGTTTTGGGGATGGTATCCAGTTAACCAAGTCATTGGGAATGGTGCCCAAATTGACCTATAACACCCTACATTCCTTGGCATGCTTTTACAAACCCTAACAAAACCTAGCACTTCCAAAAATGCCTTGGTAGTTTAGCCTACCTTAGCACTGCCTATCATATAACCTTGTCACTCCCTCCTGAAAACACCTAGAACTCATTGAAACTCCATGTAACACACTCTTATTCATTCATTTCCATGCATTTTAGTCTAGTTATTCCTTGTGTTTTCCTAAAACTACCTAACACTCCCTAGCACACATTGGCAAACCCTCACACCTTGCAGATATTGGCATGCCACCCTAGCACTCTAGCATTCCTTGGCACTACCTAGCATACCTTGTCACTCTCTCCTTAGCACACCTAGAGCTCATTGACACTCCTAGTCACAAAATTGTATTCATTCATTTCCATGAATTTTTACCTAGTGCTCCCTTGTGTTTCCATAGCATTCCTTAACACTCCTTGGCATGTGTTGGCACACCCTAGCACCTAGGACACCTTGGCATGTCTCTTTGGCCTCTAGTATGTCTTAAAATTTCCTAGCATACCTTGTCACTCCCTCCTTAGCAAACTTGGAACTCGTTGACACTTCCAATCACAAACTCTTATTTATTCATTTCCATGCATTTTGACGTAGTGCTCCCTTGTGTTTCCCTATCACTCCTAGTTAACACTTCCTTGCACGCGTTGGCATATCTTGGCCGCTTGCTGCCCTAACACTATAACATTCCTTAGCAATGCCAATAATCCTTTGTCACTCCTCCTTAGCACACTTGGAACTTGTTGACACTCCCTGTCACACACTCTTATTCATTAATTTCCATGCATTATGACATAATGTTCTCTTGTGTTTCTATAGCACTCCATAACACTCCTTGGCACACATTGGCACACCCTGGAACATGGAACATATTGGCATGCTTTCCTAGCACTCTATCATGCCTTGGGACTACGTATCATACCTTGTCACTCCCTCCCTAGCACACCTAAAACTTGATAAGAATCCCTATCACACACTCTTATTCATTCATTTCCATGAAATTGAAACTAGTCCTCCCTTTTTTTCCCCTCGTGTTAGTGCCTAAATGTTCAGTGATCAAATATACTCTTTCAGGTTTACTTGGTAGTGGTCCTAGGTCAAAATTTCATGTTTTCAAACCAATTTTCAAATACAATTTTGTTCACTGAATATTTTCTAGGTGTGAAATGCTACTCTGTTCACCCATTAATGGTCATCATAATTGGAAGGTCATGAAATTCATTATCATCTAGGGTCATAGGTCAATCAAAATACATCCATCTAGGTCATGTTCTAGGTTTACTTTATTTTTCCATCATAATGTCCAATCATGTCATGAAAGAAGGCAAATAAGATGTAATTTTCACCATACAAATCTTTTACATTCGGAGTTAGAAAACATAGGAAAATAAAGTAAAGGAAATTTGTATTTTCTCAAGAAGTATGTTACATGATCATGTTTTCAAAAAGAAAATTTTTCTCAAAGTATTTATGCTTCCAATAGAAGACAATAAAAGAAAATTTTGTGATGTTATGAAAGGAAATTAATCTTCTTTAAGTAGTTTCATCCTTTTATGTTTAAAGATATCCTCTCTTATCCTCAAAACACTCCACAACTATCTAAAATTCGAAGACATCCAGCAAGAATTGTGCCAAATTACTCTGCGCTACGCTTTTGGTAGCTCCGCTACACTTAAGGAAAAGGTGCCATGCTTTTGTTTCCAAGCTCCAAAACAACTATCAAAGGGCAAAATAAGATTTTCTCAATGTTCAGAGACCTCTAAACCAGTAAGTGAATGGTCCCCATACCTCATTCAAAGTGAATTTCTTAACCAAAGGTGGAATCCCTCATTTAGGTTTTCTCCACTACGTTTTTGGTTTCGTTCATGATTGGTTGCTTCAGTTAGTAAAAACCTAATTTCATCATCTAAAAACCCTCATACGTCATCAATATGCCTTATCAAATCACTACATACCACTCATAGCTATCATAGCTATCATTTTCACTCAAACCCTAGTTTTCACTACGTTTTTGCAGGAAAACTAGGAAAACTTTGTGTTTTTAACTTTTGAGCACCTTTCTCATGCTCATTTCCAAACATTTTCATACCTCATTCAAAGTGAATTTCTTCACCAAAGGTGGATTCCCTAATTTAGGTTTTCTCCACTATGTTTTTGGTTTCGTTCATGATTGGTTGCTTCAGTTAGTAAAAACCTAATTTCATCATCTAAAAACCCTCATACATCATCAATATGCCTTATCAAATCACTACATACCACTCATAGCTATCATAGCTATCATTTTCACTCAAACCCTAGTTTTAACTACGTTTTTGCAGGGAAATCAGGAAAACTTTGTGTTTTTAACTTTTGAGCACCTTTCTCATGCCCATTTCCAAACATTTCACTTGAATATTGTAGCCAACTCATCACCCTACCTCCCCAAATTTTTAGCTACTTTTTCCCTAACTCCCTTCCACCTCATTTCTGTCCCTGAAACCATTGTATCACTATCCCCTGTTTTCCTAATTCTTTGCCTTCCCTCTCCACTACATTAAGCTAGGGTTTTCCTTGTTGACAAACATCATGGAGGGTGAGAAGAGGGTCCATAAGGGAGGTCATAATTCTAGGTTTGAGCCATCCAACTTGGAGGAGACCAATTCTTCTCCTTACGTTAAGAGATCTTTCCAAAACAATGGTTTTTTGAGGTTTTGTGAGAGTATCCAGGAGGTGGGTTGTCATGCTCAATTGAAAAGCCCATTTTCCACCAGCTTTAGGAGAGATAAGGATATTATAGCAGGTATTGAATATACCATATCAGCAGATACTATCGCCTTGGTAACAGGTATCCCAAACCATGGAGAAATATGGTTCAAAGGGATGGACTTGGACATTGAAAACTACAAAATGTTCTTAAAACCTCATTGCAAAGATTCTCATGAACACATCTTTCATTTCAAGAATTTACCAGAAAATTATGCCCCTTTTATGATGATAATTATGAATTATTTTACATGTGAAGGGAGATTCTGAAGATTGTACCAGTACCACATAAGGTTATTGATGCACTTCACTGCCATAAAGCCACAAATTTTCCTGATTATCTATTCAAGAATTTGGTCAAAATGACTGAAAATGTACAGAGTAAAGGAAAATATCATCACACTAATTTGTTCCATCATGGTTTGTTCAAGCTTATAGTCTTGCATTAACTTTCAAAAATCAATATGTCTTGGGAAAATTTCACGAAGACAGTTGCATCTGTGCCTATTACTAGTCCACCCATCATTCAGAGAATACCATCAGCATCAGCACAACCAAAGGAGGTTGTCTCCTCAAATAGACAAGGAGAGGTTCCAAACATGCCTAGGGTTGAAATCAGTCAAACCTATGATAAGGGTAAGAGGATGGTTTTTCTGCTATGATCACCAAAGGTGTGCTTGCACCTGAAACTACTATTGAGAAAAGAGAAACCAGGAGCATCCATCTTGGCATGAGGATGAGTCACCATTGCAACAACATGAGGAACAAGCACCTATGGAGGTTGACATGGCAAAGAAGGTGAAAGAAAATTTAGATGAGGAGATAATAAGGGGAAAGGATGCAGAGATATTAGAGCTTAAGGACAACCTTTCAAGGAAAAAGTAATTATAACCTTTCTACATCAAGAAAACATGCAATTGAAGGTGAAACAACTGCTCCAAAGAAAACCAAAGGTAGATTTTGAGGAAAAAAAAGGTAAATACAATGCAATGGTAGATGTTGATCAGTTGGAAGACATAGAGGCTAAAATAAAGCTAAGGAGGCCAAGAAGAAGAAGGTTAACCAGGAAAAAAGAGCAAAAAAAAGAATCATCTCCTCCATTAGTTCAGCTAATCTTTGATGAGTTGATCATTATTGAAATTGAGCAAAGAAAAGAACTATGGATTGACAGGGTGAATGTGCATCTTGAGAAGATTTTGAATAATGTAGAAAAGGATAATAACCTCCATAGTCATATGGCGAGACATTATTTCACTAGGAACCAAATTGTTAAAGGTGAAAAAATTGAGGAAAAATCTTAAAGAAACCCTAATTAAGATAAAGGATAAAGAGAGATTGGATTTGCTAGTTGAGGCATCCCTAGCCATTTATTTGATCATTCAAGGATTCCATGGACAAAAATTTAGCAAGTTTTTGGCATTTTGAGTATTTTTTGTGATTTTTGCCAAAATCTCGAAAATTGACCTTTCCAGAAGCGTCGCGCAACGACGCGACGCTTTTCCTCAGAGCCTGTAAATGGCGAATTTTTTATATGGTTAGATGCCTCTTGCAATTTAATTTCCAGATGTGGTCTCAAGTTATCATGACAACCCCTATTTTTGGAGAAAAACCCAAAAAAAACCTCTTTTTCATGTTTTTACCTATGTGCGATGCTTCAGGAGTAAGTTTGGGAAAATGTGAAGGCCTTCCAATAGGTATTTTCTTAATTTAAAGGTTTGGATGTATAGAGGATGCCCAAAGCTGCCTCTCCCAATCTTCATATTTTCATGAGGATGCCTTAAAGTCAGCCAAAATGACCCTCAAAGTGGCGTGATGCTTCTGCTAACTTGCGCGACGCTTTTGCTAACTGGTGTGACGCTTTTGTAATTGGCGTGACACTTCTTTCTTGGATTATTTTTGGACAGGTGTCAAGCCACAATGGTCCAAATCTTGAGGTTGAAGCTATCCTATGAGGTTTTTTATGGATATCAGAGCTTTTTTTTATCCCTCATTGTTGAGGAATCATGTAATTACTCAAGGAGGCAAGCACTCCTAGTTATTAGCTAAATTTGGGGGGATTGTTTCTAGCTTCCATAAATTCTAGGTAATGACTCATTAGGTGCATTTATGACGTATTTTGGATCATGTTTTGACCCAATGAGGTGGAATATTCTCTATTTTCTATATGTACTCAAACTCAAGTCATTTTAGAGGTTGGATAGTTTTTATTTGCAGTGTGGAGTTTATGTACAAACTTTTTCAGTGAAATCAAAGACATGCTGCAACTATAATTTTGGGACTCTAGTGGTATGCTTATTAGCATTGTTTTTTCTCAGTAATCACCATCAAGTTGAATGTTTATGCTTTCTTTCCATCACATGTATTATTCTATATGATGATCTTATGAGTCTATGAACATACATCTTTCTTTTTATGTTCTGTTTTATAAGATTTTCATGAATGTGTTTCACCTCTTCTGATGAATGAACTCATGTAGCATACTCATTCTGACTCTTTATCTCTTTTCAAACCCTATACACAATGAAAATTTAGGTATGTTATTAATTATACCTACCTGGCCTCCTCTTCATCTCTGCAACTGAACCTTTGAAATCAGACCTAAAAACTAGATCTAGTTCCTAGGCTAACATTCCTATCCAACAAAATTAAAAACAAAACCCTAATTCACTAAGCTTATATGTAGCCTAAGATAATTACATCTCCAGTATCCTCATTGACTATAAAAGTGACATTGAGAGAGCCCTCTCTAGTTTTGGTAGGGCTAGCTACCAAAACTAAATATTGGTCTGAGGTTACCTCCTGTAGTATCCATTCTCAACCTTGGGAAAAGGAGGGAGTGATAACACCTGGGACTCCCTAGCATGCGCTGGCACCACACCCTAGAACGTACCACATCTTGGAATTCCTAACACGCCTTGAAAATTTCTAGCATGTGTTAGCACTTCCTGGGATTCCATGTGTTAACCATGACTCCATTATTTGCATGAGGTTGCAGTGGTTACCTCAAGAGGCAGATTCTCTTAGGACAGGTCATCAAAGTTGCATTGCCAACATCATGCCTATGAGTTTAAATTCATTGGCCAAGGAAATATGAGCCAGTTTCTTGTGGGGAACCCTAGCAAGTTCGAATGGCCTATACCCATAACCCGAGCCTTGTGCCTAGCCTAGTCTCAAGCATCTTAATGATCTGTTTTGCACGTTTCTCCTATGGGTGGTAGATGGGATGTGAAGACTTGGCATGAGGGCAAACCAAAATCGAGATATCTTTCAGTTTCTGTCAAATAGGAAACAACCTCTCTCGCCCGTAAAATAAGTCAGGATCCCTCATCCGCCCATGCAAAATAAGTGCTACGAGCACATTAAAATAAGTGCTAAAAGCACATGACAAAATAAGGGTAAAGGATTGAGAAAGGCTTCCTGCACAGAGAGGTAACACAACGACTCTGCTGGAGTACTGACCAGGCTCGCTGGCAGCGGAGAAATGTTTGTGATTTCTTGAAGTGACTCCTCTGGGGTACTGTCTAGGCCCGCTGGCAGCGGAGCAACACCAGAAACTTATTTTAAAATTATGAATATAATAAGCACGCTGCCTTGCTCCCTACTTCATCAACCAACCACTGCCATCCGTGAACTTCCACTTTGACGCGTTTTGATTAACGAGACCTAGCTGAGGCACAAGGATTGGGCATATCTGAAAAGGTCAAAACAATACAAGGGTACCCTCAGAACTTGTTCGATATTCCCTTGCATCACTACCTGGACTCGGAATATTATTGGGGTGTTGACAGAGATGCTGGATTCTACCAGTGGTTCGCCAATTTTTGTAGGCGCTACAACACCACCCAAAATTTTGGGTATATTTAAAATTTCGGGTCCCCCTGCTCTCTTAGCCATTAGGGTTTTTGACCTAGCCTGTAGTCATTGAACCTTCTCACCATCTGTTAGCACTTGAATTGGACCCCAGGCTGCAAAGGCAAAACAGGGTAACAAACTAAACCACACTCAGTCTGGTAGCTAGCCTTACCAGAACAGGAGAGGGCTCTCTCCGTAAAAGAATATTCAATGGAACACAATAAATGGACTGATATTAGGCTAGATTAAATGATGAAAAGGTTTAATAAAATAAATGAATGAATGAATTTTAGGGATGTGTGGGATATGAAGGGACAGTTGAAACCAGGAATTAAATCAGGACACAGGGTATTTCATGGGGCAAGATAGGCAAGAAACTTAGAAAATTAAAATTTAATAAGGATGGGATGGAAAGACTAGTGAGGAGCTGAAAAGGGCATAATAAATGGATCCCTTTAAAACAGAAGAAAACACACAGAGCATGAATGATTTCCCAAGGCAGAGCATATAAAATGGATTCTACCTTTCTATCTTGAAAGCATTCAAAAGAAATGTTTATGGATGAATGGAATACAATAACATTTCACATATGAAACAAAGGAGAGAACAAATGCTAAATTTCATACCACATGGATCCCACAAATCAGAGCTGCATCTCTTATTAATTCCTATTAAACTGTAAAATGTAGCACAGAGATGTTCTTCCACACTATTCCCCTACTTTCTTAGACTACTCAAAAAATTTCTTTACAAATGATTTACAATACAATAAATAAGCTGAAATGTGGGAACACAGATCCACAGAAGTGGGGGCTGTTCTAACAGCTGAAATACAATCATAGAAAGTAATACAACAATTTTCCTCTGAAAGTGAGGGACAACATTACATTGACTGCTTTGGAGATTTGCTGTTAGGCTGTATAAACGAAAATAGGCAATCCGACGAACAAATTCCCTATTTTTTGCTTTTGTAGATATCTTCCTTTTATTTTAAGCTCTCGGCCCTTGGACTGTTCCTTTACTTTCCTTTATTTCTTTATTCTCTGAATTTTAATAAAATTCCGTAGAAATAGAACTGAATGAAATTATATGCTTTGTGAAGGGAAAAATGAATTTTAAATGGGAAAAAGGAAGGGAGATGGAGGCGGGACCCACATATAAATCGCAATCGGAGTTGGAGAAAGAGCGGAGAGATATCATATAACAGTAATCACAATCAGAATGAAACGGTGGAGGGATATCATTTTGAAACACAATGCAATCGCGATCGGAATTGGGGGTAGAGCGGGGTAGTACATTACCAATATTGCGATGCGATGGGGAGAAAGCCTTTGTAATAAACAAAGCGGTGGAATTTTCACCTTTACAAAGGAGAAATGGGTTTTATGATGAATGGCGGAGGATTTTTAATGGTGGGACTGGGGTATAATCACAATCGCAAATCGGGCTCGGGAGAGGGGGGCAGGCGGAGTGACAAATATAACCGTGCCATTGCAAATCGCAATCGAGAATGAGGATGGGTGTATCAATAATTGGATCCGCCTATTTTCTATTTACGATGTGCGATCAATCGCAATCACATTGGCGATGGGGGGAAGAGGAGTAATCGCATCGGAAGGGAGGGAATGTGCGATGCGATAAGGAGTTGCGATGGAAATACTTGCGATCGGAGAAGGGCACGATCAATCGTATCAAAGGGATTAGATCGGGGGTGCGATTAGGTCGCATATATAACATTTGTGATGTGATCGGATTGGGGAAAGTTTCGATCGGGAGATCGGAGCGATGGTGCAATTTATGGTGGGCCGTCTGATCGGCGGGAGTAATTAATGGTGGGATGAGCGATTGGAGGTTGACGCGATCAATTGCATCGCAAGTTTTGTGATGGACTGTACCATATACAAGTTGCGATTGTGATTTTGAAATTTTATATTATAAAGTTTTATTATATGATTGGCGGGGAAGAAAAAAATGGGTAGTGGTTAAAGGGGTGGGGGCTTTATAATATGGAACTTTTTATTATGAAGTCCAATGGGTCATGGAGGGGAAGTGGTTTTAATAATAAAATCGCATATATATTTTTAAGAAGTAATTTATAACGCAATTTTATAATCGAAAGGGTGGGGAAAGGGATTTTTAAAGAAATATTGAACTTTAATAACACAAAGTTTAAAGGGAAAAATGGGGAAATAGGGGGGACTTAGGGAATAGAGGGCTTTTACTTCACTTAAGCATAAAATTCAATTCAGAATTCAGTTTTGAGAGTGTAGCATACCGTTGGAAAGCTCTTTCTGGGATCTTTCTTATGGATCTGATTTGAAGATGATCTGGCGTTGAATATGCTATGGAAAAATTCTCTGAAGGCAGGAACATTAATTTTGTGGAGATGACAGCTTCCGAATTGTGACTTATTACATATGATGATATAAAATTACATAATGAATGATAATAAAGTTAAACTATCATGTTTTCAAGATGAATAAAATGTCTCTTTGATTCTTCCTGGTGCTGTGACTTTGAGCTTATTGACATCCTCATGACCTTGTTGATATTATTGATACTTGACTCATTAATTTGACCATGGTGAGACCCTAGAAACTAATGAGACCCATCCTATGACCTACTGATATGATTTAAAGAATAAAAGTGACTAATGACTAAAGACCATAGAAAGGAAGATCATCAAGTACCTCATGAGGGAAAAATGATAAAACAATATTACCATCAAATGAATCCATGACCTAGCGGAATGGTGAAATTTATTCGGTATGAGACACCTAATATGAAAATGCAAAAGAGTAGTTTTTATCACTGATGGCAGTATGACTAGACTGACACTAACATTGGCTCCAATGGGGATGGTAGCTCCTTGGAGGTGCCAAGAACACCGTAGACCAAGTAGCCTTATCCATTGGGCGTGGAGTCAAGAATGTCGAAAAACTGACACAAATGCAAACTGACTCTGACTCTAGACTAAGACTAAAAAATGAAATAAAACCAAACTATACACATATCATCCAAGTTTTATAGCCTTCACCTCGGGCCCCAAACTTGAATGACTGTGCATTTTGAACTTTGCTTTTAGAAAAATAAAATGGTATATACAATGATGATGAGATAGATTCTGATCCATGTCTTCAACAATGGTAGTGCTTCAATAGCCTACCATTTACTTCTCCTCCAGGACAATCCTGGCCATCCATTTCTGAAAGAAAGAAAGCATTCTGTCCCCTATATGTTGTAATTCTGTATGGTCCCTTCCAAAGGTTGTAAAATTTACCGTGCTTCCCTTTGTCTTCATTTCTTGCATCCCATTTCAACACTACATCATCCAACTGAAACTTTTCTACTTTGGTCTTCCTGTCATAGATCTTTTTAATCTTTTCCTGCAACTGACTCATTTTCTGTGACACTTCTTCTCTTGTCTGTTGAAGGTGGATCCTCTGGTTGATCCTTCGTTGGTTGTCATTATCTTCACTGCCAACTTCTTGTAATAACCTCATAAATGGAACTGTAAGAGAAGTAGGAAAGACAACATCAGTACCATAAACCAGCTCAAAAGGCGACATACCTATTGATTTTTTACTGCTGACTCTGTCTGCCCACAGTGCGTTGATAAGCTTCCGGTGCCAATTTCTTTTGTTTGAATCGAACATCTTCTTAATTATATTCATCAGTGACTTGTTGGATGACTCTGCCATGACGTTGCCTTGTGGATAATACGCTGTTGAATGGCCCAAAAAAATGTTGTATTTATCACAGAAATCGATCATTTTCTTTGATCTGAATGCGGCTACATTATCTGTCACAATTTTACATGGGAAACCAAAACAGGACAAAATATTTGATTCCAGAAATTGAATTATTACCGTGTCAGTTGCTTTCCTGGCAGGGATGGCCTCGATCCATTTCGTAAAGTAGTCTGTCCCAGTCAATATCCATCGATGCTGTGCTAAGGACACAGGATGTATCTCTCCTATAAAATTGAGCCCCCACTGCTGAAAGGGCGCATTCACTGAAACATGTTTCAAAGGAAGTGGAAGAAATTTCTTCTTCCCTTGGAAAATTTGACATTCATGACAATTCATCATTGTTTTATATAAATCAGAAAACAATGTGGGCCAATAATACCCAGCTCTCAATATCTTATTTGCTGTGGTTTTCCAAAACAGGTGACCACCACAGTCACCTTTATGGAAATCGTGCATTACCTTATGAGCTTCTTCTTCAACCAGGAAATTTAGCAAAACGCCTCCCGGATATTTCCAAAACAGAGCACTGTTCAAAATACAATACTTTGCAGATTTGAGTTTCAAAGATCTACCTTTACTCTTAGACATGCCCGGAGGAGGTGACAGATGCTGAAGAACATACACAATATCTGAATACCAAGGGGACTGCAGAAAAATGTCTGAAATGGGAGCCAACAAACCTTCATCTCCCTCTTCCGACATTGTTGAAATGAGGTTTATATCTAAAGCACGCAGATTGGATTGGGCCATCAATTTTGCCAAACCTTGGCCTTTGATCAACTTAGTAGGCTTGATCTCCAGATCGTACTTCAACATAACATCTATCCATTTGCCTCTTCGACCTTCTGGATCAGTTTGCATGAGCACATCCTTGACTGCTGCGTTAGGAACATATGCTATAGTGTGTGAATGTAGAATATAGACCCTAAAATATTTCAACGCCTTGACAAGAGCCAATGCCTGCTTTTCAATAATATTATATCTTAAAGCAACGTCTATAATAGTCCTACTGAAAAAGGCGATTGGATTTTCTACTTCATCTCTCTTTTGCATTAAAACAACAACCATAGTATGCTCAAATGCAAACGAAAATATAATAAAATCTTGGGTATAGTTGGGACTGATCAGAACTGGGGCATTAGACAAAGCTAACTTTACCAGATTGAATGATTTGATAGCTTCCTCACTCCACTTAACAGTGCTGTCTTTCTTCAACATATTGGTCATTTCTCTCAAATGCTCAGCCATATTAGGTATAAATCTGCGTAAAAAATTCATCTTACCATTGAAGGCCTGAATCTCTTTCTTGTTCCGTGGAATATCTATGAGTTGGATTTCCTCCAATCTGGCTAGATCTATGCGGATGCCATCTTTAGAGATGATATGCCCTAGCAATTTTCCCTCATCCATGGCAAAAAGGCTCTTTTTGGGATTGAGAGAAATTCCAAACTTTCTGCAACGCTGAAAAACCACTCTTAGATGGTGCAAATGCTCATCATCTGATCCTGAAAACACTGTCAAATCATCCAAATAAACAACCAAAAAAACATCTTTTTCATTTGCAAAAGTAATGTCCATTGCACGCTGGAAAGTGGCTCCAGTGTTCTTCAGTCCAAAGGGCATCTTGGCATACCGGAAGGTTCCTTAGGGTGTTGTAAAGGCAGTTTTATCTTGGTCTTTCTCATGCACCAAGATTTGGTTATACCCTGAGTAGCCATCAAGTAGTGACATCCTAGATGCTCCAACTACTCCCTACAAAATATGGTCCATTTTCGGAAGTGGGTAATTATCCTTTAAGGATGCCTTATTCAAGTTCCGAAAGTCAATACACAGTCTTATTTCTCCAGTCTTTTTACGCACTAGGACCAAATTTGAAATCTAATCAGAAAATATAATAGAAACTCTGATTCCTGCTTTGTATAACCTATTTACCTCCTTTTCAATCGATGGTAGTAGCTTTGGATTGATTCTTCTTAGCTTCTGTCTGAAAGGCTTCTGATCCGGCTTGATAGGAATTGTATGCTGAATTGTGTTCTTATCATACACTTTCAAATCTGAATAATCCCATGCAAATACATCAGAAAATTCAGAAAGCAATTTAACATACTTCTCCTTTACCTCAGGGGATAGTGCCTTTGATAATTTGACAAACTTGGGCTGATCAGTTGTTCCAATATTCACATCTTCGACTCCTTTCTCTGTGGGCACCAAGCTTGGTTTCTTTGCGACATCATCCTGATCAAAAATCTCCTCTAGAGGTATGAGACCTCTAGGAATTACATTATCCTTCAACTGCAAAATGTCCATCTGGTTTGCTTCCAACTCTTGATCATCAACCTCATACTCACCCTCTATTGGAGTATCTTTGAATTTTCCATCACCCTGCAAAAATGCATTGATCTCATTATCATCCCAAAATACTTGCCAATACCTTAAATTGTCCAGAACAACAGGCCTATGTTTGACACAGATCTCAAATTTATTGCTGGAGTTCATTGGAATCTTCAAGTTACTTGCAGTAGTGGCGAGAGAATCAGCAATAATGTTCTGCATCCTGGGCACTGCTGTCAAATTATATTCTGGGAATGTTTTTAAAATGTCCAGGACTGCATTTTTGTATGCCCTTAATCTTGGATGTTTTTCTTGATATCCTCCCTTTACCTGTTTGATTATCAGTTCGGAGTCGCCATATACAGAAATCCTTTTAGCATTCAACTTCTTAAAAATTTTGAGGCCTGCAATCAAAACCTCATATTCTGCTTCATTGTTAGAGCAATCAAAAGCTAGCTTATAAGCACAAACTCTAACATTACTTGGAACCTTCTCAGGCTAAAAAACAGGAATCCTAATCCATATTCCAATTCCATCTCCATCCTTTCCCACAGCTCCATCAAAATCCATACTCCACAGGCCTTCTTCTTCTTCTTGAAGGTGCTGGAAATTTTCTTCTTTCTCTTCTTTACCTTGGCTGATTTCTGGCTGTTCATTGTCTCTTTGCTGCTGGCAGGGAGGAGGTTCAGAAGTGTTTGCTACTTTGTCCTTTTCCATTTTGAGGACCTCTCTGAAATTCTCTGAAATATCAGGTATGTCATCCACTTGTACCAATTGAACATTCTCATCATTTAAACCACCATCAGAATACAAGACAAAAGACTCTAAGTCTGCATGGACATCATTAATGGGATGATTTACAGGCTTGTCTTTACTGGTAATCATATACTTCATTTTATTTTCCCTATATAACTTCCTCAATTGGCCAAATACAGGGATAGTGGCATAGGAGAAGTCAAGTTGTATGGTTCCCTTAAGTTTTGCACCCCAAGACCTAGATAGAAGAATTCCAAATCTTGGTGGGACATCAGCAACAACTACATCCATCAAGACATTCTTTGCTAGAATCTGGTCTAAAGACACTACCAAATCTTTAATTAAACCAATAAAATGGACCCTACTTGAGTCAAAGGAATACAAGTCATGATATTTTCGAGTGATGTCAAGGCCTAGCTTCTCCATGATAGCTTTGGGCATCAAATTATGTGAGGCCCCAGAGTCCAACATAGAATTATGCAGGATAAACTCATGTACTCTAAGACTCAAGTAAAAAGGGGGGAATTCATTCTCTACAGATTCTTCTGTGGCTGGACTGAAAATAATTTCAGTGTAGTTGTCTTCTATGTTGACCGTATCAGAGATAGGATCGATTTGCAAGACTTTGGTCACCTGAGTTTTATATGCACTATTCTTCACCAACTCTGTGAGGGGCATAGACACTTTTAATTTTGAGATTTCATTTTCTAGATTAAATGAGGGAGATTTTTCTACCTCTTTAATGGGCGGGTCTTTCTTCTCTGTTGGCTCCTTTACTGTGTTCTACTGGTTCTTCTCATTGGATGTGTTAGCAACTGCAGGTGCTTTTCTAGAAGAAGGGTCAGCCGGATCTTTAGCTTTCCTCTGTGCATCATTTTTCATTTGAAGCTCATTTATTTTTTGGATGGGGTTGACTGTAATCTATCTGTTCCTTAAGGAGTACAGCCTTTGCTGAGCCGATAGAGAATTCATATGCCCTCTCTGATAGTCATCAGACTCTTCTTCCAGTACTGTATCATTGGCTAAAATGAAATTTTGGTCTTTTTGAATGTTTGGAGTCGCCACTGTGTATTCTTCATCTTCTGTAACGAAAATGGGCGCACCATCAGCCGTGAAAAAGTGATTAGCCTCAACCACAGGATCATCTTCATCTGAATCTGTCCCTTGCATGTAGTTCTACTGCAAAGGAGTTTTAATTTGCTGCTGTGGTGGCGCAGTTTGGTCCTGTGTTCTCTGCTCTCTTTGTTTAATTCTGAATTGCGGCTGTTGCTCTCTGAAGTTTGGATTTCTTATTTGAGGCTTAGGTCTATTTGCGATGGTTAACCTATCAACCATTTTTTCCACCGTTTTGATCAGAGTGTCCATTTTACTGTCCGAAGTAGAGGCCTCCTCTTTTATTGTGACTCTTTTCTCAGCTCTAGCTTGTGCTCTTTTAGCCAGCAAATTTGCTTCAACATTTACCGCTATCTTCTGCATGTCTTCAAGTGAAGACGAATCTCTTTCACGCAGATGATATGCCATGTCGGCATCAAATCCATCGGGGAATTTTAATAATGCTAGTCCCTCAGGAGGCTTCAAATTAGCTAGAATAACATTATATGTAGCATTGAATCTCAAACAATAATCTGCACGGTTTCACCCACATTCCTTTTAATGTTCTCATATTCAAACAGAATTTGAAGTGGGTTCTTTTTTACCTCCCACCAGTCCAGGAACTGAGTGGGAAACTCCTACAACGTGCGAATTGTGCCTAGATGTAGGGCTCTAAACTACTTTCTGACTTCGCCTCCGAAACTTTGAACAAACAACCTCATCGTCACATTGTCTGCTTCTACCTCATGCAAATAAAAAAAGTCATTCATTTTATCAACATGCTGCTGAGTTGTGATGCTTTGAGTGGCATCAAAAATAGGAATTTTTCTTTGATAGTTGGCAGGCATATCATTGAGAACCTAGGGTAAG
This sequence comes from Pinus albicaulis, assembly GCA_034641835.2. Taxonomy (NCBI): domain Eukaryota; kingdom Viridiplantae; phylum Streptophyta; class Pinopsida; order Pinales; family Pinaceae; genus Pinus; species Pinus albicaulis. The sequence continues at coordinate 608,131,977 of CM076572.1, forward strand.
ACCAGAGGTGCATACCTGGCAGCCATAACTCTGGGTGGATTTACAACAGGATTTGTAGGATTTGAGGGAGGTGTTAATAGAGGAGATGATAATTGGGAATTGACTGATGGGAATACTGATGAATTGGGAGGGGGAAAGGCTGTTCCTGATGATTCGGAAGGCTCAGGAGGATTAGTTACAGTGATGCACTGAGGAGAATTCAAAATGTAATCGTCAATGGAGGTATTTTCTCTTTGGACTTCAATATCTACAAGGAATCCAGGATCTAAAACTATATCATCAATGTCATTTTCGGACTTATTCCTAAATAAAGAAAGCTCAAATTCTCGTCAAAGGAAAGATCTTCTACAAAAAACCATTCACTAGGCCAAGTATAGGATCTGAAGACAGGTTTGGGGCTTAATGATCCTTCTTGTCTTCTAACAATTCTTGGGATAAGATTTGGATTTTCAAACACAGGGGGAGGGTTTGGATCTGGATTAGCCCTGGCGTATCTTCCTGAAGCCAGTGTGGTGAAATGTATATTTTACAAAAATCTTGTTCTGCAGCCTAGCAGAAATCTGAACATCATCTTTCAAAAGTCTGGAATTATTTGATGTACTGGGGAAAATCTTTGCAAGTCAGATGTTATTGTCTATAAAACTAGACTGGAGATTGACTGAAGTAACATTTATCTACTTATGCACTTGCAAAGTAATGTGCATTTCGAAGGCTTCCTGGCATTACTTCAGGCTCCGTTTGTAGCTTATAAAACAAATAACACTAACAAACAAACAATCTTGAAAAACTTCCCTAGTATGGTCACCAGAGAATTTTAGCACTTGAATTGGACCCCAGGCTGCAAAGGAATAACAAGGTAACAAACTAAACCACGCTCAGTCTGGTAGCTAGCCCTACCAGAACAGGAGAGGGCTCTCTCCGTAAAATAATATTCAATGGAACAAAATAAATGGACTGATATTAGGCTAGATAAAATGATGGAAAATGTTTAATAAAATAAATGAATGAATGAATTTCAGGGATGTGTGGGATATGAAGGGACATTTGAAACTGGGAATTAAATCAGGACACAGGGTATTTCAAGGGGAAAGATAGGCAAGAAACTTAGCAAGTTAAAATTTAATAAGGATGGGATGGAAAGACTGGTGAGGAGCTGAAAAGGGCATAATAAATGGACCCCTTTCAAACAGAAGAAAACACATAGAGCATGAATGATTTTCCAAGGCAGAGCAGATAAAATGGATTCTACCTTTCTATCTTGAAAGCATTCAAAAGAAATGTTTATGGATGAATGGAATACAATAACATTTCACATATGAAACAAAGGAGAGAAAAAATGCTAAATTTCATACCACATGGATCCCACAAATCAGAGCTGCATCTCTGATTAATTCTTGTTAAACTGTACAATGTAGCGCAGAGATGTTCTTCCACACTATTCCCCTACTTTCTCAAACTACTCAAAAAACTGCTTTACAAATGATTTACAATACAATAAATATGCTGAAATGTGGGAACACAGATCCACAAAAGTGGGGGCTGTTCTAACAGCTGAAATACAAACATAGAAAGTACTACAACAATTTTCCTATGAAAGTGAGGGACAACATTACATTGACTGCTTTGGAGATTTTCTGTTAGGCTGTATAAACAAAAATAGGCAATCCAATGAACATATTCCCTATTTTTTGCTTTTGTAGATATCTTCCTTTTATTTTAAGCTCTCGGCCCTTGGACTGTTCCTTTACTTTCCTTTATTTCTTTATTCTCCGACTTTTAATAAAATGCCGTAGAAATAGAGCTGAATGAAATTATATTCTTTGTGAAGGGAAAAATGAATTTTAAATGGGAAAAAGGAAGGGAGATGGAGGCGGGACCCGCATATAAATCACAATCGGAGTCGGAGCAAGAGCGGAGAGATATCATATAACAGTAATCGCAATCAGAATGAAACGACGGAGGGATATCATTTTGAAACACAATGCAATCACGATCAGAATCGGGGGTAGAGCGGGGTAGTACATTACCAATATTGTGATGCGATGGGGAGAAAGCCTTTGTAATAAACAAAGCGGCGGAATTTTCACCTTTACAAAGGAGAAATGAGTTTTATGGTGAATGACATAGGATTTTTAATGGTGGGACCGGGGTATAATCGCAATCGCAAATCAGGCTTGGGAGAGTGGGGCAGGTGGAGTAAAAAATATAACAGCGCCATCGCAAATCGCAATCGGGAATGAGGGCGGGTGTATCAATAATTGGATCCGCCGATTTGCGATTTGCGATGTGCGGTCAATCAAAATCGCATCGGCGATGGGGGGAAGAGGAGTAATCGCATCGGAAGGGATGGAATGTGCGATGCAATTGGGAGTTGCGATGGAAATACTTGCGATCAGAGAAGGGCACGATCAATCGTATCGAAGGGATTAGATTGGGGGTGCGATCGGGTCACATATATAAGATTTGCGATGCGATCAGATCGGTTAAAGTTGCGATCGGAGGAGGGCTCGATCGGGAGATTGGAGTGATGGTGCAATTTATGGTGGGCCGTCTGATCGGTGGGAGTAATTAATGGTGGGATGAGCGATTGGAGGTTGGCACGATCAATTGCATCGCAATTTTTGTGATGGACCGTACCATATAAAAGTTGCGATTGCGATTTTGAAATTTTATATTATAAAGTTTTATTATATGATTGGCGGGGAAGGAAAAAAGGGGAAGTGGTTAAAGGGGTGGGGGCTTTATAATATGGAACTTTTTATTATGAAGTCCAATGGGTCATGGAGGGGAAGTGGTTTTAATAATAAAATCGCATATATATTTTTAAGAAGTAATTTATAACGCGATTTTATAATCAGAAAGGGGGGGGAAAGGGATTTTTAAAGGAATATTGAACTTTAATAACACAAAGTTTAAAGGGAAAAATGGGGAAATAGGGGGGACTTAGGGAATATAGGGCTTTTACTTCACTTAAGCATAAAATTCAATTCAGAAGTCAGTTTTGAGAGTGTAGCATACTGTTGGAAAGATCTTTCCAGGATCTTTCTGATGGATCTACTTTGAAGATGATCTGGAGCTAAATATGCTATGGAAAACTTCTCTGAAGGTAGGAACATTACTTTTGTGGAGATGGCAGCTTCCGAATTGTGACTTATTACATATGATGATATAAAATTACATAATGAATGATAATAAAGTTAAACTATCATGTTTTCACCTCAAAACATGGTTTTGAGGTGAAAATTACATCAAGATGAATAAAATGTCTCTTTGATTCTTCCTGGTGCTATGACTTTGAGATTATTGACATCCTCATGACCTTGCTGATATTATTGATACTTGACTCATTAATTTGACCATGGTGAGACCCTAGAAACTAATGAGACCCATCCTATGACCTACTGATATTATTTAAAGAATAAAAGTGACTAATGACTAAAGACCATAGAAAGGAAGATCAACAAGTACCTCATGAGGGAAAACTGATAAAACAATACTACCATCAAATGAATCCATGACCTAGAAGAATGGTGAAATTTATTCGGTATGAGACCCCTAATATGCAAATGCAAAATAGTAGTTTTGATCACTGATGGCAGTATGACTAGATTGACACTAACACCATCATGACGAGATTCTTTCGCCGCAACCATGCCATGTGGGGGAGGATCATCATGCATACACTCGAATGGAGACTTCTCTGTGCATTAAGTATATTTGTTAGAAGCCCTTTCATCATGGATCATTTAGGCATTCTGTTTGGATACTTCACCATGCTCAGGTAAATTATTTAAGGGAACCATTCTCTACAGGGTAACTGTGAACTAATTAATGTTATAAATTTTGATACAGGTCAATCCCACGGATGATATACTCATCAATGTCATCACCACACCGAGGGAAATGCACTGAAGCTAAACAACGAGGCCACAACTGCAAAGCAGGACACTTTCATCCACATGCCCCCCTGCCCATGTGGGGCTGAGGCTTAAGGCTACCGTTGAAGACCTCGTTAAGGCGGATGACGAGAATGCGCCAATAGGTGAGGGGGAGGAACATGTGAGAAATATTGTTAAAAGGAGGAACCAGACGAGGTAGTTATATTCTGGGATGGAAAATATCTCACCTTAAAGGAATTTTTTGAAAATCCTACAAGGTACTAGCCTAATGTTGATCTCTTGGATGTACATGCAGAAAAGCATACATCTCACCAATCTGATATGTCTAGTCTGAAGTTTAACCCATGTGGACAAAGTAGACTCAGAAGATTCTCTTAAAGCAAGACAATATCATTCAAGGTTGTTTTCTTGCTAAGCTGTCAAAACAAGTATGATCTGGTCTAGAAGCAAGTGAATGACAATGGCAGAATAATTTGTGAATCAAGTCTTTTATAGCATGAAAACGTATATCAAGTTTAGTGTGGTTAATCAAAAGGATAAATTTATCAACCTCTCATGTTTTCCTTTGGAAGGCATCATATCATATTTTCAATTTATGACCTCACAAATGCGAAATCAGGCTCAAATAGATGTGTGTAGACTCGCAATTTGAAAATGTGTGAAGGTGCCATGGAGAGATTGCATGAAGGTTTAATTATCCTTTTGACTTTACGATTCTTCTAAGGAGTCTTGAGTTCAACGCAATAACCTGATCTTTGATGTGTGGCTAATATTTAACGCGTGGTGTGGTGGAAGTTCGAGAGGGGCAGAGGGTCAATGCTTTTTAAGGTTTACCACATGCACATTTAGAAAACCCGAGATCCATATTGGTTTCTTCCGCAAAGATAGGCACACTTCAAAAGGATCATGATGCCGAATATGAAACATCCATTCTGCAAGAAGAAATCAACGTATGGTGGCTTCGTCATGCCTCCCTTAATACATATTATGAAGAAAGGTTTTCCGCGGGATTAATATGCATGAGCCCATTTTGAAGATGGATTGAACATTGAATTTTAGCATCAGGAAAAAGCTCAAAATAATAGGTCGAACGTACTAAGAAAACACATTTTTTTTCTGCGGTCAGTAAGAGGCGAAGGAAACCGTGGTTTCTCTGTCACAGGTTGCTGGACGAGGAGATACCATGGTGAAACATGAATTTAAATGATCACACGCAAGGAAAGGTTGGTACCCTCTGCGTCACACAAGACACTAGTCTGCCTTATTTGTTACGCTTATATTGTGGCATCTCATCCATCCTAATTTCAACATTGCAGACAGGGAAATAATGCCCAAAGGAAGATGAATGCCTCAGCATGGTTCAAAAAGGAGTCAGTGGGTGATTAAGCCACGCGATTGCAAGTATGTTGTAATAGTAACATGCGACCCTGCGACCTCTCACCAATTCGTAGCCTATCTTGGGTTGCATAGTCGCAACTCTCCTCAAGACTCGAAGAATGCAACTCTACAGTCACATGTGACCCTGCGACCTCTCACTAAGTCGCAGCCTCTCCTTGGTTGCGTAGTTGCAACTATTATCAAGACGCGGAGAATGCGACTCAACGTCATTTGTGACTCTGCGACCTCTCCCAAGTCGCCAAGTCGTAGAGTCGTGCCCTGAAGGAATTCACGCCGACGCGACTCTCTGACTACGCAACCCCCACACCACGGTTGCGACCTCATATAAAATCTACACCTACCAAGAAGGGATATAAAGGAACAGATGACTGTAGGAGCGTGTAAACCTTATGTTGAAGGAGCTACTTGTGTTTGAACGACATTGGAAAATTTCCTTCGGTGTTTCACAAGCGGCTTTGAAAAATTGTTTGGCTACAATGCGTTAAATACATGACAAATACACAGCATGAGCCCCAACATATTACCCCTTTAATTTTCAGATTGGCTTAGCCATGTCCCCTTTGAGCAACAATCCATTATTTCTGAATTATCGCCAAAATCCTTGTTAGGTTGCAGCCTTGCATTGCTTTGTTGGAATCTCAAATCGTAGCCCATCCCAGCACTTAGCAACACATGGGAGCTTCTTTGGTTTCGACATTATCTCCATTGGGAGAAAACGTGAAGTAAGAAGTTAACCCTACATGCCTGCTAAATGATGGACATCAGTTGGCATCTCAAGTTCTTTCTTCGCACCCATAAACAAGCTTATAGTGGATTTGCACAAATTGATCATACATTTCTTACAAAGCAGGACTCAGCAGGGGTCCTAGATAGTTGTTAAAACCCCCTAATTTTATTTTCGATGTTCCCTTTATGCATCTGCAATTTTCTGCTGCCTCAACACACACACACACACACACACACACACACACACACACACACACACATATATATATATATATATATCTCAAGTTCTTTCTTCGCACCCATAAACAAGCTTATAGTGGATTTGCACAAATTGATCATACATTTCTTACAAAGCAGGACTCAGCAGGGGTCCTAGATAGTTGTTAAAACCCCCTAATTTTATTTTCGATGTTCCCTTTATGCATCTGCAATTTTCTGCTGCCTCAACACACACACACACACACACACACACACACACACACACACACACACATATATATATATATATATAGGTGGCTAATTTAATGTGTTATACATGGTTGATTTAATGTTTCCTGTGCAGGTAATATGAGGAAATTATGATGACGACCAGACAAAGAATCCCTCACTTCCCCAGAAGTCGCACAACCTGGATTCAAGCCAACAAAGAAACCCTCGTTATACAGATATCCAGGATATCTCTCAAAATGAAGACATCACCCTACCACATATTGACTCATGGAGATTCCCTTAGCATGACAATGGCATCACCGATAGATAGAAGCTGCTGGTTCAGGTGGTGAGAGCTAAGGCTGTCCTTCGGAGAGCAAGGTTCTGATATCTTTGAAAGAGAAATACATAAGGGATATGGCCAAAGGTCGCAAGTCATAGATTGCCACAGGTTGCAGGTCGCATATCTACCCAAGGTCGCAGGTTTCATATTTTGCCCAAGGTCGCAGGTCGCATATTTTCCCAAGGTCGCAGGTCGCATATCTGCCCAAGGTCGCAGAATCCGTTAGGTTGCAGGTCGCAGGATCCACCAGGTCGCAGGTCGTAAGGTAGCCCAATGGTCTAGAAGGCAGAAAGTCAGAAGCCCAAAGGGCAAGTCTTGTGTTCTAAATACCCCCTTTGGGAAATTGTAATGGACCTTTTATTTGGGACTCAAAGAGATATAGAGAATTATATAGAAGGACTACACATTTTTTAGTATGAATACAAGCATTTGTTAACTCCATTTTTGGATCTGATGTTGGTCAATGTGTGAACACTATGAGTATTTTGTATCCAGTTTCTAACATCTTTTGATTAATGAAACTATGTCTCCAATTGCATCATTTATGGATTATAGTTTTTTAAACATGTGTTAATGGTGCTAAGTTTATTTCACTTTCTCAATGAATGTTAATAACTTTGTTTACTGACATTTATCTTATCACCAAAACCATTTAAGGAAGTGAAGGGTATTCTACCATAAAGAATTGTTTCTTCTGTGGTTAGAACATCGTACAAGCATGACCCTAATGGTATGCTGTTGACAGCATTTCCTTCGGCCCCATTCTTTATAATTCAGCTTGCTACGCATATTGTTGTACTTTCATTTAATTCATCAAGCATGTGTCTTGTATCATCCGAATAAACATGTGCCCATAGGTTTATAGCGTCCTACTGAGACCCAAGGAAAGGAGAATTAGCCGGACCCACACCTTGGACGGGATCCCTATTCCAAACGGTTTAGAGTCTAGTCGGGAATTTTTACCGGGGAGATCCCCTACTGTTGGCCGGACAGATTTTCCCATCAACAACCCCATAAAAGTTGATGTTGTAATCTAATGTTATTTTATTCTTTCCACTATTATTTTATAATTTTCTTAGAAGGCCCATTTTAGACCTCAAAATTCCTCTAATGCTTTTGTTTCTTTGGCACTCCCTAACACTCCCTAGCACACATTGGAACACCCTGACACTTGGCACATCTTGGCATGTCTCCCTGACACTCTAGCATTCCTTGGCACTACCTAACATACCTTGTCACTCCCTCCTTAGAACACCTATAAATCACTAAGAATCATTGTCACACACTCTTATTCATTCATTTCCATGCATTTGAAACTAGTGCTCCTTTTATTCCCCTGGTGCTCCATAACACTCCCTAACATGCATTGGCACACCTAGCTAGCACTTGGAACATCTTCACATGTTTCCCTAGTGTCTAGCATGATGGAGCACTACCTAGCATACCTTGTCACTCCCTCCTTAGCACACATGGAACTCATTGACACTTCCTATCACAATCTCTTAATCATTCATTTGCATGCATTATTTTCACCTAGTGCTCCCTTGTGTATTCCTAGGACTCCCTAATACTGCCTAGCATGTGTTGGCACACCCTGGCACTTGGCATATCTTGGTGCCATGCCACTTTGGCACACTAGAATGAATTAGCACTTCCTAGTATACCATGTAACTCCCTCCCTAGCACACTTGGAACTCACTGACACTCCCTATCACATGCTCTTATTCATCCATTTCCATGCATTTTGAGATAGTTATCCCTTGTGTTTCCCTGATACTTGCTAATAATAAACACACATTGGAACTTGGCACATCTTGGTATGCTTCCCTAACACTCTAGCATGCCTTTGAACTATCTAGCATATCTTGTCACTCCCTCAGAAAACTTGGAAATCCATAACATGCCCTATAACTCCTTGGCACATATTGACTCTTGGTGCTTGGTGGAACTTGACAATTCTTGGCATGCGTTTGGATTTCCTATAATTCCTTACCATGGTTTAAGATAAAATTTATTTTAAATCAATTATTCAAAATTAAGAGAGAAGTAATAGAGGATGATTTGGCACTTAAGACACACTAGCACTTGGCCCTTGGCATGTATTGGCACTACTGTTGGCATGCCTAGCATGCCCCTCTTGAAAAGGTAATGTCCTGAATTATTAATCCTCAAATATGTTCATTTATTTCACTTTAACTTGGTGTTCCATTTTGCCACCTGACACTCCTTTACACGCGTTCACATACCCTAACACTTGGCACATCTTGTCATGCCTTAACACATGGCATGTCTTTGCATGGCTAGCATGCATTGGCATTGTTTGGTCTCAATCTAGTCTCCTAAATTGAGCTCATTTAATTGTCAACCAGAATTTGTAAACTGCTGAAGTGAAGTGTACCATATGTACCTAGGTGCTTGTTTCCTAGTGCGTTGTGTGTAGTGTGTTGTGATGTTTTTGGTCTTTTATGTTGATTTCTGATGTTTTTGGTCTTTTGGTGTTTTATGTTCACAATGAAACTGCCTAGAAAACTAATGGAAAGAAGTTGGTGGTCAAAACAGAGTTAAATCTAATGTATGGAATGGCAAATGCAATTGGAAACACTGAAGCAGAATCTGAACTATGACTAAATAAAAGCAAAAGCTTGATAATGACTTTTTAGGCAAATAACACAAACTAAACTTGAGAAATGATCACTAAATATGCAAATCCTCTAACAAAACAGTTAAACACTAATCTTACCATGATGCAACATTTTGTTCTAAGCTCTTCTATTCTATGACTAATTCCTAGTTCTATTCTGCAATTTAATTGAATATCACAGAACCTTTACTCAAAGAGTTATTGGTTTCTTTTTCAAAGTAGTTCTTTCGAGGAAGAGCTCTGTTTATGAAATGATGAGGAAATTGCAGAGAGATTTCAGACCTTATAGTGATGTTGTCTTCTGTTTCTATGGCTATGGATCATTTGTAGATTTTAGAACAAGAAGATGTTTGTGAATAATGAAGGCTGTCTTGTTAATCCTAACAACTAGAGTAATCTATTGTGCAATGGATGACAATTTGAATATGAGATGCAAGTGCAATGAGTTAATCTAAGAATGAACCTAAGATGTCACTAAACTAGAACAATGTTGAAATATAAGTCATCATCAAACTTGAAACAAAGTAACTCAACATGAATTAAATGCAATGAAACTCCGGAGCATTCTAACTATACTAACATGCATTATTCTATGAAGTTACACAATCTGTTTGTTCATCATTAGTGATATTTTGGAAAAGTTCCTTCTTTTGAAAGGGGTAGAACAATTCTAACTGTGTAATTGAATGCAATTGAAAGCAAATGGACTGAAAGCAAATGAAAAACTAAGTTATCACATCCATACCCTACTCGTCATTATGATGTCTTGGGCAAGCATTTAAGAGCAAGATCATAGATGATACTTAGTACAAACACACAACTAAATCATTCATTATCACGGTCATGTCTTGAACTTCTTAAGGATGTCTTGGAAGAGTTTCTTCTTGTGGAAGAGTGATTAGAACAAGTGTTACTGTGATAGTGAATAGCAAAAACTACAACTAATTCCTACAGTACTATAGCTATTCATCATTCATCATTATAATCTGTTGGAAGAGTGTCTTCTTGTGGAAGAGCTGGAATGAATATAACTACAGTAGCTAGTTAAAACAACTACATATTCAACTCCTAATCCTACAATACTATAGTCATTCAACATTCATCATTATAGTCTTTTGGAAGAGTATCTTCTGGTGGAAGAGTTAGAATGAGTACGACTACAGTAGCTAACAAAAACAACTATTAATTCAAATGCAAAGCGTAAAGGCAGCTAGAAAAACTTATCTAATTTACGCAAAATAAATCCGTGCAAGAGGCAGGGGCCCTCTACCACTTGACGGCATTCAACTCCAAATTAAATCACGCCTTAAAAATAAATTTGTCTGCTCCATTAACGATGCAATAGTTTGAACATAACACTCTGCGTTTTCAGGAATGTATCACAGAGTTCAAACAAAATCTAGCAGCAAATATAACATAAAATCTCTAACCTAGCTCTCGGTCTCCCAAGAGTTTATAAAGCAAATGCACATAACAATAATTACAATAATTCAGGAACACTGTCTTTCCTAATCCAAATCACGTTAGGATTATTTGAAGTGGCTACGTGAAGAAGAAAAGACATCTGGACTGAGACAGTCCTAATAGGAGTCTTCCTTCCTAAATGTGTTCCCCACGTTCAAAACCATACCCAGAATTCATTTCTTCCTCCATGATGAGCAACGAACCATGTAGACATGACGTGGATCATGCTCATATGCGGTTTTTCTCGAGAGGCCACCTGGAACATACTCAAACATGAAGGCAGCTGCAGAATCGCCGGTTAGCTACGGAATGTCTGCATTCTGCAGCTAGTTCCGGTCAAGATGCTTAACAATGGCAAAAATCACAAAATTCAACAAGTCAGTCATGTAAATCATTCTAGAAGTAATTTTAACTATATTTATTGATCAATTGGGTTTAAGACAGAAATGGACAAGGGAAAATGAGGTAAAATGAGGTGAAGGAAAGCACAGTTTTGAGGCTCAACATACCCCCACTGCTGTCTCTTTGCATGTCCTCATGCAAATTATCCTATGAATTCAGAGGCTTCTGCAAGGACATCTAATCCACTTCTTCTCCTTTGTCTGGAAGCTAGAGGTCTTCTGGGTTTCCTGATAACAAGTTTGAACCTGAGGTTGGTGAGTGCCCTGATTAGCTTTTTGTTCCTTGTCTTCAACTTCTCATTGGTCCTCTCCACTTTGTCTATATGCAGGGATAAGGTTGAGTTCATATCAGTTTTGAGCTTGATTTGATCTTTGAGAATCTCATTCTCATTTTTGATGTGTCTATTCAGTAATTCCAACTCATACCTATCCCTTCTTAATATATCTATTTCAGACAGTGGAGGACTGGGGGTTCTTTCTCTGCTTTCTGAAGCTGTCCTCTCTAAGGTTTCCACATAGTCATAAATTTTCTGTTGAGAAGGATCAATTTCAGGGGTTCCTTCATAAAAATCTTCTTCATCATCCTCTTCAATGGGTGTTTCTTCATCTTCTATATTGATTACCCATGTTTGTTTGATTGGTGTTTTCTTCAGTTTTCCCTTTAATCTGTGGCTTCTCCTAGGCTGAGAGGATCCCTCTCCTTTCTCTGTGGCAGATTCCTTGATTATCTTTTCTTCCTTAAGTTGCCTCTTGATTCGAGTCAACTTCTCCAAAATGATTTCCTCACTGCTCTCTTGGGCTGGTTTGTCAGTTTCAACTTTTGAGGCCCTCCATTTCCTACTTCTCTTTGTAGGCTGTGGTTCAGGTGATGGTTCTTTTGCTTCTTAAAAATGATTTCTTATTAAGAAATCATTCCATGTATCATTTGTTTTAGCTAGATGATGTTCAATCAAGATTTTGACCAAACCATGATGATACAAGGTTGTCTCTAAAAATTGAACTCTTCTCTGAACACAGGAAGCCATCTTCTTCAGACTTTGAAGCAAGAAATATGGTAGGTTTAAATCTTCTCCCAGAAAATGCATCATTAGTCTAATGTGGTAGACATAAAATGTCCCATATCTACCCTCACATGTAACAATTTTTTGTAAAAGAAGTAGTATGTTTCTCCATTTGTTTTTCAATGCAGAGCTGGGAATTCCTTTCTTGAATACACTAACATCCATATTTGGTGATTTCAAAATTTGTTTCTAGGAGTCATTGTGGAATTCCCTATTTTTAAACCATCTCTCTCCAGTTCTGAGCAATCCTGTAGCCTCTGCAATAAAAACTTCAGTGACAGTAAACTTGACATCCCCTACTTCAACTTCGGTTCCTTGAAATGATCTTGCAAATGTTTTAGTGACTTCCTTATGGAAGCCATTAAATTTTTCAAAAAATTGAAGCCATCCTATTTGTTGTAACATTTCTTTGCATTGTGGGTAACCTTCTAAATATTTTGAACCCACAGGCTCAGTCCTTACGATGAAACCCATGATTTTTTTCAATATCAAATTAACACTCTTCTACCCACAAAACAATGACTTTCACTTTACTTTCGGATTGAAATGGCTTCAAGCTCTAAATGAAAATGGCTTCAATTTTGGAATGACATACTTCTGATTTATAGTGGCAACAACTTCAAAACCTCTGGCTGATATGCCTCTGTTTGATAATGAAAGCAGTTTCAAATTTCGAGCTAATATGTCTCTGATAGACAGTGGCAGATGGCTTCAAATTTTCTTTTTGTGCAATACCTCTGGCTCTTGGTAGCAAATGGTTTCTATTTTAACACTGCAACACCTCTGTCTTTTGGTAACAAAAGAATTCAAACTCAACACTACAACACCTCTGTCTCTGGTAACAAAAGACTTCAAACTCAATCACTGCAACACCTCTGTCTCTGGTAGCAAATGGTTTCAATTTTAAAACCTTTGTCTTTTGGTAACAAAAGACTTCAAACTCCACACTGCTACAATTCTGTGTTTATCGTGAAAATGCTTCAAACTCCGTCCACAATGATATTTTATCTGCCCACGGGATCAAGTGGCTTCAAGTCCTCGCACTGTTATACTTCCAAATTTACCCTTCTGCTTTGCTCTGCATTTACAATGCTCAATGCTATTCAAACTGATATCCTTTAGCTCTGCTCCTGGTGATAATAATATCTCTGTCTTCGGAATGGAATGCCGGCTACGGAATGAAGTTATGGTAGTGGTCACGGAATGGAGTAGTGGAGTGAGGTGGAGGGATTGTATTAATGATTGAAGAGACGGCAGAGGATTTTACGACGGCAGAGGGAATCAACATTGAATGATTTGGTTAAGAGACGTGGAAAATTCAAACACCTCGGCCAATTCAACCGCTTAAATGCTATCGGATATGAAATTTGAAATGGAAGATTTTAATCCAAATTCTGTAGAGGGTTTGTTGGTATTGATCAATAAAAACAATTAAAACAACCTTTTCGAATAATCCATAACTAAACTATGCTAAACTTTTATGAAATGCCATTATAATTTTAAACTTGTTACCTCTGCCCTTTATTTGATTTTTGTAGCCTTTGTCTTCTCTGCTCATCTTTGGAGGAGTCTTCATAATTTTCTTGATGCTTTTGATTCAAAAATACACTGGGTCACTTTGTTGTAATTCTGATGTCTGCTAGTTGATGCCTTCAGGATTTGTAGCTGCGGAAAGACTATCGGGCTGCAGAAAGGCTGATCAGCTGTAGAATGTCCACTGAGCTGCAGAATGTTCCTGTAGAGCACTTTAATCATAAGAATGGAATGTTTTTGGAGTATGGGTGAAATGTTATGTGGTATGAATGAAAATGGATGATGGATTATGGTGTGTATGAAGTGGATAATGGAATGGAATGGATTCAGTTCATGAAATGGAATGAAGGAACATAAGGGCTGTACTGCAATTCATGACATATTTTATTCACTTACAGCAAGATATCAAATTTTGTATTTTGATATGAAAATGAGATGAATGGAAGATGGAATGAGATGAATGAGATGTGGAATGGAGTGAAATATGAATGATGGATGAGATGGAGTATGGATGAATAAGTGAATGGAGTGAGATGAAATGAATCATAAGCACTATGGAACTGTACTTATGATTTTTATAACAGCTGCTTATAAAAAAAAAAATGGGAAAAGTTAGAGTGTCAGAGAGACTCTGATTTTCACCCTATCTTTTCTGTATAAACATGCCAATCAATGATTGGTTTTCATGTTTATACCTTTTTTTTTTTTTTTCAAAGAGAAATGCTTCAGAAAATTTAATCAAGTTGATGAAGAAGAGAGATTCTTCTTCATTAACTTCACATCACTGCTTTCTTGGAACTTCTTGACAAATTCTTCTCTTGAGAGTGGTTTGTGATACAACTTCAATCTATGACCATTCACAAGAAAAGTGACCTCTTCTTCATCTATAGTTATGATTTTTACTGCCCCATTATCAAAAATTTCAACAATTTCATATGGCCCAAGCCAATGTGTCTGAAATTTACCTTGAAAATCCTTGAATTTTGAATCAAACAAGAGAGCCCAGTCACCCTCTTTGAATTTCTTCTCTTTGATGTACTTGTCATGCCATCTAGCCCTTTGCTGTTGGACTAGACTTGTTTTCTGAACTGCATCTTGTCTGACCTCATCCAATTCATTAATTTGCTCCAGTCTATGCTTTTGTGCCTCCGTTAGATCAAGTCCTAGCTGAACTGCCATCTTGAATGTTTGAATTTGGAACTCTATAGGAAACAAAACTTGCTTTCCATAAACAAGCTCATAAAGAGTATGGCCTTTTGTGTTTCTCCATGTAGTTCTATAGGCCCACAAGGCTTCAGGAAGCCTATCTACCCAATCTCTTCTATGTAGATGAACAGTCTTTGTTAGGATTCCTTCAATGACCTTATTAGTGGATTCCACTTGACCATTTGCTTGTGGATGATAAGGAGTAGATGTTCTATGTCTGATTTTGTACTTCTCCATCATTTGTTCCACTAGCCTTGATGTAAATTGAGCTCCTTGATCTGTAACAATTTCCCTTGGGACACCAAAACGAGTAAAAATATCCTCAAAAAGAAAAGTAACTACAGATGATTCATTAGCAATAAGTAATGGTTTAGCTTCTACCCACTTAGTAACATAATCAGTGCAAACTAATATGTATTTCTTTTGTCTTGATGGAGGACTAATAGGTCCTACAAAATCCAAAGCCCATTTTTCAAAAGGTTCGATGTGTACCTGAGGTTGTAATGGCATCTCACCTGAAGGAGAAGGTTTCCCTACCCTTTGGCAACTGTCACACCTTTTGACATACTCCCTTGCATCTTTAAACAAAGATGGCCAATAATATCCTAAATTAAGGATCTTATAGGCTGTCCTCTTATCTGCAAAGTGTCCGCCACAAGGTTCATCATGACATGCCTTGAGAATTTCGGGCATCTCATCTTCACGAACACACCTTCTAATGATCAAATCTGGACCTGTCTTGTACAACTCATTAGCGACCCATGAATATCTTGCACTATCATTAATGATTTTTCTTTTATCCCTTGCATTTATAATTGAAGGAAATTTTCCTGAAACTAAATAATTGGCAATATCAACAAACCATGGAGTTTGAGTAGAGATTGCAAAAAGATATTCATCAGGAAATTGATCTTCAACCGGAGTGTCATCTTTGATATTTTGGAGTCTAGATAGGAAATCAGCTACTGTGTTTTGTTTTCCAGGCCTATCTAGAATAGTAATGTTGAATTCTTGTAAGAGTAACAACCATATTATAACTCTGCCATTAGTAATTGATTTGTTCATTAGATATCTAATTGCAGAATGATCAGTGTGAATAAAAGTTTCATAGCCTGTTATATAGTGTCTAAATTTGTTTATGGCATGAACAACGGCTAAAAACTCTTTTTTAGTTATAGTATAGTTTAACTCTGCAGGAGTCAAATTTTTACTGATATAATAGATGGCATAGGGAATTAAATCTTTCTGTCCCAATACTGCTCCTAGAGCTGTATCGGAAGCGTCTGTCGAGATATGAAAAGGTAACTTCCAGTTAGGTCCCCTTAATATAGGTGCTTCAGAAATTTTGGTTTTCAGGGTTTCAAAAGCTAACTGGCAATCAGAAGTCCACTTAAATTCACAATCTTTGGTGAGTAATTTGAAGAGAGGAGATGCTATTTTGGTGAAGTTTTCTATAAATCTCCGATAATACCATGTAAATCCTAGAAAACTTCTAACATCTCTTTGACAACTTGGAATGGATAGGTTAGAAATAACTTCAACTTTCGCCTCATCAACTCTAATCCCATCCCCTGAAATGTGGTGCCCTAAAACAATACCTTCAGTGAACATCATAAAAAAATTTTCATGACTAAGAGAAAGGTTTGCTTCTTGACATATTTTTAAGACCTTTTCCAAGTTTTCTAAAGCCTCTTCAAATGTATCCCCATAAACTGTAAAATCATCCATATACACCTCTACACAGTCATGTATCAGATCAGAAAAAATTCCTAATACTGCCCTTTGGAATGTTGCAGGTGCATTGCATAACCAAAATGGCAATACTCGGTAGGCATAGGTACCCCAAGGACAAGTAAATGTGGTTTTATCTTGGTCTTCAAGTGCTACTTGGATTTGATTGTAACCACTAAACCCATCTAGGAATGAAAAGTACTTTTTGCTAGCTAATGTATCTAATACTTGATCTATGAAAGGTAAGGGAAAATGGTCTTTAAGAGTAGCTTTATTCAGTTCTCGGTAGTCAACACACACCCTCCATTTTCCATTTTTCTTTGGCACAATTACCAAAGGAGAAACCCACTGACTATCTGAAATAGGATAGATGAAATTAACATTTATCAATTTTTGCAATTCTTCCTTGACAATTTCCCTAAGATTTGGATTCATCCGTCTTTGAGGCTGTCTGATTGGTTTGCAATTTGCCTCTATATAGATGTGATGAGTACAAGTCTTGGGACTTATCCTTTTCATGTCAGTGTATTCCCATGCATATGCAGAAGAATGTCTGTATTATTACATTAATATGTGACTGAGATTTTCTGAAGTTTTTTTGTTTTGTGTTCAAGGTTTTGCACGGAAAAATTTCACTTATGTGTTTAAATTTGTCCGCAGAATGAAGAAATGTTTTCAGATGACAAGAACTCAATATTGGATCTCTCTTGAAATGATTCTTGTTTGTGTTACGGGAGAAGATTTCAGAATTTTTCTAGAGTATTCGAATTTGATTATCTTCACTAATTTACGAGATTGTGAAGTGGTTGTAAATGGTCTTCATCCTCTATCCATTATGAGTGTCATCTAGATATTTGTAATTGTCCTAGGTGGAGGATATAGAAGTGAATTTCTTTGTTGAACTACCATCGAGGAAATATACCTGTCACGGGACCCTGGGCTAATAAAGGCATCACTGTAGCCAACCAGGTCTTCCTGGTAATAGGGATGGCCTCTAGATTATCATTCTGTGTTAGGATCATGAAATCCACAGGGTATTCCCAAGAATCTAGGGACACTGGAATGTCTTCTATTACCCCATCTAGTTTGATCACAGATCTATCTACTAATTGTAATAATGTGGGTGTAAAGAGAAGATTAGGAAGTTTCAGTTTGTCCATGATTTGTCTACTCATGATATTTATTGCTGCTCCTAAATCAATGAGTGTGTTTTGAATTTAAATTCCATTGATGTGAATTTTGACAACTGGATTTCCTGGGTCAAGATACTTTGGAATAGCAATCTTGCCCATCATAATGTCTGCTATTTGTCCTACCAGTTGAATTTTCTTGGTTTCTCTTATTATTTTTCTTGTTGTCTTCATACTCAACTCCTTTATTGTTTTGGCTAAAATTGGGATTTCCTTGATGGCTTGCAATAATGGAATTTTAATACAAACATTTCTCAATTCATCTAAGAAATCATAATTAGGCACCATTATTTGTTTTTCTACACCTTTATCAATTTGTAGTCTTTCCGGAAAGGGAGGTATAGAAGTAGATGTGGATGGTTGCTCTAATACTGGAGTTGGATTTATTGGATCTTTTTGTTTCAGTTTTTCAATGTTTTGGTCTTGAAAGGATGTATCTTCCTCAAGATTTTTATTAACCCGTAGGGAGTCTTCCTCAGAATTATCTTGTTCTTGTATGATCACAGAAGGTTTCCTCTTCTCAAGTATCCTTCCAGACCTAAGTTGAACATCACTAAGGTCTAGAGGAGTAATTAAATAAGTTGGAAATTGTTGACCTTCTATCATGTATGTATTCTGAGGGTTTTTATTATTGGGGTTTGGTATGGGCTGAGCTGGCAATTGATTTGATTTTTGAGGGAATGGTAATGGAAGTGGTTGATTTTGATGAGATTGGTTCGGATGATGTTGTTGAGGATTTTGTTGAAAATTTTGTTGAAGATTTTGAGGAAAATTTTGTTGAGGATTTTGAGGATAAAAATGTGGATATGGTGGATAGGATGGTGGATATTGATAATATGGAGAGTATCTTCCATAGGGACTTTGTGTTCCTTGTGCCCAAGATTGAGATTGATTTTGAAATTGGGGCCAAGGTTGCTGCCAAGAATTCCAAGGTGGAGGTTGATTATATATTTGATCATGGAATCCTTGTGTCTGAGGTCCCTGCCAAGGTCTTCTAGATACAAAGTTAAGAGATTCTGTGGAGTCTGTAGGAGTTTCTTCTTGAAAAAAAGCCTTGAGACCAGGAAGAGAAGGACAATTTTTGGTCTCATGTTTCTCAGAACAAATAACCAGATTTCTACAACTTTGACATCTAGAGGACACTCTCTCAAGGCATGTTTCTTCCTACATTTGGGACAAAAGATTGCCAAGGCATCAGATTCAGCCTTTTGCTTGTTTTGTATCTTGAGGGTGTCTATTTGTTCACTAAGACTCCCTAAGATGTCAGATTTAAAATCATCAAGCATGTGTCCTATTTATGATCTACTTACTATCCCAGAAGCAGATTTACTTGCCCTTGCAAGAGCAGGATCTCTTGGACCTTTGACAGTTTTAGATTTCCCTCTGGAAAGGTTGATACATAACTCAGATATTTCAGGTAATGTGAGTTGTGATATATCCCCTTTTCCCATCATGTTAAGGATATCCAACCATTCATCCCTAATTGTTTTCAACAAAAAAGCTTTTAAAGTGTCTTGATCTAGGTTTTCCATTTGTGCCCTTTTTATGTTGTATTTAAATCTTTCCAACAAATCTTCTAAGTTTTCATCTTCTTTTTGTAACATCTTGAACACTTCTTCCTTATGATTCACCGGCATACAATAATCCAAGTATCTCTCTAGAAATGCTTGTTTCATGTCTTCCCATGTTCTAATAGAACTACTGTTTAAACTCATAAACCACTTCAATGCTGCTCCTTTCAGAGTTGAAGGAAATAATTTCAATTTTTGAGCATCTTGTAGATAGTCATAAGTTCTACATAGCACTTCAAATTCGAATAAGAAAGTTTCAGGATCCTCAGTTTTAAGTCCATAGAAGTTCGGAAGGACAGAAGGTGAAATGTTTTTCATGGTTGTATTGGTTTCTTCATCAAGTATAGGGAACCCAAAAGAGCTTCCTATTCTACCTCTTCCTCCTTCTGCACCTCTACCTCCTTCTCCTCTTCCTCTACCTCTACCTCCTCCAAATAATGTGTGTTCTCCATTAACAACTCCTCCTCCTCCTTCTTCTGCCATGGTTGACTCTCCTGTGGAAGTAGAAAGGTTTGTGTCCCTAACAGGAGTCTTTAGATCTTCTTCTATAGCAGGTTTAGTGGATGAAGTGGAAGGTTTCTCTAATGGAATAGGTGACCTTAGATCTTCTAGAAGTCCAGGATCAGTAAAGGATGGAAGATAGGTTTGAGTTGAAGGTGTACTAGCTCTGGATCTAGATGAAACAAGTGGTGTTCTAGAAATCAAACTTCTGCCTCTGCTGCTTATAAATCTTCCCCTTGAATCTCTCTCCCTACGCATAAAATTGTTTTTGGATGCTAAGAAACAAAGTTTACCTAGTTTTCACTTCCCCGGCAACGGCGCCAAAATGTTGGGTCTCAGTCTAGTCTCCTAAACTGAGCTCATTTAATTGTCAACCAGGATTTGTAAACTGCTGAAGTGAAGTGTACCATATGTACCTAGGTGCTTGTTTCTTAATGCGTTGTGTGTAGTGTTTTGTGATGTTTTTGGTCTTTTATGTTGATTTATGGTGTTTTTGGTCTTTTGGTGTTTTATGTTCACAATGAAAATGCCTAGAAACTAATGGAAATAAGTTGGTGGTCAAAAACATAGTTAAGCCTAATGTATGGAATGATAAATGCAATTGGAAACAATGGAGCAGAATCTGAACTATGACTAAATAAAAGCAAAATCTTGATAATGAATTTTTAGGCAAATGATACAAACTAAACTTGAGAAATGATCACTAAGTATGCAAATCCTCTAACTAAATAGTTAAACACTAATCTTACCATGATGCAACATTTTGTTCTAAGTTCTCCTATTCTATGACTAATTCCTAGTTCTATTCTGCAATTTAATTGAATATCACAGAACCTTTACTCAAAGAGTTATTGGTTTCTTTTTCAAAGTAGTTCTTTTGAGGAAGAGCTCTGTTTATAAAATGATGAGGAGATTGCAGAGAGATTTCAGACCTTATAGTGATGTTGTCTTCTATTCCTATGGCTATGTATCAGTTGTAGTTTTTAGAACAAGAAGATGTTTGTGAATAATGAAGGCTGTCTTGTTAATCCTAACAACTAGAGTAATCTATTGTGCAATGGATGACAATTTGAATATGAGATGCAAGTGCAATGAGTTAATCTAAGAATGAACCTAAGATGTCACTAAACTAGAACAATGTTGAATTATAAGTCATCATCAAACTTGAAACAAAGTAACTGAACATGAATTAAATGCAATGAAACTCCGGAGCATTCTAACTATACTAACATGCATTATTCTATGAAGTTACACAATCTGTTTGTTCATCATTAGTGATATTTTGGAAAAGTTCCTTCTTTTGAAAGGGGTAGAACAATTCTGACTGTGTAATTGAATGCAATTGAAAGAAAATGGACTGAAAGCAAATGAAAAACTAAGTTATCACATCCATACCCTACTCGTCATTATGATGTCTTGGGCAAGCGTTTAAGAGAAAGATCAGAGATGATACTTAGTACAAACACACAACTAAATCATTCATTATCATGGTCATGTCTTGAACTTCTTAAGGATGTCTTGGAAGAGTTTCTTCTTGTGGAAGAGTGATTAGAACAAGTGTAACTATGATAGTGAATAGAAGAAAAACTACAACTAAATCCTACAGTACTATAGCTATTCATCATTCATCATTATAGTCTGTTGGGAGAGTGTCTTCTTGTGGAAGAGCTAGAATGAATATAACTACAGTAGCTAGTTAAAACAACTATAAATTCAACTCCTAATCCTACAATACTATAGTCATTCAACATTCATCATTTTAATCTGTTGGAAGAGTATCTTCTGGTGGAAGAGTTAGAATGAATACAACTATAGTAGCTAACAAAAACAACTATTAATTCAAATGCAAAACGTAAAGGCAGCTAGAAAAACTTATCTAATTTACGCAAAATAAATCCGTGCAAGAGGCAGGGGCCCTCTACCACTTGACGGCATTCAACTCCAAATTAAATCACGCCTTCAAAATAACTTTGTTTGCTCCATTAACGATGCAATAGTTTGAACATAACACTCTGCGTCTTCAAGAACGTAACACAGAGTTTAAACAAAATCTAGCAGCAAATCTAACATAAAATCTCTAACATAGCTCTCGGTCTCCCAAGAGTTTATAAAGCAAATGCACGTAACAATAATTACAATAATTCAGGAACACTGTCTTTCCTTATCCGAATCACGTTAGGATTCTTTGAAGTGGCTACGTGAAGAAGAAAAGACATCTGGACTGAGACAGTCCTAATAGAAGTCTTCCTTCATAAATGTGTTCCCCACGTTCAAAACCATACCCAGAATTCGTTTCTTCCTCCATGATGAGCAACGAACCATGTAGTCATGACGTGGATCATGCCCATATGCGGTTTTTCTCAAGAGGCCACCTGGAACATACTCAAACATGAAGGCAGCTGCAGAATCGCCGGTTAGCTACGGAATGTCTGCATTCTGCAGCTAGTTCTGGTCAAAATGCTTAACAATGGCAAAAATCACAAAATTCAAAAAGTCAGTCATGTAAATAATTCTAGAAGTAATTTTAACTATATTTATTGATCAATTGGGTTTAAGATAGAAATGGACAAGGGAAAATGAGGTAAAATGAGGTGAAGGAAAGCATAGTTTTGAGGCTCAACAGGCATGCCTTGGGAACTATCTGGCACATGCTACCACACCCTGACACTTCTTGATATGCCCTAACATTCGCTAGCATGCCTTGTCACTCCCCCCTTGGCACGCCTGACACTTACTGACACTCCCTGATGTTGAGAATTTGGAGGGACAATGACTAATTCAAATTCTCTTCTTGAAAATTACTTGTGAGCTTAATTGTTTTACTTATGCCTTCTCTTCTTAGCTTATTTAGTCATTCATCAAGTCAATTACGAAAATACAAGATACATAAATTTAGGCTCTTCGAGCCAGGGAAAAACCTTTCCCTCTTGGAGAGGAAAACCCAAGAGAAATTCTTCTTATAGACTTTCAGATGACAAGTACCATGAAAAATACTCAGACCCTAGACCTTTATATGGTTCCAAGACCTTGTCATTGCCTCTTCATTGGCTCCTTCTTTCCTACACCTTGCTGCACTGATGTGCACATGTAAACACCAAGCCTAGAGAGCTTGGTCTCTACTTGTATTCTTCCTTATCTAGATTTATATGATCCTTTCTTGTGATATCAGAACTTTACACAGTCCCGTTTTTGTACACTAACATAATCTTGTTTTGGCATAGTAGAATAGCCTCTTCCTCATACAAAACACTGCCTTAGTCTCGCATATATTCCAGACCTGAACTCACACCTTAGACAAAATTTTCAGTGAATAATATAACTCTTAAAATAGTCCTCGCAATTCTGTGATGGTGTAGATATTATCACAGAGATTCATCACATATTCTTTAGTTAGTATCCTCACTATACATTTTTGATACACATTCTAATTTCAGCCTTAACCGTACCTTTTAGCCTTAGACCCATCCACATCACTTATTCAAATAGATCTACATCTTGACACACTTCAATGCTGCCTTGAATTCACATTTTATTCCAGCTTTTATCACGTTGAAAAATATTAGAGACATCCACATTTTCCATTTCCAAATGATCCATAACTCATCACTATATATAGTGCACTATTTCTAGATTTAGGTCGACTCTCGAGGCTTCTTGGTAGGCAAAATTTTACCTCTGTTTGTAGGCCAACATGGAGGGCTTATATTCCAGTGTTAGAGAGGATGACATGAGGGTAGCTTTGAACATCATTCAGAGCCATTTTCTTCATGGATTCATGACAAGGTATTGGAGCATATTTGTTGACTAAACTCTTCATATTCATGGCTCATAATTACATTTATAACTAGAAGACAAATCCTAATAGACATCAGGAATATGTCTGTTGACCTATAGTAAAACCTTTCTCATGAAACCCATGAAGCAGGCATAACATAAATACATTTTATTATCTTTGTCTTCTTCTTTACATAAATACATAATTACATAGTCAATATGAAGACCGATCCTAGTTACACTTTTCAACACTTGACACACCCTCTTATTCATTCATTTCCATTCATTTTGACTCGATGACTTATGTTTGATGGGGTGAACGTATAGAAATAGTTCCTTTAAGAGAATAACAAAATGATCACACCATTACTGACATAAGTAATTGTGAGTTTCTACTTGAATGACAATAGGAAACTACACAAGAGATTTTAAGAATGGCATTTTTAGGGTTTTTTTATGGTGTGGGAATGGAAAGAAGTGAGTGGTCAATATTGTGATTTTATTTCTCATTAAATCACTTATCCTTATGAGAGACCTGTCTTGAGAAAATGACACCCTCATCATGATTACCCTTCGACTCCTAATCTTCTCAAAATAAAGGGAAACTTGCACAATGAGGGGACAACATGTTGGTATATGGTGCAATGAGTGACTGAGTGAGAGTGTTAATGTACTATGAGAGGGACTAAACCATTTACTTTGTGTCTTCTATGGATGACATGTTGTGGGTGTGTTTCGTGGAACCACAAGGCCACTAAAAATATTGTGTAAGATATAGCCCAACATAATCAATGCCTTGAGAGGAATATGTGGAGAGGGATCAAAGTAAATTATATTAGTGAGTCCACCAAAAAATATTTACTAGAGAGTGACACCATGGTGATCAATTCCACGCATGGATTCTTTTGAGTTAGGAATTTCGTTTTCTAAAAAATTGATTGGAGTGTCACTGAATTGGTGGAATTCTCAAATTCATGACATTGTAAATTATGTAGGAACTTTTTTTCTTTTATTATAGAGGCTAAGGTTTGCAAGGAGAATATAGGGCTTTGTAGGGTCTTAGGGGAAAAGAAACATCAATTTATAGCTCTTTGATATACTAAAGAGTATGGATTGTATGAGTAGTTGATATGGATTATACGACATTGAATCCCTCTTGAGATGGAAGTTGTTATGACTCCTACAACCTCATCCTTCTTCCTGTTGATGAAAAACTTTTATTAGTTATCCCTTGGATAATAACCACAATTTTTGTAATGTCCTATGACTCTTCACTCTTCAACAATGTGCCCATATAGTTGTACCCAAATTCCATACTTGTGTCCATTACAATTTATAAGATCTATCTTGAAACTCATAATGTTGACCCATTTATTTGATCCTAGATTTAGTTTGCAATTAGAAACCTCGAACCAATCCACTAAACAAATATGAATTTTTAAGAGCATATAAAACTTGCATAAGACTTTTAGGCAACATGCTACATCTCAAACCATTATCTTTAATACCATGTTGGAGAATCGGGGGATTTTGTATATCAGAAAACTCGTATTCTAAAATAGAGGTGGTGTCTAAATACATTGTTACAACACCTAAGAACAACCAAACATAGTTCAACATACTAAGAAGTGTAAGAAACAAAATTATTTCCATACACAACACATATAATCTATTGTTCACCATATAATAAATACACCCATAAGACCATCTTTTGTAGCACCAAGATGTAACCAACAAAATCCATAATTTGCTTAACATAAAATGAATAATAACATAAAAATGATTTAAATGCAAAAAAGATTGGAAACGAGTCATGGTAGAATGGAGGAATTCAAAAGGCTAAGTTGAAAATCCAAAAGATAATGAAAACCCTACATAAGGAATAAAAACATCACATGTAATATTGACCTTAGAAAATGAGGATAGAAACTCCTCTTAACCACCCAAACTAAACATAATTGACACCCTAATTTTGTTTTGATCCCTTTCAAATGATTCATAGATATGAAATTGAAATGGATATTTTTTCTATTCATAAAAACTATACCTCAAGCTCCAATTAAATTTTGATACTGTGGGTTGTCTTTAAAATGGATAACTTGAATTGACATTAAGCATAACTATATTGAAACCTCATTTAAAACATGTTTTGGCAATAAAGAATTGAATTTGGTGATAGTGTGGGTTTTCTTAAAGATAGATAAATTGAATTGACATTAAGCATAACCATATGGAAACCTCGTGGAGAACATGTTTTGGAAATAAATAATTTAATTTGGTCATAGAATAAGATTTAAAATGGTTTCTTATCGACTAAATTTTTTTTTTCCTTATACACAAGGAAATAAGTTAGCTAATCAATAAACAAAAGTATCTTGTAATAGTGAAAGTCCACCCCTTAATGGCCTGCCAATAAATCATTTCAAATAATATAATTTCCCTTAAATAACATTAATGAATTAGTTGTCACTCTATTTTTCTTATACACTAGAATACAAATAAATTACTTAAAAATGACCATTTTCAAATAGCTTTCCATAAAGTATGGTGATATAATAATAAAACTTATACACTAAATAGCCCAGTCCCTTCCATAGAATGAGAGATAAAGGCTAAGATTGTTTTAACAAAAATAAAACACTAACATTTACCTTTTACCGCCAGAGAGAGCAAGGGTTCACTCCCTGCCTGCATCTACATTCCCTGAAGACGAAAACAAGGAGAAAATCCTAGAGAAAGAATTAAAAGTAAGAAAGAATTCAATTGTTCACTGATCGTTCCTGAAATCATTCAAACAATCCATTCCTCCTCTTGCACAAAATGAAGCACACATCAAGTTTGAAAATATAATCAAGTTAGATCTATAAATTTTCTCTCTTATATTTTCCATTCTCGTTGGGTTTATTTTCACGTTTGACACATTTCAAGGTTTTGATTTCGGTTATTAGCAGTGTGATTGAAGCAGGAAGGGGTTTTCTAAAAGGATTCAAGCCACGGCTCCAACGAGGAAATCTCAATTATAGTCGCAGTGTTTTGGTAATCGTATGAGATTCATTATTATCATGTTATGAACAAGCAGTGTAAGGACTCTCTGGAATCATCATGAATTCTTAAAGTTTAGGTTTTGTTCATGGAAGAGAGGGTTTTACTTGTGAAACTATGGTTACACGTAGATATTTTATCCAATTGCTAGAGGGGTAGTTTCCTTCCATTATCTGTTTAGGGCATCGGTGGAAAAGAGCAGAGTAGAGTTAGAATTTTGGGACCCTCTAACGAGAAGTTTGTTGATCGGAATTTCTAATGCAACAAAACCTATCAACGATAGTGGGTGCACTTGAACCTATAGTTTTTCACACGGATGGTTCCCTTTCTCCTTATCATCTTTCGACAAGTTGTTTGTATGCGCTTTTTGTAGGAGGTTTGGGATGCAATCCTTTTTCTCTTTCTTCTTTCTCGGTGCAAAGTTGGTATTATAAAAAAAAAATTGTTTCCTTTATTCCATGCATGAAATTATATTTTTCTTCCAATGGAAAAATTGCCATTTCATTTTAACTAGAAAAAAAATTACACTTCTCATGTGCACTTTCACTACTAGAGGTTGAAAAAAATACTTCTCTTTTCTTGAAAATTACGAAAATCTACACCTCTTACCATTTATAGACATACTTTTCATGACAATAAATTATCTGGTACTACACATCAAGGCCTCCCAAGCTTTCCACCATATTTAGAAGATACAAGTACAAGCTACTCTGATCAACAACCACAAATTTTGAGCTTTACTGCACATGACATTAAACATTACATTTAGAAAAATGTATTACTTCATCCTTGTATTCTTCACATAGTTTTTCCCCTGCTACCAGTAACCCTTCTCTAGATAGAGCATCTCCTATCACACTGTTCTCCCCAAAGATGTGTGATTGAAACAACTTCGAAATTCCTATTCTAATGTGAATGTTTCTCTGATGCGATGTAAAAATTATAACGTAGAATTGTAAATGTTCATGAAAATTTAATCTAAATCACAAGACATAATCCTACTCTACTACTCTGTCAAATTCAATTCACAATTTAGAACATCAATTACAAACATGCAATGAGAAATAACACATGCACACATTATTTTTCCATGGGAAAGAAACTGCTAAAAACCCCTTATGCCTGCTTGAATTAAATCAGATGAATAAAGACATATTACAATTTCTTGCTTGCTCTGAGAGCAACCTGCAAGTGAATAACCTATATTTATGCACACTGAGAAGCTATGACCCAAAATTAGTAAATTTTTTCCTCTGCTTGAGCTCCCATTTCCTTGTGGAAGTCCTGAGGAATTAGGCCCCTATTATTTAGGAAATTCCTCCAAATTGTTTGTGCAATTTCCTAGGGTTGATCACCTGACCAATACAATTTCTATACACTCGATCTAGTATATAATTAATTGTGCAGTGCCTTGTAATCTCCACCACATATGGGGAACTCGAATTCTCTATATGCACTAGATATTTTGGGTTGATTGATCAGTTAGCTAGATGATCACTAAGTTATAATGAAGTCCCAGTACACAACTGACCTTCCACTAGTTCCTCTAACAATTAGAACTAGTTTAACTGAAAGCAAATTGAAATAACTGACCTTGATTGCTACAAATTAGCAATCAAACATGCTTAACTGAACTCCAACTCCTCTAACTCGAATTTACTAAGATAAATTAGTGAAAATATCCATGTCACCTCAGTTAAATTCCTCCAAGTTGTCTGTTGATGTGGAAATTCGATTTTTCTCAATTTGACCAAGGCAAAGTCAATTTGATATTTTCTTGTTGCATTTTTCAACAATAAGAATTTTTTTTACTCTAGATAATGTTTTCCTTGAACCAAGTATGGTAAAAAATGTGTTTTTTATTGTTTTTTATCACTTCCTTTGTATCAGAATTTTGGCGCCCTTTAAGTAGTTTGTTGAAACAAATCCACTCATAAGCTCTTCTTCGAGCATATTTTGGTTCATTTTGGGTTGCCAAAGACCATATTTCTTGATAGGGATAGTAGGTTCCTGAATATTTTAATGGTTTAACCTTTGATTCATGATGGACTTCATTCTTGACCAAATCCACTGCCTTCCATCCCTAGATTGATAAATAAAAAGTACTTGATATGATTATTGTAGATGTCCTTAAAGTATACAATTGTGAGGATCCACCTACACATGTTGAAAGCCTTCCATATTTTCAACATAAATTTGACATAAATATTCATATTTATATTGAACACAAGCCTTTTCAGGTGTTCTTGGGGTCCCAAAAATTGACACAAATTGATGTAGCTATATTCATGGAATAACACATGAAGATACCTCCCAAACATGGAACGAGGTAAGCAACGAAACCAATTTTGAGGAATGTATCTAACAAATTGAATGATGATTTCATGATATTTTATAGAAAGTTGTGAACTCTAAGTACAAGTATATACACAATCCATTTGGTTCCACATAAGCTTTAGGTTGGTGATGATTTATGGTTGGACTTGCATAAAGAGAAATTAACAAACTCCCAGAAGAAGCTCATGCCATTTTGATACGAGCCTTACACCATCACCAAGGCTATGGGTGAGAATTATTTCGAGGATAGTCATAGGATGATTTATATTACTTCAAATGTATATGTTAGGATGATTTATGCTTGATGGGGTGCATGTCTAGAAGGAGTTCCTTTAAGAGAATGAAAAATATGATCACATGATTACTTACATAAGTAATTGTGATATTTGCCCGAATCACATGAGGTAGCTACATAAGGGATTTTAAAGGTGACATTTTAAAGGTTTTTTATTTTTATATCAAGGTATGTGGATCATTATGTTTTTTTTTCCAAAGAATTTACATATGACTAAAATTTTTAAATAGTACACTGCTCTAATATTATTTCTCTTACATGCTCCTAGGTTATAATTCAAAGCATCATAGGTACTAAAATTCATGAAACTCTTCTTTTTTTTCTCTAAATAAATAAAACTCCCAAGTGTTCTAATCTTAATATTTAAACTTGCACTATTGTTAAGACTACTTCCTTTAATTGTTATTTTTCCTCCATAATTAAGTTGATTACAAGGTGGACTCGAACCATTATTAACACGCTAGTGTAGTGTTACCTATTTGTATTTAAGAAGCATAAGGGGTAGGATTGGTGTAAGGCCAACTTTTCTATTGTCTAGTGCCATGCCCACTACTAGGTTCTCATCCTCAATTGGCCTTAGGATATGGTTTCACATTAGTTCATTTGATTATTTCTCATTCACAATCTCATCCTGCATTGCATCTAGCCTACTACTTGTCGAGGTATAAAAGGTATCCTTTTAACGCCTATTTATCTCACATTAATTATCAATCCGGGATCGACTTTTTATTTCAAGAGTGTACTCAGTCTGAGGCAACAATTTATCCAAGAGTAATGCCTTGTAATATGTAGTATAGTGTTTCAAATGCAAAAGTAAATGGATGCTTGAAAAAGAAATCTAACTACAACAACATAAACTCAAATTCTTTGAAATCTTAACTAAACCAATCTGCAAAACATCGATCAGGGATATAGTAGCAATAACTCCTTCCCTTAGAAATCGATGCAAGATAACCAATCTGGGAACTTGGAAGCAATAAACAGTGTCCTCTAAAGTTGGTGATCTTAAAGCAATCAAAATGAAAGAAAACTCAATCTTCGTGCTGATGAAAATAAATGAAAGGAACAAAATCTGGAAAGGAACAAAAATATGAAAAGAAATTCTAATTCTAATGCAATTAGGCACCTAATCTCAATACTCCAATCCTGTTAACAGCCAAGACTATGAAACAGTTCATTAGAATGAATCATAAATCAATGGAACAACAATGCTTTATAAAATGTAACAAGATGAATGAGATAGTAAATACG
Organism: Pinus albicaulis; assembly: GCA_034641835.2. NCBI lineage: Eukaryota > Viridiplantae > Streptophyta > Pinopsida > Pinales > Pinaceae > Pinus > Pinus albicaulis. The sequence goes on from CM076572.1 coordinate 608,162,770, forward strand.
ATCCTTGCTAAGATAGAATAGCAGTGCAATTCATTAACGTATACATCAAATCCGAATTCAATCCAAAAATAATCAAATAACTCTGTAATTGTAATGAATCTAAATGCAATTATCACACAACAGAAATAAAAGAATAGAAATACAAACATCGGATCGCTCCACCAAGGCCGGGCCCTCAACCGCCGGTGAAACACCGCTGGGCTACTGCAGAGCTTAAGAAATGGAATGAGAACACCTCTTTGTATTAATCAAACATGAATAGCTTTTACATCAGTTGCTCTTTGATCACAAGAGTCAAGGAATTACAATGTTACAAAGGGAATTCAATAATCATCCATTGTTCTCCAATACACAATACATGCTCTCCTTTTATAATCAGATTGAAGAGAAATTAAATAGAAAATATGATCTCCCATAACAATATTTGATTGTTCCCAACAACTTGATCATCCAGAAAATACATTTTCAACAATCTTTCAACAAGAGCAAGGCGAATTTGGCTTTGCAGCTGAGATTTGGAGGACGGCCGCGACAACAAATATGAGAAAATCATGCTCAAAGAACCCTGCGTTTATCTCAATACAGGCTAAATTTGGGAAAACCATTCTTTAAAAAATTTAATTGGGCCCGTTCTGGACAAAACCCATGTTCCAGATTTTCCAGATTTGCCCAGAATCTTAACCGCAAAATTATCACTTCTTATTCCAGCGAATTTCTGAGTTGGAATATTTGATGATGATTTGGAGATCAAATCTTCAATCTGGAAAATATCTTGGAGGCTAAAATGGTGAGTGATATTAAAAAATATATTAATAAACCATCATTGATAAAATCATGCATAATAATCATCAATTTATTAAAAATAAAGGAGAATAAATAATATTCATCCATAAGAGCATAAATCATTATAAAATGGATTTATATGATAAATTATAATAAACGACATGATAAAGAAGAGTAAAAATGGATTTAATAAGTGTTTAAAAGTGGTCGTATTCACGGCCCAACATACCCCCAAACTGAATATATTGCATGTCCTCATGCAACCCAAAGACAAAACCCATGTGTTAACCAAGCAAAGAAAATTGTTCATCCCAACTCATGAAATAGATGGAACATGTTAGTGTCAGTCTTTGTAGCCTTCCTCCAGTGATAAAAAATGCTCTTACAAAGTGATTTTAAGGTGTCAAAGTAAAATTTTTTCATTTCAGTGAGTCTTCAAGTAAAATTTGGTCACTAGGTATTAGGTCTAGGGTTTGTTTTCACTCCTTTCAAAGTTGTCCAAATGTCGGTCCATGTCACCATTCAGCTGAGTGTACCATCATTCAGAGGGTGTTCATCATCATGCCAGATTCCACTGGGTCATTTTACACCTTGTTCATGCTTCAGTTGTGCCTAGGTAAGGTTCATTTCCCTCTCCTAGGGTTTTGGAGGTAATTTCTCTTGGCTGGTCAAATCATCAGCAAAACTTGTATCCTGATGTTCATACACCTTTCCCTATCCTTAATGTACCTTATTAAACACTTCCCATCACTGAGATTGCCCAAATTCCTCATTTTCGCACAAACCCTAGTTTCTTGCTATAACTTGGCAATTTTCTAGGCTAGGCCTATGTTTTTCCCTTTTGGACCCCTTCCCCTCACTCAATCTCTGAAATTACACTTTCCCCTGCTTCCTAACATCCCTCCCTACTTCCCAAAATTTTCTCAAGAATTTAGAAGCCCCTTATCCCCTTCATTTCGCTTCATTTCGACAAATCCCTTGTTCCACACATCGGGATAGGTTTTACTTTAATGATGTTTTTGAGAAATAAAAGATGAATTTGGGAAAAATGAGAGAGGTTTTTGTCCAAAATAGGCCAAGGAATAAAAAAACTCCTTCACTTTTTACACAGGTGTTATGGTTTTAGAGAAATGTCAAAAATACAGTTGCCTCAGGAGAATTAATGCACCTTTGAAGTGACCTTGGAAAAATCAAGATTTCTCCTAGCTTGGTTGGCCAAATGACTTTCTTGATAAGTCAAATGATAAGTAGACTCAATAAGCTTTCCAAGGAGCTATCCCGCACCCAATTTTGACATCAGGAAGGCCTCCAAAAGCCTCCTGCAAAAAGGCGCTACACATTGAGATGGCGCTACACATTGGGCAGTGGTTTGTAGTGTAATTTTGTAACTGGCGCTACGCATTGGGCTAAAAAGCCTGAAATCCATTCAAATATTCCACCAAAGCTCTCAAATTGCCAAATTATTCATTTCCAAAGTAAGTTAACATCCCTCCATGACCAATGAATGAATTTCTCTTGGTGCTTATGGTGATTTAATGAGAAAAAATCAAAACCCTACCTCTTTACATTTCTTGCCAAAAGCAGTTGCATAGGGTTTATGAGTTGTATTTCTTACTAAAAATTCCAGTCCTAGCTATCTCTCACTCCCTCACTCCTTTATTCCTTCATTTTTCCCTTTCGTTACATTTCTTCCACTCATTCCTTAATTCCCATATCCCTAATCAACTAACCCTTAATCCCTAATCCCACTATCTCAAACCCTAGTCAAATATCCCCAAAACACTAATTGCCATCCCAAACCCTAGATTTCATCCCCTAAACCCTTTCATTCCATAAAATCATACAGCTAGCATCAAACCCTCCCCTCATTAGTCCCACTCATCCATGGCGCTCAAAAACATGAAGGAAAAACCGGCCAATTGCCAAAAGGAGCCAAACCGAGATGACATCCATTGAGCAAGAGATTGAGGCTGAACGTGAAACTTGGCTTGAAAGGGTCAATATTCATTTGGAGAAGCTGTTGGAGTAGGTAAACAAGGAAAAGAACATGTTGAGGCACATGGCGAATCATTATTGGGCAAGAAATCATGTTTGCAAGGCACGAATCAAGATCCTGAAGGCTAAGTTGAAGAGGGCATTAAAGCGTCGGAAAAGGAAAGATAGACTTCAAATTTTAGTTGAAGCTTCATTGGCCCAGCATAGTGCATGATGGAGGACTCTCAGCCCAAATTTCAAGAAATTTGGGACACATTTTGTCAATTTTGATTTTTTTGGCCTTAACACAGATTTTCCTGCCCGACGCGTAGCGCCACTTGGTGCGCGCTTATAATTGGCAGCTCCTCTTGAAGAAAAATTTGTATTTCTAGATTTTTCATCAAAATTTATGCATGCCTACCCATTACCTAAATATTTTGACAATTTTTGGGTTGCCTAAAGGGTGAAAAACACCCTAAAAATGACCTTTCTGCCCTCTTTTGGACACACAGGAAGCAGTGTTGGGAGATTTGATTTTTGGAGGGGAAAATGGAAACCAAATTTAGAAGTTCCACTTGGGTTGCAAATTAGACAGGTATATATTTCCAAAAAGCTATCCTACACTCAATTTGGACTGCGGGAAGGCCCTCAAAATCAGCTCCAAAGTGGGGCGATGCATAGAGATTTCAGGCGCGGCGCATTGAGAATTTTGGCCTAGTTTTCACTCAGCAACTCATATTTTCACCTAGTTTTCGCCAGTTTGACTTTTTTATCTCCAAATGTGAAACTCTTGATGTAAATTGATGTAATTTCATGACTTTGATGTAATTTTGGCACATTTTTACTCATCCAAGTAGATTCATTCACCAAAAAGTGAAATGTAATTGAATGAATCAGTTTCCTATCTTATAGAGGCAAGCTGTTTCATTGCCTATTTTCCATTTCTTAGTTTAGATCTTGTTGAAAAAACTCCTAAACTAGTGAGCTCGAACCCTATAGGCATGGGAATGAGTTAGGCTTGTCTATATATTGTATTTTCTCAGTCATTTTCAGAGGTTGGACACTTGGGATTGCTGGGCACTTCATTGTACATTTCATCTCTGCATTTTGGCAAAGGAATAGACTAGGGTTTGCAGCAATCTTTGGGATCCATGTGGCTCTATGTTTTGATGGTGTGTTTCTCTCTGTGATTGTAAGTTTATTTAAGTTTCATGTGTATCATTTTCTCTTCTCCTTTCTTCTTAAGTTAAACAAACAAGTATTAAAGGTGGAATTCATTAGATTTGCAGTGCTCTACCTTGAAGTTTTGTTTAATTTTCCATGTTTTCAACTGTCTGAAGAGGATTCTTGAAACCTCTTGCCCTATTAAACTCCTCACTGGTCTTAGCTATCCATTTCATTCAATTCTAAGCATCAAAACAATTTCCTTTCTTGCCCCATTCAACCCTCTGCAAAACTGATCATTTCTCGGACCCAAAATTTTCCTTTCCCTTTGATTCCAACAAAAATCCCCAAAATCAAATAAAAACCTTTTACATATATACCTAGCCTAAAATTAGCCTTTATTTCAAGTCATCTAGAGCCTTATTGATTATTTTTGCTGAGATAGACCCGGAGAGAGCCCTCTCCTGATCTGGTAGGGCTAGCTACCAGATTAAGCGTGGTTTAATGTTACCCTAGACTCTGCCTTCCTTCAGCTTGAGGTGGATTTAGGCAATAACAGAACAAATGAATTTTTCCTCAAATAATGAAAATTCAATTTTAGCAATCTTGATAAAGGCATAAATTTTTTTACAGTTGACATTCAACTATATGTATATGAAATTGCAGAAAAATGTGACATAAGTAACAACAAACTTCATTAACCATTTTCTCAAAAATCAAATCGTTTTGATGCACTAATCATGAGATATAAAAAAAATGGTTGTAGGTGATAGTGCATAATTTTTGAAGTTTTATGAACTAATTTAGCGTGAAATTATCTGGATTTGTGTATTTTAATGATACCTCTTTGTTATCCAGAAAGCACAAGAATTCAGTTCATAGTTTTAAAGATATATGAAAATCAATTTCTGCACTATACAAAAATGAAATTGTATGCCTTAAATGAGAAAGAGAGTAGAAAACATCTATAATTTGTAGCAATTCCCCCCCAAACTGAAGAATTAACATGTCCTCATGCAATGCTAGAAAACAAAGAGAGGTGGTTGCTACAATCTATTGAAATTGATGCTTGGTGTAAAACAACATGGAATAAGGGAGGGGTTGAGGATGAATAAGAATATCCATGGATGATAAAGAATATTACTGACATGGTCACAAGAAAGAAATGAAAGAAATCAACACTCCCCCCAAACTGAAAGATGAGACGTGTCTAAAAAATTGGGAAGTGGTAAAGATATGGAATGAATGATGATAAATAATGCTCAATGGATTTTCGTGAAATTCTCCTAAATTCATAATAAATCCGAAAATTATGCTATTTTACCTCAAGTGTTACCTCCGAAAAATGTGGAATGACATGTAGGGACTGGCCTTTTTTGAAGCTGATGTAGGCTGAGCAGATACTGAAAGTGATGCAAAAGGTGGAAGCCATGCAAGCACATCATGTCTGAAGAATTGTGTGTGTTCATGAGCCTTCGCTGTTAATTGCAATAGTGTGGTCGTGCTGTGAATAGAATTCCCCCCCATACTCGTTGTTCTCCTGTAAACAAATCACAATTCTGTATGCAATTTTCTAGAATCCACAGTTTCAGTTTGGAATGGAAACAGATAAGATGCATGCAAAAAATTTCAAGTAGAAAAAAATTCTGTAAAAATGCAGTATCAATATTGTGGCAAATCAGCAAAATAGAAAAGCAGTGTATTGCAAAGAAATTGTATAGCATGGAAAGACATACATACTTATGATACTATCAATGAAATTATAGCATTTACTGAAATTCATGCATGTGATAAATCGTAAACAGATATAGAAGCGTTTTGTAATGATTCAAGGATAAGGAGAAGGGACAACTTAAGATAAACATAAGTACAAATGCATTTATTACCCACTTAAACTAATGTGATCGATTTATGATGATTTTCATGTATAATAGGTTCAAAATCAAAGGTTAAGGATTCATACTTTCATCTGATATTTAAAGAGAGATATAGGAAAAATGGTTTAATATTACTATTGATGTGTATAAATGTGACTCTAATACCATCAACAGAGCTCTGTTGCCCACAGGTGTCCATAACCTTGATAGAGTTGCTCTCTCACCCTTGGAACCATTGTCCTTTATTTATGCTGAGGAAGTGCTTATTAATTGTCATAACGGAGGCCATTGTGCTGGCTTGGTGACCAGATAAATCACAATGCCATTCACTGGGAAGAAGTGAAAAGTGGGCAGGTCGGCTCGTGATGAGACCTCCTGTTCCAAGGACTTCTTAATTTTTTCAATTATCCATTGGACCATATCCCTGGTTTGGTGACCATGATGGGAATGCCACTTCACTTGTTTCCTTATGAACATGGTAGGTCAGCTCTTGATGAGACCCCCCATCCTCCATCTGCCAAATTATAAAATTATTAATGAAATATGTAAATATTTTTCTTTTCATATAGCACTTTCCTATTTATTCATAAAGGATGGTTCAACACTCCTTAAGAGTAGGGATCGTGGAAGAAGTCTAAAAAGCTTAATAGAAAAGAATATGCCCTTGTTCTTACTCCATAAGTAAAAATCAAAGAAAGTTATAAAATATGGGAAGAACCAACATGATAAATATAAACGATCATATGAATTTAGTGGTAGCAAGACAACAAGATCATGTTATTGATTATGTCCATTTTTCCTTTTTCTTATCATTACTAAAAAAATTTCTTAAAAATGATGATTTATTTTGATTTGCTGATTACAATAAGCTCTAATTTGTATGATTGTGTATTCTTCCATAAATTGTGTGTTTGTCTTTCAAAAAGTTATGAAAAATTCAAAAAAAATCCTCAAAAAGTTGTTCACAGACAAGAAAAATGCACTCAAAAAGTGTTGTTCCTTTGGAAAGAAACAGTAAAAATAATCTGCGAAAATGCTGCTGTTCCTTTCGAAAGGATGTTCCTTTGGAAAGGAACAACAAAAACACTCACAACAATACTGCTGTTCCTTTCAAAAGGAACAATAAAAATGTTGTTCCTTTAGAAAGGAACAACAAAAACATTCACAGCAAAACTGCTGTTCCTTTTGAAAGAAGGAACATCAAAAATTCACAAGCAAAGTAAAAATGGTTTAAGAAATAAAATTCTATAAAAAAAAACAAGCAAAGTAAAATAAAACAAACTTTATGTACAGGTTTCAAGAAAAAGTAATTTTTTTTTTTTTTTACAAAATTGGTGCTACCGAAGAATTTCCTTCTGCGATTGAAACTTGCATGGTGGGGTACTTATTGTTCAAATACCACTAGAGCACAAATTGCAATTTGAAGGGATCAACACCTAAAACACAAAAAAATAAAAGAAATCAGAAAAGAGACGACACTTTATTAAGTTACAACAGCTATGATGTTATTTCCTAAATGAATATCAATCTATTAATGGGAAAAAAATGATCTCTTTAAAAAATGTTTTGGCAGCAGTAACATGAATCTTGAAATGGGAACCAATTCTTAATTTCTTCTTGTTATAAATCTGTTAGGTAATGAACTGAATGAAATGCCCTTGTTTTACTAAAATTTCTTTCAAGAATCACTCGTCCATAAATTGACCTTCTTTGTTCTCGTAAGACGTGCAAAAAAATGAGTCTCTATCTGCAATAAAACATTAAATCATGAAGAAAGAGAGGTGTATAGGCTCTCTTAATCCAAGAATTATACAAAAAACTAACAATTAGTTACTCTGTAGAAAAAATTCACGGACAAAGTAAAATTAATTTATCATCTGCGGGAAAACAGTGGCCAATCATGCTAACCAGTAGTGTTTCAATCATAACTTCTTTGTTTTTCATCCGATTCGAGTGATTCCAAAGCCAAATGAGAGATAATTCAAAATTTTATCTCCAATAGAAACAAGTTTTAAAAATTCCATGCAATGGTATGTTAAATTTTCTGAGAACAACCTGCATAATAGAGTTATTTTCGATTTTCCAGCTTAGACCAACAATTGATATTTCAAGCATAAATTATTCGTTTGATGGCAGATTGAAGCGATTAAAATTGGAGATTAAAGTAGATTCATTTATTGATATCTAATAGAAACAGGTTTTGAAGACAAGAAGAATTGATGGGTCAAATACGTTAAGGAACAACCGAGAAAACAGAGTTTTAAGAGTGCTGATTTATGATAGGCGGTCAGTATTTTGGTCATAAATTCCTCATACGATATCAAAATTGAGTGATTAAAATTGAGTTGTAGACTAGATTCATAGAGGAATCTACCATAGAAATATGTTTTAAAAATATAGTCATTTAGGCCTCCAAAAACTGACTGTCCCAACTCTGTTGTTGAGCTGCCTACTAGACACCCTGTCAATGTTTTGGTTCTAACTTTTTCGTTTCAAATCCAAATAGAGTGATTAAAAGTGGGTTAGAAAATAGACATCAAGGGCTACTCAGGATAGAAATATGTTTTAAAAATATTCATTTTTGGTCCCCCAAAACATGACTGTCCCAACTTTGTTTTCAGGAATTTCATCAAGCCCGCAAGCCAAAAAAATGATATTCAAGAAATTTTTCCATATTGATGATAAAAATGAATATACGTGTTTGTAGAATGGATATTTGAAATATAATTCATATACATACACAAAAAAATTAAAATATTTATCATCAATGTTGATTTCACAGCATGTTGCAACAAAGAAACAACTATTTTTACAAAAATAAATAAAATGTGTTTGTTTTATTTCCTCTTTTATTTATTTCTCCACTATCCTACTCTAAATTGGAAAATGAATATGATTACATATAAGAGTATTTATAGTGGAGCCATTTCCGAAATAAGGCTTCAATTATGTACATACCCAAATTTGAAAAATGTATGTTAATAATAAAAATTAGGGTACGAGAAGCCAACTTCCCTTGAAAATATGGTGCCAAAAATTGTTGAAGTATGGAGTGATGTTGCAAACAAATGATGGAGTGAAACCAATCTTCAATATATTATTTACTTCCTTGATTTCCCATAGCCATCATATCATGAAGTTCTTGAGCTTTTAAAATGGTTTGTTGGTGCAAACTAGAAGAAACCTCATTTTATTTTATAACTTCTACAATTTTTGGATTTGATACATTTTGAGTCTCAGTGTAATTTTTTTCCAATGGTACATGTGAGATATAATGGGTGGGAAGGGTGTGTGAATTTTTCAGTTCAACACTGTAAGCATGTTGTACTAGTTTATTATGGTGAAGGTGTGGAATGAGTTGAGCAGGAAATTGTATAGGGAATGGAGCCTTTTGATGATGTAGTTGATTGGGTTGATTGGATGATTTTGATAGGAAAACAAGGTGTTGTGGAGGAGCTGGAATATGTGTTTGTGCTACAAGATGAGGAAGAGTAGTCATGCAATCATAAGGTGAACCATGCCAAGCTTGTAGACAAGATTGGTGGTGGTTATATTGAGATTGGCATGGCTGCCCTAACATGTGAGTATTCCATAACGAATTATGCAAGTAAGAGAATGGAGAGGAAGTGTTTTGAACCATAACTGTAGGCCATGATTTCCATGGTTTTGACCTTGTTGCAGCTTCCCCATCTCTTTGATATGATACTTCCAAATTAGATAAGGAAGAGTGAGTATCTATGGGATTCTCCTTTTGGTAATGAGGGAAAAACACTTCATCAAATTCTTGATTTATCTGAACCTGCAAAACATTCAATTGTGAATTTAGAAAGCTAATAAAATCAACTTTAAAATTTTCAATTAAAACATTGATTTCAACTCTTATGTCTCTTGTTCTTGTAGTAAATTTAGAAAAGAAAGAAGAAACTTCTCTAGAATTCTTACCAGCCTTAGAAATTCCTCTTGAATACCTTATGCACAATTCACAAACATCATCATATGATAACTGAAAAAAATCACCTTTTCCAATCAGATTTAAGAGTTCTAAAAAATCATCTTTGATTCCTTTAAGAAGGAGTGTTTTCAAGATCTCTTTTTCCAAATGCTTATGCTTTGATTTTTGAAAGTTGTATCGAAATCGCTCTACATAGTCCTCCAAGCTTTCATCTTCCCTTTGTGTCATACCGAAAATATCTTCATTGGATTTGAAATAGTCTTGGTACTTCTTCAATAATATGTTCTTCATGTCCTCCCATGTTTTGATGCAGTTCCCACCTAGGCTCATGAACCATCAGAGAGCTGCTCCTTTTAGAGTAAGAGGAAACATTTTCAATCTTTGGTCGTTAGTAAAATAATCATATCCTCTACAAAGTATTTTGAACTCAAATAAGAATGTATTTGGATCTTCATTTGTCAAACCATGAAAATTTGGTAGAGACAATGGGGGAATTATGTGCATTTGTGTCACTCCTCCTAGATCTTTGATAGGGAATTCAAAAGTTGCAATGTGAGCCATTTCTTACCATAATAGAAGATGTTCTTTAGGTGTTTCTTTAAGGATCCTCCTTCCAATGTTCCTATCAATTGGTTAGTGAAATGGGTGGTGCTTACATCACCACTCGAGTGGAATTACAAGATTTTTTTTTTTTAAATTTCTACCTCTAAAATTTAAAAAAAAACGCAAGCATTCATTTATACCTTAATCTTTCACTCAATTCTGCTGTGAAGCGGGCCAGTGAACAAATGTGTTTCTTGCCCGGTGCGCAGGTTCTTACCTTCCGTCTTTAATACCCAATTCTTCCCAAGCAGAAAAAATTAAATATGCATCACTCTTTCTGAATGACATACACTCTCCCTGGCAACGACGCCAAAATGTCGAGGTATAAAAGGTATCTTTTTAATGCCTATTTATCTCACATTAATTATCAATCCGGGAGCGACTTTTTATTTCAAGAGTGTACTCAGTCTGAGGCAACAATTTATCCAAGAGTAATGTCTTGTAATATGTAGTACATGTTTCAAATGCAAAAATAAATGGATGCTTGAAAAAGAAATCTAACTACAACAACATAAACTCAAATGCTTTGAAATCTTAATTAAACCAATCTGCAAAACATCGATAAGGGATATAGTAGCAATAAATCATTCCCTTAGAAATCGATGCAAGATAACCAATCTGGGAACTTGGAAGCAATAACCAGTGTCCTCTATAGTTGGTGATCTTAAAGCAATCAAAATGAAAGCAAACTCAATCTTCGTGCTAATGAAAATAAATGAAAGGAACAAAATCTGTAAAGGAACAGAAATATGAACAACAATTCTAATTCTAACGCAATTAGGCAACTAATCTCAATACTCCAATCCTGTTGACAGCCAAGACTATGAAACAGTTCATTAGAATGAATCATAAATCAATGGAACAACAACGCTTTATAAAAGATAAAAAGATGAATGAGATAGTAAATACAATCCTTGCTAAGATAGAATAGCAGTGCAATTCATTAACGTATACATCAAATCCGAATTCAATCCAACAACAATCAAATAAATCTGTAATCGTAATGAATCTAAATGCAATTATCACACAACAGAAATAAAAGAATAGAAATACAAACAACGGATCGCTCCACCAGGGCCGGGCCCTCAATTGTTGGTGAAACGCCGCTGGGCTACTGCAGAGCTTGAGAAATGGAACGAGAACGCCTCTTTGTATTAATCAAACATGAATAGCTTTTACATTAGTTGCTCTTTGATCACAAGAGTCAAGGAATTACAGTGTTACAAAGGGAATTCAATAATCATCCATTGTTCTCCAATACACAATACATGCTCTCCTTTTATAATCAGAAGGAAGAGAAATCAAATAGAAAATATGATCTCCCATAACAATATTGGATTGTTCCCAACAACTTGATCATCCAGAAAATACATTTTCAACAATATTTCAACAAGAGCAAGGCGAATTTGGCTTTGCAGCTGAGATTTGGAGGACCGCTGCAACAACAAATATGAGAAAATCATGCTCAAAGAACCCTATGTTTCTCTCAATATAGGCCGAATTTGGGAAAACCATTCTTCACTACAGTTAATTGGGCCTATTCTGGACAAAACCCACGTTCCAGATTTTTCAGATTCTTCTTCATTTGCCTAGAATCTTAACCGCAAAACTATCACTTCTTATTCCAACGAATTTCTGAGTTGGAATATTTGATGATGATTTGGAGATCAAATCTTCAATCTGGAAAATATATTGGAAGCTAAAATGGTGAGTGATATTACAAAATATATTAATAAACCATCATTGATAAAATCATGCATAATAATCATCAATTTATTAAAAATAAAGGAGAATAAATAATATTCATCCATAAGAGCATAAATCATTATAAAATGGATTTATATGATAAATTATAATAAATGACATGATAAAGAAGAGTAAAAATGGACGGAATAAGTGTTAAAAAGTGGTCGTATTCACAACCCAACACTACTTTGTAATCACATATCTATGCTAAACCCACTCCAGTGTGTTCATTATACCTCATTGAGGTGCCTTGACTACTACTCTTTATTGAGCTATATTTTATCATCAACCCTTTGTTTCACAACCATCCGCTCACCAACTCTCTCATCCTCACTTCACTACTCTATTCCTCGTTAATATCCTTTTGCAACTCCTCATTGCCTTCTTCATTTTCTCACATCAAGTTCAATCACCACTCATTAGTTATATCTACTTCCTCAAAGCTTATTAAACTTAATTTTTAGCTTTTGTGTCCTTCATGGTCATTTAGTCCTTTGAGATCTCATATTTTTCAACCCCATTGTAACCCATTAGTTAATGAAAATTTTTACACCACCATGATCAAAAGGTTAGTAGGAAACAACTTTTCCTTCATGAACAATCCTTGTAGGTTTTGTGTTCACTAATATCTCTCAAAAACCCTTCTCCTTAGCTTTTGAGTAAAACTAGTACAATTCATGGGATTTATGTTTTTTGAATATCAAAATTTTTCATTTCCCTCGTCTATTTCCCTCGTGTTGTAGGGTTTTTCCAAGGAAGGAGGAGGAAGGGATGTCCATGCTATCATAGGTCTGATTTGATACACTTGGTTGAACTCAAGAAATTGGATTCCCAGTGCCTCCAATCGTGGTGAATTCATTTTACAGAATGAATTTTTCACTTCAAAACTCTTATAGACAAGCACAACGAGGCACTCAAGAGGTTGTATGTTCAATGTTCCACGGAGGAAGACAAAGCCGAAGGCGTGGGTGATAATCTGTTGAATATTCTATTGATTCTCCTATGTTCATGAGCGATTCCTATAGAAAATAAGCCATCTTGCAGCATGTCTACCATGCCCAGAATTCAAAAGTTGATGCTAAGCCAAATGAAATCGGAATTTTCCAACACATTTTATGTATTTATAAGAATCGTGGGATAATTATCACCAAATAGTGAATTGATACAGATTAGAAAGAATTTATGCACATTTTAAACCCTTTCGTGATTACAACCTGAGACGTCACAGGTGTGGGTGCCTCTGCTACTTTGTTGGTCTTTAAAAATAAATTTGGATTCACCAACTGCAACATAGAATTTCTCTGTAGCATTGGACGATCTACCTAGAAAGGAAAAAGACGAGGCTACATTGGCGAGAAAGGTATTCATTTCTTAAAACCTGTACTCACAAAACAAAAGGAAATTGGGGTGATAGGGAGGTTTTTCAATCCTTGATTATCTTCTGTTTAGATAAAATGTAATATCTATTTCTAAATTTGTAGAGATTGAGTTTAAAAAATTCAGGGAATGGCTACTCATATGCAACATGTTATGCAAACAATATAAATTGTGGTGATTGGGAGTTTTTTCTAGCCCTAACTATTAAGATAAAATTTACACTAGGTATCTGAATTTGAAGAGTTTGGCTTTAACTGCTTTGGCTCATGGTTGTTTAGATGAAATATGGTATAAAAACATAATATAATTATGATGATTGGGAGATTTTTCTGGCCCTGTATTTTTAGATATAATTTTGTGTGCATTTTTCAATTTATGGAATTTGGGTTTAGGAGCTTTGGTCATGGTGTTTAGATGAAATATTTTTTGAAAACATGATGGAATGGGGGAAATTGGGAACTTTTTCTAGAACCAATTGTTTAGATAGAATTTGTAGTGCATCTCTCAGTTTTGGAGTTTTGCTTTAACAACTTTGGGCTATGGCCATGTAGATGAAATATTTAATGAGAATATACTAGAACTCATGTGAATGGGATATTTTCCTAGCCCTGGCTATTTAGATAAAATTTGTAATGTATTTTTCAATTTGCGTAGTTTGATTTTAAGAGATTTTGGTCATGGTTGTTTAGATGAAATATGTACAAAAGAAAATAGAACTGGGTTGAGGGGGAGTAATTTCTAGTCCTAACTGTTTAGATAAAATTTGCTATACATTTCTAAATTTGCAGAGATTGACTATGATAAATTTGGGTCATAGTTGTATATCTTAAGTATGTTATGAAAACAAAATAAAATTTTGGTGATTGGGAACTTTTTCTAGCCATGACTGTTGATAAAATTTGTTTCATATTTCCAAAATATGTAGATATTGGGTTTAAGAGCTCTGGGCCATGGATATTGAGATGATATGTGTTATACCTTTATATATGTTCATGGATTGGGTTTAATACTGTTTTGTTGATAACAAAACAACCTTACATATTCAGAAATGGATATAAGATAAGGTTTAATGAGATACCTCCACTTGGAACCAAAATTGGATATATCGTTCCAGAGTGGATAGATGAAAAGTTGAGCATTAAAGACCTCCAAGAAGTGTATGGTTATGAGATTACAAACACAATAACAATACTTCCTTTGTAGCCTGAGAAGTTTGATGCTGTGAAAGAGAAACTAGCTAATATTCATCCTGAAGTAATTATGTTTATGTCTAAAATCAGAAAGTTGTCTATTCGTGATAATAATGAAGACTTCACACTGAGCATGGTTAATGAATTCTATATTTCATGAGAAACAAAATTTAGAACTACCAAGAATGAACACGGTCAATCATTTATTGATCACAATTTAAAAAAAACAATACAAATCACTTATGGAGATATTCACTTCAACTTGTCATGGAATTGAAACTCTAAAAAGGAGTTATTGGGATGGAGAAAATTTCATAAGGAGCAGGCACATATTTCTTCCTTCCCATCGCATATTAGAGTGAAAACCCTTGACCAGAAAAAAGCTTGAAGAAAATTGATTGCTAAACCACTTTCACTAGAAAGATTTACTATTTTCCCACATTTGCAAGGCTTGATACATCATATGAGGTACCCCATTCTATTGGCATGGAATTGAGAGGGCCATGATAAATGAAGAAACTAATTAAATAGTCAATTAAATATTTATGATAGTATGGTAATATTTTTCACTACAAGTTCTAATCCCTTTTATATTCTTCTAGGCAGCTGAAATGTCATTTTTGATGGATTGAAATATTGTCATGGAGATAGGCACATAAAGAAATTTATATCAAAACAATTATTGGATGGTTAGTGAAGAAAATACATTGCACTGCTAGCATCAAAAAGTCCCTTGTGGATATTTAAGAAAGTTAGGGTGACATATTTCATGGCTAGGCATGCATTCAAAGATGGATTTGTTCAAGATCTTGAATATTATCTTTTCTTGGAGTTCCATTTTAGAAAATAAACAAAATGTAATTCCATGAATAATATTCACAGTTAAATCTCAAAAGAAATACCCCAAGCGAACACATTACAACACAGGCCCAACAAGCAATCCTAGGCAATAGCTTATAGCTCCCTCCAGCCAGTGGATTCTGCTCTAATGCTTTTCTACTGTCAATGGCGAGCCTTTCCTGCTGACTTCAATCGCAAGAAGTTAATCTATACCAATAATGGGTTGAAATATCCCTTGAAGATTATATAGACATGTCTAACATTAAGCAATAGATTTTTCTACAATGACATGCCTAAAATTCAACTATTTGCGTTGTAAGGATTTTGCAAACAACAAAGAAGATTTTCATGCCCATGTTTTTTAGACATTTAGCAGGAAAATCTAAGAGCTCAAATGTAACTCCATATTACTTAGCTACGTATGTTTAGCTACGTGTGGTCTCACTATGTCCTGGTTGGTCCAAGTCAGTTTCACTCTGATTTAGAATCCTTGGTGGTAATGTTGAGTACACAAGCAATACAACCTCAACAACAAATCAGGAAATAACTTAAAAGGGAGTAATAATTTATCCATCATATTAATATATAGAGTTCAACCCTTTGAACCTTAATTAGTTTCATGACACAATGACTTATAAAAAATGAAATAGCATCTCTCCACCAAATCTGTCTATATCAGGAGAATTTTCCAAAACAATTCAACTATTTTCAAAAAATGTAGGATAACAATCATCGACCAATGAATTGATACAAAGTAGAAATAATTGATGCACATTTTAAACCCTAGTTCCATTATGAGACAAAAAGGTATCTAGAAATTCTAGAGAGTGCACCAAAAAAATTAGATGACAACATCTCTCTAGATAAGAAACTCATTCAACCTGGAAAGAAGAATCTAAGAGACTGGTCATACTCACAAAATATTTAAGTATCGAATACATGGAAAATTACATTTATGTTTACTTATATAAATCTCTTAAGGAAATATTTCTTGCGATAAATTACATTTAAAATAATACTTATATAAGAGATTTTTATTCAACTTGGCTTCGAAACCATGTTGATTTTCTAGGGAACATGCTAGAATTAAATTTTCTTCAACAGATAACTACTTCCAATTATCAATTAACATTAGCTCCACATTTCATTCAATAAATATCATTAAGTATTTACACAAAAGAAAAATATCAGCCAATATATTAAAAGCATTGCCTTCACATGCTCCAAGGTAGTGTGAGCATAATATTTCAATTGTGAACCATTCTGCATGCTGAAACATTGCAAAACTAAGCATGCCTACTTAATATTTCCAATGTGAAATGTTTGATACTATGCAATATTAAAACAAAATAATGGAATATTTTGTTTAAAATCTTGGTGACTATCAAGATCACTCAACAAATACAAAAAACAATATGCTTAAGATCATAAGATGTGTTTGAGTTTGGAATATTTGGAGTGCTAGTTCTATGGCCATATGGCTTGCAAGTTGATATCAGAGTTGAATGATCATATGCTGGGGCCTTTGGAATCTTAAGAATCTAGTACCTACAATTTCTCCAAGCATATAGATATTTGGCACCATTTCCTTAGAGACATAGTTCAGAAGGGAGCAGTGGTCGTATATTATGTTGCTTCAAATTTGCAAGTTGGAGAGATTTTGACAAAGCTCCTAGATAAGGGGAAGTTTGAAATGTTGAGAGAGAGACTTGGATTGGTGGATAA
Organism: Pinus albicaulis; assembly: GCA_034641835.2. Taxonomy (NCBI): domain Eukaryota; kingdom Viridiplantae; phylum Streptophyta; class Pinopsida; order Pinales; family Pinaceae; genus Pinus; species Pinus albicaulis. Next base: position 608,180,001 of record CM076572.1, read on the forward strand.
AACCTTCATTGCAAAGGCAAAGTGTTAGATTTCTGTATTTGTGTTGCTGAACTGTTGTTGTCTTTAACATCATGTAGTCACTAGTTTCAACGGAGTTGTAAAACCTTCCTTGTGTCCAACACTCTGATTAATGATTATTGATGGCACTGTAATTGATATGTAGAGAGGTAAATATGTATTCATTTTCTACCCTTAGACAATTTCCAACCTTAGAGAATTCTAGTTTTAAGATTTTATTTAATTATAAATTGTTGTCCTTAGACGAAGTTCATGATAGATGTCTTCAACAGTTAAGACCTCCGACATCAGGGTATGTCAGAGCATGGTGCTCTTGATTAAGTGGAAAAACCTTCCCCTCATACATGATAGAATACAATCATGTAAATGACAGAATCCAGTCCTGAAATGATTCAATCTGTGTGCTTGATGCGTCCTGTTCCATAGGATATGTTCCAAGAATCGATATTGGCAGTCTCCACTAGTTGAGGTGGATCTAAGGTGGGCATTTCCAGATCCAAAATTGGATCTAATCTAGGCATCTTTGTGACCAACCATAATAGTTTTGCAACTGTTGGTATATGTATCGAAACCTAATATATGGATCAGTTGAATATTTTGCTGGGACCAAGTCCATGGTAAACCTGTGTGACAACATGCTTGAATAGTTTGGCTAAGTGATCACCAAGAGTATGAAGATTGTGTTCGAAGAGTTCCGCTTGGGCCCTTTCTTGTTTTTTGCTTTGTTGGTACTTTAATTTCCTCTCATATGGTTTGATATGGGAATAAGTAGCAACCGGGTTGGAGGGGGGATGCAATTGGGACCAGGGGTTGAATATGGACTTCATAGATAATGGTGGTGTGGGAGAAGATGGAATCGGGGTCCAGGTCAGACCTTAGGAGAAGTGATAGGAAAATATAGTATACTATAAGCTTTTAAGAGAACAGATGAGAGAGGTGCTCAAATAAATGCCTCCTTTGTGAGATAAAGAGTTCTTAATCAACGTCAATTGAAAATGACCATGTGGAGTTGAAATTAATGACTATAGTTTTTCATGGAGCCTTAGTCATATGAAAAATAACCAAGAAGAAGCATATGCCATGCTCCAAGGTCTGTCATTGGTACACCAATGGGGCATATTAAGTTTATTGGTGTTTGGGGATTCTATAGTTATCATGAGGCATATGATTCATGATACAACTCCAAAGGACAATAAGTTGGCTCAGGTTAATTTTGAATTAGAACCAAGGTGTGAATCAATGCAATGTTTCTATACCTCTATGCCAAAAATGAACAAGAAGACACACAAGCCAATCTTGACACATGTAAAAATCAGGGTCATTGATAGTTGATGGACATGATCATTATCAAGACATTCCCTAACCACATGTTTTGGTCAAAATTGGAATTTTTTGGTCAAGTAAGAATAAAAGTATTTTGTTTAATCTCCCCTTGGGGAAAGACACTGGTTGTCTCTTATGTTGTACTTCTCCCTCTTGAATTTGGTCATAGCTTTTATATTATAATAAAATTTTCCAGTTTTTGTAAAAAAATGAAGAGAAATACACATGAAGAGCACAAACGCAACTATTGTTGAATAACACTTAGCACTTAAGGGTTTATAATAAATGAAAATTAAAAATACAAATAATAAAAATAATTATAATAGGTTTTAAATGTTTATCAATTAAAAAAAAATTAAATATTTATTATTGAAATTAATTTATAAAAATTTATTATTTAAATTAAAATTAATTTATAAAAATTTAAAATATTTAAAATATTTATTATTATTTAAATTAAAATTAATTTATAAAACTTTAGAAAATTTAATATAAAAAAAAGGAATAAAATAAAATTTATTTTAAATAAATTATAAAATCTGTTGTTGGCTCTTCTCATCATCTCAACCCTTCACTATTTATACCTTGAACTTTTACGACCTTCTTTCATTCTTCATTCATTTCTCGTCCTGAAGATGGATCCCCGTTGGGATTCGAAATGTCAACCATTGTTTTTTGATACTGTGGATAATCTGGATTCTGCAATCAACGAAAACCACAGAAGTCTGAGAACCATAATTATTGTTGAATACTAATATTTAAAACAAAAATAAAATAAATAACGTAAATATATTCACCTCAAATTAACAAACTCTATCTCCAAGTAAGTTATGAGATATGAAATATATTTGATTTTATTTATTCAAGAAGAACATAATAGTGCTCAATTTATGTCAGAAAAATTTGGTCCTCAGGAGTTGGAAATAATGATGAGAAGCAAAAGTGCAGAGCACAAACCCAACTATTGTTGAGCACTAATGTGTAGAATGCAACTAGAAAATAAAGTAAAATGTGCCCAGATTCCAACCACTCTATAAAATTTTGGGATTCACCTCAAAATTAATGAACTCAGTTTCCAATTAAGTTAAGAGATTTGGAATATCTTCAACAATATAACTTCTCTAAGCATGATAGTTGTTTCTCAGTTCACACATCTGAAGGACAAATGAGAGAAAACAAAGTAAAACACAATAGCCAATAGAATGGTATGCATAAAAACTTGTGCACCTACTGAGAGGTACTATGCTAAAGTATAGGTTTTTAGTGCATAAATGTAGAACCCTTGATATAAAATTTCTTCTTACCTAACTTAGCTATGCAACACAATACTTAATTTATTTTTATTCGCTTAATATTTTTAAAAAAATCTGGTTGTAAAATATAATTCTGTTGCAAGAAAATATCATTATATACCAAGGTGAAATATATTTATGCTACCATAGAAAGAATTATAAATGACATTCATGCATTCACAAATACAGAAAAAAATGGATATAACACTTAGAAGATGTACACATAATGAGTAATTTAATGGAAGAAAAATTTCTATTGGAAATTGATAGCTTGCAAAAGAATCAACTTTCCAATCATGGTAGTGGAGATGCCTATTTATAGGCTTCAAACAACAATATTTCAATGTTACATCGAAGCATCGAGTACACACAGATAAGGGTTGGCGATATGACCTCAGGATTTGAGAAATATAACATGTACTAGTTACTAACATTGCTTATAATTCATACAGGACTAATTCATATAATTGCTTAATTTACTATTTTCAAATAAAGTGACAACATTGTAGCTAACAGGGTGTCAATAAGGGATCTTCAAAATATGGAGTAGACCAATATGGAAAGAAAGAGTCAAATTTACATCAAGGGATTCCAAATATGTAGGTAGATATATATACTCCCTTTTTCGAATGATTTTTGATGTATGGTGTGAATAAACACTTTAGATAGCTTTGTTGCATAAAATTGGTATATATCTTAAGTAGCTATACCATTTCTTTTATTTCATAATTTCACGACATCTTTTCAAAACTTTCTATGTTATTCCTAGTTTTCTTGGAAACTGTTATTGGATTGATGAACTCGTTGTCTAGTGATTTTTTTGTTCTTTGTATTGTCAAATGGGAATCTAGTTGGTGAGCTTGTTTTGATATAAATAGTATGGAATGTGACATTTTCTTTTTTGGTTTAAATTATGTGATGCTTATATTGAAGGTGTATGGTTCTAGATATAAGCATGCCTCAAGCTAGAGGAATTTCTCCTTCCTTTCTTTAGAAATTCCTTTTTTTGACAAATTGAAAATTATGATTTATAATCTTGAAACTTCCTTTGTACTAGCTAGCTTGGTTGTATTAGTCCATTATTAGTCCCTGTAACTTTTTCCTATTCCATTACCTCTTGGGATCTAAGCAGGACTTGAATGGGATTATTGTAGATGACATTTATAGATAGAGTGCATTACTTCTCCTCCGGTGGGCCTTAGAACTATGATGGATTTGTACAAGGAGCACTTCATGCATGCATAGGGTTTGGATGAATGCTCTTGGGTTTTTCTTGGCCATTTTAAGGTCTTGCATGAGAGAAAAAATAGCATAATCAGCCCCATCCTTGCTAGTACAACGTGTTCACCTTATCTAAAATTTCAGGTTATTTGAAATTGTGGTTATAATTGTTGATCAACAGTTGTCATTGATGTCAACCCAAGTAACACCAGGGGCTACCCCAATATTTCATGGGAATTTTTGCCTACCAAATTACTATAATCTGGGTCAAGAATTATTTTTAAGGTTTCTACTTGTCGAGATGTTTCTGCTGATATATGGCACGCCACGTAATTCTTCACGGTTTGAGAGATATTCATGTTTGAATTTTGTAACCCCAGTTAGTGGGATACAACCCCATGGGTTTGTGGCATGGGTCATTGAAAAGTCAATAATTAATAATTTTTAAGCTCCTAAAATCCCTCCCACGTTCACTTGTTGAAGTCCCTCTCATCCTAAGCATTTATATAAATTGTCATCCTCATATCCTCCTTATGCAGGGATTTCGCTACCTGAAACAGGTCATCGAGGAATTTTCACTTTAATTTTTTTTCTACCAATATTAAGAAGCTGAAATGTTTTTGAGGTGAAACCGAAATCCTGAGAAAGCTCATGTATAAATTTCAGATCAGGGTGCGCAAATTTTTTGGAGATATGATCTGTGGAAGTCAGTGTTTTTGTAGGCTCCTGAAATTCATCTCAAAGAAGTGACCTTGGGAAAATCATCATAACTCTCTCTCTGAGTATTGGATTGGAATTCTGTAAAAAGTGGAAGATATTGCATGGAATGTAGTTTTCTCTGTATCAATTTTAGAGCTGAATGAAGAAACAATGGCACGTGGCACGCCGTACAAGTTCGCTCTACTGAAATAATCCATAATTAGGTCATTGTGAGAGATTCGACATAAATCTCTCTTGAAGAATCCAAATTGGATCAGACCTATGGCAATGGAAAGAAGACTCAAGGTAATACTACAAAATCGAAAATCACATATTTAAGAGTTGAAATAATATAGATACACCAGATTTAATATCGAGATCCTAGAAGACAAGAAAAAGCTAGATTATGTGTTGTCAAGGGATGCAAATGAATAGACTTTCTAGGGCAGCAAGAAAACCAAGGTGCAGCAAAGGGTAGCATGAAAAGAGCAGAAATCAAGGTGCATAATAGAAACAAGAAGTTCAACACATGAAGTCTTAAAGTGGGCAGCACTGCATACAATCACTGTAAAGGTATCATTGTACTAAGTCATTGTAAATGCATCATTGTAAACAATTGTACAAGTGTCTATCTGCCAAGAGTTGAAGAGGCATTGTCGGGAGGTCTAGGATCATCATTAGGTGGTTATGTCATAGTTGGGGATATGGTCTAGTGTGTCTTCTTCTTTGACATCACTCTATATCATTGTAAAGTGGACTATTTTACCTAGTACGAGAGTCCATTCTTGTTTTATTCTTCTATAGGGTGGTAAGGTGGTGCTAGGTTGGTGCATGAAGTCACCAAAAAGTTCAAGCTTGTGAAAAATTTAGGGTGGTAAGGTGCCGCTAGGGTGAGTTTTAGCTCATTAGGTGTTGTGGCATCCGTTCAGTTAACTACTGAAGAATCTTGGGCGTTGGAGTATCTATCCAGTGGGAGCTAGAGAAGAATTCTTTTCTAGATTCTAGGAATTCAGAGCTTTATTTCAATTGGAGTTGAATATTCAATAATTATTAGAAAAGCATTCAGGTGGTTTTTGTCTCGGAGAGGGTTTCCACCTTAACAATTGTGTGCATTTTTTTCCCTTTTGTTTACTGATATCATTGTACAAACACTGATAATAATTGAAGATTAACTAATGCTCTAATTGAAAGGAATATTGATTCACCCCCCTCTCATTATTTCCAACAATTGGAATCAGAGCTTGGTTCCTTCAATAGAAGTTTAATAGCTGGAAGGAGGTCATGGAGCATACCAAGAATGGTGTACCTCTGTTCAATGAAAATAATTATGCACTCTTGAAAGGAAGAATGGAGGTATATCTATTGGCGCAAGGTTGCAAAGTATGTGACACTATTCAAAATGGATTTACATCAACCGCGGATGAACAAGGTAAGAAGAATTTGGTAAATGATGCAAAAGCAAAGAATATTATTATCAGTGGACTTATTGAATCTGCTTATCATAATGTGTTGGGTTGTAAAACCACCAAAAATGTATGGGACAAGCTTGAGAATATATATGCAAGTGACTCAAATGTCAAAGAATAAAAGCTTCAAATCTATAGAGCAAAATTTGAGCAACTCAGAATGAAAGAAGATGGAAACATTGTTGCATACTTCCAATACTTGATGAAATGACCAATACTCTAGAAGGGTTGGGAGAGCCAATTGATGAGAAGACTATTATATGAAATATTCTTAGAAATTTACTAGGGATATTCAACCCAAAGGTATCAATCTTAGAATACAGTGAAAATTTGGACAAACTCAGCAAAGAGGAATTACATGGAGCTATCATAGCATATGAAATGAGACTTGATGAAGAAGAGGGTACTTCTCATCTATAAACTATGTTCGTTGCATCTAAGAAAACCAATAAGGTCAAACAACCTTCAATTGAAAATAAATGCACCTACAAGTGTGAAGAAAAGGGAGATGATGAAGAAGGTTTTTCAGATGAAGAATATGCTTACTTTACAAGAAAAATAAAAATTGGTAAGGGAAAATGCAAAGGTAAACTTCCATTGATATGTTTCGGCTGTGGTGAGGTTGGGAATTTTGCAACAAAATTTCTAAACAGAAGTGATGGAAACTCAAAAGGAAAGAAAGGCTTTAAGAAATTCAACAAGCAAGAAAAAGGAAATGATCCAAAAGGAACTTTCTCTCTAAAGAAGATAATTCATCATCCGATGAAGACATTGACAACGAAGAAGAAGCCAATGAGAGAGTATTGTTTATGGCAAAGCAAAATAAACAAGAGGTCTCAAACAACGAAGAATCAGGGTTGACCATAGAAGAATTTTCTAAGGAGGAAATCAAGCTTATAAAAGAGCTCAAGGCTGAGAAGATCCATTCCAATACTCTTGAAGAAAAAGTTCACGGTCTCAAAATTGAAGTTGAAGAACATAAATGTATTGAAGAGTCACTTCGAAAGAAGTTGGAAGAAAGCAACCAATAAAGGGAATCATTAGAAGCCGAAGTAGTCTCATTGCGTAAGGAAGTGAAGAAGGGAAAAACTGTCCAAAACTATGCCAATAACTCAAGGGCATTGGAAGAACTCATCAATAATAAACGATCTTACAACAACAGAACTGGCCTCGGTTACAAAGAAGAAGAAGCATGACCTTCTACAACAAAATACAGTGAACCTATGAAATCTGACATGCATGTAGACTTAAATGGACAAGATTTGCAAGAAAATCCTTGGAAGACGATTCCTTGACGAATATTTCCATCCAGGTACCAACATAGTTTTCATGGCTATTATTATTCATGTGGAAAATTTGGTCATAAAGCTATAGAATGTCGCACATACCCTAGCAACCAATACAATTCTAGGAGATCCTTCAAATATGAACCTCCCAGGGCTCAACAAAACTTCAATAGATTTGAACATTTAAGAAATAATATGGAATGTTACAAATGTCAGAACTTTGGACACATAGCCAGAGACTACAGACTTGAAAATCCTCTAGAAGAATCTTCGAAGCCACAGAAAAAATGAACATTGAAGAAGAATAAGACTGATAACTATGCTCTCGCTCTCAAGGCTCAAAACAAGAAAGGTGTGTGGTATGTTGATAGCGGTTGCTCAACACATATAAATGGAGATAGAAGGAAATTTTCATCTTTGAAAGAGAAGAAGGATGGAACCATATCCTTTGGAAATGATGGATATTCAAATATTATAGGATCAGGTACCGTCACTCTCGGAAGCAAAGATGTTATATCCAAGAATGTTTGATTGGTTGAAAACATGAATCACAATCTTCTCAATGTTGGACAAATGTGTGATCATGGACACACAATGCTATTCAACTCCGCAAAATGTGAAATCAGGAAAGGCAGGTATCATAAAATTGTGGCTATAGAAAGTCGAGCTCCAAACGACATATATGTTCTGGATGAAGCAACTAAAGTATGTCTACTAGCTAAAGAAGATGAAATCTAGTTATGGCACAAATGAATGGGTCACATAAAATTTGACAATCTTGTCAAGATAAGCAAAAAGGAAGCAATACGAGAAATGCTGAAAATATAAAAACCTTCCAACACACTATGTGAGGCCTGTCGGCACGGCAAGAAGACAAAATTCCAATTTAAAACAAACGAACACTTTGCATCACATCCATTGGAATTGATAGATATTGATCTATGTGGTCCTGTGAGAAAAAAAGGCTTATATGGAGAATTATATTTCATGTTAATGATAGATGACTATACCAGGATGACAGCTGTCAGTTTTCTAAAGAAAAAATCTGAAGCATTTGAGTGCTTTAAGATCTATAAGGAGTTGGTCGAAAATGAAACTAGTTTGAAAATAAAGTGTCTAAGATCAGATAATGGCAGAGAATTCACTTCCAAATTATTTCAGCAATACTGTGACGAAAAAGAGTAAAAAGACAATTTTCAACAGCACGAAAACCTCAGCAAAATGGAGTTGCTGAAAGAAAGAACATAATCGTACAGGAAATGGGTAGAAAAATGTTGAAGGACTCAAAATTGGATGAAAAATTCTGGGTTTAAGCAATTGATACGGTAGTCTTCATTATCAACCGAAGTCTTCTCAGAAATAATTGCAACAAGACCCCATATGAATTATGGAAAGGAAAACTAGATAATGTAAAATATTTCAGAATCTTCGGAAGCAGATGTTATATAGAAAGAGAAGATCAAAATTTGGGTAAGTTTGAATCACGTGTTGATGAATGTATCTTTGTTGGTTACTCATGCAAAAGAAAGGCCTATAAATGCTATAATATAAGACGAAAACAGATAGTGGAGAGCATAAATGTTACAATTGACAAAGATGGTGTTATAAAGAATAATGATGAGGATCTAGAATCTTTGAAAATTGAGACAGAGGCTGAAAAATACACAGATAAAATTCTAGAACAAGAAGCAACTATCAACCAAGAAGAAGTCAATAATGATCATCAAGATATAACATAACAAAAACAAGAATCTACTCCGAAGAGAAAAAAAGAATGGATTCAAAAGAACCATCCATCAAATCAAATCATTGGTGACATAAATGAAGGTCGACAACTTTGTTCATCACAACAAGCTCACATTGCTTTTCTAGCAAACTTTGAGCCTAGTAGTTTTGAGGAAGGCATCCATAATGAACATTGGGTAGTAGCTATGAATGAAGAATTGGATCAAATAGAGAAGAATAACACCTAGGAATTATTTCCATGACCAAAAGATAAAAATGTCATTGGGACTAAATGGGTGTTCAGGAACAAATTGAATGAAGATGGACAGGTTACCAGAAACATAGCAAGATTGGTTTGCAAAGACTATGCATAAGTGGAAGGAATTGATTTCAACGAAAAAATTTGCACCAACTTCCAGAATGGAAGCCATCCGAATGTTTCTCACCTATGCATGTTCAAGAAAAATCAAAGTCTACCAAATGGATGTTACGTCAGCATTTCTGAATGGCGAATTAGAAGAAGAAGTTTACATTGAACAACTTGAAGATTTTCTACTATCAGAAAAAGAAGACTATGTTTGCAGGTTAAAGAAGGCTCTATATGGTCTCAAGTAGGATCCCAGAGCATGGTATGCATGTCTTGATGGATCTCTACGTCAACAAGGGTTCAAGAAAGGTACTGTTGATAGAAATATTTATGTACAAATTGATAAAGATAATTTAACAATCGTTGAGGTATATGTGGATGATATAATATTTGATAGCAATGATGATCAAGTAAGTAAGAACTTTTCTACAAATATGCAAAGTGAGTTCGAGATGTCTTTACTTGGTGAGCTGAAATACTTCTTAGGGCTTCAAATATCTCAGCAAGAGAAAGGAATATTTATATGTCAAGCCAAGTAGATCAAGGAAATGCTTAAGAAATTAAAAATGGAAGATTGCAAACCCGTCCTTACTTCGATGGTAACAGGTTGCAAATTGAGCATAGACAATTCATCTAAGGATGTGGATTAGAGGTTGTACATATCTATGATTGGTAGTATTATATATGTAACAGCCTCCCGGCGAGATGTTATGCAAGCAGTTGGACAAGTAGCAAGATTCCAAGCAACATCAAAAGAATCACATATTATTTTTTTCAAAAGAATTCTTCAACATCTAAAGGGCACAGAAGAATATGGCTTGTGGTATCCCAAGGGTAACAATCTAATTATTCAAGCCTTTACAGATGCAGATTGGGAAGGAAGCATTGATGATCATAAGAGTACTAGTGGAGCAACATTCTATCTCGGTGATTGTCTTGTATCATGGTTGAGAAAAAATAAAATCTCAATCTCGTTATCTACAGCGGAAGCATAATACATTGCAGCGACAACATGTTGTACTCAAGTCCTTTGGATGAAACAAACTTTGCAAGATATTCAAGTACAATTTAGTGAGCCTATTCCCATATTCTATGAAAACACCAGTGCCATCAACATCTCCAAGAATCTTGTCATGCATTAAAAAAAAAAACACATTCTGATCAAATATCATTTTGTTAGAGAACAAGTTGCTGAAAAGAATATCAAACTTGAGTATGTTGGTACAAAAGAACAAATCGTTGATATCTTCACTAAACCTTTACCTCGTGAAGCATTTGAATATCTTTGCTAGAAGCTTCTGATTCTCCCAAGTTCTCATTATATTTTCCTTATTCAGAATATAAAGGGGAAGTGGAAGTGTGTATAGGTCCACAGGATGGTTGTGTGTCAAGGGGAGTTACCCTTTTCCATTGATGTCAAAGGGGGAGAGAATGTTGTAAGAAAAGGTGTCATGATCACAGGGGGAGTACTTATGTTGCCATTAATGCCAAAGGGGGAGATCGTTGATCAGTGGTTGTCATTGATGTCAACCCAAGCAGCACCAGAGGCTATCCCAATATTGCATGGGAATTTTGACCTACCAAATTACTATATTCTGGGTCAAGAATTCTTTTTATGGTTTCTACTTGTCGAGATGTTTCTGTTGATATATGGAACGCCATGTAATTCTTCACGGTTTGAGAGATATTTATGTTCGAAGTTTGTAACCCTAGTTAGTGGGCTAAAACCCCATGGGGTTGTGGCATGGGTCATTTAAAAGTCAATAATTAATAATTTTTAAGCTCCTAAAATTCCTCCCATGTTCACTTGTTGAAGCCCCTCTCATCCTAAGCATTTATATAAATTGTGATCCTCATATCCTCCTTATGCAGGGATTTCGCTACCTGAAACAGTTCATCGTGGAATTTGTGCTCTAACTTTGTTTCTACGAAGTTTTAGAAGCTGAAATTTTTATTAGGTGAAGCTGAAATCCTAAGGAAGCTCCTATAAAAATTTTAGATGAGGTTGTGCAATATTTTCAGAGATATGATCTGTGGAAGTGAGTGTTTTTGCAGGCTCCTGAACTTCATCTCAAAGAAGTGACCTTGGGAAAATCATCATAACTCTCTCTCTTAGTATCGGATTGGAATTTTGTAAAAAGTGGCAGATAGTGCACGAACTTTAGTTTTCGTTGTATCAATTTTAGAGCCGAATGAAGAAACAGTGACATGTGGAATGTCATACAATTTAGCTCTACTGAAATAGTCCATAATTAGGTCATTGTGAGATACTGGGCATAACTATCTCTTGAAGAATCGAAATTGGATCAGACCTATGGAATTGGAAAGAAGACTTAGAGTACTACTACTAACCAAAAACAAAATATTGGGGAGCTGAAATAACAGAGATACACCAGATTCAATATCAAGATCCTAGAAGGCAAGAAAAAGATAGATCATGTGTTTTCAAGGGCTGCAAAGGACCAAAATTTCTAGGGAAGCAAGCAAAGAAAGATGTAGTAGAGGGTAGCATGACAAGAGCAGCAATAAAGATGCAGAACAACAACAAGAAGTTCAACACATGAAGTCTTCAAGTGGGTAGCATTGCATACAGTCATTGTAAAGGTATCATTGTACTAAGTTATTATAAATGCATCATTGTAAAAAATTGTACAAGTGTCTATCTGCCAAGAGTTGAAGAGGTGGTTTCGGGAGGTCTAGGATCATCATTAGGTGGTTGTGTCATAGTTGGGGATATGGTCTAGTGTGTCTTATTCTTCTACATCATTCTATATCATTGTAAAGTGGAACATTTTCCCTGGTACAGGATTCCATTCTTGTTTTATTCTTCTATAGGGTGGTAGGGTGGTGCTAGGTTGGTGCATGAAGTCACCAACAGGTTCAAGCTTGTGAAAAATTTAGGGTGGTAGGGTGGCGCTAGGGTGATTTGTAGCTCATTGGGCGTTGGGGCATCCGTTCAGTTAACTACTGAAGAATCTCGGGCATTGGAGCATCCATCCAGTGGGAGCTGGAGAAGAATGCTTTTCTAGATTCTAGGAAGTTGGAGCTTTATTTTCAATTAGAGTTGAATATTAAAGAATTATTAGAAAAACATTTAGGTGGTTTTTGTCCCGAAGAGGGTTTCCACCTTAAAAACTGTGTGCATTTGTGTTCCTTTTGTTTACTGCTATCATTGTACAAACACTGATAATAATTGAAGATTAACTAATGCTCTAATTGAAAGGAATACTAATTCACCCCATCTCTTTGTATTTCCAACAATAATGAAATTGCAGTCATAAGGAAATACATATTCGAATTGTGAGTTTTGGGAATTCTTCCAGTCTGTTAAATTTTCCTTTGATATTTAGCAGAGGAGAATCCCACAAGGCGGAATTTGTATCTCCATATGTGATAGTGTTTTCTAGTTTGGCTGAATTGGGTATATCTTCTCATATAAGAAAAATACCCATTTTCTGTATCTATTGGAAGAGGTAACAACAATATTGCATTTTTTTGTTATGCTTCTTTCCTATTTCTTGTTTGGGTTTTCTTGATTTTGTGAGTTTCTGTTTCCATTTTATTACAATATGAGGTCATCAAAATATGATTTATATTTTATTTGAATCAACCCTTTGTAAGTTGTGCTCTGCATCTTATTTGGAAGATTTTTTGAATTCATTCAAGTGGAATCTAATGGATCTTCAACACTAAGTTGATTGTGGTTGTAGCCAAAATTCAATGTTGAGACCAACCATTATTTCTACATATGGATGGAACTACCATTGAATCAATTCATTGTTAGCATGTATGGATATGGTTCTTTAGCCTGTGCATAAGGATCTTATTTTTAATTGACTTTGAACCCACTGGATACTGATCATTCCTCCCTTACATGAGAATGGTGGTTTCCTAACAGTTGTGTTGTGTTGGGTGTTTGATTTGATTGTCATGTTTCAAATTGTAATATTGGGATTTTGTTTCACTGGCATGTTTCAAATAAACCATTGGTTGTGAATTTTCAATTGGATCTGCATTGTTATGTAGGGTGGTCATCTGAGTATGTTTTTGTGTTCATAAGGGACAAATAATTTATTGGGTGGTAATAGAATGAGTTCTACAATATGCTACATTTATGTAATGATATTGTTGTTGGTATCTTTGTTCTTCTAGGATTCTCTCAAATTATTCCATAAAAATATCGTTTGCAGCAACTACATTATACAACGGGCATTTGAATAAATTTTTTTCTCTCAAAAGAAAAATAATTTATTGGGTGCTAGCATAATGAGTTCTGCAATATGTTCCATATAGGTTTTAGTGATATAGTTGTTGGTGTTATTTATATTCTAGGCTTGTCTCACATCATTCCATAAAATATATGTTTGCATCTACTGGACAAAATTGTAAATGCATTTTTCCATGTATTGATGAACTAGTCTGAATGATTATTTGTTGCTTGATTACTATGATATTGTTCAAAACCATACTCATGTACATCACAGTATTGTTGAATTATCATTGCTTGTTTGTCCAGCTATGAGATTTCTCTACTAGCGTTGATGTCTATCATCATCGTGTGCTACTGTTAAAGGTTTGCATGGGCTGATTTTTCTAGGAGGAGTTTAGTAATTTGGCATTAAATTTGCAAAAAAATTGGTATCTATGAATTTTACCCTTAAGAGCCAGATGGCATACAAAGCTGATTTGGAGACAGGAAACATGGCTAACAGTAGAGATGTGAACAAACCTGTTTTAGAAAAAAGAAGTAGTCAGCGTAGCAGATTAAAATCTAGTCGTCCTCATGGTAAAGGGGAAAAAAGTGCAGATGTTCACTCCTTCCAAGGGATTTCTCTTGTTGCAATAATTTGTACATCTATTGTTGCCTTGGGGCCTATAGAGTTTGGATTCTATGTAATTTATTTTTCTTATTTCTTAGTTTTCTTCTCAACCTTTGTCTTGAATACATTTCAATCTTCGAAACAGGGAAGGGTTGATTAAATTTCTCGCAATTCTGACAGAGTAATGTTGTAACGAGTTGGATATTCATCACCTACTCAAAATGGGATCATTGATGATCTTGGTTTAACCTTGTCTCAGGTATGTTTTCACTGTTAGATTATTTTTAAGGGCATGTATTTCAGTCAGAATTTTAAGATAAATACACAAACGATCATAAATCTCTTAAGAAATTCATGGACCTATTTAATATCTATTTTGGTGCATTTACTATTGTCTAACACAATCAAGTCCATAAGTTTTGAATGGTAATTTCAATTGTTGCGTGCTAAGTTAAAGTGATTAATATTTCCCAATGGGACTATAGAAAGGCCCATTGTGATCTAAAACATGTTGAATTTTTTGTCAGTTCTCATTATTTGGATCCTTATAAAATGTGAGAGCCATGGTGGGTGCAGTATTTAGTGGACAAGTTGCTGATTATATTGGACGAAAAGGAGTAACTTCCCTTAATACTATATATATCAAGTTCCAACCCTATGATCGCTCAAGAAGACTTGGATTTAGCTTAATTACTATTTTTGTTTTTAATATTGTAAATCTTTATTTCAAATAAATATAAGCTTCTTATGGGGACAATCCATGTAGTCCCCTCATTTATGTGGTCTTAATAAGATTTGTTTATTTTTTTCCTATGGATTTCATCCTTTTGATTCTGTTTGGTAGGATTAATCTTTTCTATGTTTGTGTGCATGAATTATTAGTGGCTTCCATTCCGAACATTATTGGGTGGCTTGCAATTTTTTTTGAAAAGGAAAGTTAAACTACCTTAGAGAAGGGTCTTGTCTAGAAATTAAATAGTTTATGGTTCATTTGGATTCTAAATTGGAAGCCAATTTTTTATTTGATCCTGCTACTGTTGCAGGATTCTTTATTTTTATACTAGGGAAGATTTTTCACAAGGTTTGGAGTTGGGGTCATCTCATTTGCTGTAAGTAAGACCTTTCTCAAAAGGTCGGGAAAGGGCTATTTCTCTTTGTTTTCAAAATAAAAAAAGTGAAGCGAGCCATTGGGGTCATTGGAGAAAAATATAAAAACTATGATAAAATATTTTGGGTTTCTTATACCTGAGGAAAGGATAGATAAAGGGTTTTTTCTTCATGCGCCTTCCACTTTGCAACAACAACCTTATGTCTTGTAACTACAAAAAGCCTGATTTTCATTGTTGTCATCTGCCTTTAAGTTAATAGCGAGAAAGAAAAATCTTTCTTATATAGGTTACAACAAAGTTGAGTCAATCCACTTTATGAATGTGAGATAAACCGAAATACACACTAAATTTAAATAAAAAATCAAACACATAAAATAAACTAAATTCCATATGACTTTATTAGTGCCTAAATCTAGTACCTAATTGACCATTATTGAACAGTTAACTAATATTTATTTTAATCCCCTCCCTTAATGGTCAATCTACTAAATATACCAAGCTTATCCCATAATTTTACATATTTTTTCAGGACCCAAATTCTTGGTGAGAATGTATGTAGTTTGATACTTTATATGGAAATACTACAATTTGATAGACCCATCTTATGCAAGCTATGTGATGGAGTGGTAATATACCTCAACATGTTTGGTATTCTTGTGAAATACCAAATGCTTGGCAAGTTTCATCAAGCCTTGGTTCTCAAATCACAGGGGTGTTGGCTATGTTTGGTGCATTTCAATGCATCCTCTTGAGCCAA
This sequence comes from Pinus albicaulis, assembly GCA_034641835.2. NCBI lineage: Eukaryota > Viridiplantae > Streptophyta > Pinopsida > Pinales > Pinaceae > Pinus > Pinus albicaulis. The sequence continues at coordinate 608,196,084 of CM076572.1, forward strand.
ACTGCCTAGCATGCTTCTTTCACTACTCCTCAATATTCTTCTTCTGTTGACAAAAGAGCTTGTGCATGCTGCTTCTTGTTGGTCCATGTGACTGCACCTATGCAAAGGCTAACAACATATCCATAAGTGGATTTTCTATTATCAATAGAACCTTCCCAATCTGAATCTATATACCCACACAGCCTAGGGTCTTTGCTTCTATTGTAGAAAATGCCAAAGTCAAGTGTCCCTTTCACATATCTTCGCACTCACTTTGTTGTTGTCTAGTTCTCTACCTTTGGAATTATCATGAATCTAGAAATGAAGCTCACAACGAAGCTCAAATTGGGTCTAGGGACTCTAAGATATATCAAGCTACCAACTAGTTGCTTCTACATTGACTCATTGACTGCCTTAGAGTTAGTTTTGGTTGAAAGTTTCAAACCCTTTCTCCATAGGTGTAGAGGAGACTTTGTAATATGTCATTCTAAAATTGTCCAACAAACTCCTAGCATATTTTTTTTTTGAGGAAAAAATGTTTTTACCTACTTACCAAACTTCTACAACCAGACAGTAGTGTGGGAGGCCTAGATCTATCATGTAAAAAAAAATTCTCATATTGGATTTGATTTGTTATTGAACTTGCCTCATTGCGTATGATAATGATATCATATACATGTATGAACATAAAGATGATATCATTACCAACTCTTTTTGACACATACATGTTGGAATCTGAAGCACTCCACTAGAACCTCTATTCATTCAAATACCTATCAATCTTGATATACAATGCCCTAAGTGCCTATTTCAAACCATATAGAGCCTTCTTCAGTCTGCAGACCAGATGCTCCTTGCCTAAAACCTGAAAAAAATATGGTTGATACATGTATACTTCTTCCCACTAATCTCCATTAAGAAAGGCACTTTTCATGCCCATATAATGGGCCTTCTAGCCAAATTGTGCTAGCGTGGATATAACAAGTCGAATGGTGCTCATATTTTTTGTAAGAGCAAATGTATCCTCATATTCAATGCCCTATTTCTAAGAAAACATTTATGCAACCAACCATACTTTGTACTTGTCAAATGTACCATTTTCCTTGTACTTGATATTGTACATCCCTTTGTAGCCAATGGGTTTATTCCCTAATGGAATTGTCACAAGTATGATTTTTCATCAAACTCTCATATTTGACTACCATGGCTCTTTCCCAATTCAGTCTCCCTTGTTCTTCCTCAAAAATCTTGACTCATATATTTCCTTAATATTGACCATGAGAGCAAAGTTGACTATGTTCTATGTTTTATCTTTCCACTTAATATTCATCCCTTGATCATTTCGCTTATTCAAACATATCTAATGGTGTTGTGTCATTACTTGGGTCTATTCTTATGATCTTCCTCATCCAAGTTAGTATTGCCACCATGAACTGGACCACCTATATCTAGATCATAAATTACTAGTCTAGGAGACTCATCATGCTTAAAATCTTCCAGCCCCCTTCAAGTGCAACTACCTGAAGCTTGACACTTAAATCCTCAACCCTTTCTAGCTTCTATGTAATTCAAAACTTAGGAGAAGTTTGGAAAGGTCGAACCTCGTCATCAACAACAACATCATTATTGGAGCTTACCCTACCAGTGCCAATATTAATCAACCTATAAACCTTATAGTGTTATTGTACCCTATAATCATTAGCTTTTCTCTTTGGATCTAATTTGGTTATCTTCTTAGCTAGAATCCAAGTGTAGGAAATAGAACCAAAAACTTTAAGATGACTTTGGAATTTCTTCCAAACCATGGTTCTTTGGGACCTTCTACTACATCACCATCATGGGATATCTATTCAATAGGTATACTATTGTGAACATTTCCTCATCCTAAAACCTATTTGTAATATACTTCCTTTTCAACATACACCTAGCCATCTTTGTGATAGTACAATTTTGTCTCTCAACCACTACATTTTGTTGTGGAGTGTAAGGTGTAGTATATTGTATTTGGATCCCATGTTTAGCACAAAATTTATTAAAATATTTTAAGTATAATTCCCCACCAGTATCATATCTAAGAGAGGAAATATGAAAACCTAACTCTTTCTCTATTAATGCTTTCAACTTTTGAAATTCATTAAACACATCATATTTTAATTATAGAAAATATACCCACATTTTTCTACTGAAATAATCAACAAACGGAAGGAAGTACCTAGCACCAGTGGTTGATCTTGTGTTCATTGGTCCACATATGTCTACAAGTACAAACTAAAGGACTCTCTACGCTCTCCAAGCTTGTCCTTCATCAAATGGTATTCGATGTAGCTTCACTACCTGGAAAGCTCTACAAACTATACAAACTTTGTGGATCTTTTACAGAATATTCAGAAGTCCATATACTAGTTTCTTTCATGCCAACTGAGAGAGATAGGTCAAGTTGAGTTTCCCATACCTATGATGCCATAGGGGTGCTATATTTTGCAATTAAAGTTACCTTTAACTCACAATTTCTACTAAGATCAATGTTCAAAAATCTTAAGATAGTGAAAGCTAAGAGATTCATCTAAAATGGATCATTATAATATTAGACATAGAAAGCACTCATCATTGAATAGTTTCCCAAAAGGTCAAAAAACCCCAATTATATGTTGAACCTACCACTTTATTTGAGGTTGAAATCCTAAGCCATCAAATTCTAAAGTGCAAAGGTGAAATAATAAAGGTATGAGTCACTATAGGAGATCAATGTTTCTTTTCAAATTTCTTCTTCCTTCAACTAGAGGGAATGATGAGATCCTAGGAGTTTAAATTTTAGTGTTTTCAAACTTGGGCACATATGACATGAATCATAATGAAATGTTTATTTCCATTAAGCATGAGTGTAGAATGATTAACTTAAATGGTATTTAACACAATCCCTCTATATTTGTATCTTCAAATGTGAGGGCACCCACTCTTATAAAGGATATGTTGGCTTCATTGCTAAGTCAGATGGCATAAGGGCCTTCTCTCACTAATGCAATTTCACTCGGCATAACTCCTAAGTTCCTTTGTTCAATGCCTATCCCAATCTCAACAAGGTGGTATCCAAACACCTTTCCATTTTTTAAGGCCTACCCACTTCTCTTCACCCTAATTGAGGAATGGATCACATTATTAATTCATCCCCAAATATACCCCTCTACCTATCTAACCCTATCCTTATTGACACAAGCAAAAAAATTTGTTAAACATTTTTTGCAAGAAATACATGATATCAATGCCATCATGCCTTCACAAAAGCTCTATCAAATAAGATAATATAATGTTATTAAAGTTTGACGAATGACCATAGAAGCACGTCAATGGGACTGAAGAGTACAAGTAGTATGAATATAATATGGGAGTGCAAGCAAAAATCCTAGAAAATTTCAAAAATAATATAAAGAAAGAAAAATACATAAATATAACATCAAAACATATGTAGGAAACAATGATAAGAGACAGTGATACAAAATACTAAATGAGTTTTTCCATGACTAGAAAGGTGGAAAACTCATGAACATGTCAAGAGAGAGAGAGTGAGAGAGAGAAATCACACGATGAAAATAATGTGAAGGTATCCTAAGTCTAATGGCCTAGGGTGAGATGGGTGAACTATGCATTAGCTTGCTATTGGAGTCCTCTGAAACCATCAGGAGGACTGACTATATGATCCTAGGGGAGGGGGGTGTACAAGAAAGGGAGACTCCTAACATCTGAGGTTGAAAGAAGAAACTCTGAAAGGATCTCTGGTTGCTCCTCTAGACCTGGGAGTAGTCTAATGAGCAAGAGTTTCTCTACTCTGGATTCGTCTAGAATTGATCTCTCTATTTTAATGATCATTCTCACTCAAAAGAAAGATGGCTCCTTTTGTTTCAATATTACCTTTAAAATATAATTTGTAATCCCTTGTATTGGCAACATCCTTGGCAAGCTTCAAGTGCCACCTATTTTTTTTCAAAAATTGGTCTCCACTTTGGTTCTTCCTTCTAACAATCATAAAATTACCCTTTATATTCATCTCAACCCTTTTTATTTCATGATCATGCCATTGATCCTCACTAACATATCTAACACCATTCAAGCCACCATGAACAAAGTCTTGGTTGCAATACTCCATACTTGTGTTCTTGTTTAATTTCTTCAATGATATCCTTTTTTATAGAAAAACTTGGACCTTTCTCCTTAACTCTATTGAACGTGTACTCACACATTATAAATAAAATAAATTCCATGTTAATCAATCAAAATTCTCCTATGTCTAGTCTAAGATCAAATACATAGGATGTATCATCTCAATCGATGGGGTTAAGGTGCATCAAACTGATATATAAGTTATTCTAGATTGTCCCACCCCAACAAACATCTCCAAGCTTGGAGGGCTCACAAGATATTACTAATTAGTAATGAATTGTTTTCCATTATTTAGAATGCATGACTCTTCTTATGGATCTGCTTATATAGGATGCCTTCTCTTGGCCAGTTGAAGCTGAGCTCAAAGCACCATATCAATGTTCTAAAGAAGCTTGTGACTTCCAATCTCACCCTTCATAGTTCTAACTTATCTCATTTCCTCAATATGTGATGCTTTGGGAAGAAGGATTAGATTTGTTATGACGGAATAAATTCAATCCCATTGCCTTCAAATGTAAGAAGCTTAAAGTTATGAATACCACAAAACTAGTTATGACAAACATATGCTACTTATGTGACATGATTTGGCCAAATATGACACTACATGATGCGAAAAAAATTCATGGTGAAAACTGACAATAACGATTTTTATAATTGCAACAATTTTGTTAAACCTTCCAACTTATCATGGCGGAATGCATGACATGAGAATATCGTATTGTCGAATCAATGCAAGGATGCATTGAGTTAATGTGCATAGGTAGATTATATAAGTGTGCAAGAAGTTGTAACTAAATATGCACTACCACTTCAACAAATACTGATAATAGAAAATATTAAGTGTATAAACACCATAATAACATAAAGGTATAAGAAACTATTCAAAATAAAAAAATAGGAAAATAAGAGTTAGGGGCACCAGAACATTCAAGCTGGAATGCACCTACAATTTCTATATGTAGATACCTTAAATTGGAGATATTGGGTAGGGATATCAAGATATATGGGGAATCCTTTGCCCAAAAAATCTCTCAAGTGAATTCTAAGGTGAAATATGAAACACTAATTTTCAGCAGGAGCCTCCATAGGATTGAAACTGACCAGTGATTGAATGGAACTTGTATTAAACACATGTTTAGAAGTTTTTTTCTATTTCCACTCTGTAGAATCCAATTCATAGGTTGTTGGAGGTTGTCCAGGGACATCACAAAGGGAGGTAGTATGCGAGAATAAGGAATAATGATCAATTCTAGGGGGAAGAGAGGCTTTCTTAGGAAGGAGGGTACTCCAGAAGGATTTAGGTGAATGATAGAGAGCTTCAAAAAGCTCGCATCTCCCTGTGGCAAGAAAGAGTCCTCCCATCTAATCAGGGAAAGTTTTAGGGGCTAATATTTGTAGATGGGCTAATTTTCCATGCTTTTTCCAAAAAAAATATTTGCCAATTCCCATTTTTTCCTAAAAATGATTCACCCAAATTTTATAAGAAAAAAATATTCTACCTTAAATATCGCTAAAATTTTATAGAGACTGTATAAAATCATTATAAGTTTGAATATTTTTTATAAAATATCACAAAGAATTTTTTAGTTTTCATATTATGGATTAGTAAGATTCGCCAAGGTTTCTAATCTTCAAGATAAATTTCCATCCTTAAAATTTTCCCTGCATCTGGTTTGTATCACTTTTTTAATATTAAGAATTTTTTCTTTAGAAGGACCATTGAATGGACCAAAATAATACAAAGTAAACTTACACACACATTTACCGATATTAGCCTTTAGGAAAAGATAAGAAAATATAAATTGGACTAATGTATAAATCCATGTGAACATGATATCCATTCTCTCTCACACAAACTCAATGTGAAAACTTTGTCTCCTAAAGGACATGATTTGGGCAGTATATCAGTTGCCTCAAAAAATTAGGTTCGAGTCAATTCTTCATGCAAAATGATACTAAGAAGTTTCTAAGTTGTCTCCTACTAATATGATAAATTGGTCAGCATCAATTCATCAATTCTAGATGACTCTCATGGTGTTGTAATGTTATCTAATATTACAAGTTGGCATACTTTCTTAGTCCCACAATGCTGAAAAACTTTCCTCAACTATTAATCCTAAAGAATCCCAATAATGGGTGAACATGGATGGGCCAACATGAATTTCCCCACATGTCTGCCATCTCACTTAGACACTTATTTTGGAACTCTTATACATTTACCATGTCATTTTTCTAAGGCCTAATACGGGTAAAATAAATAACAAGTGTGTGCAACGAGCAACGCACTTGACTAGATTGAACTCGGCCTAGTCTTATGATGGATGTACATTTTAAGGGATTCTTTCCTAATTCAAAATCACTGAAGATATATAAAACAAAATTTTCATTTGTCCTACAATTCCAATAGTGCACATGCCAAGCTTCTATGCAAATATCTTTTGTTGCATATGGTAGGCCTCTGAATAGACTAATATTGTACTAGCATAATGCAAACATGACATGCAAGTCACCAATGTGTTTTGGTTTCTGAAGGTTGCTACATTATTGACTGACTAGTCAACCAGTGAATAAGTTTCAAGCTTTGGAGAAGTCACAATATATATTATAATTTTGTCTTGCAGATTGGTCTCTTGACCAATTTTTTCTAGGAATGCCTGTTAGGAAAAAATAATTTCTTTCCTAACAGGTTATTCCCCTTCTTGAAAATACCAGGTTCACTAGAATATTGGAAGCAAATATCTAATGCACATTGGCATACTTTCTTAGTCCCACAGTGCTGAAAAAATTTCCTCAACTATTAATCCTAAAGAAGCTCAATAATGGGTGAACATGGATGGGCCAACTTGACTTTTATCACGTCTTCTATCTCACTTAGACACTTATTTTGGGAATTCTTATACATTTACTATGTAATTTTTCTAAGGCCTAAGACGAAAAAAATAAATAACAAGTGTGTGCAAGCAGCAACACACTTGACTATATTGAACTCAACCTAGTCTTTTGATGGATGTACATTTTAAGGGACTATTTCCTAATTAAAAAACACTGAAGATATATAAACTAACTTTTTCATTTGTCCTACAATTCTAATAGTGCACATGGAAAGCTTCTCTAAATATCTCTTTTGTTGCATATGGCAGGCCTCTAAATAGACTAAGCTTGTACTAGTATAATGCAAACATGACTTGCAAGTCACCACTGTGTTTTGGTTTCTGAAGGTTGTTGCATTATTGACTGGCAAGTGAAATATCAACAAATGAATAAGTTTCGAGCTTTGGAGAAGTCACTATATATATTATAATTTTTTCTTATAGATTGGCCTCTTGAACAATTTTTACTAGGAATGTGCATGATCGTGTGAGTCTCTGTTAAGTAGTACGCCCCTGCTCTGTGGAGGTTGAATCCCAACCAACCTCTAGGGTGTTAAATCCCCGAAACACACATCATGCTACCACTACAAGCCATTACAAAAAATAGAAACCAAGGTGAAAAAGGAGCTACAGCTACATTGTAGATCTGTTACAGTTACAATACTTTCTTGAATGTCTATTATCAAACATTCATAGCATTACCACAACTAATCATTGTTTGTATTTAACTCCAAATAATATACATTCAAATAAGAAGTTGTCAATCATAGTTTTACCTTGTGGAAATGATTTTCCTTATGCCCTGCTCTCATTTTCAGTCAAAAACTAGATTTCCTATATTGATGACTTTCCTACTATAATATGACCAACTATCAGACAACTATCTCACTATAATTCTAGATAAAATAAGCAGTGTACCCAAATAATAAAGAAGCTGAAAATGATAGTAGATATTGCAGGGTAAGAAACTAAATAGGTAGTACACATGATATGTTATTCCATAATTCACTACCTTTCCCATTTATAAAATATTTTCTACAACAATTCCGCTGCCTATTAGTTCTTTATGTTGCTATTTATTGAGATTTTGGCTCACACGGGGATTACAATCAGCCTTTCCACAGGAGATACATATGGCTTATGCAATTGAAATACCATTGTTGTCACTGTAACTAAAATTTAATGATAATAAGTTACAGTTGAAACATTTCATTTACTTGTTTTGGCTTCCTAATTGTTATGTATGGCATATATAATACCAGCTGTCCATTGGGATTCATACGTGACCAAATGAAAAAGGATTTAACTGTTGCTAAATTCAAAAATGTGACAGGCTAGGATTTAAGGGATTTTGTGTAAATTATAATGAAAAATAAAAAAGTGAAGGCCTGCACATCCAATGCAGTGATATCAGGGTTTCCTATTTATAATCTTCTATAGTTATTATTATTATTTTTTGTTCATTTCTTTTTGACTGTTTCTCCCTCATCAAGGTGTTTCTCAAGTTTTTTAGCTCTGAATGCTAAACATGTTGATTGATGTCTTACAGTGGAAACACCTCACATATTAGCATAGGTCCAAGATATATTTTTGGTACAATAGCGCAAATTGTGGAATATTTGCTAAGTTCCTACTACTGAAAACCTTGCCACTATGACCCAAGTTCTATGTGGCCACAACTAGAAGGTTAGTGCATTGGGAAAAATAGAATTATGTGTGTGTTGAAGCTACACACATGGAATATTTTTGCAAGCCCTTTTTCCCATCATGTGCAAGAGCAGTTTGCATCTGCAAGATGCACATAGCATTCTCTTTGCCCAATAAAATAACCTTCTAGTGTTGCATGAAATTCTAGGCTATTTAGACTAAGGAACTATCCATAAATTTGTCACTGTTGGTTCATAGTTATCCTGTGAGTTTAGTTTGATTGCAAGACTTTTTCCTTCACATTCCTTCTCAATGTTTTTTCCATAACCTCAGAGCTACTTGTGTTTGGGGTTGTTTCCTAGATATCTCTTGGGGTTTGGACCAACCTCCAGATCTGCTGGCAGGATTGTATACCTCCAGCAGGTATATCACTTATCATAGGCATTTTGGTTTCTCCAAAATGTCATTACTCTTGAAAAAGGGTGGATTCTAATTTAATATTCTTTCTCCCACAACTCAACATGTTGTGTGCAATGTGGTACCTGTTGGGTGATTTCGATGGATTCTACAAACTAGTTATTAGACAATGTTTCTAACCTCTTAGGAAGGAGAAACTTAGCAGTGGCTGCCTCTCTGAAAATTGCTGGTATTGATTGTTCATAAGTATATTGAAAAATGCATCGTTGGGTATTAATGTTTAAATTTTATCAAGTGTCTCTTGTTTCATATTCAACACAAGATGGACATTTCATGCACTCAGTTCATTGGAGCAAGGATTTCTGGCTTGCTTTGAATATTGAAAGAAAGTTACAGAAGTGATCCCTAAAGATGGAGAATCATTGACAAAAATTCAATATCCTCTCATTGGATGTTTTCTAATCCCTTTTCTTCTTCTCCTTCCCCTTGTCATCTTCATTTATTTACAAGGCATGAAAAATATACCAATAAGTCTAAATTTTAGCCCAAAAGAAAATGTAATGATGGTGGAAATGTTACGAGAATATTGCCATTATCACTAATGGTCTGGCCATTCTAATGAGGGATGTATTAAGCAAAGAATTCTCAACGTTGAGAATTTGGTAGGGTAGTGATTAATTCAAGTTCTCTTCTTGATAATTACTTGTGAGCTTACTTCTTTTACTTATGTCTTCTCTTCTTAGCTTATTATGTCTTTCATCAAATCAATTACCAAAAATACAAGAGACACAAATTTAGGATCTTCGAGCCAGGGCCAAAACCTCTCCCTCTTGGAGAGGAAAACCCACAAGAAGTTCTTCTTATAGACTTTCAGATGAAAAGTACCATGACCATGACATAGACCTTGACCTATGTATGCCTCCTAGACCTTGTCACTGCTTTTGAGATGATCCTTGTTTTTTGCACCATCTTGCACTTTACTGCACCAAACTAGAGAGATTTATCTCTCACTAAACATTCCTTATTTGATTGTGCGTGAAACTTACTGAGATATTGGCACCTTGTTGTGAACAATGTCTATGCACACCTTACACATTTACTAAGCCTTGTTGGTTGATATTACACCCAAGTCTTCTTTTAATGAACTATGCTTTTCATGCTATATTGATACCCATACTTAATGTACTTCATAATTTTAACATAGTTCTGTCACTGTAGGATTTTCTTCGCACTTGAAATAGTAAATGAAAACTTGTTCACGATAAGCTTGTACTTTTTCATCACAGACTTGTCCTCACACTTAACACATTCATCGTAATGCTGTCACCACAAGCTTGTCCTATTTTCGTACTTTAACACAGTTATATGTAGTCCTTCAACGTAGTCATAAATTAGAGGTCATTCTTGCAATCTAGTCTTCAAGTCTTGACATATTGTATGATATTATATCACCCTTCCTTCGCACTTTCTTCATATTGTATAACCCTGATCCTTAAGTCTGTAATCCGCAATCATTTTCCTGAAATGCTATACGAAAATCACAGAGGAATGCGAGTCTGTTTATCTGTTTTCCTGCGTAGTATATATAGGGTATATATAGTTATTTCCACCTGTAATTGAGATGACCTATCCATATGTAGTGAGGCTGAATTGAACACTTGTTTATAGGCCCACTTGTAGAGATTATATTCCTGTGTGATGAAGCTTGACTTGAAGGGTTTCCAAACACTGATCTTGATCATCATTTGTGTGCAATCTTCAAGGATTATGTGACACAATATGGAGGCATACAAATGTGACTTGACTCTTCATAAACACGACTCTTTAATTAACACAATTTATGACTCGAAGACAAATCCCCAATAGACATCAAGAAGAATTCTATTGACCTGTAATAAAACCTTTCTCATGAAACCCATGAAGCAAGCATACCAAAAATATATATGTATTATATTTGTCTTCTTCATTACATAAATACATAATTACATAGTTAATATGAGGATTGATCCTAGTTACACTTTCCAACACTCCCTCTTAACTATGGAGGTATTCATAATGGTACACAGTCACTTTCAATCTGAAGAATATCATAAGAAGAATAAGATTGGTAATCACATTTTTATAGCATCATATCAACCAGCATTGTCCAAGTGCAAGGCCTTGACAAACAACCACATCTCTCAACGAGACAATGGGATACAATAATGGTGAGACACATTACTTATAGACACCATTTTCATTGTCTATCCAAGGCACAGGTGTTACCAGAGTATGACCTTCTTGGACTATTCTTCTCTTGGGTAGCCAAACCTCAAATAATATTGGTCCCCGACTACTCTTATCTTGAATTCCATATCTCATTCTCAAAGATTATTAGATGCCAAATGATTACACAATCCTCCATTTTGTCTTCTAGGTGAAGATGAGAATCATGTGTCGATCCATTCTATCCACATGGCCTTCACTAAGACTTATGCTCGTTAGTCTTGGTATAGTGCATGACACATGTATTATAGAATCATATACGTCACTCCCTCTTAGCTCAAGAAGGGCATACTTCAATTTTCTTCCAAGAAAGAAACTTGCCACTAGGCCCCCTCTCAACCAGGATCATTAGCAGCAATGGTGAGACACCCAAATACTCATGAATAATTCCTCCCCTCGATGTCATGGATTTTGATATTGAGGAACCTTCAATTTTTGGCTTCATAGGGCACAAATCATCCATCACTTTCATCCACGAGTCATGTAAACTATCATAAAGTTATTCATGAGTATTCCTCATATGGTCCACCTTTATGCCATGCTGCTTTCCTTCGAACCGTCTCTCAAGGATCTTACATCCTTCCTCATGATTGGCAGCCCTGCATAAAATCATCTAGATAAAAATATACATATGAACTTTTAAAACAAAAGTTACCTCAGTGATGATATTTCACCATGACATCTTCCCGTAGGCATCATCATCGTCTTTTCATATTGAAACCTCTCCTAAAGATATGTATTTTCAAGGGTCTTCTTCTTTACCATACTTCTATCAGATTCCACATATCTTCCCAGGAGATCTTCTAGTCGCATATTCTTGGCTTCTAGATGATAACCACCTCTTTACATGGTTTCACTTCATGATCTCTTCCTTACAACTTCATTCCCAGGAAATTCTAGTATCTACTTCCTTATTTGCATACAACCACCTCATATTCCATATGAGGACATATTTAATTTCATTTTTTAGTGAAAACCTATGCCCCAGAAGAGATCTTCCTTTCATAGATCATACTTCTAAATATATAATTTCATCACCTGCAACCACATGACATGCCTTCATAGAATCCAGTGTAGGAATATATTTATATGTACCTCATCCTTTTTCTTTTGATTCATCCTACAAAAAATTTCACTAGAATGAATAACTTCATTCGATTGACCTGCTTCATTAATAAGTCATGATATCATAATCCTAGAATTCTGTAACATATAGTTCTTGATGAAACCTTTTTCTTTCTTTATAACGAGTGAATTCATATAGAACTCCATTACAAATTGTCATCACATGTTTCCATATATATTATCGAATGATGGCTCTTGATCTTGATGACTTACCTCCAAAAATGTAGATATCAGTGAGGTTTCCAGGATATACTTCTTCAAGTGCTCCTTCCATGCTTCTATCATGATGTTATTAATATACACCGCTTCCTATCATACTATTTTACAACCAACATAAATCACTTAAAGAGGAAGATGATCCCAATCATAATAGAGATCTCTCGCTTCTTCTTTCTTATATTTCTTTGCTTCAGGTTCTTCCCTTTCATTTGTGACATGGGCTTCTTCTTTTTTCCTCTTGTACTTCCCATATTTAGGAAAATACCTTTTATAATGCCCAGGTTCATTTCATCCAAAAAATCGTACTTTTTCCATATTTATTATTTTATTCTGAGGACCAAATTTTGCCGAATAATTCTTTCTTCCTAGACATGGTTGCAAAGGCTTGATTCCCTTCACTTAATCCTATATCAACTTTGGCTTTCAATCTCGTTTCCTCTATTTTATATAGATACCATAGATCATGGAATGTTTTTGCTTCTTTCTTCCCGTATAAGCTTGAAGTGAAGTTTCCCCATTCTTCTGATAGAGCATTCAACACCACTATAGTCATCTCACTATCAAACATTACTTCTCCCAGCTCCTGCAGTTGGTCTCTTATTTAATAAATATTCATAAAATACGAAGTGATTCCTTCCTCTCTTGACAATTTAATCTTGCATACTTCTTGTCTTAGAGAGATTTCTTCTCCTGCAGTACTCATAGAGAATAGCTCCACCATTTTCTCATATATTTCCTTTGCAGTTTTCAATTTTGATACATAGGGTATGAGTGATTCCTTGATGGATTCTATGAGAATCCTCTGGGCTCTGATTTCTCCTTTCATGTATTTGTCATGAGCTAAAGCATATTATTTTGAGGGTTCAATTGTATATCCTTTGATGTAGCCCATAACTTCATCTTCGATTAGATTCAAATCTGTCCTATTCTTCCATGCACTAAAGTTTGATGACCCAACCAATTTTTTGATCTCTTTGCAATAAGTCATTTTGACAGATTTAGATAAGGTCATAGATACTTACATGAGTAAGATGACTTTATCCTTCCAACAAATTCTTTGATGAAGATGAAGTTAGGAACTCCTTCTTATATTGAATTCTCCAATGTAGATGTCTTCAATGGTGATGATGGTAAATATCTTCAATATAAATATTTGATGGCAAAGATTGGGAATCTTTCGTGAAAATTGAATTGATATTTCAATGTAGACTTTGATTATTTATTCTTTTAGTGTCTCTTTGTCAAGTAGCCACCATCTTCAACACCTTAGCTCTGATACCATGTTGAGAATTTGGTACATCAGTGATTAATTCAAATTATCTTATTAATAATTACTTGTGAGATTAGTTCTTTTACTTATGTCTTCAATTCTTAGCTTATTATGTATTTCATCAAATCAATTACCAAAAACACAAGAGACACAGATTTAGGCTCTTCGAGCCAGGGCCAAAACCTTTCCCTCTTGGAGAGGAAAACCCGCAAGAAATTATTCTTATCGACTTTCATATGAAAAATACCATGACCATGACATAGACCCTTGACCTATGTATCCCTCCTAGACCTTGTAACTGCTTTTTAGTTGATCCTTCTTTTCTTCATCGTCCTGCACTTTACTACACCAAATTAGAGAGATTGATATCTCACTAAAATTTCCTTTTTTGAATGTGCGTGAACCTTACTAAGATATTGACACCTTCTTGTGAACAATTTATGTGCACACCTTACACATTTACTCAACCTTGTTGGTTGATATTACACCCAAGTCTTCTTTTAATGAACTGTACTTTTCATGCTATATTGGTGCCCATAATTAATGTACTTCATACTTTCAACATAGTTCTGTCACCATAGGCTTGCCTTCGCACTTGACATAGTCAACACAAAGCTGTTCACCATAAGCTTGTACTTGGTCATCACAGACTTGTCCTCACACTTAACACATTCATTGTAATTTTGTCACTATAGGCTTGTCCTATTTTTGTACTTTAATGCAGTCTTATTTTCACATTTTAATGCAGTCATAAATTAGAGGTCATTCCTGCAATCTGGCCTTCAAGGCTTCACATATTATATGGTATTATATCACCCCTTCCTTCGCACTTTATTCATACTGTATAAACTTTATCCTTAAGTCTGTAATCCGAAATATTTTTCCTAAAATTATATACGAAAATCATAGAGGAATGCAAGCTTGTATATCTACGCAGTATATATAGGGTCTAGTTGTTTCCACCTGTAATTGAGCCGACTTGTCCATATGTAGTGAGACCGACTTGAACACTTTTTTATAGGCTGACTTGTAGAGAGTATCTTCCTGCATGATGAAGGTTGACTTGGAGGGTTTTCCAACGTTGATCTTGATCATCATTTGTGTGCAATCTTGAAGGCTTATGTGACACAGTTTGGAGACATACAAATGTGACTTGACTCTTCATAAACATGACTCTTTAATTAATACAATTTATGACCAAAATAAAAATCCTTAATAGACATCAAGAAGAATTCTATTGAACTATAATAAAACCTTGCATTACATAATTATATAATTACATAGTCAATATGAAGACCGATCCTAATTACACTTTCCAACACTCCACACATATTTCAATGGCTGAGAAAAAGGAAAGAGAAGGTTAAAATGATTATAGTCAACAATCCCAGTTACATAAGTGGTTGTTGTAGACTTCCCAATCCATGGTGGGAATGCCTCTGCTAATAAGTATGGTAATTCTAACAATTTAGAAAAAAAATAATGGAAAAATAATTCTAATTCCACAATTAGTCTTAATAATCACTAACTATTTCACTTTAGACAAGGATCCTTTGTTTGTGCAAAACGGTTGAATTATAGTTAATGGTAGTGATAAAAATCTTATTTCACAAGACCATGTGACTTTTCTTAATTTTCCTTCAAAATGTTAACCTTGGTCAAAAATTTTAGGTTTGGATGAAGGATAAGGAACCAATGCAAGTTATGAAGGCTTGCTAATTCACTTTTTCTATTGACCCCTCCTTGACAGTATTAAGTATGATGGCACTCTTTTTCATTGTTGTGGTCTTATTCCTTGCAAGGTTTTATCAACATGATTTCCATGCAAGCTATTATACATTGTCTTGAAACTTCCCTATTTTTGTAGAGATGGATTAGTATATGATTGAAGTTTTCTTTTTCTGCCACTTGTTTGACAACATTGATGTCGATTTGACTACTTGACCTTGAATTATTCAAATTTCTATGTGAGATTTCATAATGATAAGAGGACGTGATTTTTATTAAGATGAAATCTAAGTGTTGATGATATTGTATTATTGGGTTTTCTTGGAATTACATGGTTGTCCAAATTGAACTTGGCAGTCATCTCTCTTTGTTTTAGTGATGACTATAAGGCTAAGTTATATTCTGAGAGAAAAATATGAAGCATTAAAGATGCACCAAGAGAAGTAAGGTTCTATAGCATGTGGGGTGGGAGTGATCCTTGTGTGAATGCATGCTTGTGTAGTTATAATAAAATACAATAGAAAAAACAACGAACATATTTTTAATTACCTTATTGTCTTAGCCAATGTATGGAGATTTTCCTTAAACCTGGATTATGTCCAATCTCATGGTGGCGAATTAGATGTTGAATCTAATCAGAGATGAAAAAATTTATATGTTAGAAAATAAATGTAATTTTCATCATTTTGGTATATGAAAAACTATAAAAATAGAACCAATACATGTATGCATGTGTTGGGTCCTTACATTTAATTTGTCAAAATTTTGTGTCAAATTTGAAGTTAGAAATATTTGTATTTGGTCCTCACGTTTTGACAAAGTATTTGTTAAATTGGGGACCTTTTGTTGAATATAATTTTTCTTGAATTTGGACATGAACACAAACCAACTGACTTAGCTTATTGTACAAAATTCCAATGTAGCTAAATCTAACATAGATCCATCACGTTTGGATCTCATTAAGATTCAAGAGGGATCAACAAAAAGGTGAATGCAATTATGCATTTGTGAATCTTATGTAAAGATATCCATTTAAGGTCATATTATAAAGTTATATTGGTTTCATTAATTGTACTATTCTCAATTTTGGGCATTAAAATATGGGAGAGAGCTCTATTGGATTTAAAATCGAAAAATATTTAGTTGGGGTCATTTAATTTAGACAATATGTTGACCATTATTTTCTACAAGCTACATTACTAACAAAGTATTGAGCACTGTTATGCGCTCTCTAGGACATAATCCAACTGAAGCTCAACTACAAGATATGATCAATGAAGTGGATGCCGATGGAAATGGGACAATTAATTTTCTGGAGTTCTTGAATCGTGGCTTGAAAGATGAAAGTAGGGTTCCAGGGTTCTTTACCAATCGTTTATGAAGTTCTATATTTCAGATTATCTTTTTGACTTTTCATATCATTGTGATGTATTTATATTTTTCATTTTCTCTCTCATGGCTCAAAAAATGAGGGTAGGGTTCCAGGGTTCTTTACCAATTATTTATGAAGTTCTGCATTTCAGATTATCTTTTTGTTTTTTCATATCGTTGTGATGTATTTAGATATTTCCTTTTCTCTTAATCCTTGGCTTGATGTTTCACATATCCCCTCTTTTTTGGTAATGGAAAACATTTCCTTCGATCTGTGGGCAGTTATGAACCCCAATTTTGCATGATTTTGGAAAACCCACTTGAAATTGGGGGCTTTGAAATTCAATCAACCATACACATGATCAGGGCTCTCTGTTCAATTGGATTTGAACCTGGGTCATTATCGTTTTTATTTTTCCCTATGTGGTTCATGGTCCCTGGAGATCCGTGTTACATTTTCACATAATTTTTGTTATCATTCAGATATCTAAAATTTCTAATTTCTAATTTGAATATTTACGTGATAAAGGAAAGACAAAGGTCTCAATTATAAAAAGTCACCCAACAACAAAAACATTGAGATTTTTCTTTCATTCATCCTGTAGGATATTTCATTTGTCTTAATCAATGCTCTTCTTCCATATTCTATCCACTTATGACATTTCCTTTGCAATATTTGGTGTATTTACTAGTTATAGGTAATTTATAGGCTATAAATGTCTTCAAAGTTTCAATTCTAATTGAGTATTCAACTAAACATATTGATTCTTTTATACGTAACTATTTTTCCCTCCACCCACTTTTTATAACTTTCATAACCATTAGGTAGGGACCTGCAAATTCGATGTTGTTTTTCTTGTTTAGTAAAATATTGTTGAGACTTTAATTTATTAAAAGTTGTATAATTACCAATCTACAAATTTTCAATATCTAATTTTTAAAAGTCTAATTCTTTAAAGAGTGTTAGCTCAATGGAAGAACACCTTCTTTACAAGCAGGAGGTTGGTGGTTCAGTTCCATCGTGCCCTGATATTCATATGAAATGGTGGCAATTGATTTTTGGTGACAGAGGCTCATTTGAAAATCACCAATGAACTTATGGTGACATTTTTTACCCTCACCAAAATATAAAACTGTTACAGTCAACAAACGACACCATATATACACATCAATAGTGACGACTATGAAAGGCCTGTCACCATAAATCGTTGTTGTTAATATGAAATGGTGAGGGTCTGTTAGGTCCTTATATTACTAGTATAGTCCCTTACTGTTGTAAGTGTAACCCCCTTATTGTTATTTTTATACCGTTGTAACCCCCATATTTTTATTATTGTGCCCTTACATTATTATTGTTAGGTCTACTAGGATTACATTGTGGACCCACTAGGATTACATTGTGGCCCCATTGAATCCTATATATAGATAGGAGGTTTTGTCATTTGTATCATCCAAGAATTGTTAATTTATGTAATTTATTGGAGGTTTCTCCCTCGAAGTGACTATTTCTAAGGTGTTGATCTCTCTTTTCTTCTATTTTGGAGATTTTTTCACAACATTTGGTATCATAGCTTTGGATTCTAAGGTTTCGCTGATCCAAATAGGTCATCTTGGAATTTTCGCTATAACTATTTTTATACGAAGGTTCAGAAGATGAAATTGTTAGAGGACGAAGCCGAAATCCTGAGGAACATCGTCACATAATTTCAGATCTTGGTTCACAATATTTTCTGAGATATAATCTATGCAAGTTAGGGAATTTTGCAGGCTCCTGAATTTAACCTAAAGAGGTCATGATGGAATTTTCGCTATAAATTTGTTTATACAAGGGTTCAGAAGCAGAAATTATCAAAAAGTGAAGCCAAAATCTTGAGGAATGTCGTGGAAACATTTCAGAGCTATATTCACAATATTTTCGGAGATATGGTCTGTGAAAGTTAGGGATTTTTCAGGCTCCCGAATTTCATCTCAAAAAGGCGACTGTGGGAAAATCATCATAACTCTCTCTTTGAGCATTGGATTGGAGTTCAGTAAAAAGTGGCCGCAATTAAACAGACTTTAGCTTCTTCTATACCAATTTAATAGACAAAAGAGGAAACAATGACACGTGGAAATTCGTACAAGTTCGCTCTACTGAACCAGTCCATAATTAGGTCATCATAGGAGATTGGGCATAACTTTATCTTCAAGAATCAAAATCAGGTCACACCTATCGCATTCGAAAGAATATTTGGAGGGATACTTTAGGGATGAATTTCATATATTTAAGATCTGGAATCATAGAGATAGTTTAGTTTCAATATCGAGCTCCTCAAAATCAAGAAAAAGGTGTGTATTTTTTTCAAATTGCATAAGTCTTGTTTGAAAAATCAGCTTTAAGTGATTCCAAAGGCCTATTGAGCATATATATTAGTAGTGGGTTCTAAAGTTCATCCTAAAAAGAATTCAACACCCATTAATCCCTCAAAGTACTCTACTATGACTCATGAAGATGAATAATTGCAACATGATCTATCAAAATTACAAGAGCAAGTGCACCAAAATTCTCTCTCGCAAAGAGCAACAAAAATGAAATGGATGTTTTGAACAAAAGCATGGAAGCTAAGATGGATGGTTTGAAGAAAGGCATGGAAGCTATGATGGATGGTTTGAAGAATGGTATGGAAGAAAAAATGGATGGTATGGAAGAAAAAATGAAAGGTTTGAAGGAAGACAAGGAAGTTTTGTCAAAGTTGATACAAGAAATGATTCCTAATGGCGAAAATATAGTAGAAAAAAATCATGATGAGAACAAAATAAATGTTAATTGTGATTTCATAAACTCTAATGTTGGATTAAAGAACCAAAATATTCCAAAGATGGATATGAGGAAGTTTGATGGAAAGGATCCCGTAACATGGATACTATAGATGGAGAAATATTTTGATCTCAATAATGTGCAAAACACACAAAAGGTACGCATTGAAACTTTACATTTAGAAAAAAATAAATTTGTATGGTATCGATGGCTTTTCTCCCGTAAAAATTTTTTCAGTTGGTCAAATTTTATGGAGGAAATGATAACACATTATGAGGATATAAAGAGCAACACCTTCTTTAGCCAATTGATAAATCTCAAACAAAAGGGTTCAGTGGTGGAGCACATTGAGGAATTCCAAAAATTGAATATAAAGGTAACTGATATTCCAGAGGAACACAAGATTGATGTCTTCATAGGGACTTTAAAGGATAACATCCAACATAAAGTTCGCATTTGGGAACCGAATTCATTAGAGAAGGGATTCAGGTTGGCAAGAAAAATTGAATGTAAAATTATGGCGACAAGGAAGCCTACCACTCACATCTATAAATATGGAAGTGTTGCTACTCCTATACTTCCACAACCTACAAGGATGACACCACAACAATTGGAAGAAAAAAGAACAAAAGGGCTTTGCTACAGTTGTGATAGAAAATACACTAAAGGTCATAAGTGTGCTGAGAATAAATTATTTTACATAGATTGTGAATAGGAGGAAGAAAATGAACCAACCCTAGGAGAAGAAGAAATGAGTTTGACCATATCATGTAATGAATTGGCAGTAATTACCACTCCTCAAAATCTCAAGATAGAAGGACATATCAAGAAGAAAAAGGTAATAGTGTTGATTGATTTCGGTAGTACCCATAATTTTATTCATTGTAAGGTAGCCAAGGAATTGAATTGTTTCCTATACCCAACACCAGAATGTCAAGTGATGGTTGCAAATTGAGGAACTATAAATTGCTCTAGAAAATGCTATAATATCAAGATATCCATGGGGGAATATGCATTGAATAGTCCAATGCTTTCCATCCCAATGGGAGGTGTTGATGTTGTACTAGGAGTACAATGGTTACAATCTTTGGGGACAGTAGCTTTTAACTTTCAAGAACTTTTCTTGAAATTATTTTCAGAAGGAAAGGAAGTCGAATTACGGGGTATTGAAGGGAAGCCAGGAAGGATAATAAGCTCTAATGGCATGACAAAGCTTCTAAAGAAAGAACAACGAGGCGTAATTGCACAATTATGCTCACTAGAAGTTCCAACATCAAATCATCTATTTCTCCGCATCTCCAAAAAGTCTGTATTAACTATTCTGCTTGAAATTCCATGACTCCACTTATTCGTGATAATTAACGTCATCCATTTGATTCTAGGAAAGTCCCAAACATTCAAATTTTAATATTATCCCTGGTGTCTAAAGAGCGAAATTGAACGTATGATTGCAGAAATGTTGGAGGCGGGTATAATTCAACCTAGTCAAAGTTCTTTCTCTGCTCCTGTAGTATTGGTACACAAGAAGGATGGATCATGGTGAATGTGTCTAGATTATAGGGAGCTCAATAAGCTCACCATTAAAGACAAATTTCCCATTCCTGTGATTGATGAATTATTGATGAATTACATGGAGCAATTTATTTTACCAAGTTGGATCTTCATTCAGGATATCATCAAATTAGAATGAAGACTGAAGATATTCCAAAAACAACATTTCGAACTCATGAGGGTCATTATGAATTTTTGGTCATGCCTTTTGGCCTTACCAATGCACCTTCTACATTTCAATGGTTGATGAATTCCATTTTCAAACCCTTCCTTAGAAAATTTGTGCTAGTATTTTTTGATGATATACTAATCTACAATAGGTCTTGGAAAGATCATGTTGAGCATGTTGACAGGGTGCTCAAACTATTGCAGGAGAAACAATTATATGCAAAAAAATCCAAATGTTTCTTTGGAGTACAAGAGGTGGAATATCTGGGTCATATTGTATCTCACGAGGGTGTTAAAGTAGACCCTAACAAAATTAAAGCCATTAAGGAATGGGAAGTCCCCACAACCATAAAGAAGTTGCGAGGATTTCTCGGGTTAACAGGGTATTATCGCAAGTTTGTTAAGAATTATGGGAGAATAGCAGCACCTCTAACAACATTATTGAAGAAAGATGCACTTTCATGGACTCCTGAAGCAACTAAGGCCTTTGAACATCTTAAAGAGGCAATGTGCCTAGCACCGGTCTTAGCTACGCCAGACTTCACCAAAACCTTTATTGTGGAATGTGATGCCTCAGGAAATGGAATTGGTGCAGTTTTAATGCAGGAAGGAAGACCCATTGCTTTTGAAAGTCGTCCAATCAAAGGAAAGTATTTACAGAAACCTATTTATGAGAAGGAAATGTTAGCAATACTACATGCACTAAGGAAATGGCGAACTTACCTAATGGGAAGACACTTCAAGGTAAAAACTGATCATGATAGTCTTAAACACTTTTTGGAACAAAGACTATCTTCAGAAGAGCAGCAAAAATGGGTCACAAAGATGTTGGGTTATGACTTTGAAATAATCTACAAAAAAGGAAAGCTTAATGTTGTTGCAGATGCACTCTCAAGAAAGAATGAAGAGGTGGAAAAATTGCTTTGTGCCATTTCTATTATCCAACTAGATTGGATAACCGAAGCAAGAGATGAATGGAAGAAGGACAAAGATGTATGGACACTCATTCAAAAGTTGCAGCAAGATCCTAGTACATCTGATACATTTAGTTGGAAAATGATTCCTTATGGTACAAAGATCGCTTATATCTTTGTAAGAATTCCCAACTAAAACAAAAGATTCTTCTGGAATTGCACACTTCTCCTTCAGGAGGACACTCGGGATTTTTAAAAACTTACCACAGGGTGAAGAAAGAATTTTTTTGGGATGGCCTTAAATCTGATATTCAAAAGTTTGTGGCGGAATGTTTGGTTTGCCAGCAGAATAAAGTGGAGACAATTAAGACCCCGGGACTTCTACAACCGTTATCCATTCCAAGTCAACGTTGGGAGGAGATTTCAATGGATTTTATCACAGGTTTACCTAAGTCCGAAGGAAAGAATGTCATCATGGTGGTAGTTGATAGACTTACCAAGTATGCACACTTTTGTGTATTATCTCATCCATTTAAAGCAAGTACAGTTGCTACTACATTTGTGGACAGAATTCAAAAACTACATGGAAACCCAAGGGTTATTGTATGGCTTAGATCCTATTTTTGTTTTCGTGAAATTTTTAATCAAATTCGTTTTCTGTTGGGTATCCCAAATCTTTCCATAGCTCATCTTATCATCGTCAAGGAGATATCCAAACAGATAGTGAATAAATGTTTGGAAGGACATCTTCTTTGTTTTCATATGATAAGAAAGCACAGCCAGTCATGTGTTACTTCCTTGTTATTGTAATGTAACACTCCCTTCCATACTATAAAAATGACCCATTTATGCACTTTATGGATATCATCCAAAAGAAATAAGTTAAATCCTACTGGGGCCTAAAGGGCATCTTTGTCGGTATATTGCTTCATCTAAAGCAGGAATGTTAATTAAGGTGATCCTCATAAAATTGAAGTGAGAAAGAATGTCATCTTTGATGATATATAGTTCGCACAATGAAATCAAAAGGATGTTCAGCCGATCCGAAGAATAGACATCTATGCAAGAAAATGTTGAAGGTCCTTGTGAACCTATAAAACAAAAGAGTATTCTAGAAAATTAGAAGAGACCTGCTTTGTTGAAAACCAATATTCAAGAATAAGAAGGAGATAAAACATCAAGAACCTCTAGGAAAATCAAAATACTAATGAGGCATTTAGGATATGATACATATATGGTGAAGCTTACTGAATAAAAACCTTCCTCTTATGAATATGAAGTTAAACATCAACAGTGGAGCAATTCTATGAAGGAATAATACTAGTGCATAATGAAGAATGATGTCTTGGAGATTGTCCCTAGGCCATGTTAAAAATATATGGTCACTTCCAAGTGAATTTATAATATAAATCACATTGCATATGGGAGCATCGACAAATAAAAAACAAGGTTTGTAGAGATTACATCAATGGATTCAAACCGATCATGCAATGTACTAAAACAAGATACTGAATCCTTCTACAATATTTGTGGAATATAAATCACAATCACTCAATCACATGCAAGTAAGAGAATTAATTAAATCAATCACACAACACAATAATTTTCTAGGGAAAGAAACTGCTGAAAACCCCGCCATTTGTATTCTATAATAAACCAAGGAATCATGAAACAATACAATGCATGTGTGCTCACCACAACCTCATACACTCTACTTATTGTCTCATAATGATCTAGGAAAAATTGGACCAATACATAGCCAATTTAATTCCCACCTTAAGCCCCATTTTGCTCACTAATACCTAGGGAAAAAAATAATTTACAAATATAGGAATTCAACCTTCCTGATTCATAATCCATCATGGGTATTTCCCGTGGTTTTATAATTGTACCCCAGGAAATTCTATAATAATACAATGGATATTATTCTTAATCTTAACCTTTTGTAGATCTCAAACCCGGGTCTTCATCGAATTTACTTTTTACACATGCATGTAACTATTAATAAAGTGAATCATCAATGCACTCATTAACATTCAGGAATTAAATCTATTTTAATTCACTTGATCATCATTCAATTAGAACTAGTTAAAATAATTTTAATTCAATTAACTTGAGTTAACTGATTGCACTCACACCACACTAGTGCTAGAACTGCAACTGGACCCTGTAAAATAATAGAATCACTCTACATGCTTCACCTTTGACCCTGAACTCAAAATTCGTGAGCCAAATAAGTCAATCACACTTAGTTAACTAATAGAAGTTGTTATGAGATAAGATTACAATTTATTTTCCAATTTATTTAAAAAATGGACGCCCACATTGTTGGGTCATAAAAAGGTATCTTTTGAACACCTAATTAGCCTACATTAATCATCAATCCGGGAGAGAATTTTTATTTCAAGAGTGTACTCTATCTGAGGCTGCAATTATCTAAGAGCAATGCTGTGAAGATGTATTACAAGATAAAAAATGAAAAAGTAACAAATTCTTGTAAAGAAACCTAATTACAGTGACATGAATGGAAAGATTAAACTACATCAATCTTGCAAAACATCGATCAGGGATGCAGTAGCAGTAACTCTTTCCCTTAGAAATAAATGCAAGATAACCAATATGGGGACCTGGGAGCAATAACCTCTATCCTCTACAGTTGGGGATCTTGAAGCAATCGAAACGAAAGCAAATTCAATGAACTTAACTTAAAAGAAACGAAATATGGAAAGGAACAACAACATGTAGCTATAACTCATATGTTTTCTAATCAAAGACTATGAATAAAAAATGAACAGAAATAGAATAGCAACATGAAATGAACAACAATTACAATTCTAACATACTCAAGAAACTAGATTTCCATGCTTTAATTCTGTCAAAAGCCACTCACCACGCAACAACCAATTATAGAAAATTATAAACTAATGGAACAACAACTTAAATCAGATACAGAACAACAAAGCTTTATGATAATAACAAGATAATCGAATGGAAGATGTGCTTCTTGTAAAAGATGAAATAGTAATGACTCTGTATTTGATCTAACAACAGTAAACCAGTTCTGTAATTGAAACAAACATTAAACACACTTCACACGATAGTAAGCAAGGATTAAAAATACAAACAACAAAGTGATTCCACCAGAGCTAGGCCCTTAGTGCCAGTGAATTACTGCTGGGCTAATTCAGAACTTTAGAATATGGATGAAACGCGTGTCTTATATTAAACTAACATGAAGTATTACAAAGAAGGTTCTCTTAAAACCGAGAGTCAATAAAACATTATATTACAGAGGAAATGTTTAAATGTACAACCTTTCAACTAACTCACTGATTTCAACAACACCGTCCCCCCTTGTCACTTAAAGGAAATTGCTTTATATATCAAATCTCGATGGACAAATCAAGGAATAATATGAGTTTGAACAAAGATCCCTCAGGATCGAAGGATCCTGAGGGATTTACTCCTCTTTGTTTAGTCATCATCATGTTTACTCTGACCGGGGCCAAGCTGTCCCCTGCCTTTTCTGGGCTATTCGTTCAGATATCCTTGCCTTTGGCTGGATATGGTTCAACGTTGATGGAGTAGCAGTTAGATTATGTTCAACCCCGCCTTTGGTACAACTGTTCACCTCGTCGAATTCCTATTTTTCAATCAAAAAGTAACTTTTAGTCATCTTTTTGTACTAAACATAAACCTTTCCGATTCTATTGTAATTCTTATGATAAATTACCTTTCCAAGGCAAACAGGAGCATATCTATGGTAAAAGAATGAGTAAATACATAGTAATTTCATACCTCTTTCACTACCCAACATACCCCCCTGCTTAATCTTTTTCATGCCCTCATGAAAACTATAGTTCACATGAAGAGCAGTCAAAGAATAAGCCGGATAAGGTTTGTCATCAACAGGCCTAAAACCATGTAGTGCAGTTAATTCCTCAAAAACATGTTCTATAGTTCATAAATAGCTTTGTAGTCCGAAGCAGGGTAACATGCAATAGGGCTGCGGAACCTACATCCTAACTAGTATGGTCCTTCTTTTAAAGCGAGATGGCTATAGGAAATCAAGCGGTCTGCTGCTAGCCCAAAGTTTCTATAATTAAATGGTTCCATATTTTGCACATTCTGATTCGAGGTTCTCCACCGGACCTTGGCTTCTATATAAGCTTGGTTCCTAATGAATGAAAAATAGTTTGTTCCATTCAAAATAATTGATTTGTGGACAGGCCCCAGGGTTTGGGTAACACCTTCCTTTGTCATCAAACTTTTCTGTCTAGCCCAAAATTGAAGTGGGTCCTGAGGTTCACTTCTGACCCACAGATCCAATTCATTTTCCTGCCTTTGAAAGACGTTATAGGATTTTAGCCATTTTAATTGATTTACAACAAAGGAAATGAATGCCTGAAACTGAACATCTCCAATAAAAGGGCTAGGGTTTGATTCACAGTCATTTTCAAGTATTAGATTATGCAAGTAAAATTCACACAAAAGGCACTGTACTTTGATCCCATAAAGTTTGCAGCATGATATAAAATCATCTATGGTTTTTAGCTCTATGGATTTCCCTACCCTAACTGCCTTGATATTTAATTGTAAATATCTTTCTAGTAAAAACAAAGCATAGTTTTTGGCGGGGCATCTACAGGCTAAGACATCAGTATACAAGGAGCAGAGAGTGTCCATTTGATTGTAGGCTAGTTTTAGTTGGTTCATTACCTTATCGGCCTTTACGTCTTCTTTCTGACATTTTTCATGAGCTTCTGCTTCTGCTTCTGCTTCATGAATAATTCTCATTTGTTGCTGCAATTCCTGATATCTCTTTCTTGGGACAGTATCTTCCTCCAATCTCTGCCTTTCTATTCGGGCCTGTTTCAATTCTTCTTGAAGTCTGACCAATGTTGGATCACTAAAAGTGTACTGACTGCTAGATTGCATATTTCCACTTAGAACAGGTTCCTATGGAACAACTTGTGTTAGAACAACTGTTTGTTGCTCCGCATCCTCATAATTAGGCTCAGGTATGGTTCCTTCTGTAACGTGGGGGTTCCTATTAGCGGTCACCTTTCTCTTTTTTGAAACTCTTTTGATAGCAATGCTTCTTCTCTTAGGGGCTCGCTTAGGCATCTGTTTCATTCTCAGAACCCTAATGGTTTGTCTGAGCTATTCTACTAGTTTATGGAGCTTTATTCGTTCCCTGCGAAGCTTCTCAATCTCAATTGTTTTCCTCCTCTTTCTTAATGCAACAACCGCTCCTTTATCTGAACCCATTTGGTCAACAGAGTTTTGGCCTATATCAGCCCTGCCTTCAGTAAAATTCTCTTCTTGTTCTTCTCCTTGGGGTTCTTCTTCTACATTCATACGCCCTTGGCTAAATTCTCTGGGAATCATATTCTCAGTTAACTCTGCAGTCTCCTGGGGGCTTCTAGCTTCGGTGTTCTCTTTCTCCTGTTCACGCCTCTCAGGAGAAGCAACCCTAGCTTCACTAGGCTTTGCTGTTTCATTCAGCATTTCTCTAGCTGTTCCTTTATCGATAACAGAGTACTCTGGTAGTTGATTAATATCAATATTGAGGTCCAAGGGGCTATGAGGCCGTGCATAATTACTCATATTGGCCAAAATCTGGGCCAATTGGTCTTCTTGTAAAGGGCTTACGATAGCATTTTCGGGAAGTTCTGTTTCATCCTTATTGCTACTATGATTGTCTTCATCCTCCTCACGGGTGTGATAACTTCCTTCCTCCTCATACGAATACCAAATTTCTCCTTCAACTTATTCTTCCTCAGAATTTATTTCGATTTATTCTTTCTCATTATCTCCTTCCTCTGCACTGGATTGTTTTTCACTACCAGTATGGCGACTTATTTCTTCTTCGTCCGAGTAGCGAATTTCTCCTTCCAATTCTTCTTCCTCATCAGTACGAGGGCTTACTCCCTACAATTGTGGAGGTTGTTCCTCCTCTGAGCTGTGCAATTCCAAAGGCTGGCTGCTGCTACTCGAAAGTCCTTCCACCATCCTCCTACTTCGTTTCAATCGGAGGGATTATCTGTGAGTAGAAGGCTCAGCTATTGAGCCGACCATCCTCTTCTATTTTAGAGTGGGTAAAGCTAACCCTCTGTCAATGTAAAATATTAAATCTTCCCAGCTGGTCTGTTGCTGGGCGAGGCTACGACTCACTATTAATCGTATTAGACAATGGTGGCTGACCACCATATCTGCATGTTGAGATTTTCTTATACCAAGAGCAGTATCATGCAACAAAGAATTTAAAAATGTAGGCAAATTAATGGTGCATTTCTGTTTTAATACAGACAATAGCTTAAGGTGGCGAGGTCTTACAAAATCCTTTCTTCCGTCACACGTTATGTAAGCCTACACAATCTTGGCCAACTCTGTCCATGGTTCTGCTAATGACGCTGGTTGGACTCCTTTACCTTTGATAACTAACGTCTGTCCATCATCTTGAAAAATCTTCATGGCTTCTCGAATCCTAATATTTTTCTGAGTCCAAATAGTCCCTTGCATGGGGATTCCAGACACCTCTGCAATTATCTCATCGGATACAGCTATCTATCTTCCTCTGACCATGGAGGATCCTTCCTACAGGTTCAATAAAAATTCGGTGGCCACTACTTCATGGGGTTACTGCATCCTCATGAAATATGTAATCCACCCCAATCTTTCTAAAATTTCTCGTGCAGCATCAGAAACGATCAACACCTATGGTTCACTGTGAATTGGCCATCCTCCCATTGTCTCTGCGCTCTGTTAATTTTTCTCAACACACGGTAATCACAATGGAACAACACAACACGGTTCATTGAAAATTTGTTATTTCCTAAAATGCAGGGATTTAGTTCATATACAGGTAAAGAAATATTGGGGTTTGATTTGCATGCAGACATCCGTGCCCCACGAATGAATGACAGGTCGTCCTCGACCGTCAATTGAGAGAAGCAAATGTGGGACAGTAGTGGTATAGCAGTAAAAAGCAGGCATAATTATAGTACATTCAATCAAATTATAGCAATTACTGAAATCAATGCATGTGATGAATCGGTAATGAATAGAAAATCGTTTTTTAATGATTCAAATATGAGGAGAAGGGACAACATAAGATAAACATAAGTACAATTGCATTATTTACCATTTCGAACTAATATGGTCGATTTGTAATGATTTTCATGTATAATAGGTTCGAAGGTAAAGGTAAAGGATTCATATTTTCATTTGACATTTAAATAGAGATATAGGAAAAGGGTTAAATATAACTATTGATGTGTATAAATGTGATTCCAATACCATCAGTAGAGCTCTGTTGCCCACATGTGTTCATAACCTTGACAGAGTTGCTTCTTTACCCACAAAACCATTGTCCTTTATCTATATTGAGGAAGTGATTTTTGTTGAATTTCATGATAGAGGCCATTGTGCTGGCTTGGTGACCAGATAAACCACAATGCCATTCACTGGGAAGAAGTGAAAGGTGGACAGGCTGGCTCGTGATGAGACCTCCTATTCCAAGGACTTCTTGATTTTTTCAATTTTCTATTGGACCATTTCCCTGGTTTGGTGGCCATAATGGGAATGCCACTTCACTGCCTTCCCTATGATCATGGTAGGCTGGCTCTTAATGAGACCCCCTATCCTCCATCTGCAAAATCATAAGACTATTAATAAAATATGTAGAAATTTTTCTTTTTCATAAAACACTTTTTTCTCAGTTATTCATAAGGGATGGCTCAACACTCCTTAAGAGTAGGGATGGTGGAAGAAGTCTGAACATCTCAATAGAAAAAAAATATGCTCTTATTCCTATTCCATAGATAAAAATCAAAGAAAGTTATAGCATGTGGGAAAGAACCAATCATGATAAAAATAATCGATCAAATTAATTCAATGGTAATAAAATAGCAAAGTTGTGTTATTAATCATGCCCCTTTTTCCTTTTTTCTTATCATTACTAGACAATTTCCTTAAAAATGACGATTTATTTTGATTTTCAGATTACAGTAAGCTTTAATTTGTATGATTGTATATAAATGATATATTTGACTTTAGAAAAGTGATCAAAAATTCAAAATGCTGGCTTAAAACAAAAAACAATCCACTCAAAAAGTGTTGTTCCTTTAAAAAGAATAGCAAAAAAAATCTACGGAACTGCTGTTCCTTTCGAAAGGAACAGCAAAAAAATACTCTGCG
This sequence comes from Pinus albicaulis, assembly GCA_034641835.2. Taxonomy (NCBI): domain Eukaryota; kingdom Viridiplantae; phylum Streptophyta; class Pinopsida; order Pinales; family Pinaceae; genus Pinus; species Pinus albicaulis. Next base: position 608,226,762 of record CM076572.1, read on the forward strand.
GAAGTGCTGTTCCTTTGGAAAGGAACAAAAAAAGCAATTTGTGGAACTACTGTTCCTTTCGAAAGGAACAACAAAAAAATACTCTGCGGAAGTGATGTTCCTTTAGAAAGGAACAACAAAAGAAATCTACGAAACTGCTGTTCCTTTCGAAAGGAACAACAGAAGTGCTGTTCCTTTGGAAAGGAACAAAAAAACAAACGAAATAAACAAATTTTTTTATCTTTTTTATTTTTAAAAGAAACCGAATTTCATGAAACAAATGATGAAGAAATAAAGAAGTAATATTAACAGAATGTTTAAAGAAACAAATTCCATACAACAACAATCAAGAAACGGAAAAATGCTTTATGTACAAAATTAAAAAAGAAATGATTTATCAAACTGGTTCCGAGGAAGAGTTTTCCCCTTCAGTGAGAATTTCCATAGTAGAATCTTCCCGTAACTGTTGGTAAAAGGATTCCCAGGTAAGTGGTTTATGATACAATCGTACTTAATGACCATTTACCTTAAAGGAATGTCCAGATCCGTCAATGGTAACTAATGTAATAGTGCCATTATCATGCACTTTTTGTATTTCATAGGGTCCAAGCCATCGTGTCTGGAGTTTTCCTGGGAAATCCTGAAACCTAGAATCATATAGGAGTGCCCAGTCTCCTTCATGGAAGATATTTTCTTTGATATGGGCGTCATGCCATTTGGCTCTCTGTTGCTGAATTAATGCTGTGTGCTGAAGAGCAGAGAGCCTAATTTCATCTAACTCATTAATTTGTTGTAGTCTTTTAGCCTGGGCTTCATTCAAATTTAGACCCACCTTTGGAGCTGTTCTTAATGTTTGAATTTCAAATTATATAGGAAAGATGGGTTCTTTTCCAAATACTAATTGGTATGGTGAATATCTTGTAGTAGGTCTCCACGTTGTTCGATATGCCCACAATGCTTCTAGCAATTTGTAGGCCCAATCTCATCTGTGTGAGGCAACAGTTTTTGTTAATATAGATTCGATTACTTTGTTCGTGCTCTCTACTTGGCCATTGGCCTGTGGGTGATATGGAGTTGTAATCTTGTGCTGAATGTGGTAGTTTTGCAATGTTTCAGCTAATTTATTACCTACAAACTGTGGTCCACCATCTGTGATTATGTCCCTTGGGAGGCCATAGCGCACAAAGATTTGGAAAAGAAATTGTATTACAGAGTCCTCTGTAGCTTCTGAAAGAGCCTCTGCTTCGACCCATTTGGTGACATACTCAGTTGCAACTAGGATGTATGTTTTTTGGTTTGATGGGGGGTTAATATGACCAAAAAAGTCAAGGGCCCAACGTTCAAATGGTTCAATCACTAGTTGAGGGTTCAAATGCATTTCATCAGACTGCCCAGGGTGACCTGCCCTTTGGCAGCTATCATAGGCCTGCACGAATTTTTTTGCATCTTTAAAGATAGTAGGCCAATAATAAATGTTAGAAAATTAAATATTACAGAGCAATGCAACACATAAAATATGCTGAAAATAAAAGCACAGAAAACACATAAAACTAGAGAGACATAGATATACGTGGTTCACCCAGTTTGGGCTACGTCCACCCCAAACAGCCAGTCCTTCCATTCTATTATCCAGCAAAAATGAAGAGACAAAACCTACAACAGATCCGCTGTAATATCCTTTGTTCTCTCTCACAGTCTCCCTTTCTGTTTCTCGCTCCAAGAATACACATACCAAATACACAGCTGCAATAAAATGCCCTCATAAAAGTGAGGGGTTGCCTTCTAGGGAAAAAAAACCTAATCTAAACATAACTTCTACCATCATATCATTTGCCTAATGAACGGCCCAGATTGAATAGAAATTACTATACTTTTACAAGGCAATTTTACATCTATTTTTAGCTTCGGGGGCGCTGCCCCCGAAAGCCCCTGCTAGGGGGGGCTCTGAAAAGCGCTACCGCCCCCCCTTAGACCCCCCACGGCAGCCATTAATTACAAGTGGCATTGCCACCCCTTTTAAGGTACATGGGTCCAATGCTGTGATACAAAGTAAACAAGATAATCAGGCTCCACACCCAACAATAATCTATTCGTAAAACTTTATGGGCAGTTCTACGATCTGCAAAATGTCCGCCACACTGTCCATCATGGCATACTTTCAAGACGTCAAATACCTCATCCTCCCTAACGCATATCCTTATTTTCATATCTGCACCTATATGAAATAGGTAGCCCCCAATCCAGGAAAAGTGGGTGCTACAGTGTATTATTTGCTTACGTTCATTAAGGGATAGATGTTTAGGTAATTTACCTATTGCCAAATAGTTTTCTATATCAGCATACCACGTTGTTTTGATAGTAACAACGAAGAGATGTTCATATGGAAAGTGGTATTCAAATGCTTCTATATCTGTTGGCTTTGGCATTCTTGATAGAAAGTCAGCTACAGGGTTCTCTTTCCCAGGTCGATCTTTGATTGTGATATCGAATTCTTGCAGTAAAATCAACCATCTTGTCACTCTTATGTTTGTAACAGGTTTATTTGCTAAAAATTTAATGGCAGAGTGATCAGTATATAGTACTACAGGATACCCATTTATATAATGTCTAAACTTGTTTATAGCATGAACTACAACTAAAAATTCTTTCTCAGTCACAGTATAATGTAATTTAGCAGGGGATAGATTTTTGCTAATATAATAAATTACATATGGCTTCTTGTCTTCCTCCTGCCCAAATACTGCTCCAATTGCTGTGATTGAGGCATCAGATGAAATTTGGAATGGCAAATTCCGATTTGGGCCCCTCAGCACTGGGGCTGTTGAAACAAGATTTTTCAGATAATTAAAGGCATTGTCACATTTATCTGTCCAAATGAAATCAACATTTCCTGTCAGTGCATATAAAGGTGCAGCTATTTGAGAATAATGTTCTATAGATCTTCTATAGTAACCAGAAAATCCAAGAAAGCTACGTACCTCTGTTTGTGTAGTGGGTGTGGGAATTAACAAGATTATTTGAATTTTAGCTGGGTCTACTTGAATTCCAGCTACTGAAATATAATGCCCTAAGATAACTCCTTCGGTCATCATCATAAGACACTTTTCGTGGCTTAAACAAAGCCTAGTGTCAATACATCTTTGCAATACCTTTTCTAGGTTTTCCAATGCGGGCTCAAAGTCATCCCCATAAGGTGTGAAATCATCCATATATACTTCGAGGCCTTCATTTATTAAATCTGCAAAGATGCTGAGAATTTCCCTTTGGAATGTAGCAGGGGCATTGCATAGGCCAAAAGGTAGGACTCGGTAGGCAAATGTCCCCCATGGATAGGTAAAGGTAGTTTTGTCCTGGTCTTCAGGGGCAATCTGTATTTGATTGTACCCACTGAAGCCATCGAGGAAAGAAAAGAATTTCTTCCCTGCTAATGTGTCTAATACCTGGTCAATGAAAATAAGGGGAAAGTGGTCTTTCTGTGTTGCCTTGTTAAGTTCACGGTAATCTACACATATCCTCCCCTTCCCATTCTTTTTTGGTACCACCACTAATGGAGAGACCCACTTGCTATCAGATATTGGGTAGATGAAATTAACATCCAATAGTTTTTGTAATTCAGCCTTCACAATATATTTAAGGTGAGGATTTAGTCTTCTTTGAGGTTGGCAAATGGGACTTGCATATTTTTCAATATAAATGTGGTGAGTACACAATTGAGGATCAATTCCTTTCATATCGGGGTAATCCCATGCAAAGGATACTTTGTATTTTCGTAATAATTGGACCAATTTCTCTTCTTGTTTAGCAGTGAGATTTTTATTGATGTTTAGAGTTTTTCCAGGCTCAATTTCTACAACCTTGCTATTGTACATAGAAGTAGTAGGTATTTCTTGATCAGGAATATCTTTCAAAGGATCTTCTTCTTCTTTATTATCGAATGCTGCCTTGATCATGTGACATTGCAAATGAGATCTGGTTTGTGATTTATTGATAAAACTATTAATGATATCATCCTCTGTTTGATCTTTAAAATCAAGAGCATTTTCTATAGTTAGAGTTAATCTCATATTTTCCATAAGATATTATGTAGGTGGTTTTCTTGTTTTGATTATTGATAGACTTGGCTGGACTGGGGGATATAGGGCTAAATTATTGACATAATTTCCCCTTGTTATTGTCATGTTGCCTTGTCAACATCCAATATAAGCGTCGACAGTTGCCAACCAAGGTCTACCTAATATTAACGAGTGTCCATCTAGTCGGTTCTTTTGGTTGATAACCAGGAAGTCAGAAGGGTATTCCTAGGAATCTACGGATACCATTACATATTGTAGTACACCTTCTGGTTTGACTACCGATCGGTCAGCCAATTCCAACAAGGTTGTTGTTGGTTCTAGTGATGTAATGCCAAGTTTTTGACAGGTGGTAGTTGTTAAAATATTGATTGCTTCTCCCAAATCAACTAAGGCATTTGGAAATGATTTCCCATTGATTTGTACTGTCACTATAGGATTTCCTGGGTCTTCATATTTGATGGGTGTTTCCATTCCTGATAATAAGTCAGATAAGGTACCGACTATTTGGACAGTAGGATTGGTTGTTGTTCTCCTCTTTGGCTTCTTTATGCATAATTCCTTAATGGTTTTTGCATATATAGGAATGTCTTGAATAGCTTGGAGGAGAGGGATTTTTATACACAAATTTTTTAATTCTCCCAAAAGATCAAAATTAGGTTGTTCTAATGGATGAGGTATAATTAACCATTCTGGGAATGGTGGAGAGGAAGTTGTTACTTGTTGTTGACTTTGTTGTTGATTTTGTTGTTGAACTTCCTTCTCACTTTGTACTGTTTTTTCTACAGGTAACGGATCTTCAATATGGACATCATTGTTTCTCTCTGTTTCCACTATACGCCTAGACCTTAATTGAAGATCATTGCACTCCCTCAGTTCACTGTTCTACTTCTGGGGGTTCCATTATTTGGACAGACTAAACTGGCCTATTGTTTGGGTTTGGGTTGGGTTGGGCTGGGAGTTGTGGTCTTAAATTGGTCTGGGGGTTTGTATAAGGAGCTGGCAGTGTAGGTTGAGAGAGAGGAATTGATCCAGCTGGCTGATTTGTAGGTTTCTTCCAGTTTGACTGCCAGGCCTGACTCTGGGAAGTAGAGGGGGACCATTGTATAGGCCAAAATGGTGGGTAGAAAGGAAAGCTAGGCCAATTATTTTTGTTTGTTTGATTTGGCCAATATGTGGGAGGAAATGGCTGTTGTGACCAATTAGGGAAAGGTGGTTGATTTTTCCACATCCCACTATATTGTTGAGCATTATATTGAGGAGGCTGAAAAGAAAATGGATCATTTGGCATACATGATGGTCATGGCTACCATTGTCGGCACTGATTAAGCGGACATACCACTTCTGATTCTTCTTCTGCCTCCTTATAAACTGATTTTAGGCCAGGAAGCGAAGGACATCACTCTATAGGGTGATCTTTCGTGCAAATGGCGCAGAATTTAATCACGTCCAATAGGCATTATTTGTGGCTGTGTTTCTTTCTACATCTGGGATATAATATTGCCAAGTTTTTCTATGCTTCTGCCTATTTCTGTTTGGCTTGCATAATATCGAACTATGTTGTTAGAGTCCCAAGTGTGTCTATCTTAAAGTCTTCTAGAAGATTTCCAATCTCTGCACGAGTCACACCTTCATTAGAGGTATTATTTTCCCTTGTAATTATATCACGTTCTGCTGATTTCAAACTTGTATTTCCCCTCGAACTCCTGATACACAAATCAATGATGTTAGGATAACTTTCCTGATATATATCACCTTTTCCCATAATATTCAATGTTTCAACCCATTGATCTTTCATTCCCATAATTAATGTGGTTTTCAAAACATTATCGGGTAAGGGTAAATATGCATAACAAGACCTTTGCAGATTATATTGAAACCGTTCCACATACTCTTCCAAGGTTTCATTTGGTTTTGCTGTCATTTGGAATATTTCATCTTTTAGTTCCCAAGACCTGCAATAATCTTGATACTTCTTTAAAAATGCAACCTTCATATGATCCCAATCAGTTATGAAACCCCCACCTAATCCCATAAACCATCATAAGGCTGCCCCTTTTATTGTAGAAGGGAATAATTTTAGTTTTTGGGTGTCAGTGGTGTAATCATATCCTCTGCATAACACATCAAATTCGAAAAAAAATGCATCTAGGTCCTCTGATGTTAAGCCATGAAATGTGGGAATATGTTGAAGGGGAATGGCTTTCATAGGTGCATTGACTGCAGTATCTACTATAGGATATTGCAACATAGAGGTTTGCTGGGGTGCCTGCTGATTTTGATTTTGGTTCTGGGCCATTTGATCGAAGATGTGCCAATATCCCTCTGGGATTTCCAAGGAATTTCTAGGTTGACGAGCAGGGGCAGGAATGGCTTTGAAAATACTCCCTTTTTTCTGGAATAATAAGTATTTCTTGTTGACCTACTGTTTGGGGTGATTCAGGACCTTGGTTCTGAATAAGTTGAACAACACTTCCCTTATCTGGGCTGCTTATTGTTTGGGAAATTTTAATAGGAGATTTTGATTCTACGGTTTCTCCCATTTCCCATTCTCCTTCTCGGAGATTGCTAGAGTTCCCTTCTTGAAGGAAACTTATGCAAGGATTCTCAATTTCTTGGGAATTTTGCTCAATTCCCTCTGTTTGACTGTGTATCTCAACAAAGGCTTCAGATGGTGACTCTATAGCCTGAAGGGAACTAGTAGGCTATCTAGAAGTAGTTCTTTTAAATCCCACTGATGGATGAGATTCAGTTCTTTTAAGGATTTCGTCAATAAAATTTGTGCGCCCAAGGGTCACCGGTCCCTTAGGTTTTTTAGTTTTAGGAGGAATTTTGTTTCGCTTAGTTGGTTTATTCATTCAAAGAAATAAACCTTCATTCCTACCTAGAAAAAGAAGCTTACCTACTTCTGCTATTAAGCGGGCTGCGAGCAAGTGTGTTTCTCGCCTAGTGCGCAGGCTCTTACCTTTCGTCTTTAATAGCCAATTCTCTGCAAGCAGAAGAAAATATGCTATGCATCACTCCTTTGAAATGGCATACACTCTCCCCGGAAATGGCGCCAAAATGTTGGGTCATAAAAAGGTATCTTTTGAACACCTAATTAGCCTGCATTAATTATCAATCCAGGAGCAAATTTTTATTTCAAGAGTGTACTCTGTCTGAGGCTGCAATTATCTAAGAGTAATGCTGTGAAGATGTAGTATAGAATAACAAATGAAAAATAACAAATGCTTGTAAAGAAACCTAATTACAGTGACATGAATGGAAAGATTAAACTACATCAATCTTGCAAAACATCGATCAGGGATGCAGGTAGCAGTAACTCTTTCCCTTAGAAATCGATGCAAGATAACCAATCTGGGGACCTGGGAGCAATAACCTCTATCCTCTACAGTTGGGGATATTGAAGCAATCGAAACGAAAGCAAATTCAATGAACGTAACTTAAAAGAAACGAAATCTGGAAAGGAACAACATCATGTAACTATAACTCATCTGTTTGCTAATTGAAGACTATGAATAAAAAATGAACAAAAATAGAAAAGCAACATGAAATGAACAACAATTACAATTATAACATACTCAAGCAACTAGATTTCCATGCTTTAATTTTGTCGATAGCCACTCACCACGCAACAACCAATTATAGCGAATTATAAACTAATGGAACAACAACTTAAATAAGATACAAACAACAAAGCTTTATGACAATAACAAGATAATTGAACGACATATGTGCTTCTTGTAAAAGATGAAATAGTAATGAATCTGTATTTGATCTAACAACAATAAACCAGTTCTGTAATTGAAACAAACATTAAACACACTTCACACGACAGTAAGCAAGGATTAAAAATACAAACAGCGAAGTGATTCCACCAGAGCCAGGCCCTTAGCACCAGTGAAATACTGTTGGGCTAATTCAGAACTTTAGAAGATGAATGAAACACGTGTCTTATATTAAACTAACATGAAGTATTACAAAGAAGTTTCTCTTAAAACCGAGAGTCAATAAAACATTATATTACAGAGGAAATGTTTAAATGTACAACCTTTCGACTAACTCACTGATTTCAACAACACCATCCCCCCTTGTCACTTAAAGGACATTGCTTTATATATCAAATCTTGACGGAAAAATTAAGGAATAAGATGAGTTTGAACAGCAATCCCTCAGTGTCACTGAATTCCTCACCCATGTGTGACTTGAATCCCACACTAGTATGTGATGCATTTTCTTGTTGAATTTGAACATTCCCTCTCAACAAGAAAGGAATTATCAGCTACCCCGATCCTGCCTCTGTGGTATTCGAATTTTCTCTTCGCAAGCGCCTTCGTCAAGATATTTGCATCCTGAACTTCCATGGGAATGTAATGCAAAAAAATAATGTGCCTCTGAACATAATCTCTGAGATGGTGGTACCAGATGTTAATATACTTGGACATGTCATGGAATACTAGATTAACCAAGAGTTTTATGCAACTCTGATTATCACAATGTATCACCATCGGATCCATCTGATGAAAAAAAAACCAACAAGTATATTCCTCATCCAAATGGCCTCGCATGCAGGCTGATTAGCTACCATGTACCCTACCTCGGTTGAACTGAGTGCAACTGATTTATGCTTCCTGATGTACCAAGAAACTGCTGCTGATCCTATGCTGAAGATGACTCCTAATGTGCTCTTCATGTCTGATGGACTACCTTCCCAAGTTTCATCAATAAAGCCTTGAAGCTTTACTACCTATGTCCATCTATACCATAATCCATACATTGTAGTGCCCTTGATATATCTCAAAACATGCTTCCCTGCCTTCCAAAAAATCTTGGTAGGCTTAACCATAGTTTGACTAAGCTGGTTAACTGCGTAGAATATGTGAACCCTCAAGCTGCCTGTAAATAGTAGCATCCACTACCTCATCTGAAGTAGCATCCTCCTTCCTCCAGTTTCCTACAAGAGGAGTCTCCATGGAATTGCTTCCCTCCATGTGGAACTTCCTTAGAATCTCCTTGGAATACTTTCCCAAAGATACAAATAACTCCCCATCTCTTTGTCATATTTCCAAGCCAAGGAAATATTGTAAGATCCCCATGTCCTTCATCTCAAACTCTCTTGCAAGATCCTCTTTGAAAGAATTTATGAGCTGCTCATCCCCTATTAATATAAGATCATCAACATAAAGTACAATAATCAAAAGCTTACCATCAACCACAATATGATATAGGTTTTCATCCACTTGAATTTTTGTGAATCCCAAACCAGTGAAGTAGTTTTTGATCTTGGTGTATCACGCACAAGGTGCTTGCTTCAGCCCATACAATGCTCTCTTGAGTCTCCGCACATGCAACTCCCTATCAAAGGTCTCAAAGACTTCTATCTTCTCAACATAAACTTCTTCCTCAATAAATCCATTGAGAAAGGTTGTATTTACATCCATTTGATGGATCTGCCACCCCATCTGTGTTGAGAGTGAAAGGATAGATATAATTGATGAGTACCTTGCAACCGATGCAAAAGTCTCCTCATAGTAAATCCCCTTTGCCTGTGAGAATCCTCGGGACACAAATATAGCCTTATATTTCTCCACACTCGCATCTGCTACTTGCTTCACCTTGTATATCCACCTGGATCCAACCATTGACTTCCCCACTCATCTTGGGACCACTTCCCATGCATTGTTTCCGATAATGGAGTCATACTCCTCAACCATGGCATCAACCCATGTTGGTTGTTGCACTGCTTCCTCAAAAGAGGATGGTTCTATCACAATACACTCACTCATAAGAGCCATGTATCTAGTATACCTCTCTGGAGAACTTATCTGCCTGCGTTGTGATGTAGGTGCACCTACATGCTTTGTCGCATCTAGCATCAATATGTCAGCCTCTCAAGTGCACTTCCTACCATTTTTGGTGGATGGATCTCCATGAGTGGTTTCTGTCACTCCATGATGCTCTTCTTGTGGTTGATCCACATCCCGAGGTTCATCCTTTGGAACTAATATTTCCTCTTCTACATGCAATTCAAGCTCCCTCTCAAGGGACAATCACATGGCTTTCTCCTCATCAAATTTAACATCTCCCCTGAAAACAATCATCCTGTTAGCCAGAAAATACACCTGATAGTTGTGGGGAGTATCAGTGTACCCCACAAATATCCCAAACTCTAATGTTGGTTCTAGCTTCTTCCTAGCATCTTTGGTCACATGGCAAAAGACATATGAGCCAAAAAATTTAAAATCTGAAACATCTATTTTCTTACCTAGAAAAGCCTCCTTTGGTGTACTCATGCCAAGTATCCAATGACGACTACGGTTCAACACAAATATCGTTGTGTTGCATGCCTCTTCCTACAGATGCAATGGTAGGCCTTGATCATGTAACAGAGATCGTGCTGCTCCCACAATTGTTCTGTTATTTCTTTGTGCAACCCCATTATGTTGTGGGTTATGAGGTGCAATCAATTCTCTCTGAACTCCTTCTTTGGCACAGAATTCATTAAATTCATTAGAGATATACTCATCACCATTGTCGCTCATTACAGCCTTCACCTTCTTCCCTGTATCTTTCTCTAGCAGTGCTTTGAAATCACAAAAATTGGAGAAAATCTGATATTTCTTCTACAGAGAGAAGATCCAACAGTTTCTAGAAAAATCATCAACAAAAATCACATAATACATGTGTGTTTCTATGGAATATTTTGAGAATGTTCCACACACATATAAGTTAACTCTCTCAAGTATTCTCGTTGCTTGGTTCTCCTTCTCATGAAAAGTGGCTTTAGTATACTTTTGCATGGTACATCCCTTGCATGTGTCTATCTGCACAAGAGTACCCTTTGGAAGACCTGTAGAAATTTGTTACATGATCCTCAAAGCACTGTGGTGTAGATGGTCCAATATTCTGTGCCATAACTCACCTGTATCCTCACTCATCACCTCCCTTGATTTACTTCTCAATGTTACATAGCCATCTACATCAAGTCTGTAGAGGTTATTCACACGAACCCCAATCTTCTTTACATGTCTTGTGGATTTGTGACGAAGGAACACCTTTCCTTCACTGAAAAGCACTTCATATCCAAGATCCTCCAACATAGCAACTGAAACTAAATTATTTTTCAAGAATGGTACATGCATGGCATTGTTTAATATGAAAGGTTTACCTGACTATCTATGGAAAGTAACTGTACCAATCCCGGTAGCGTTGTACCTCCCGTCATCACCCATCTCGATGTGCATCGGAAGATCCTTCTCCTCCAAGATACTCAAGAGTTCTTTGTTTCCCATCATGCGGAAAGATACTCCACTATCCAAGTACCACATAGACAAAATCACATTTGACACCATGCATGCAATGAGAGAGAAGTCCAACCAAAATTTTGAGGCCAAATCTTCACCTGCTGCTGCTCCTAGAGCCTTCTTGTTGTTGTTCTTCTTTTGTGGACAATTTGTGGCATACTGTCCATGATCATGACAGTGAAAATATTTCACCTTTGACATGTCATGCTTCTTGCCTTCTTTGTCGGTCTCAGATTTGGAATGGGACTTCTTCTCCTTCCCCTTATTTTCCTTACCAGCCAAGGCACAATTTTTCTCATCATTAGTCTTGGATGAGGATCCAACTCTAGTATTTTTCCAAAACTCTTCTTGTACCAAATATGACCATAGTCGCTCCCAATCTAGTAACTTCTCCCTCGCATTCAAAGATTCCTGGTAACTATGCCAGCTCTTGGGAAGGCCTAGAAGTGCTAGGCTCACCAATTCATCATCATCTACAATAATCCCAACACTTCAAATCTCATATCAACATTGAGTGAACTTGGTCAAGTATTTCTGGATTATGTCGCCGTTCTCCATTTTGATTTTCCTGAGCTTGTCCTTGAGTGCCAATTTTCTGTGGTCACTTATGCTTTGAAATAGATCTGTCAAGGCCTTCCACATAGCATATGTAGTTTCATTTCGATGGAGAATCGAGACAATATGATCTTGAACTCCCTCTAACAAGATCCTCCTTGCCTTTGCTACCTTCTTCTGCCATGCATCGAGAAGTTGGGAATCTGTTGCTATGAGCTTGGGAATATCATTATCTATGAATTCCTCCAACCCATTTTCATCCAACATTGCTTCCATCCTATCCTTCCATACAATATAATTTGAACTTCCCTCGAGTGCATATTCGAGTCTCAAGCCATTGAAAGACATCTTGATCCGTTTCTAGCTCCAAAGAAAGTATCTGCAAATTTGAATACTGTTCCACACAAATTCAATTTCTTCTCCACTATTGGGATTCCTGGCGCTCTGATACCATGTAAAATTTACACCAATGAATTCAATACGATCATGCAATGTACTAAAACAAGATACTGAATCCTTCTACAATATTTGCGGAATATAAATCACAATCGCTCAATCACATGCAAGTAAGAGAAAGAATTAAATAAATCGCACAACACAAGATTTTCCTGGGGAAAGAAACTTCTCAAAACCCCTACATATTTACTATATAATGAACCAAGGAATCATGAAACAATACAATGCATGCGTGCTCACCACAACCTCATACGCTCTACTGATTCTCTCACACTGATCTAGGAAAAATTGGACCAATACATATCCAATTTCCTGCCCACCTTCAACATTCCTTGCATTACGGAATTTTGAGGTCTAAAATGGGCCTCCTAAGGAAATTATAAAATAATAGTGGAAATAATAAAATAAATTGATATTACATCATCAAATTTTAGAGGGAAAGAAGAAAAAACTATTTTTTCAATTCGTATTTTCAACTTATCTCCATATGGGTTTACTCAAATTTCGAGCGGAAACACTCGTTGGATGCAGAATTTGATTCCTCATCCAAGGATTACCCATGTTGCATACTTTGGATGGATCTTGCTACACGAAAAATCAGAAATACATGAAAAACGTGATTTCAATCACGTTTTTCATGTATTTCTCATTTTTCGTGTAGCAGGTTCGATCGAAAGTATGCAACATGGGTAATCCTTGGATGAGGAATTAAATTTTGCATCCAACGAGTACTCCTGCTCGAATTTGGAGTAAAAAATTATGGAGATAAGTTGAAAATATGAGTTGAAAAAGTAGTTTTATTATTTTATTATTTTTTAATATTTTTACTTTTTTACTCCAAAAATTCTAAATCATCCCCCATGGTTGACATCATCATCATGAATCCTATTATTTCTTATGAAGTTTATTTTGGCTGTAAATTTTTCTTAGGAGGCCCATTTTAGACCTCAAAATTCCCCTAATGCTCACGCAATCCCTAAGAAAAATAATCCCTATTATAAAGGAATTCCAACCTTCCTTGACTGCACAATCCATCATGGGCTTCCTGTGGCTTTATGATTTCACTCGGGCAATTTTCTAACAATACAACTGATAGCTTCCTTACCTTTAACCTTTGTTTCAACTGGGTCATCATCAGAATTGACATGCATGTAGCTATTAATAGCGAATCATCAGTGACTTGGTAGATCACTACTTGTGCATTAAATCTATTTTAACTCACTTGATCTTCCACTAGCTCATCATTCAGTTAGAATTAGTTAAACTAATTTTAACTCAATTAATTTGAGTTAACTGATTGCACTCACACCACACTGGTGCTACAACTACAATTGGACCATGTAAATAATAGAATCACTCTTCATGCCTCACCTTTGACCCTCAACTTGAAATTATTGAGCTAACTAAGTCTATCACACTTAGTTAACTATTAGAAGTTGTTATGAGATAAGATTACCATTTATTTTCCAATTTATTTAAAAATTGGACTCCCACATTAGGACTAATGTGTCACTGAATTCCGCACTCATGTGTGACTTGACTCCCACACTAGTATGTGGTGCATTTTCTTGTTGAATTTCAACAACATTTGTATCAAGAGGCTTCTTGTTGAAGGTAGAAATTTTTTAAGTGGAAACATTTTCTCCCATAGCAAGGTATACAAAAATAAGATCACTTGCTTTGTTGGATACAACTATGGGATGGACCATCAATCAAATGGATGTCAAGATAGCTTTCCTGAATGAGACTATTTTATGAAGAGGTTTAAATTGATCAACATCAAGGATTTGAAATAAGTCAGAGGGAGACTCATGTCTACATGTTGAAGAAATATCTATATAGCTTAAATAAATCACCTAGAGCCTGGTATGCTAGAATGGATTCATACCTATTAAGGCTTGGTTTCACCAAGAGTTTTTCATATCCTAACCTATATATCAAGGTGTTCTAGGTTGAACTATTTATCATACTCTTGAATGTGGATGATATTATAGGTAATCATGTAGATAATTGAATTTAGTAATGTAAGAAGTAGTTAGCAGTTGATTTTGATATCAAGGATCTTAGGATTATGCATTATTTATTGAGAATCGAAGTTTAGTAGAATCCAGGTGAGATATATATTGGTCAAGGAAAGTATGTTATTAGGATTCTTCAAAAAATTGTCATGATGGATAGCAACTTGTGATGAATCCTATGATTACAAATTTGAAGAAATTAAGGAGTTTAAAATCTAGTTTGGTAGATCCTACTTGCTACAGAAAATAGATTGGGTCCTTGATGTATCTAGTAAATACTATATTGATCATTTTTTTTGTAGTAAATGTCCTCATTTAGTTTCAGATGGATCCAAAACACGATCATCAGATTGCAGCTAACCATATCAATTGATATCTACATGGAAATATACATCACTATCTCTGATATACAAGGAATGAAATCCGACTTGTTAGATATACAGATTCAAATTGGGGTGCCATTGAGATAGATGGTAGAAGCACCACATGTGGATGCTTTAGCCTTAGATCCTCCATGGTATCATGGGTAAGAAAAAAGCAATATACAATTGCCTTAAGTAGTGTTGAAGTTGAATATGTTATTGTGAGTGGTCTGTCGAGAATTTGTTTGGCTTAGGAATTTATTATCATATTTGTTTAAAGGACCACTCAGCGCTAGTCATATACACTATGACAATGATAGTTTTATCATATTAACAGAAGACCTAGTGTTCCATTCTATAACAAAGCAGACAAATAACAAGCACCAATACATTAGGAGTCTGGTACAAGATGGGGTCGCAGAGCTGCACTATATACCTACTGATGAGAATGTAGTATATAAACTGAATAAATAATTACCAAACAATAAACTTGAGTATTTAAGAGATAATTTTGGTTTGGTATATATCTATTCCCCAACTAAGAGGGAGTGATATTGGATAGTTCTTGTCTTTATGGTCCAGGAACTAGACTAAGACTAACAGTCGTAAGTCTTAGTGAATGGCATGATGAAAGAATGGATTCCATAGGATTGGATAACAATCTAAGATTAGATTTTCTTGTGAACTAAAGAATCCAGGGAAATAATTTGTTGACCGATGGTCTTTGAGGATGAGGTAGGGAATCCAAGATAAGAGTAGTCAAAGAGGACCAATATTCTTTGAAGATCCATGATTGGGAATCCTAGATAAGAATAGTGCTAGAGGGAAATACCTTTCGGACATTCAGATGGGGTATGTCCCTAAAGAGGTAGTGTGTAAGCTCACATAAAACATCCCAGCATAGTGCTCATAATTAAATATGATCTTCTCTAGTTAAGGCCTTCAAGGACAATGTTGGTTATGATAAATATGTTTGACAAAGATGGCTTATTAATTCAACTCTTCTTATGAGAATGCTTCAATATTGAGATTCATTTTAGCATGTAATAGATTATTAATACCTCCCTAGCATTATCCATGATAACCATTAGGTTGGTTTTTAGTTGATTATGGTAAGCTACTTAGGGTTGAATAATATATTTTAAATTCGTAATTTAAAAAAAAAAATCATATGTGTGGGGGTCTTTTGGTGAGTTTGAAAGGTCATAATTAATGTAATAGGTTCCATTGTCAAAGAAAAATCCAAAAAATATCTTGTGCATTATTTAACCTAGTCATTATGGTGAATTTGATACTTTTACTGACTTTCGTAGCAAATTCAGTGTAAACTGGTCAGAATTTGCTACGAAAGTACCTGTACTCTGCTTTTTTTCAGCATTAGGAGTTTTTGATGATTTTGTGGCATTCAATTCAGTGATGAAGTGGATAAATAATAGGATAAGAATAGGCATATTATTATGTAACTTGTTCAAGAGGACAACTCAGTAGTCAACCTCCATGTGGCTGACAACTCATCAAGGCAATAAAGCATGCCAACTCATCAATACAACTCACCATATCAACTCAAGATCAAAAAGTATTAACTCCAGTGCATTAAATCACCAACACATCATCACTCAGTTTGGTTCGATAAAAATGATACAAGCTGAGCTTATGAAGAAAGGTCTCAAGATTGTCACTGAAACTGATGCTACTCCATAAGAATGGTAAAATCACAAAGTTTTCTTTTGATATGTCTAATCAACATGTTTGGTCACATACAAGCTCATATATGCTATTAGTAGGCTCATACAAGCTTTAGAAGTGTTTTTGAGGCAAAAATATTGAAAGAGAATTTTTTTTTCAGAAACTAGGCACTTTCGTAGCAACTCCCGAGCTTAATGGAAGAAATTTTCTATGAAAGTTGTTGTAGCTTTCCATGAGGGTAAACATCAGAAAAAATTTAAGGAAAAAGATATCTCAAGGCATGTGTTTATCCTATTAGCCTCAAAAAATACCCTAGAACACCCAACAACGTTAAATATTATGCAAAGGGTGTTTTTTGAAATTTGCTACTAAAGTTTACTACGAAAGTTCTGGAAATGAATGTTTTAGTAGTCAATGTCAACTTCACTTTCTGACAAAATGGAAAGGAATTTTTGAAATCAGAAGGATTTTTTATTCACCACGAGCCCGTATATAAAAACCTCTCTCCGTTTTTTCACTTCCATCAGGGTTTGAAAAATATGCACTCATCTTTGAGGCATATTTTATAGAATTTTACAGATTTGTGAAGATATTTAAATTTCCACTTGGTGGAGGCCAAACTCAGGACAGTCAGCATCCATGTGGAATGATGACACATAAGTAGTCCAACACATTTAGAAAATTAGTTGGTTGCATTTGATAAGGGTTACTAAAAGAATTTTTTGACTTATTTAATGAAATAAGAGTCCTTTTTTATTCAAACTTTGCCAAACAGAAAATATCCCTAGGAGGTATCCAAGTGATGTAATTCTATTAGGAATAGGTCTCTTAAGTAGGAATTCAATGTTGGCCCATGTAAAATACCATTTTATGAGACCTCACTCTATAAATGAGGGATTTTTTCAGTTTGAAAGGGGTTGATGAATGTAACGAGAAGCCTATTATGTAACTTTTCTCTACAAAGCTAATATACAATTGCAGCAGTTGTCCTTCAGACCTGAGATTCTTGTGGAGCTTATGTGTTTGTGTATTTATATTTTACATATTTTTATCAACACCATATTATTATGATAACTTTGAATTCATAATTTTTATGCTCCAAATTTCCTTCATGTACTATGTGTTTGTTGTAGAAGTTATATTTGAAGCCCAATTGCCTCGGTTTCCATGGATTGCATTTGCTTGTAATTAAAGTCCCATAGCTGAATCCATGCCCAATGGTAGCCTTCATACAATATTCCACCTGAAAAATCACTTAAAACAAAAAAATATTTATCCATATGCAATAGAAATCTTATCTTGAGTATTCATTTGTTTTCTTTGAGAGAACCCTCTTTGATTGGAAGGGCTAACTTGCAATCCAAAGTGGTTTTAAATTGTTTTTGTAGGTTGACAGATGAACAACCCAAATGGTTCTAGCTTAGTGATAACATTTTTTCACATATTCCGGGAGTTCGAAGCTACATTATCCTGGTAATTTATTCCAATCAAAGTAGCTGTGCTCTTGAAGGTAGCAGGAGATTTGAAATATTCGAGGTTGTACTTCTACCTTGGAAACTTAATTCTTGAACAATTCAGAAATTCATAGCTTCATGGTGACTCCACTGCTTGAATATTAGTATCCTTAAGAATTTTCAATATGAGTTCTATTGCAAGAAAGAATTCCAGGTATGCCCCTATGAATCGGTCTGATACACTTGGTTTTCCAAATCATATGCCTAGAGTTGAATTGCTAACATATCTTCCTATATTTAAATATGAAAAGAAAGATAATGATTCTCTTCACTTAGTTAAATTCCATATGCATGTAAAGAAGTTTCAAGTTGAGTTTCCTAAGGATTTTCTCATGAAAATGTTTATGGCCACCCTAGAGGATGAAGCTAGAACATGGTATGACGGGTTGCAGCTGGGAATCTTGTTCTCTCTTAAATATTTCCATAACATGTTATTCAAACATTATGAGAAACATCATTCTTCTTTATCATTGTTCCAATACTTCTGTGACTTTTGTGAGGTTTTTATTCCATATCTTAAAAATCTTGGTGATAATGGAGAGTGCTTAGATGAGTATATGTTAGAGACACTTTATGAATTATCTTCTCAACGACCTTGCCAATATTTAGGTGATAAAGAGGAACATAAATATGGTCAACTACAAGTCTCTTCAATTTTTTCATTCTCTGAACCTTTGTTTCAAGAATATTATAACTATGAAATTAATGATAATCCTCGAGCATATGTAAAAAATTCCGAGCATATTGAGAACAAAGAGTTGTATGCTGAGAAACATGAAAATGGGCAGGAGCAAGGAGAAGCTTATGTGAAACATGTTTATTTTCATCATGAGGAGGAGGTTGATTCCTTGAGTATGCTTGAAGGTTGTCATGAGGAATCACTAATAGAGAATAATCAACAATTTTTTGATCTACAAGTCGATGTCCCAAAATGTCTTGCTACAGATTTAAATGATCAAAAATTTATGTCTGTGCATGATGATATACATCAAATTATCCTTGCAATGCATTAAAATTAATTTCTAAACATCTATGTAGCACATGATATGGTTGCTCCCATTGAAAATTTTGATGAACAATCAGAGTCCTATCTTAAGAATGATGTTAAAAATGAAGGCATAAAAGAGAGACAAACTGCAGTTGTGAATGAAGATTATCCTTTGGATCATTAGGACACGATAATTTCTAGTGTTTTCAAGGATTCGTTTGTTTATTTGTTGCTTTAATCAAAAGGCAATATTTTTCAGGATTATCAAGATCCTTTTTTAAGTCTATTTCAGTAATCAGTGAAGGTGGAGTTTCTTTCATTTATAACTTCAGGCTAAGGATTCAATTTTCATTCCAAGTTTCCAATATATTATCCACTTCTGATTTTTTTCAAGCACAATCAAGAAGCCCAGGTGTTGGATCATCTCTTTGACTAGTTATACTGGAGGTTTCATATTGCTTGAGTTAAGCAGGTGGATTTTCAGATGTTAGAGTAGGATTGGTATGTACATAAATAAGCTTGCTAGGCAAGCATCTCTTTCAACATTTATTTTGAAGGTTGTAGCTGAAATTTTTGGTTTGTACGGTGTTTTTTCTTCTAGAACATGTCAAGGGTCAGATGCAGGCTAAAGAATATGACAAATGGCTAGAAACTTCCCAATGAATAAGGCACTAGAGCTGCTGGTTCTTTGTTTCACCACAAGGCAAAACATCCCCATTGGGGCCATTTTTATTCATGATAACCATTAGGTTGGTTTTGAGTTTATTAGGGTAAGTTACTTAGGGTTGAATATTATCTTTTAAATTTGCAATTTAAAAAAAAAATCGTATGTGTGGAGGTATTTTGGTGATTTTGAAAGGTCATCATTAATGTATAGGTGTCATTGTCAAAGAAAAATAAAAAAATCTCTTGTGCATAAGTCAATTTGAGCCTTGTTCTTGAGTATAATTAGTCCCTAGAGGAATAAAACATGCATGTTCCTCATATCGAATATACATATATTTCCCATAAGGAGGGGAGGAAAGAATAACTTCATAGATGTATTTTGGTTTTTGCAGTCCATTACTCACATTAGTAATGTTTCCATTTTATGCAATTTTAGACATCACAATGCTTAATGTAAGACAATATGATCATGTAAGACAACTATAAGTAATAAAAATTGGTTTCATCATTAATGTATATGGAAAATATTAATCAATCAAGTAACCAATAACTAGTTTGCAACTATTGCAAACATTATCATGTTAGCACTGTACTATGTGTAGAAGTGCATATTGAATCTATAGTAGGAAAAAAGGTTGGTGTATGTTTCAATACATAGCATTACAAAGGGTTGGCCCTTGCATACATTGAAAATTTTATGACCTTCTTCCACATCGACGCTAGTATGAACACTTTGTTTTAAAGGTCAAAATTACTGGCACATAAGGTTTCCCTGATATATTATATTTTGTTTCCATGTCGCAAACCCTAGGGAAAACCCTTGGATAATTTCCCTCATTTCTAAGATGATAAATAGGGTAAACCTTGGATTATTAATGGAATAAGGCTTGTCATTGATAAGGATGAAAGAGATTAGAGAAATATACTCACTATGAGCTCAATGTGTCACTTGTGGGAATTGAACCTAGGTGGGGAAGATGATAATAATTACTATAGCCACTTCAGATAAATCCAATTGTACATTGATGCATGAATTTTTTGGTGTATTGGAAAAAATATCTAATGTCAATAAAATCCTTTAAGACAATAATTTTTTTGGTAGAGATCTCACTTTCTAACACCGAGTTTCATAAAGTGTCTATGGATAGGGAAGTAGATATAGTGTAAAACTTATCGCTTTGTTATGTATTTATAGGATCCAAGATTGGATAGGATGAGGAAAGATCCCAACCCCACCTATATTTTATTGTATCATTCTAATAAATACATCTATGATATGAGATAGTGCAATTTCAAAATTGATAGCATGATTAGTCAAGGAGACTTGTGAAAATGAGAGGTCGTGACTAACTAAAGCTAGGTAAACCCACTTAATAGGTTCCTTTTATTTCAAGACTATGTTATACATTATGCTAGAAAGATATCTGATACATTCACTTCTACTCACGGGGTTCTAAGTCATTCCCATTCTACATGAATTTTTTGTCTTAATATACTCTTTACCTTAACATTCTTTGTTATATTCCATTCATTAATTTAGTTATGCACTTTTATTTCATATTTTGTGTTCATATTTTTGTTGTTCCTATTGTAAGGTATGGGCATACTATGCATATAAAAACTCACTATTGAGGTCAATATTATGTCATTAACATAAATTATAGGAGGCTTTATGAGGGTTTTGAGTACACATCATTGTAACTAATATAGTGAAGATGTGGATTTATATGTTATCCATAGAGATCAATTTTAAGCCATAACTATATAATTCAAATGATACTATATGAAAATTAAAATGAGATAATTGATCAAAGGATAACTTCAGCCTTGTCTTGAGAATCATATTGTGATATAAAATAGGCTATGATATTTTTTTCTACATAGGCCTTTGTATAATTTAAAACAAATAGAATATATATATCATAAACAATAAGATTCAATACATATAAAGGAAAAAAACATCTTAAATTGTCGTGAGAATGTCATGTAAATAAACACTTAAAATTGGAGTTTTATAGTAACATTATGACCAAAACTACAATACAAAACAACCTTTATGCTTGGAAACACATGCATAAATCTCCAAAAAAATGAAAAAATATTCTAATACAAGTTACAAATGCTAATTTCCATCCTTGATTGTCACTTGTTGTTATGAAACCAGCTCCAAAAATAGAAGAGAAGAGAGATAAACGCCTTATAAATCAACCACTTGGAGGGGGAAACCTCCAATACATTACATAAATTAACAATTCTTAGATGATACAAATGAAAAAAACCTCCTTCTATATATAGGAGTCCATGGGGCCACAATATAATTCTAGCCGACCTAACAATAATAATGTAAGGGCACAATAATAACAATATTGGGATTATAGGGGTATAACAATAACAATAAGGGGGCTACACTAATAACAATAAGGGACTAAACTAGTAATATAGGGACCTAACATGCCCCTCTCCTTAAAAAAAGTGTTGTCCTCAATGCTTGAGTAGCTTTGGGTACTTCTGTATAAATTCTCTTCCTCCAATGTATAATCTTCAGTGGGTAAGTTCTTCCACTTGATGAGATAATCTGAAATTGATCGATTTCGTAGCTGTCGAGTTCTTGTTTCCCTGACCGCTTTAGGTTCCAATATGATTTTTCCTTCCTCATTAAGTTCTGGAAATATTGTTTGAACTGGAATATTTTCACCTATAACCTTCTTTAAGCATGAAACATGGAAAAATGGATGCACTCGTGAAGAAGCAAGAAGATCCAATTTGTATGCCATAGTACCAATATTTTGCAACACCTTGTAAGGACCATAGTACTTTGGCGATAATTTATCATCCTTCTTAACTTGCTTGAGGGAAATTTTTTTGTATGGTTGTAGACGTAAAAATACCCAATATCCTACATCAAAAATTCTCTCGCTGCGATGTTGATTTGCCCATTGTTTCATTCGATTTTGTGCCAAGTTTAGGTTATCCTTTAAGATTTGGAGAAATTCTTGTTGATGCTCAATGTGATCTTCCACTGCTTGAACCTTAGAATTTTCTCTTAAAGATGACATGATGGACGGTGGATGATATCCATAAAGTTCCATAAATGGGGTCATTTTTTCTACAGTATGGAAGGAAGTGTTATACCACCATTCAGCGAGAGTTAACCACTTGACCCATTGTGTTTGTTTATCAGATACAAAAAAACGAAGATATCCTTCCAAAATTTTATTCACTATCTCAGTTTTACCATCAGATTGAGGATGATAAGATGAGCTATGAGCTAATTGAGTACCCAAACAAGAAAATAACCCCGTCCAAAAATTTCTAGTAAAAATGGGATCTTTGTCGCTCACAATAATCTTTGGGTTTCCATGTAGCTTTTGAATTGTGTCCATAAATGTAGTAGCAACTGTACTTGCTTTAAATGGATGAGATAATGCACAAAAGTGTGCATACTTGGTAAGTCTATCAACTACCACCAGGATGACACTCTTTCCTTCGGACTTAGGTAAACTTGTGATAAAATCCATTGAAATCTCCTCCCGACGTTGACTTGGAATGGATAGAGCTTGTAGAAGACCCGAGGTCTTAATTGTCTCAACTTTATTTTGCTGGAAAACCAAACATTCTGCCACAAAATTTTGAATATTAGATTTAAGGCCATCCCAAAAAAATTATTTCTTCACCCTATGGTAAGGTTTTAAAAATCTTGAGTGTCCTCCTACAGGAGAAGTGTGCAATTCCAAAAGAATCTTTTGTTTTAGTTGGGAATTATTACAAAGATATAAGCAATCTTTGTACCATAAGGAATCATTTTTCCAACTAAATGTATCACATGTACTAGGCTCTTGCTGCAACCTTTTAATGAGTGTACACACTTCTTCGTCCTTATTACATTCATCCCTTGCTTCGTTTATCCAATCTAGTTGGATAATAGAAATGGCACAAAGAAATGCTTCTACCTCTTCATTTTTTCTTGAGCGTGCATCTGCAACAAAATTTAGCTTCCCTTTTTTGTAGATTATTTCAAAGTCATAACCCAACATCTTTGTGACCCATTTTTTCTACTCTTTTGAAGATAGTCTTTGTTCCAAAAAGTGTTTAATACTATCATGATCATTTTTTACCTTGAAGTGTCTTCCCATTAGGTAAGATCGCCATTTCTTTAGTGCATGTAGTATTGCTAACATTTCCTTCTGATAAATAGCTTTCTATAAATACTTTCCTTTGATTTGATGACTTTCAAAAGAAATGGGTCTTCCTTCTTGCATTAAAACAACACCAATTCCATTTCCTGAGGCATCACATTCCACAATAAAGGTTTTTGTGAAGTTTGGCATAGCTAAGATTGGTGCTAGGCACATTGCCTCTTTAAGATGTTCAAAGGCCTTAGTTGCTTTAGGAGTCCATGAAAATGAATCTTTCTTCAATAATATTGTTAGAGGTGCTACTATTCTCCCATAATTCTTAACAAAATTGCGATAATACCTTGTTAACCTGAGAAATCATCGCAACTACTTTATGGTTGTGGGGAATTTCCATTCCTTAATGGCTTTAATTTTTTTAGGGTATACCTTAACACCCTCGTGAGATACAATATGACCCAGATATTCCACCTCTTTTACTCCTAAGAAACATTTGGATGTTTTTTCATATAATTTTTTATCCTGCATTAGTTTGAGCACCTTGTCAACATGTTGAACACGATCCTTCCAAGACCTGCTGTAGATTAGTACATCATCAAAAAATACTAGAGAAAATTTTCTAAGGAAGGGTTTGAAATGGAATTCATCAACCCTTGAAATGTAGAAGGTGCATTGGTAAGGCCAAAAGGCATGACCAAAAATTCATTATGACCCTCATGAGTTTGAAATGATGTTTTCAGACTATCTTCAGTCTTCATTTTAATTTGATGATATCATGAACGAAGATCCAACTTGGTAAAATAAATTGCTCCATGTAATTCATCCAATAATTCATCAATCACAGAAATGGAAAATTTATCTTTAATGGTCAGCTTATTGAGCTCCCTATAATTCGGACACATGCACCATGATCCATCCTTCTTATGCACCAATACTACTGGAGTAGAGAAATAACTTTGACTAGGTTGAATTATACTAGCCTCTATCATTTCTGCAATCATACATTCAATTTTTCTCTTTTGGACATAAGGATATATATAAGGCATGATGTTTGGAGGAACACTTCCTGGAATCAAATGAATAGCATGATCATGATCACGAATAGGTGGGAGTCTTTTGGGAGTTTCAAACACCTTGGAATGATTGTCCAAGACTTGTTGGAGATCTGCAGAAATAGATGATTTTGATGTTGGAACTTCTAGTGAGCATAATTGTGCAATTACGCCTCGTTGTTCTTTCTTTAAAAGCTTTGTCATGACATTAGAGCTTATTATCCTTCCTGGCTTCCCTTCAATACCCCGTAATTCGACTTCCTTTCCTTCTGAAAAAAATTTCAAGAAAAGTTCTTGAAAATTAAAAGCTACCGTCCCTAAATATTGTAACCATTGTACTCCTAGTACAACATCAGCACCTCCCATAGGAATGGAAAGCATTGGACTATTCAATACATATTCCCCCATGGTTAGCTTGATATTATGGAATTTTCCAGAGAAATTTATAGTTCTTCCATTTGCAACCATCACTTGACATTCTGGTGCTGGGTATAGGAAACAATTCAATTCCTTGGCTACCTTACAATGAATAAAATTATGGGTACTACCTTAATCAATCAACACTATTACCTTTTTCTTCTTGATATGTCCTTCTATCTTGAGAGTTTGAGGAGTGGTAATTCCTGCCAATGCATTACACAATATGGTCAGACTCATTTCTTCCTCTTCTAGGGTTGGTTCCTGGTGCATATCCTATTCTTTTGAAGATTCTTGTTCATTTTATTCTTCCTCTTTACAATCTATGTAAAATAATTTCTTCTCAGCACACTTATGACCTTTAGTGTATTTTCTATCACAACTATAGCAAATCCATTTTTCTCTTTTTTATTCTAATTGTTGTGGTGTCAACCTTGTAGGTTGTGGAATTATAGTAGTAGCAACACTTCCATCTTTATATATGTGATTGGTAGGCTTCCTTGTCGCCATAATTTTACATTCAATTTTTCTTGCCAACCTGAATGAATTTTCCAAAGAATCGGGTTCCCAAATGAAAACTTCATGTTGGATGTTATCCTTTAAATTCCCTATGAATACATCAATCATGTGTTCCTATGGAATATCAGTTACCCTTCTATTCAATTTTTGGAAGTCCTCAATGTGCTCCACCACTGACCCCTTTTGTTTGAGTTTTATCAATTGGCTAAAGAAGGTGTTTCTTTTTGTATCCTCATAATGTGCTATCATTTCCTCCATAAAAATTGACCAAGTGATAATTTTTTTACGGGAGAAAAGCCATCGATACCATATAAATGTATTTTGTTCTAAATGTAAAGTTGCAATGCGTACCTTTTGTGTGTTTTTCACATTATTGAGATAAAAATATTTCTCCATCTGTAGTATCCATGTTACGGGATCCTTGCCATCAAACTTCCTCATATCCATCTTTGTAATATGGTGGTTCTTCCATCCAACATTAGAGTTTATGAAATCACGATTAACATTTATTTTGTTCTCATCGTGAGTTTCCTTTACTATATTTTTGCCATAAGGAAAAATTTCTTCTATCAACTTTGGCAAACCTTCCATGTCTTCTTTTAGATCATTCTTCATGTTTTCCATGTTGTCTTTCATTTTTTCCTCCATGTCATCCATCTTAGCTTTCATGCCAGCTTCCGTACCATCCATATTAGCTTCCATGCCATTCATCTTAACTTCCACGCCTTTCTTCAAACCATCCATATTATTCTTCAAACCATCCATCTTCGCTTCCATGCCTTTCTTCAAGACTTACATTTCATTTTTTGTTGCTCTTTACGAGAGCGAATTTTGGTGCACTTACTCTCGTAATTTTGATAGATCATGTTGCAATTCCTCATCTTCATGAGTCATAGTAGAGTACTTTGAGGGCTTAATGGGTGTTGAATTCTTTTTAGGAGGCATTTAGAACCCGATATTGATATATATGCTCAATAGGCCTTTGGAATCACTTAAAACTGATTTTTCAAACAAGACTTATGTAATTTGAAAACAAAAATACACACCTTTTTTTAATTTTGAGGAGCTTGATATTGAAACTGAATTATCTCTGTGATTTTGGATCTTCAATATTTGAAATTTGGCCCTGTATTATCCCTCTAAAGCTTCCTTAAATTTCCACAGGTCTCACCTGATTTGGATTCTTCAAGGAAAAGTTATTGCCAATCTCCCACAATGACCTAATTATAGACTGGTTGAGTAAAGCGACCTTGTACGGCGTGCCACATCTCACTTTTTCCTCTTTCGGCTCTGAAATTGATACAGAGGAAACTACATTTCGTGTACTTGCAACAATGTTTTACATAATTCCAATCACATACTCAGAGAGATAGTTATGATGATTTTCCCACGGTCACCTCTTTGAGATGAAATTCAGGAGCCTGAAAAATCCCTAAATTCCACAGACCCTATCTCCAAAAATATTGTGCATAAAGCTCTGAAATTTTCCCATGTAGTTCCTTAGGATTGTGGATTCATTCTGTAAAAATTTTAGCTTCTGAACCCTCGTAGAAAAAACTTTATAGCGAAAATTCCACGATGACTTGTTTAGGTTAAATTCAGGATCCTCCAAAAATCCCTAACTTGCACAGATCATATCTCTGAAAATATTGTGAACCAAGATTTGTAATGTTTCCATGACGTTCCTCAAGATTTCGGCTTCACTCTGTAAAAATTTCAGCTTTTGAACCTTCGTAGAAAAAACATTATAGCTAAAATTCCACGATAACCTGTTTGGAGTAGTGAAACCCTAGAATCCAAAGCTCTGATACCAAATGTTATGAAACCAACTCCAAAAATAGAAGAGAAGAGAGATAAATACCTTAGAAATCAGCCACTTCGAGGGGGCAACCTCCAATACATTACATAAATGAACAATTCTTGGATGAAACAAATGACCAAAACCTCCTTCTATATATAAGAGTCCATGGGGCCACAATATAATCCTAGCTGACCTAACAATAATAATGAAGGCCACAATAAGAACAATATTAGGGTTATAAGGGAAAATCAATAACAATAAGGGGGCTACACTAATAACAATAAGGGACTAAACTAGTAATATAGGGACCTAACAATTGTAGAGGAAGTTGAAATACTCGGTAGCAAAGTTGTTATATTGGAGCATCTTAGTGTTGAAAATGGAACCAAGAAAGATTCTAATTTAATTTTCCATTGAACTAAATTATAAAAAAATTGTAATTCCACATCATAAGACAAATTGTATGAGTTAACTAAGTTATTTTTACTTATGTGGTTCAGTTAATTCAAGTTGAGGGTCTAACTAGAGTCATGTAGAGTGGCTCCTACTTTTTAGGAGCCTTGGTTGAGTTTATTTTGAGTTGTAATTAATTAATTCAGTTAAACTGAGTTAAAGTGAGTTAAACTAGTTCCAACTATTGGAGGAACTAGTAGGAGGTCTAGTAGTGGAGTCCAATTTCAGTGTTAAACCAGTTAAATAATAAATCAACCATAAATAAATCATGCATGTGTGATCTATGAGTTACCCAGTTGATATTGGAGTTCAAGGGAAGTGTACTATCAGTTGTATAATCATCCATATTATACAAGTGATGCATGGAATCAGAGGAAGGCCTATGATGGATTATGCAGTTATGGATGATGAATTTCCATAAATAATAGGGGCTAATTCCCAAGGAAACAACGCAAGGAAATAGGGACTTGGGTAAGAAGAAAATTGGTTAAGCATCTGTCCCAAGGCATCTTAGCCCCTCACATGACTCTACATGACTCTTAGCCCCCTTATGCTACATGACTCTCATCTCACCACAGTACTGCTACTCTTCAACTACGATCGACATACGTGTACTAAAATTAACCCAAATGGACAATTCATCATGATATAACATTGCACTCGCATAAAAAAAATGTCAATTCACAAGTTTAAACCATGCATTCCTTTTACCATTCAACGCTGCTCAATCTTCGTCATCTGTCTTTAAAATGAAACGCATCCTTTTAATTTCTACGCCGGGTTTGACATTGCCACGATTCGCTTTTATATAAATAGATATTGATTTACTAAGAGCCAACGTCCAATTAATTCCGCCCATAGTTCTGTCTTTAGAACGCGTCTGTAAAATTCGATTACATCGAATAGCACTATCGTCATAGCTTACATTCAATAGAAATGGTTCGAGCAATTTAATGCATCCCATAATCAAAATTCATTAATTTGTGTCTTGAAATCTTCACACCGGTGCTATGCGTATTCAATTAACAACGTTTCAACATAAACCCAGCATTCACAACATAAACACAACATTCACAATGGACCAATTTAATTTTTTCACCAAATGAGTGCGCCTCTCCATGAATTCGACATTTTAAAGTCGATATGCCAACATTGCTTTTAATTTGACATTCGATCCAAACATTTTTTAGGAGGATCGATTCTTCTCCTCGCATCCTTTCACAGCAAATTCTCATTCAATTAATCTTTATGATATCGACTTAAAACTGCTATCATTCTACATCACGCAGTGCAATCAATACAAAGATTGGATTATTTTTATTACCGTATTTAAAATTACCCATGTTCATACCCATCTTAACACCTTCACCATTCGATTATTCTACGAGAATTTACACACCAATTAACCAAGAAATTGAATACTCTACAAGTTCATCATTCAACTCTTCACACGAAAATTAATCCATACACAATTGACCAAGTTAAGACTTAAAACTCAAACCCAACACTTTCTATAAAAATGAACTTACTTATAGTAGCATTTTTTCCGTGGCTCTGATTTACAATTTCATTGGCCCTTTCACAAACCGCTCTAAAGGCTTCCAAAGAGAAACCCTTGTCTCCTTCTCACACTCTCCAACTATTCAAGTATATCATTTGCCTTTTGAGGTCTTCTTAATTTATACAAATTAAAAAATGCACTAAATTGAGTTCTATCCCTTTAAAATCTCAACAAATCCCTAAATTTTTCAACATCCCTAAAAGGTAGATTTTTATCCCTAAAACTTAGAAACTAATTCCAACTTGAGGCTCCATCATTAATTCGTAAATTATCTTGAAACTAATTTCTCTCATGTTTCAGTTGTTTGGAAACATTTACAAACTCCTCACAAATAATTAATTAAAATATAATTAATCACTCAAAATAATATTAATATTTACATGAAATTTAATATTTCTTCAAAACATGAAACCCCTAGCTTAGATAAAATACAAAGGTGTTTTTTCTGAGCGAATGCTCCCTACATCGGACTCCCCATGCTAAGAAAATTCATGACCACCCTGTCATAAGTTTGGATAATTATTTCCTCTGGATCCCAAATTCTTATTTTTGTAATCTTTCCTTGCTTTGTCAATTGCTTTAATGCTCGTTGTTATCTGTTGTTGTCCTCCGGCTTTCCATATTTTTGTCGTTTGTAATACTTCACTTTTTTGTTCTCTCACAATCTTTCACTTGTCTTTATCTTGTTGTTGCTCCTTTTATTTCTTATTGCCGTCTGGTCTCTTCGAGATTCTTTTCGTCATCGGTCTTCGATACTTTCAATCTCTCGGTCCCAATAAATCTCCCGTATGATTGATTTTCTTTGCTATGCAGCTGAAAATGACTTGCTCGATTTTGTTACTATGTATGTCTTTGTCACTCGCTGACTTTCTTGCTTTCTTTGCTTGTTTCATGTTCGATCACATACTCGATCATCCATGCCCTCTTGTCTTCTCGGAACATAAAACTTCTTCTCCTTCATTTGACTTCTCAATCGAGTCAAATATTCTCCAGAATACTGCGCAACAATACACGTATTCACAAAACACTTGTTAGAATAAAAATCATAAGGCCTCGTGTCTTTACTTCCCTCATCGACAAAGACTTCGATGATGCCGATCCCAATCATTCTTGAGACTATCGGGTTAGTCTCCTCCTACGTCATCTTCTTCGAGAATACCTCCCGTGTTCGGGAACCTCTTATTTCCATTCATCTCTGTCTTTATACTCCCGAACACTTATCCTCTCGTGCTTCTAGTCTCTCGCTGCGGGACACTTAACTCATGCCATACAACTCCGTCTATCTCCTTTGAGAAATTTTTCTGTGCAATCTTCAATACTTTCACAAGCCAAGATTTCTGTTGTCACCCTATCTCATCATCCGTTATCGAACATAATTTTGATTCTCAACTCCTACAATAAACTCATTTATTTGTCCATCACTTAATAAAAACAATTTGTCATTATCAACATTTATAACAAATTGATCATCATTATGTATCATCCCCTTGCATTCATACACAACTCTTCGCTTTGAAAACTACAAGATTTTAACAAATTTAACTGTCGATTCATATACCAACTCTTCCCAAACCTGAATCTCCTTTTCATTCACATGAACTTCTTCCGTCATCATGAATGATAAAAGCATCACCGCTTTTCTTCTTCGCAGTACTTATCTCCTCGAAAGACTCCTTTCCATACTTTGCGACAGCTTCCACAAGATTGTGCATCCTCCTCATCACCCGTAACCACATCGAAAATTATCAGCCACAAAAATACAAGAGTTCACATTATCCGATGTCCGGATCTACCCAATAACTCAAGAAATCGTCAATGATCTCCTCCTCTGTTTCATCAATAGAAACCTCCTCTTCCAACCTCAGTGCTTCCGAGTTGCATACATCTCATATGTATGTCCATCATCTCGCTCTAGCTTCCTCCGGAAATACTTCATACTCTTCACCGACTCTTGACCAATCATCAATGGTCTTTCTCTTTCTACACCAATATTCGAGTTAGACTCTTCGTCTTCATTTCCTTCTAAGATCTTGCTATCTCGGCACATCGATCCGAACCGCCTTCGCATTCAATTCTCTCTCCTAAACAAACTCTAAAGCTTGCTCATCTCCCTCGTACTTTACTCCTAAAACATACACAACTCATTATTTTTTTAAACCACAAGACTTTTCGCTCTTGATCGCTTCTCCAATACTTCCTTCTCGAAACGGATCTGCGTAGTGGAATTTTCAAATTCCAACTCGGCTCAAGAACTCTAAGTCCTTTCTTCGAGAAGGCAATCACACTTTGCCTCGACTCACTTCACTGCAATTGTCACTCAAATCACTCTCTTTCCCTTCAATGGAAATATCCATTTTCTATTCTGGTTTTTCCCTCGCTCTTTGCGGCGTCCATTCTTCTAGTACATGCAATTGTGACCTTTATTATCGCAATCTCTTTCTCGAACTTCTTCTGGGCCATCTCACCTCTATGGCATTTCTTCGAACCTCTTCTCCGATCTTCCATGATTATCTTCTCCATGAGTTTCTCACTCATCATGAGTTGCATCTAGCCTCTACGACGAGCAATCTCTTATGCTGCCACTTACCTCACCAAGCTCTCCCTCACTCGCCTTTTGGTAGGTACTTGGTTCATTGCCTCTCGGAACCCTTGAGCACTCTTCTCTACTCTCTCTCTAGGCTATCTCTTCAACTCACTTTCTCTTCAGACACCGCAATTTTCCTCCCTATCCAGCCTCTTTAGCCGAATGTCGTGTTTACTTCCATCATCTTCTCTACAATCGATAAACTTCAATCATAAATTTCAAATCGTAATCATCTCACCTTTAAGATCTTGCATGATCTTTTTCCTCCTTTCGTTTCTCGCCATCCTCGTTCACTTCGTATTTGTGTAGCTTGCATATCAAACTTAAAATTCTCGATCTTCCTTTCAATCATTCATCACACATTCAAAGAAAACACACTTTAGTTTTCAACAAAACCTTCATTCCTCATTCGAGAAAAACAAACACCTTTTATTTCAACGTAACCTCCTCCGATACCAAAAATGATACGAGCAGCGGCTCTGCAAACCCCATAATCTTTCTTCAATGAATGTAAACATGCATCTCAACTTTTCTTTACCCAAATCAAAAACCTCAATAGTTGTCACTTTTACAATTGTACCATTTGCATGTGGGAAAGCTTTTCAACATGTGGTTTGAAAATCATTCATATTTGATTTCATACTTTAATTAAATGCCATCAACTAACCATTGCCCATTCTCAATAATACAAGCTTTGAAACTTAAAAAATTGTCTTCAAGATGATTATCACTTTCTAAACTATGAAACCATTCTCAATCTTCAAGTTTCTTCTTTCTCTTTAAAAGTCAACAACTTTCTCTCAAGGTTTACTTCAAAAATATAAGACTTTCATATAGATTAGAGCCACTACCCAAGTTCGAATATTACACACACAATTATCCCATCCTTCCATAATTCTATGCCATCGCATAATGGTCTTTCATTCTATACTTGAATTCTTGAATTGACTCATGTTTACAAAAATTCATTGGCAATCTAATAACACTCGTTCGGACTTAGAACCGCAATCTATGTATGCGCTTTCCACCAAACTCATAACCACACAATCCAAACAATTTAATCTAAATTTCATGCACCGTATAACTATGCTCTTGATCAGAAGTAGACTCGTGTCCATCGACGTAATTTCGCCCACTTTTCTTGTATGAAGATTACAAAACAAAATCGTATTCATGAAATCGATCTCTCATCTCACCACGTAGTCCTGTACTCTTCAACACGAATTCTGCCGATGTGTACAAAATTAACCCAACAAACAATTCGACCGTAATATAACTTTCCGCATAAAAAAATGTCAATTCACAAGTTTAAACCACGCATTCCTTTTACCATTCAACGTCGCTCAATCTTCTCAACTGTTCTTTAAAATGAAACGCAACCTTTTAATTTCTACGTTGGGTTTGACATTGCCACGATTCAGTTTTTTATATAAATCGATATTGATTTACTAAGAGCCAACGTCCAATTAATTCACCCATAGTTACGTCCGCAACGCGTCTGTAAATCGATTACACGAATAGCAATTACCGTCTATAGCTTACATTCAATAGAACCGGTTCAGCAATTTAACGCATCCCATAATCGAAATTCATTAATTTGTGTCTTGAAATCTTCACACCGGTGCTATGCGTATTCAATTAACAAACGTTTCAACATAAACCACGCATTCAAAACATAAACACAAAGGCATTCACAACGTACCAATTTAATTTTCACCAAATCGGTGCGCTCCATGAATTCGACATTTTAAAGTCGATATGCCAACATTGCTTTTAATTTGACATTCAGACAGTCCAAACATCCTTTAGGAGGATCGATTCTTCTCTTGCATCCTTTCAAATAAATTCTCATTCAATTAATATTTATGATATCGACTTAAAACGTCTATCATTCTACATCGCAGACACAATCAATACTGATAGCATTGGATTCTTTTTATTACCGCATTTAAAAGTACCCATGTTCATACCCATCTTAACACCTTCACCATTTGATATATTCTACGAATTTACACACCAATTAACACAAGCAAATTGAATACTCACAAGTTCATCATTCAACTCTTCACACGTAAATTAATCCATACACAATTGACCAAGTTAAGACTTAAAACTCAAACCCAACACTTTCATAAAAATGAACTTACTTATAGTAGCATTTTTCCAGTGGCTCGATTTACAATTTCATTGGCCCTTACTAAACCGCCCAAAGGCTTCCAAAGAGAAACCCTTGCTCCTTCTCACACTCTCCAACTATTCAAGTATATCATTTGCCTTTGAGGTCTTCTTAATTTATACAAATTAAAAATGCACTAAATTGAGTTCTATCCCTTTAAAATCTCAACAAATCCCTAAATTTCTCAACATCCCTAAAAGGTAGATTTTTATCCCTAAAACTTAGAAACTAATTCCAACTTAGGCTCAATCATTAATTCTAAATTATCTTGAAACTAATTTCTCTCATGTTTCCGATTGTTTGGAAACATTTACAAACTCTCACTAATAATTAATTAAAATATAATTAATCACTCAAAATAATATTAATATTTACATGAAATTTAATATTTCTTTCAAAACATGAAACCCCTAGCTTAGATAAAAATACAAGGTGTTTTTCGGAGCGAATGCTCCCGCATCAAATAGAAAATGATAGTGTAGAGATTTCTCGAGATTGAGAAAAGAATTGTAATCTTCTCATATTTTTTCTTGACTAATGAAATATACGAGATAGGAGGGGTTTTCAGCTATGTCTTTCCCTAGGAAATCATTGTGCAATGTGTTGATTGAATTATTCCTCTTGTATGATTCATGATTCCGTTATTGTTTAATTGTTTCCGCAGTTGGTAGAGTGGATTCAAGTCTATTGTTTCAATAAATTACAATTATAATTTTGAATCTACATGGTATCAGAGATGAAATCACAATAGAAGAGAAGAATTTGAAGTTGTCTTTGCGGGATAGAATTTATATAATCAAATCCTCAGAGCTAGCAGGATGGCCTTCTACAGATTGAGACTCGAATATGCCCTTGAGTGTAGTTCTAATTATATTACTGGGAAGGACAAGGTGTACACAGTATTGGAAGATAATTGGTTTAAGGAATTCATGGATACTAATATTCCTAAACCTCCAATATTTTATGCTTAGGATGTAGCAGAGTGGAAGAAGTGTGTTGCAAAAGTGAGAAGGATCATATTGGAAGGAGTTTGAGATCATATTGTCTCAAACCTCCATGGGAAGGAGACTTCATATGCAATGTGGAAATCATTGATAGAATTGTTTCATAACAATAATGACCACAGGAAGCTCACATTGAAGGATAAGATTTAGAAAATCAAGATGGAAAAGGGCGACACAATACCATAGTACTTGAGAAAGTTCACCCAATGTTAGGATGAGCTTGGGAGTGATGGTAATACAGTTGGTGAAGATGATCTATTTATCCTATCACTTCTAAGCCTTCCCAAGAGCTGGCACAACTACGTGAATTCGGTGAAATGGAAGGGAGAAGCTATCGAAAGTGGGAGAATTTGTGATCCGAATTGATGAAAGAAGAGATAAGGTGGAAACACTAGATATGGAAACTCTTCCAATCATGATGATGAGGAGAATTTGTGCCTTGGATGGAAAGGAAAATAAATGGAAAGGGAATAAATCCCAATCCAAAGGAGATTCTAGTCGGGGAAGGCAAGAAGAGGGACATGTTGAAGATTAAATGTTTTCACTATCATGAGTTGAGACACTATGCCAAGAAGTGTCCACACAATAAGGTCAACAAGAAGCCCTCAGGAGGAGCGGAATGTGAAGCTCTTGCTTCATTTAATCGAGTTAGTTTTCACCCTCATTGCATGCATGGTGACATCAGTGATGGGCAGTGTGTGGTATCTGGATAGTGGAGCATCATTCCATATTATCGAAAACAAAGAATGTTTGAGAAACTTGGAGGATAAGGACCTCCAGTATACACATCGAGATGGGATATGATGGAAGGTATAGCATGATCGACATCGATATTATTACTTTTTAGAGTGAGTTTGGTTCTCCTCTCACATTAAAATATGTCATGAATGTTCCATTTTTGAAGAAGAATTTAGTTTCAGTTTATATGTTAGAATACCATGGCTACGATGTGATATTTAGCAGAGGAGAGGATTTCCTTTGTCACATATCCACGAGACAAGTGAAGTAGATCGGGGTTTGGGTGAAAGAACATATAAAAAAATGGATGCAAGAAGATTGTGTTTATTTGAGAACGAAAGCAGAGAATATGCGAGCCTAGACATCAGTGAATTATGGCATAGGCAACTTGGACATTTTCACCATGAAGCTTTGAATATCATGTAGCATATTTCTATAGGAATTCCCAAGGGTGAACTAGAGTAGCAAGTACATGCAAAGGGTGTACATTGGGGAAGTACACCAAAGCCAACTTTAAAGATAAGGATAGTCGATAACAGGCATTCCTTGAAGCATTTCACTCAGATGTGTGTGGACCTTTCTCGACAGCCTCCAAAACCAAGAATATGTATTATGATATATTTGTAAATGAGTTTTCACGTAAGTGTTGGATATTATTCATGCAAAAGAAATGCCATACATTCTCAAACTTTTTTTAATTTAAAGCACTTGTTTAGAAAGAGATATGAAATAAAGTGAAGGCTCTCATGAGCGATAATGGTGGAGAATATGTGTCGAATGAGTTCAATAAATTCTGTGCATTAGAAGGTAATCGACGGGAGGTGACAACACCCCATAACCCATAACAAAATGGGGTTTCTGAGAGGAAGAACATGAATATTGTGGGAGCTGCATGGCTGATGTTGCATGAGCAGTGCCTATCTTTTCACTTGTGGGTTGAAGCATGCAACACAGTGGTATATGTGCAGAACATGAGTCCTCATCCGATTCTCGGGATGAGTACACTAGAAGAAGCTTTTTTAGGTAAGAAACCAGATATGGCACACTTAAAGTTATTTGTTTCATCATTTTATTGTCATGTTTCCAAGGATGCAAGGAAAAATCTAGAACCGACAACAGAGTTGAGCATATTTGTGGGGTACGCTGATACACCTCACAACTATTGGGTGCACCTACCATATCACAGGGATGGAATTTATTCATAGAGGTGTGAATTTCAATGAATAGAAGGCCATGGTATGTTCCCTTTATAGGTAGCTTCATTTGCATGTAGATGAGGAGCTTTTTAGCTCCAAAGGAAGAACCTTAGGATGTTGTGTAATGACCCACAAGCAAAAAGAGCAGAGACCGGAAGAACCCAATCATGCAGAGATGGAAAGAAGTGCACCGAGAGAAGACTGATAGATTGATGCATGATGATAGAGAGAATATGGGAGCATCCACATCACAACACATGAAGAGGAGGTCACCGGATAGATACACTAGCTACATGGCTACGATGAGCGAGAGTGTAGATATTGAACCATCCTCAATTGAGGAAGTAGTGCAACAACTATTATGGGTTGATGCCATAGTAGAGGAATATGATTCCATTATTAGGAATAGTTCTTGGGAAGTGGTCCTAAGGCCCTAGGAAAATTCAAATGGGTAGGTTCTATATGGATCTACAATGTGAAGAAAAAAAACATATGGGATTGTCAAGAAACACAAGGCCCAATTTATGGCCAAGGGATTCTCTCAGGTGGAGGGAATTTATTATGAGGAGACATTTTCTCCAGTAGCAAGGTACTCTTCAATCAGATCAATTATAGCACTTTCAACACAGTTGAGATGGACAATACATTAGATGGACATGAATAAAACTTTCCTCAATGGAGTGATTGAGGAAGATGTGTACATAGAACATCCAAAAATATTTGAGACTTTCAACAGAGAGTCCCATGTGTCTAGACTCAAGCAATTATTGTATGGATTGAAACGAGAACCATGTGCTTGGAACACCATGATCGACACCTATTTAACTGGTTTGGGATTCACTAAAAGTGAAGTTGATTCAAACCTTTACCATATTTTGGTTGAAGGTAAATTATTGATTATAGTATTATATTTGGATGATTTAATTCTAAGAGGTGATGAGAAGATGATACAATCTTACAAAGAGGATTTGGAAAGAGAATTCAAGATGAAAGACATGGGGCTCATGAATTATTTCCTTGGTTAGGAAATTTGGTAAGGAGATGGAGATCTGCTTGTCTCTCAGGGCAAGTATGCCAACGAGATACTGAAGAAATTTCAAATGGAGAAAAAAAACCCATGGAGACTTCTTTAATAGGGAATTGGAGGAAGGAAGATGCTACTTCATGTGAAGTGGTAGAGGCTACCATTTATGGGCAGCTTGTGGGCTCACTTATGTACTTGGTGAACACACAAATGGACATAAGTTATGTAGTTAACCAACTTAGTTAGGAAGGGGAATCTTCAGTATTGGGTTGGTAGAAGTTTCTGTGCACGAGTGGGAAGCAGAGATCAATTGCACTCAGTTGAGTAGAAGCAGAGTACATGGTTTCTAGTCAAGCAACTTGTGAGGCCATCTGGATGAGGAAGATACTTGTTGGGTTATTTGGTCAATAGATGGATCCTACAGTGATTTACTATGACAATCATAATTGCATCAAAATCTATGAGAATCCATTTTTTCATGATCATTCCAAGAATATCGACATCTGTTACCACCATCTACATGATTGTGTGCATAGGTGAATCATGTTGCTAGATTGCATTCCTACAGAGTTAGAGGATGTAGACATCTTAAACAAGGCACTATGAAGAGGAAAATTTGAGTTCCATAGAGGTAGGATTATGGTACCCGATAATCCAATTATTTCTAAGAGGAAGTGTTAAAATCGGCACCAAGAATGATTATAATTTAATTTTACCTTGAATTAAATTGTAATTCAGTATCACATGATAACTTGTACGAGTTAAATAAGTTAGTTTGACTTAGTTAGTTCAATTAATTTTAGTTGAGGGTCTAACTTGAGTCATGTAGAGTGGCTCCTACTTTATAGGAGCCCTGGTTGAGTTTATTTTGTTTTGTAATTAATTAATTCAGTTAAATTGAGTTAAATTGAGTTAAAATAATTCCAAATATTGGCAAAACTAGTAGGAGGTCTAGCAGTGGAGTGCAGCTTTAGTGTTCAGCCAATCAAATAATAAATAAGCCATAAATAACTCATGCATGTGTGATGTACGAGTTACCCAGTTGAGATTGCAGTTCAAGGGTAGTGTACTATCAATTGTATAATCATCCAAATTGTACAAGTGGTGCATGAAGTGAGAGGAATGCCTATGATGGATTGCACAATTATGGATGAGGAATTTTCCTAAATAATAGGGGTTAAATCCAAAGGAAATCATGCAAGGAAATAGGGACTTGGGAAAGAAGAAAAAATGGTTAAGTATTGGTGAAGGTTTGTTTAGGAAATAATGAGATAGATAGAGATAGTGAAGATGTTGCTCGAGCTTGAGAAAATCATTGTAATCTTCTCATATTTTTTTGACTAATGTAATATATAGATAGGAGGTGTTTTTAGCTATGCCTTTCCCCGGAAATCATTGTGTATGTATAGATTGAATTCTTTCTCTTGTATTCTTTGAGATTTCGGGATTGTTTAATTGTTTCATTAGCTGGTAGATTAGATTCAAGTTTATTATTTTAGTAAATTACAATTAGCCGTTTCAATCTAGAAGGAATTTCTACACTTATATAGTGTTACATCTACTCAATGACTTGAGATTATCTAACATAAGTCATTCTAATTTTCTACTTTATTCCTATTTATGGTTCAATGCTTTCAAATATAGAAGAAGAGAGGAATAATCAATGATAAAATTGAAATACACATACATGAAAAATAAAATTGCAGCTTGGAAAATGTGAGTGGAATACATTTATGTTTTTCTTGGGAGTAAGAAATTCAATTATAAAAAAACCTCTCAAAAAATTACCTATAAATCATGAAGATACAAGTTCCATGGGTTTTTTTCTTGGATGAATATCACTAATTATATGAAGACACTCACTTTCAAAGAGATACCTTATTCAAATGTCATGTGGCACTACTCATGGTGTGCCAATGTGGAATTGAATATTGAACAAATATTAAATTAATATCAATCTAAATTTGGATTTTAAGTACACATGTGTTAATATCATGAGAATTCCATTGACATATATTTTTTTAGAAGCTTCACATTAATATCATAACATGTATAATATATTGTATATTGGATCTTTTTTCGTTGTATCTTCCGGAACTACAATTTGATGTTGAGGGAAATCATTTTCAACCCCATTTTAGTAGAAATTGTGATGTGAGGTTGAGGGGCATAAATTTGGTGTGATGGTTTAGGATGCATATATGTACATGTAATCATATTATTTAAAGAAACATAGGTGAGAAAATATAACCCACATTTCACGAGAGCCCACATAGAATAGAGAAATCGGTGATAAGGTGTTTTGTTAAGGAAATCCATGGTGAAAAGGTCACATGTTTGATACCTCACATGAACAAAATCAATCCATGAGGATGGGTTGGTATGGCCAAGGTTAGGTGTGATTGTCGCATGATTTATTTGGGTCGAAGTTTTCCGAGGCCACAAGTTAGTCATCCCGATTTGTGAAAAAAAATAGAAAAAAAAACCTCACATTTCACACAATGTATGATATAATGGTGGGAATCAATTTATTTCTAAACCTAATACTTAGAGTGGGTTCACAAAGTGCATTTTTTTATGTTAACTATTCTCTCTTATAGATGGATTCAATAGATAAAAAAAATATGCTCAAGGTGTTTGCCCCATCCACAAGAAACAAGTTTGAGAAAATGAGATTTTGTAAAATAATGTTATCATTATGGGGAAACATACATTGGTAAATAAATAAAGTGAAAAAAAATAATAAAAACACACAGTAGTAAATTTAATATGAAGACAAAGTAGCTAGGAAAAAAATATTTTAAATCTAATGGTGATGGAAATTAGTTGAATGATTAAAAAATTATTGTAGCGGCCATTCATGGTATTGCTTTGTATCATCGCTATAAATGATAAAGTATACCTAAATAATTTCCTATAGCTTTCAATGATGGAATATTCCACATATGAAAAGGGAGATTAGTAAGCCTAACCCAATCTAGATTGGTAGAAATTGCAGTTGAAAAAGGGGTGAAAAGAGGGGAACCATGGTTGCATAGACAACATTGCACTTTCCCAAAAACTACAAACCAAAACAAAATATCAACTCCTAATATTCAAATTTATCATATACTAATACAAAAAAAATCTATCAATATGACACATGCTCCATTACCAATGACAATTCAACACTAATTATTTAAGAAAATGTTGACTAATAAGGATGACCCATGTGCACCACTATTGTTACATATTTTACTTAATCTTGTCATTATATTTCTTTCCCATGCCACTTTGACCCCGGGATCATGTATTCTTAAATCGATCATTTTTCTTCAAAATGACCCATAATGCCTTTAATGTAACATTAGTATTGAACTTGAGTGTCATTTATTTTATTTGTATTTTTTCAATGGATTCCAATTCAACCATTTGGTTTAAGAGAGAAATTTTACGTTGAATATCTTTGTTGCTTATAATTAATAAGAGCCATGAAAAATTCATCTAGTAAATGTGGTACAAAAATGGAGAAACATCCTTCAGTGTAAAGTGATTATTCAAATTATTTCTAGTGATGGAGGATTGCATTGTACTTGTCATCATGTCATTTTTGCAATGCACATGCATCCATATTGTGCCAAAAACACATAATCAATTATCTCTCAAGAGATCCAATACATGAATATATAATAGGGAAATATAGAGTATTGATCCAATATAAGAAACACTCACTTAGGTATGTATAGTGAATCCTACTTCTCTATTGGTTTGGAAAAACTTTCATTATTAAGTGAATGTGAATGGACTTATGATTTTGTGCTTTTAACTTTATGTGCAATGAGCATTGCTACGTTTCTAGAAATATGAGGGTATTTTTATGTTCCCTTGCATTTTTTTTGAGTGAAAATGAATTTGGTTCGTTGGAAATAAAGTGTGTTTTTTTAATAAAGGTTTCATGGTGGCATTTATAAGTACCAATAGTCACAAAAAAAATCGTAAGGTAACACTTGGGCCAAGATGAAAACTAGGAAAAATGAATAGGTAGTTGTAAATCATCACAAAACCAATGCATGAAGCGAGATTATAGCTACCAAGGTCTGGATGGATGACAAAGTAGGAAATTGAAGTCATTCAATACGAATTGGCTATCTTGATTGTGACAACTCACATCAAGACATACACTCTACATAGGGGAAATGGCTTACAAATGTAATCAAGCAAGATATAAGGACACACATGGAAGGGTCGGGTTGTAATTAATTGATAAAATTAATATTATTTCAACCTTACTTGTAGGTAATAATGGTTTGGAGAAGACCTATGTTTGATTATGGTGTAAGTGTGTTCACACATGTGCATATGTAAGATGAAGGAGAACTACATGAATATTATAAGAGAATAATTTTTTTATTGCTATAATTTATGTACAATTGCTATGGTTTTAGAAATTGATTAGTTTGGAATGGGATATTTTTATAATACCTCCTATTCTAATCCATCACAAGTCCACATGTGTTTTATATTTACATAAAGAACAATATCACTTCTATTCTCTTGTAAGTAATTAACCATCATAAGCATGCACACTATTTTGAATCCATTTGAATGTTTATAACTATTTGGTAGTTTTTTATGTTATTATTGATGAGACTCAGTATTGCAACAAGGATGCTACAACTCCCAAGGCTACCAACTTTAATTATCAACCCTGGGGTTCGTACAAAATTAAGAGGTATCGGCACTATATGTGAAGCATACAATGTGTACTTATTTTTTTTGATCTGATGTAATGGAGTGAATGTCATGAATAAAATCCTAAAACTAATTTCATAAATGGAATTGTTTCTTTGAAAAGAAATTAATCCTAGGCAAGAACAACAATTTGTAATTGAAATCTTAAAAGCATGATTACAAATAAATAGGCCTAATATACTTTGCAAAAATTCATGTCCTAAGTGGTTTTTATTCTTCCTCAATCATGTATTTAGATCCTAGGGGTCATGATTCAAGCCTAAGTGACAAAAACCAAGCTTTGGGAGAAAATTTGGTCGAGTTTGCACATGGTGCAAGAGTGCTACAAGAAGTTATGTTTTGGAGAAAAATCATCGAATGACTAATTAAATCAAATGAAAATGGGATGGGAATTTTTTTTAATTAATTATGATGTATTAGGCCTCCATTCCAAGTTAAATCACTCCAAAATACCCTTGTTCACATGTGCTAAAAAATAGCAGAAAATTACTACTCTAAAATCTGGAAATTCAAGAATTAGTGAGCTAGTTAATCTATCAAATGCATAACCTAATCAAGTGCAAACCAAATGGGGTAATTTTTTTTATTAACTTTAATATTGTTATGACCTAATCCAATTGTAATCAATTCAAATGAATTTCATTAACCCATTCTAAAAAAATAGCAGAATTTACTACTATTTCACTACAAGGCATTTCCAGAAATATTGTATCCGTGAACTGATAACCAA
Organism: Pinus albicaulis; assembly: GCA_034641835.2. NCBI lineage: Eukaryota > Viridiplantae > Streptophyta > Pinopsida > Pinales > Pinaceae > Pinus > Pinus albicaulis. The sequence continues at coordinate 608,270,479 of CM076572.1, forward strand.
ATCAATGTATCTTAATGATGAAGATGACCTTAAAAATTTATTCTAAGGATTAATAATTCTTATGAATCTATAAAAAAAATGTAAAATATCTCACTTAAATCATTTGACTCAATCCTACAGCAAGAAAATAAACAATACTAAATACATAAATACACAAAACAAAAATAAGAGATTCATGTGAATAAAAAGTGAAAATAACATAATTAAATTGTGCAAGAGGGCTCTGAGGCTTATGGGATGGCCAAGCCCAAAGACAAATCTGAGTCCTATTGAAGAAATAAAGCCTTAGAAGCTACAAATGGCACCAAACTTCATTATTGAATCAATCCATCTACATCCCTACAAGAAAAGAAAGTGGAGCTGCTAAACAACAAATTTTCTCCACAATAAGACTAATAAATTCATTCCCCAAGAGGCCAATTCGAATTGGTACTTATAAAAATTATGAGGAAGCATTCCCCTTGAAAGGAGGAAGCTTTCGCCTCCAAAATTCCTGAAATAGTGGATCTAGTTCCCAACACTAGGAGTTTGCATTAAATGACATGGAACACATTCTTATATTTTCTCAATCATCGGAGTTCTAGAATCCCTCAATAATTTCATGATATTTTCTTCATTTATTCTCTAATATTGATCTTCCTATAGTAGGTAGCAAGTCCCTAAATTATCTCGTTCTCCAAATCTTCATAATCTTCCCAATATTCTCACAACATCCTTCAAAAATAAATAATATTAGGCACAAATATGCAATTATCTCTAAACCTTCCTAAGAACACATTAAAACTTAAAAACATTATTAATTGTAGAGTGAGATATTTAATATAGCCTTTATGTGCCTAATAAAGGTTAGATGGGCATTAATTTATGTCTAAGTTGGAGAACCATCATACCCCCTTACTTAAACTGTTGCTCATCCTCTGAGCACTTTAGTCACCCTAACTATGCCTCCTTCATGGCCCTAGTGGTCTCTCTCTTGTACATTCCTCAATCCTTTCTCTTAATAAGCTTGGTTGTAGGTTCTAAAAGATCAAGCACAAAAAATGTCTTTGTCATTTTCATGATTGTTAAGAACAAAAACAAAACTTTCCTTTTTGAAAGTGATTTCTGTTGGCTTATAGGTCCATTGCATTCACATTCCATTTTCACTTTTTTTTTTCAAAATTTATTTGTGTATAGAAAAATCACATTGTTTCTAGAGACCATTAACATACCCTTTTTCCCTTGTGAAATATGGGTTCTTGAAGATTTTTCAGTTTGGAAAGGCCTTCCACATCCTTTTCCAAGCTTTGGATACCTATTTCCGTCATTTGGACACCTATGAAACCCTCAAAGTGACCTCGGATGTGATCGTGTAGCGACTCAGAGCATCGTGTAGAAAGTATTTTTTTCCTATAGAAAATTACAATAGTAGCTCTATTTCCTATAGAAGCTCTATTTCTCCTGTAGCAACCAATATTTGCATGCCAAGAGGTGGTGGGTCCACCTTTTATTTTTTATTTTTTTATTTTTTCCTCTTTTTTTCCAAATTTTTTTTCATTGCATGCAAAATAAAATCAGTACGTTTTTTTTACAATATAAATATACTTATAGACATTTTTTCTCTGCCACATGTGTGCGTGTCTTGGTGGAAAAGTGAAGTTAACTGCTAGATAAGGCCGAGGTTGCTATGCTACTAATTTTGGCTCTAAAAATCCTTTCCGTCTCACACTTTTAATATTTTATTAAGCTAGAATAGATTCGAAGGGTGAGGTTAGAGAGTTGCATACCTGAGCCTTACCCTTGATGTGTTTTTGCTGGTGATATTGAGGTTGTTTATGTCACTGTTGAAGCTTCCTTTGGTGGTTCTGAGGCTACTACTAATGATCCTTAGAAGCTACGTGTGAATATATGTTGGAGGTCCTATTGCTTATAGCCTTGAATATGGAGGTCTTCTATGGTTTTTTGTTGTTATTTATTCACATCCCTCGATAAAATGTCGCTGTTGAGATGCTCATGATGTGAGTGATGTAGTTGATGATTTTTCTTCTGTACACGTCTTCATAGCATGATGATTCATTGGCTGAGAAATTTTTTGTGTGTGCAGTCTTCTTCCCAACATTCAATATTCTGTTGGTGGATTTTAGGAAAACCCCCTTGTAGCATAATTGATTTAGCTATATCTCTCAAATGGTAGAATATATTGACCTGAATTTTTTTTATAATATTATTGTCATCCTTATGCACCTATCCATAAAAAATCTTAGCCATTGGAGGCACGAATCTCAATAAAAAGTAAAAATGGTTGTAGGTGATGGAGGTTGATTTCTCACAAATTGTGCACTAGAATTCGTTGAAATTTATTGATAATATTACCATCATATATATGAATCTCCCCATTAAACAAATTGGAAAATGGATGCATGTATTCAGAGATTTAATAAAAACAATTTTTTGCTAAAAACTAGGACATCCTGTAGCAAAAACCAGATTTCCTGTAGAATTTTAGGACACTGAGGAAAATGAATGAGAAAAGCTACAAAATGATGGGTGGATGTTGGAAATGGATGATGGTGATGGATTTTCATGAACTTGGTCCTTTTGTAACATTTGAGAAAAGGAGAAATTACGAGATTGACTTCCTTTGACTAGATTTTTGACCATTTTTTTCTTTTTTGGTGCCAAATTTTTTTTGTTGCTTGCAAAGGTTGGAGAGCACATGCATTCGTTAGAGAGAGATAAATGGAGATTTTCTTTTGTTTTTTCATTTTTTTATTTTTTCTTAGGCCTACTAGCTGCCTCAATGAGGTTTTCAACTAGTAGGTCTCGCTAGTTCTTCAAAGGAGGTTTTCAATCAATGAGACAATATCAAATTCCTGAAAAGAAGTTTTCACCTGATATTTTATTCTTTATTTTTTTTTTCTCTTTTTCCATTTTTATAAAAAATTTCTATCCTACTCTACTTGAAAAACCAAAATATTTTTAAAGTATAGGAATACTTCCAATGGAGCCATGTGAATACCAAGATGATAGATAAAATCATGTGTACACTTGAAATACATGCTTTGATATGTACCTGAATATTAAAGATGAATTTCTTTGATTGAGATTTTATCAAGTACTATTGAAGAAGAGTGCGTTTCTGGAACTTAATGATTGATGGTTCTTATAATTCTGGGTTACTCTATTTGGTGTCTATAGAAAAGAAATTGATTTGACAAATTTGTGACATGTTCATGTGGAATGAAGATCATGGGCCAATGGAATAATTCTCTTAAGAAACAGTTTGTGGGGAAATTATTTTGAGAATTTTTTTGAGGCAGCTCTATGGTTATCATTAAGACAGATTGTCAAGCTACCAATCTTGTCTGTATAAAGCATATTTCAATATAGCCTTTATGCCCTTGGTTTTCTTGCTCATCGAGATCATTATTCATGCCTTATTCTACCATGAAATTAAAATCTTCCTCTTTTTGTTGATTATTCTCTTGAAAAAATGGAGGATATGATGGTAAACATGAGGGAGCTTTCTTAATATCTAATTCTGATTTCTACTCTTCATTAAATACAACCCATGGTTCTTTGGTATGCTCATTCGAATATTCTTTTTCCGAATGCTTTCCTTCAATGACATCAAGAGAATCCATTTTTTGCAATACTCTTCCTGAGATAAGATGGATATCATTTAGATCAATAGGATATGTTTGGAAGTGTTGTACCTCAACATTGTAAGTGGGTTGAGTTACTTATTTGTATGGGTTTGGAAATGGTGGTACATGTAGTTGAGTGGGAGTGGGTCTATGAGATATATGTGGTTGACGTTGTGGTTGTGGTGGAGGTGGATGGTAGGGATAGCAGGGAGTTAGGTATGGAAGATATTGAGGCAAATATTGAGGATATTGTGGATGTCTCCCATAAGGTTCTTTCCAACCTTGTTGCCAAGACTGGTTTTGGGTTTGAGATGGCCAAGGATTCCAAGGAAAGAGTGTGTTCCAATTGCTTTGAGATGGATGTGAATAAGCTTGGAATTGTGAAGTAGGTCCTTGCATCATATCAAGTTGACTAGGCTACCATGGTTCTCTCTAGGAGCTACATAACATATCTTCTTTGGTGATTGACTTCCTCCATTGTCCTCTTGGTACAATTCCTTCAACCTTGGTAATGATGGACAATATTTAGTAGCATATGATTCCGCATGGATAACACAAATATCAACATCTTATTTTTCTCATTTTTCATTCTTAAAATTTCTACTTTTTCACTTAGATTACTAAGAATTTATGTTTTAAAGTTATCAATAAAATTTCCAAGTTCATCTTGACTTACCAATGTTAATTCTGATGTACTTATTCTTTCCCTTCCTCTTCATGTGCGCTTGCATGTTTCAAAAATTTCTTCAAATGATGATTGGTATACATCTCCTTTACTCATGAGATCAAGGAGATCAATCCACTCATCCCTAATTGTTATAAGTAAGAGTGTTTTTAGTGTGTCAAATCCTAAATGATATAATTTTTCCCTCTTAACATTATACATGAACCACTCTATTATATCTTCAAGGTTCTCATCTTGTTTTTGATTCATTCTAAAGATTTCTTCTTTAAGATCATGATATTTATATTTTTCATATCATTCCATGATCTTATTGAATTAGTACATAAACTAATGAACCATTTAAGAGCTTTGTCCTTTAATGTTGTAGGAAACAATCTCAATTTTTTAGTGTGTGATAATGATCCAGGTGGATATTGGTGACCACCTGCCTATTCCACTTGGACCCCTTAGGGGAATTTTGGGGTCTAAAATGAGCCTCCTAAGGAAATTATAAAATAATATTGGAAATAATAAAATAAGATTATATTACATCATCAAATTTTAGAGAGAAAAAATAAAAAACTATTTTTTTAACTCATATTTTCAACTTATCTCCCTATGGGTTTACTCAAATTTTGAGTGGGAAAACTCGTTGGATGCAAAATTTGATTCCTCATTTAAAGAGTACCCATATTTCATACTTTATATGGGCCCTGCTACAAAAAAAATGAGAAACACATGAAATAACGTGATTTCATTTTTTTTCATGTGTTTCTCATTTTTCGTGTAGCGGAGCCCAACTAAAGTTTGCAACATGGGCACTCCTTGGACGAGGAATTAAATTTTGCATTCAAAGAGTACTTCCGCTCGAAATTTGATTAAAACCTTAGGGAGATAAGTTGAAATTACAAATTGAAAAAGTAGTTTTAAATTATTATTTTTTAATCTTTTTACTTTTTTACCCAAAAATGGTGAATCATTCCCCATGGTTGACATCATAATATTGAATCTTATTGGTTCTTAAAAAAAATATTTTTGTTGTACAATTTTCTTAGGAGGCCCATTTTAGACCTAAGAATTTCTCTAATGCCCCAACATTGTTTCTTTCAAATTTTCAGTTTTTAATTGTAGCACAATTTACTATTTTTGGTAGTTTTTCAGGTCCTCAACTTCCGAAGTCGTTTTGAGGCCATAAACGACGTTTTTCAGGAAAATGAGGATAAACATAGACCTTTCACCCAATTTGATCACTCAAAAGTTGTATTCCTCGGATAGATATTTCTAACAAGGTGTTGTGCACGTCAAACGAAGATCGTATGCCAAAGTTACATCCCCAGTAAGTTGATGTACCAATTTACCCAAACGAGTCCCATAATTTTGGCGCTTCATCTCCTAGGATTAGGTTTTTGGATGTTTAGGGTTTTCCATTGTTTCTCAATATTAAATAGGCCTTGGAGCCTCATTGTAACATAGTTCATAGGCATGTAGCTGCCACATCTCTTCTTAGAGATAAGCTACCAATGCCCTAGATAGTTTATTTCCATTATGTCTATAAGTATATTTATGTTATTTGATATTAATGAAATGAAGTGTTATTTCCACTGCATCTCTATTTGTATGTTAATTTCTGTATTTGATTGTGTTCCCACATAAATTCGGATTAGATGAGTAGTCATAAGATGAAAAAAGTATTTCAAACTCAAATAGAAATATTTTGGGATCCTCTGACCTCATACCATGGAAATTGGGAAGGAAATATGGAGGGATGTTCTTCATATGGATGTTGATATCAATATCTTGAATGGGAAATTCAATAGGATCTTCTTCATTGTCATCATCTCCATCCATTTCTTCTACTTTTTCGACCACCTCTTCTTCTTCTACCTAAAAAAGTGGATGTTGATGTGGTTCTTACTGCACTAAGTGATCAAATGGGGGTGTTGGTGTTGGAGAAGTATTTTTAAATAATTTTTTTGAATAAGAATGCTAATGAAATGCAATTTTCAGTTTTGAAATGAAATATTCCTAATGAATTTCTTTTTGCTTTTACAGAAAGAAAAGAAATGAATCAACTAGGGAAGACAACAATGCATACCTAAACACCTTCCTGATAATGGCACCAAAAATTTATGAGCCTCAGTATTGCAACAAGAATGCTGCAACTCCCAAGGCTACCAACTTTAATTATCAACCTAGGGTTCGTACAAAGTTAAGAGTTATCGACACTATATGTGTAGCATACAATGTCCTTTTTTTGATCCGATGTAATGGAGTGAATGTCATGAAATAAAAGTCTAAAATAATTTTAGAAATGGAAGTGTTTCTTTGAAAAAAAATTAATCCTAGGAAAGAACAACAATTTGTAAATGAAATCCTAAGAGCATGAATTCAAATAAATAGGCCTAATTTACTTTGTAAAAATGCATGTCCTAAGTGGTGTTTATTCTTCCTCAATCATGGCTTTATATCCTAGGGGTCATGATTCAAGCCTAAGAGATAAAAACCAAGCTTTGGGAGAAAATCTAGTTGAGTTTGCACATGGTACAAGAGTGCTACAGGAAGTTATGTTTTTGCTACATGAAGTTATGTTTTAGAGAAAACTCATTGAATGAATAAGTGAATCAAATTAAAATGGGATGGGACAAATTTTTTTATTAAGTGTGATGTATTAGGTCTCTATTCCAACTAGAATCACTCCAAAATACCCTTGTTCACATGTGATAAAAAATAATAGAAAATTACTACCCTAAAATCTGGAAATTTAAGAACTAGTGAGCTAGTTAATCTATCAAATGCATAACCTAATAAAGTGAAAATAAAATGGGGTAAATTTTGTTATTAAATTTAATATTATTATGACCAAATATAAGTGGAATAAAGTCAAATTAAGTTCATTAACCCATTCTAAAAATATAGCATAAATTTACTACTATATCGCTACAAGGCATTTCCAGAAATCTTATATTCATGAACTAGTAATCAAATCCAAGTATATTAATGATAAATATGACCTTGCAAAGTTATTTTAAGGATTAATAATGCTTGTGAATCTGTAAAAACCTGCAAAATAACTCACTTCAATCATTTAAGTCAATCCTACAGCAAGAAAAGAAACAATATTAAATACAAAGATATGCAAGACAAAAATAAGAGATGCATGTGAATAAGAAGTGAAAACAACATAAATAAAGCATGAAAGAGGGCTCTGAGGCTCCTGGGATGGCCAAGCCCAAGGAGGAATAAGATTCCAATGGAAGATACCAAGCCATAAAAGCTAAAAATGACACCAAACTTAATTATTGAATCAGTCCAAATACATCCCTACAAGAAAAGAAAGTGGAGTTGCTAAACAATAAGTATTCTCCACAATAAGACTAAGAAATACATGCCCCTAGAGGCCAATTCGAATCGGTCCTCATAAAAATTGATGAGGAATAATTCCCCTTAAATGAGGAATCTTTCCCCTCCCAAATACCTGAAATAGTGGATCTGGTTCCCAACACTAAGAGTTTGCATTAAATGATGGGGAACACATTCTTAGATTTTCTCAATCATCAAAGTTCTAGAATCCCTCAATAATTTCATAATTTTTTGTTCATTTATTCTCCAATATTGATCCTCCTATAATATGGAGCAAGTCCCTAAATTATCTCCTTCTCCAAATCTTCATAATCTGCCCAATATTCCCACAGTGTCATTCAAAATTAAATAATATTAGGAAAAAATATGTCATTATCTCTAAACCTTCCTAATAACATATTAAAGCTTTAAAAACAGTATTAAGTATAGAAGGAGATATTTAATATAGCCTTTATGTGCCTAATAAATTTTAGATGGGCCTTAATTTATGTCTAATTGGAGGCCCGTCACTTATTATAGTTGTATAAATATGTAAATTGAAATAAATAAATAAATAAAAATAGATAAAAAAGTTTTGTAAATTAATTAAAATCTATAATTGATGTCTATTAGTCAAAATATTCATCCTTATCTCATTGTTCCTTAGATTTCCATGTTCACATTGTTTCAAATAGAATAATCTTCAACTCTCACTTTTAGGAATGTATTCATAATGTTCTCAATGTGTTATCCCAAAAATATATTCTTTCAAGACATCATCTATGTTTTTCTTTTAGATATATACAACCCTTACCTAATGTGAGCTTCTAGGAAAAAAAAGAAGTCAATCTTTACCTTCAAACTGACATTATTCACAAAATAATTACAAACAATATTTTTAATCTAAAATTACATCAATCATATATTACAAAGAAAATGATATAAAAATCTATCGATGCAAATATTTTTTAGCTTGACATTGAATCTTACAAGTATCTATTTTACATAGAGAAATTTAGGAAGTTTCCAAGGATACGTATAAATAATTGTTGTCCATATGAAAATACATATGGAGGAAGAACACTTTTGATTATATAGTCATGCCTCAAGATAAAGGTATCCTCTACTTCTAAACTTTATGTCTCTAATAAAAATAATATTAACAATGTATTTTCTCTACCAATAATAATATTTGGTTCTCAATATTTAATATATAGAGAGGACTAACTATTTTCAAATTTTTTTATTTTTTTATTTTTATTTTTTTATTTTTATGTATAATATTAAGATATGCGTATTCATAGACATAATGTTACTATATATGTCTCTGTGTGTGTGTATCACAAAAAATTGAAATAGATTTAAATTTTGCAGTTATCATTGTTTTAGTTTTTATTAATTTATTATTATATTTTAGATTTTATAATTAACTTTTATTAGATATTTGATATGTTTATCCTATATATACACACATGAAAAAAATTATTTCATTTAGAAACAATAAAAACAAACTTGAAAACAGATGAAAGCATAGTTTTCAAAATTATCATTTAGAAACAAAGTTGAAATCACATGGCATAATAGTTTTAAAAATTATTAGAAAATATAAAATAGTAACACTAAGTAAAAAAATGGTTTAAGGAATGGTAATTAAAAGATTGGTTTAATATTTTAATAGGATTCTTATGTGAGAATCTAACTTTAATTTCTTTCCCATGCTGCTTGACCCCAGGATCTTGTATTCTTAAACTGATCATTTTTCTTCAAAATGACCCACAATGCCTTTAATGTGAAACAATGATTGAAATTGAGTGCCATTATGCTTTTATTTTTATTTTTCAATCGATTCAAAGACCACCATTTTGTTTAAGAGAGAAATTTTTACCTTGGATATCTTTGTTGCTTAGACTTCATTTAAGCCATCGAAATTCCATATAGTGAATGTGGTACAAAATTAGAGAAACATCCTTTGTCGCAAGTGACTATCCAATTTAATTCTAGTGATGGGGGATTGCATACTTTTCATCATGACATTTATGCAATGCACATGAATCCATAATGTGTGACAAAACAAAATCCATTGTCTCTCAAGAGATCCAATGCAGGAATATATAAAAGGCCAATATGGGTTTTTGATCCAATATAAGAAACACCCACTTAGGTATGGATAATGAATCTTGCTTCTCTGTTGGTTTTTAAAAACTATCAGTATTAAGTGGTTGTGAAGTGACTTGTGATTTTGTGCTTTTAACTCTATGTCCAATGTAAATTGTTATGTTACTAGCAATATAAGGGTATTTGATGTTCCCTCGCATTTTTGTTGAGTGAAAATGAACATGGTTGACTGGAAACAAAGTTCTTGTTTTAAGCAAGCCGGTTTAAGGGTGGCATTTATAAGTATCAATAGCTACAAAAAAATCATAAACTAACACAAATAAAAAATGAATAACTAATATGATAACTAATAAAAATGAATAAGTAATTGTAACCATCACAAATGAGAAGCAAGATTATAAATACCAAGAATGGATGGATGTCCAAGAATGAAGTGGAATTAATCCAATACAAATTATCTATCTTGCTTGTTACAACCCAGATCAAGACACACACTCTACATAGGAGGGAATGGTTTACAATGTAATCAAGCAAGATAGCAAGATACACATGAAAGGGTGGGTTGTAATAACTTGATGAAATGAATATTAGTTCAACGTTACTAGTAGACACGAATGGTTTGGGGAATATCTATGCTCAATTATGGTGTGAATGTGTTCATACATGTACAAATGTAATATGAAGGAGAACTACATGAATATTATAAGAGTATAACATCATTATTGCTAGAATTTATGTACAATCACTATTGTTTTAGAAAGTCATTAGCTTGGAATGGGATATTTTTCTAATACCTCCTATTCTACTCCATCCCAAGCCCATATGTGTTTTATATTTATATAAAGAAAAAGATCACCACTATTGTATTGTAAGGCCTCAACATCATAAGCATACACATTGTTCTAAATCCATTCGAAAAAGTATAGTCATATGGAAGTTTTTATATTATTATTATAGTTGTATAAATATTGAAGTTGAAAGAAATAAATTAATTTAAAAACATAATTTTCTAAATTAATTAAAATCTATATTTTATGTCTATGAGTCATAATATTTATCCATATCAAATTGTAAGTTAGATTTCCAGGTTTTTTCTATTCCCGCAAGACATTCTTTAGAATCCTACATTGTTTCAAAAATAATAATCTTAGAGTCTCACTTTAGGAATTTATTCATAATTTTCTTAGTGTGATCTCTCCAAAATATCTTCTTTCAAGATTTCCTCGATGTTCTTCTTTGAGAGATATTCAACCCTTACCCAATGTGAGATTCCAGGGCAAAAAAAAACAATCTTTACCTTCAAACTACATTATTCACAGATTAATTAAAAAAAATACTTTTATTATAAAAATTACATAAATAATACATTACAAAGGAAAATATCTAAAAATATATCAATGGAAATATTTTTTAGCTTGATATTGACTCTTACAAGTATATATTTTAGGCAAAGAAATTTGCAAGAATACCAAGGGTATGTATAAAAAATTGTTTCCCATTTGAAAATACATAGGGAGGAAGAACACTTTTGATTCTATAGTAATGCCTGAAGAGAACGTATTCCTCTACTACTAAAATTGATTTCTCTAATAAAATAAATATTAACAATGTCTTTTTGCTACCAGTAATAATATTTGGTTCCCATTATTTTATAGGTAAAGAAGACTAACTATTTTCATATATATATATATATATATATAATTTAAAAATATTATGTGGATTTTAAATAGATTTAAATTTTTACAGTTATCATTACTTTATTTTTTATTAAGTTATTATTATATTTTAGATTTTATAATTAACTTTTTAAAATGAAAAAATATTAAATATTTACGCCATAAGGAATTCCTTTGGGAATAACTCCCTTCCAAGACACTATATGCCTTTATGAGCCATCAATGTTGTGTTTTAGACAATGAAATTTTTTTTCTTCGTTGGATATGTGGAAGGTAGTTACATTCATTAGTGTGTACTATGCCTTACCTAACTTACTCATATTTAATTTTTAATTTTTGGTTGTTGCATTCTGATGGAATTTTGTTCATTTATCTTCATGTCGCTCCTAGGGTGCCCTATGTGACCAACCCACATAACCCCACTGTTTCTTTAGACCTTCAATTAAACCTACACATAGCCCCACTACTATTATGGGCCTTCACTTGAACACACACTATTGAGATTCAACAAGATGATGAGCTTAGTGAAAAGAGTCGCCTTCACTAAGTGGGCCCACAAGCTATTTTTGGTGCAAGTCTATTTTTAGACTATATCTATTTTTAGACATGATGATCATATTTCAGAAGTTGCAGGATGCTATTTGTGGATGGTTGATCAAGTTGGAAAAATAGATGAAATTCTATTTTTAGAATATTGGGCGAAGTCTATTTATAGATCGTCAATCTAAAAATAGATGCATGTCAATTATTATTAGCTCTTAATAATAATAAGACTCTAAACAACAACTTATTCTCTTGGAGCACTTCATTTCAGTGCACAGATGTGGCTCAACAGCTGACAAAAGGAATTACGCTATTCCTAGGGTTTAATGGAGCTAATGCATGGAGGACTCAGTTAGAACTCAAGTGGCAGAGGTATGACACAATTGGAAGAAGTAGTTATGGAGTTGTATTCAGTTTAACTCAGTTAGACTCAGTTGAGCTAGTTGTATCTAGTCTAACTGATTGATACACTAGTGAGAGTGGAGTGAATTAATTAGTTAATTAATTCACAAATAATAACTCATTAATCAACTGAACAATACAACAGTTAACTACAGTGCATGGCAGTTTTAGTGGAGACAAGTGGAGAGATAGGTGAAAGGGCAAGATAGACTATCTGTTGTGACTATAGTGATGCATTGATTGCATCACACACTCAGTGGAGATGCCAATGAGGATTGCATATTCAAGGATGGATTAATTTGAATTCATTCAAAGCTATTCTTCAGCAGAGATTGCGCAGTGGAGGCATGCTAGCAGGTGGCAAAGATCAGTGCATGGATTTGCAAGATTGGGCCTGATTAGTGTATGACGATTGTACTGTACCAAGGGCTTGTGATAAGCTTTGTATGTTTGTATGAGATTGCCATATGATCTCCATGTTACATAATATATAGTTGGGGTTTTCAGATTTAGGCTTTCCCGGTTAAAAACTGTGATATGTGCAATTGAATATTTTTATTTATGCTTTACATGTGTGTGCAATTAAATTTTCCGCAAAAGATTAACAAGTGGAATAGATTCAGTATCTTGCATAAATTTAAATAGTGTGACATCAGGTGGATCTAGGACATATGCATTCTTAGTGCATATAATTTCTACATGGTATCAGAGCATTGTTGATTGAAGATTACAATTGTGAAGTGAGTTTGTGTTGGTGGACAATTCGAATTTGCTACAAAAGATTCTTGGTGCAGAAATCAAGTATACATTGAAATGTCTTTCAACAGGTTGAGATTGGAGTATGCCCTTGATGGGAGCTCAAATTACATAGCCTGGAAGGATAGGATGGAGGTGGTACTGGAGGATAATGGGCTGAAGGAGTTTATTGATAGCGATGTTCCTAAGCCAGGATCTAGCGATGCTGCATTACTTGATGCATGGCAAAAGAAGACTGCAAAGACAAGGAGGATTCTATTGGAAGGTGTGAAGGACTTGTTCCAAAGCAGAAGTGACCAGAGGAAGTTGGCGCTTAAATACAAGCTCAGAAAAATAAAAATGGAGAAAGGCGACAATATTCCAAAATACCTCAGGAAGTTTGTCCATTGCAAGGATGAATTGGGAAGTGTGGTGTTACATTGAAAATTGTCACCTTGACGTTTTGTTGTTCGTATGAGCTAATTATCACTCATACATTTCTCCCTTGCAAGTATAAACACATTAGTTCCTAATATCAAGCCTTGAGAAAAACTCATAAAAGTCCTTAAAACACTTGTATCGCACTTTCTCTTAGCTTTACCTGCGGTACCACACCTTTTGTAAAGGAAAACAGCAGTACGTACCACACTTTTTCTTCATTAAAAGTGCAGAGCCTTGTAAAAGGTAAAAAAAGGCGCAAGTGAAATCTAGAAGCTCAGTTTGAGTCATTTTTGGAAGCTTCTAGAAACATTCCTGCGGTGGAAAGTCCGCTCTTTTCAGGTTCATGCATCCCATCCATTAAAGAGCTAACCCCTTGATGTAAGGAGCTAATCCCTTTGAAGGAGGATTCTATCCCTTCTTGTTTGTAGCTGTAACCTCCTCTCTTTCACTATAAAAAGAGGCATAGGGCAGCATCAAAGGGGGTTCAAGCTTTAGTATTATTTGAGGTGAAGTGCTGTTGGAACCTAGACCCTTTTAGCTGAGATTTTATGTGGGAAAGATTACATACCTATATGTATCTCGATTGGAAGAGTGCAAGGATTTTTAGAGTAAAGAAGATTCCTACTTCGGACCCGAGGAAGACCTATACAACATCAAGGCGGACACAGTTGTAAGGTTTTTCTTACTATTCAAAGTTAATACAAATAAGTCTGTTTTTCTCAATAAGATGTCAATTGATTGGTTTATTTTATGGATTCCTTAATCACCATAATAGATATTATTTCTGAATATATGCTATGCAGGTGCTATTTGATGTTTGCTTGTTTGTGATTGCAGATCTTCGAAGGAAACTCTTTTGGACGATTGAAGGACTACTACTACAAAAACTTGTTGGATCAAAGGTAGGATCGTTAAGCCTTTATAGCATTTAATTATGAATCACGATATATCTAGAAAAAGATAGATTTAATTGTCTATTTTTTGCTAGCTATCCATAGGACACTTGGGAGGTTTGTCTTGTCCACAAGAACGACTTATCTGGCCAACAAATTGGCGACTCAACTGGGGAATGATTGGATTTTTGGTTTTCCTTTTGTTTTGACTTGAGAAAATGATTTTTCTGGTTCTTGATTGATGTATACTGGTTTGGGTGGCTTAGTTTAATTTTTCTATACTTTGAAAAGTTTTGTTTTCTTGAATTTTTCTGATCTTCGCACTTTCCATTCACGCACAATGTGGTCATCTCCACAATTTTCTTGAGTAACCAGTGCGGTACCACACCTGTTTACTCAAGAGCCTGCGGACCTTGGGAAAATTTTATGAAAACTTAAAATTTCCTTTTCAGGCTTAGTCTAGATTTAATGTAGGATTCTTAGCATCTACCCCGATCTATTTTTTTCTGTCAAAAAGCCTTGTTTATGAGTTTCCTTCAGCAAATTTGTCATCTCATCAATCTCCGTTAAGTTAATTGGGTGTTTTGAGTCTCTTTTTCGAGAAAATTTTCATTTGATTTACTTTGGTCATTACTTGGAGGTTTGTCTTCGTCTTTTCACAATTTTGCATCTTTTTAGTGTATGAGTGTTAATCGCCTTTGAGTGTTTTTATTTTTTGATCTTTGGAACTCTCACCCAATTTTATTTACTTACACTTGATTGGTTCTTAGATTACATTAGAATCATCTTGTGTTTGAGAATTCTCTTGCATAGATTACATTTGCATAATTGGAATTCTCATTTTCAGAATATGAATGAAAAATGTGCATAAATTACATTTGCATAGTTTTCAAGTGAATTGTGCATAGATTACAACTGCATAGTTTACATTCTGAAAAATCAATCGTAGATTTAGATCAGTTTCTTTAATTTGAATTTATACGTTTTTATGCTTGTTTTAAAAACATAAAAATAAAAAAATGTGGAATTGATTAGCATTAGTTTTTCTTAATGAAATTAGTGCATTAAAGAATTTGTTATATTTTCTCTTATTGATTAATTTTTTGCATTGTTGGAAGTGAATGGAAACTCTCTCCCTACTTTAGTTAGGATTCATCGAATTGAAAATATTACATTATCATATTCGATTGCATTCAGTTTTGGGTCGGGTCATAACACCATTGGTTTCATATCCATTTACCCTTTGAGTAATAACAACCCAAATAACACAACGCTTAATTAAAATTCATCTAGAAATTTTTTACATTTTTAGGGCTCTTTCCACTAACATAGCTTAGGCTAGTGTCTTGGAATAGGTTTTAGTTAACTCTCCAAGACAGTAAAACAAACAAGTCGTCGATCTTGTGGTAGGAAAATTCCAATAGTAGCATGTATGCTCTGGGAAGCTCCTCCTAAAGGAGTCAAGCACGAGATCATATCCGAACCAGTGAAGTAATCAATCCTTCCTTATTGGGAACAATAGAAGATATACACGTATTAACAACGGTAAACCTCGGATTGACCATTGTCAAGGAGTGTGGGGTCACTTGTCGGTAAACCTTGGATTATGTCAAGGAGCCTTCAAGGGGATTGAGCTTTGTTACTCTACCCTTGCATGTGTGTTGGATCATAGGCTGTTCCCCCAGGTATATTTGTTTCTTTTGGTAACCTTAGTGGCCATAATCTATAGGATTATTTCCTAAGGTGACGGTGGAGGGAAGATCCCACTGTACCCGGAACAAACGTCGGCTAGACTCACTTGGACTCTCCGGAGGGTTATCTTCACTCGAGATGGCATAGTGGAGAAAATTTCACCGGTCTGTTTCATTAAGTAGGTTTTCTGGGTAACTGTTCCAACCGCCATTTCTGCATTACAATTATACGATGTTGGATTTAATCACCAACTAGTGTTTTTAGTGCGGGAATCTACTGTTTGTGTGTGGTTTGACTCCTAGATTTGATAGCGCGTGTTCATTTGTTTGTTTTTACTTTTAGAGACCATAGGTGTGAATTGTGAATTTTAATTGTTTAGATGTGAATCGTGAATTGTTAATTTTAAGTTTTAAATTATTAATAAAATTCACTGAAGTTGAATATAATGGCAACTATTCCAGAATTTACCAACCAAGGAACCCCTCTTAACAAGAATCCTATTACTTTTCCTTGCTTTGGAAATGTTGGTCCTCCTTATATGGCTACATTGTCATTACCTGGATTTACAATAGGTTTACCGATATGGTTATTTTCAACTTCGTTGGCCCTGAATACTCCAATTGTTCCACCTCAACCAAATGCTTCACCTCAACAGAGTTCACCATCTCAACATCACCAACCTTTTGTTGACCCTTTACCTTCTTCGCTTAATATTTCTTCCTCCATTTCTTCCTCTTCGCTTGGTAAAAGCCTTGACGCTAGTAACCAGGTGGCTAAGAAGAAGAAGAAAGGGAAGAAGAAGAAGAAGAAGAAGCAAGATAAGAAATAAGTCAACCAACCAACCATGGCTGCAAGTGTTAGTAATGTTGAAGAAACCTCCAACATGCATCATAAACCCAAATACCCTTGCAGGCTTTGTAAGGGTGACCACTTCCTTATCAATTTTTCTGGTATTCCAAAGGTCTGGGAAGTATGGTCAGAACAATCTCATCAACTTACTGTTGATCCATCAACCAGTGATAGTCAGTTTCTTGGGAAAAAGGGTAAAGTTAGGTTTCCTTGTAGGTTATGCAAAGGGAGTCATCGAAATCACATTTCCCCTTACATGGATGAAGCCTCAAAATTGTCGGAAAACCTTACTGTTCCATAGCAAGAACTTCCAACTGGTTACCGTAAACTTTCTCCCAACCTACCGTCAAATGACGAAGTGATTGATATAATTCCAAGTACAGTCAATCCCACTCTTCCATTGGAGAGTGAAACTGATATCACTCAGGTTGATGATCCATTAGTTGATCAAGTGGTTGACTCAATTTCGCATTCGGTCGATCCCATTCTCCCTGTAGAGAGTGAACTTCATACCACTCAAGTTCTTCATGTTACACCAGATTCTTCTATGCCAGGGGGAATTTAACCTGTTTCTACAGAACCCCCTCCAACTACAGAGGTCTTTTCCTTTGATTAGAATAGACTGAAAAAACCTCGTCTTCCTTCTTCCATCCATTTCCAAATAATTGTGCAGGCTTGTCGTAAGAATATATGCCGTACACATGTAGATGAAGGTGCTTCTGTTAGTATTTTATCCTCAACTGCTTGGAAAGCTTTGGGTTCCCCTCAGCTTGTGCCTGTTACGCAGAATCTTAAAGCTTTTAACAGAACCATTAGTGAACCTTTAGGGATCCTTTCTAAGTTTTCTTTTACTTTGGAAGGTAAAACTATTTGTATTGATCTTATGGTAGTTCGAGGCCCCTTGGATTTCAATTTACTCCTTAGGCGAGACTATGTCTATGCAATGAAAGCTGTCGTATCGACACTCTTTCGCGTGATGTCTTTCCCTCACAATGGAAATATTGTGATTGTAGACCAGCTTTCGTTCCCTAGTCTTGATTCGACTACCAATAATTTGACACCCCTAAAATTTCCTTCTACTAAAGTGGTATCTACCCCGCCATGGGTTAATTATGTGGCAACCAGTCCCATGTTTTCAGTTACTGATGCAAGCAAGCCTATCACTGTTTTCTCGTCTTCCTTTGACTTAGATCCGGTAATTGACATGGAAAAATCTATGGGATTATTTGAACACGATGTTCTTATCCCTTTTGAGTCCCTTGACATGTTTTCCTTTCAGAGAACTGTTCTTCCATATGATGAAGACCTTTTGGAAGCCATGATCGAGGTGTGTCCCTTAACATGTGTTTCTTCCAGTTGGAAGCCATGACAAGTGAGTCATGAGGATAATTCCTTTTACGTTGTCAACCTCGTTAAAAAATGAATCAGTGAGTGATGAGGATAGTTCCTTTTACTGTGTCAACCTCGTTAAAAAATGAATCAGTGATTCATGAGGAGAGTTCCTTTTACTGTGTCAACCTCGTTAAAAAATGAATTAGTCAGCAATGAGGACAATTCTTTTCCTATGTCAACCTCATTAAAAAATGAATCAGTAGGTTATGTAGGTAGATTGTAGATCGTAGATATGAGGACAGTTCTTTTACTGTGTCAACCTTGTTAAAAAATGAAACAGATCCATGAGGACAGTTCTTTTCTTGTGTCAACCTCATTAAAAAATGAATTAGTAGGTTATGTAGGTAGATTGTAGATTGTATATATGAGGACAGTTCTTTTACTCTGTCAACCTCGTTAAAAAATGAAATAGATCCATGAGGACAATTCTTTTCCTGTGTCAACCTCATTAAAAAATGAATCAGTAGGTTATGTAGGTAGATTAGAAATAGTAGTTTATGAGGATAGTTCCTTTTACTGTGTCAACCTCATTAAAAAATGAAACAGGTCACCATGAGCATAGTTCTTTTCCTATGTCAAGCTCGTTAAAAAATGAAACAAATCCTCCCCTAATTGAGTCGAGTCTTTGACTAGATCTTGTAAATATTAAGCCGTATATTTAGGTTAGTTATTTCAGTTTTTGCATAATTTTCTTACAGTTTTAGGTCGGGTCTTTCATATGATCTCGTAAATGAATCTTCATTCCATCCAGCTTTTAGTAACCAGTAGTCTACTTAGTTGAATGAAATGAAGCTTGGGGGGCATGCACTCTAGCAAGTTATGCTTGGGGGGCATTAAAACATATCTCAAGCATAGTTTCCCTATGTTTCAAGCTTGTGTAAAAATGAAACCATTTTCAAGCATAGTTTCCCTATGTTTCAAGCTTGTGTAAAAATGAAACCACTCTCAAGCACAATTTTCTCTTTTTCAAGCTTGTGTAAAAATGAAACAAATCTCTTAAGAATAGTTTTTCTCTGTTTCAAGCTTTTGTAAAAATGAAACCTATCTTGAGTCCATTTCAGTTATTATTTTCAAGACTCGTTAAACTCATGAAAATCCTGAGATTATTTTGCTATCTTTTTTTCTCATAAAACACAAGAAAATGTCGAGTTATTTCCGTCTTTTCCTGCTCGTTAATTAAATCGAAAGTCGGTCATATGAGTACAATTTTTATCACTTTTTCAAACTCATTAAAAATTACAAAAAATCGAAAACCATGAGTCCTCTTTTAAGCCCTTTTCAGACTCTCTAAAAATGAAAAGATTTTCGAGTACTTGACTATTCAAACTCGTTAAAGTAAATGAACAGTCATCCCTTCAATATAAGTGTACCCTTTTCTGGACTGAAATGGAATATTTACGAAAAAGGTATACATTGAATAATCATGGTCAATAGAGTTCTCCCTTGCATCATTTTATCCTTTTTCAGGCCTGAGAGACTAAATTTACGAAAAAGTATACCCATGGAGTTTTCTTAAGTTTTTTCTTTTGACTCCCTAAAAATGAAAAACACCAAGTCTTTCCTATATTGGACTCGTTAAAATTTAACAGTAAAGGACCTATCGATTACAAACAGGAACAGACCACTCCTTCTTAGGGTTCGATTTTAAACTAAGTTGGACTCATCCGAAGGATGAGCTTATAAACAAGCAAATGTTATCCTCCTCAAGCTTGTCAAAAATAAAGAGGTACTTGCCAGAAATGGTGCGGGAAAAGAGAGAAAACAGATTCATTTGTTACACTTTTATTTGTAAAAGCATTACACCACTCTTGAACATGACACTTTTGTCACATTTCTACCTGGGTTGGGAAATCCTTTGCCTATCAGTTAATCAAACCACATTGAAGGTCTTCAGCGAGTTTCTGGGTATTAGCTTAGGGAAACTGTCACCAAACCATATGCAGTGTCATTGTGTGTTCAAGAGGATAGTCAAACAAACCATTCATATGCAAACATTTGTCTCCATTCGCATTGACCATCCCCGAGTCAGTCCTTGCAAAAAATTTCTTCAAAACTTGATCTATGGTTTCGTGTCGTGAGCTTGCTTACGACGGATCACTTTCTATCGATGACAGCTCATCATCTAGGAAGTTGATCTAGAATCCATCAGTACCTTGAAATTTTCATGATTTAATGGCAGGTTTCTCACCTTCGATCGAACGATTCCATGAAATGTTCGACTTTAGATCACTTATTCACATTTCATAGATTGTACTGAGTACTTTGAGAGCCATTTTAATTATTGGTGGTTTCTCTCACACTTGTTAACAATTCACATCATTGACTGGTAATCAAGTGGTTTCTACCATGTTCGATTTCAACACATTCAATCACATGGATAGAATCGTAGTAGTTTGGGAAGCAGAAATCAAGACCCTGGATGTAGTTTCCACCATCCAGGCTGCGAGAAGTTTTATTATTCATTATGTAGTAGACTATTCATTACAGATGGCTACAATCATGCTGTGTTTACACTATTTATGTACTATTAAAATCATTTCTGTATCAGAACAAGTTTAGTTAGTTTTTTATCTGAGTATGGGAATTCCTACCTCAGTGATGATATATATATATATATGTTTTGCATTGAATGTTTTTACAGGGTTCCGACTGGGGTGTCCACAGGATGATCCTTGAAATGATAAAGTACTTCAATA
The DNA here is from genome assembly GCA_034641835.2 of Pinus albicaulis. Taxonomy (NCBI): domain Eukaryota; kingdom Viridiplantae; phylum Streptophyta; class Pinopsida; order Pinales; family Pinaceae; genus Pinus; species Pinus albicaulis. The sequence continues at coordinate 608,291,542 of CM076572.1, forward strand.
TTCATACATTACAGACTTACTCTTCATCTATTACAGACTTCGCACTTTAGGGGGAAATCTGTTACACTGAAAATTATCACCTTGACGTTTTGTTGTCCGTATGAGATCATTATCACTCATACATTTCTCCCTTGCAAGTATAAATACATTAGTTCCTAATATCAAGCCTTGAAAATAAGAGAAAAACTCATAAAAGTCCTTAAAACACTTGTACAACACTTTTTCTTAGCTTTACCTACGGTACCGCACCTTTTGTAAAGGAAAACTACGGTACGTACCGCACTTTTTCTTCATTAAAAGTGCGGAGCCCTGTAAAAGATAAAAAAAGGCGCAAGTAAAATCTAGAAGCTTAGTTTGAGTCATTTTTGGAAGCTTCTAGAAACATTCCTGCACTGGAAAGTCCACTCTTTTCAGGTTCATGCATCCCATCCATTAAGGAGCTAACCCCTTGATGTAAGGAGCTAATCCCTTTGAAGGAGGATTATATCCCTTCTTATTTGGAGCTGTAACCTCCTCTCTTTCACTATAAAAAGAGGCATAGGGTAGCCTCAAAGGGGGTTCAAGCTTTAGTATTATTTGAGGTGAAGTGTTGTTGGAACCTAGACCCTTTTAGCTGAGATTTTATGTGGGAAAGATTACATACCTGTATGTATCTCGGTTGGAAGAGTGCAAGGCTTGTCAGAGTAAAGGAGATCCCTGCTTCGGACCCCAGGAAGACCTGTACAACATCAAGGCAGACACGGTTGTAAGGTTTTTCTTACTATTCAAAGTTAATACAAATAAGTATGTTTTTCTCAATAAGCTGTCAATTGATTGGTTTATTTATGGATTCCTTGATCACCATAATAGATATGATTTATGAGTATATGATATACAAGTTTTATTTGATGTTTGCTTGTTTGTGATTGCAGATCTTCGAAGGAAACTCTTTCGGAAGATTGAAGGACTACTACTACAAACAAGCATTGGATCAAAGGTAGGATCGTTAAGCCTTTATATCATTTAATTATGAATCGCAATATATCTAGAGAAAGATAGATTTAATTGTCTGTTTGTTGCTAGTTGTCCGTAGGACACTTGGGAGGTTTGTCTTGTCCGCAAGAACGACTTATCCGGCCAACATGTGGGAGTTATTGTTGATGATGAAGAATTGGTGAGCTTGGCTCTCCCTGGGCTTCTGAAGAGTTGGCATAGCTACGAAGACTCTGTCAATGGATAGGAGAAACTGCCAAGATGGGAGCGACTTTGGTCAGATCTTGTGTAGGAGGATATAAGGCGGGGTACCAGGGATGGATCTTCATCGAAGAATGAAGATGAAGAGAATTGTGCTTTGGCTGCCAAAGCAAGGAAAGGGAAGGGGAAGAAATATTCTTCAAAATCTGGTGCTAAAGGCAAGAAGCAGGACTTGTCCAAAGTGAAGTGTTTTCACTATCACGAGCATGGACATTTCGACACTAAATATCCACGGAAGAAGAAGAATAAGCAGGTTGCTATATCTGCAGCTGGAGAGGCCTTAGCCTCACAATTTGAGCTGGATTTTTCCTTGATTGCATGCTTGGTATCAAGCTGCATGGGATCGGTGTGGTATCTTGACAGTGGTGTGTCTTTCCATATGACGGGAGAGAAAGAGTTGTTTAGTGACTTGGAGGAGAAAGACCTCCAGATGCATATAGAGATGGGCAATGATGGTTGGTACAATGCGACTGGAATTGGGACCATTACCTTTGAGAGGGAGCCTGGTAATTCGTTCTTATTGAAGAATGTCATGCATGTTCCAGGTCTGAAGAAGAACTTGGTCTCAGTCGCAATGCTGGAAGACAAGGGTTATGATGTTGTTTTTAGTGAGGGAAAAGCCTTCCTTCAACATAAAACAACTGGTCAAACCAAGAAGATAGGGGTTCAAATTAAGAATCTGTACAAGCTGGAGGTAGATGGCTGCGCTATAATGGTGGGAAAAGCAGAAGAAGTGGTGAGCCAGGATGAGGGCGAATTATGGCACAGGAGATTAGGCCATCTTCACCATGGCACTCTGAAGATTTTGCAGCAAATTCTATTGGAATTCCCAAGGGTACTCTTGCGTAGTCAGATTAGTGCAAAGGATGTACAATGGGTAAGTTTGTGAAGACCACCTTTCATGAGAAGGAGAACCGTGCTTCGGTGATCCTGGAGAGAATTCACACAGACGTGTGTGGACCATTCTCGGTTGCTTCAATAGAAAAACACAGGTATTATGTGATATTTTTTGATGATTATTCTCGTAGATGCTGGATCTTCTTCATGCAGAAGAAGAGTGAAACGTTCTCAAAGTTCTGTGTGTTCAAGGCATTGGTGGAGAAGGAGTCGGGGAAGCAAGTGAAAGCTCTACGGAGCGATAATGGTGGTGAATACATCTCAGGAAAATTCAAAGACTTCTGTAGCAAAGACGGAATTCGAAGAGAAATCATAGCGCCTCATAAACCATAGCAAACTGGGGTCGCGGAGAGAAAGAACAGAACGATCGTGGGTGTTGCACGAGCGATGCTGCATGACTAGGGCCTACCGATGCACTTGTGAGTGGAAGCATGCAACACTGTGGTTTATGTGAAAAACCGTTGTCCTCATAAAGTACTTGGCATGAGTACACCTGAAGAAGCTTTTACTGGTAAGAAGCCTGATATTTCTCATTTGAATATTTTTGGCTCACCTGTTTACATTCATGTGATGAAGGACACCAGGAAGAAGCTGGAGATGACTGCAGAAGTTGGGATATTTGTGGGGTACACAGAAACACCCCATAACTATCGTTTGTATTTTCCAAATAGTAGGATGACTGTTGTGCAACTGGATATAAAATTCAATGAGGTGAAAGCCATGAATTTGTCGCTTGAGAGGGAGCTACACTTGCATGTGGAGGAGGAACTTATTGTTCCCAAAGTTGAGCCTCTGGATGTGGATCAGCCACAGGAGGAGATTCATGGAGTGGAGGAGTCCACTCATGCAGAACCAAACATCAGAAAAGGCAGAAAGCATACCACAGAAGCTGAGAGATTGAATCTTGATGTGGCACAGAATGTAGGAGTACCTACATCACAACGTAGACAAAGACAATCACCTGACCGATATATTGGTTACATGGCTCTTATGAGCAAGTGTATTGTGATAGAGCCATCTTCTTTTGAATAAGTAGCGCAGGAGCCCACATGGGTAGATGCCATGGTGGAGGAGTATGACTCCATTGTTAGAAATAGTGCTTGGGAGATTGTTCCAAGGCCAGTGGGAAAACCAGTTGTAGGATCAAGATGGATCTACAAGGTAAAGCAAGCTACTGATGGGAGTGTCGAGAAGTATAAGGCAAGATTTGTTTCCTGGGGCTTCTCACAGATTGAGGGGATTGACTATGAAGAAACCTTTTCACCTGTCGCACAGTATTCTTCCATACAGACCATCCTTGCTCTCTCAATGCAGATGGGTTGGCACATTCATCAGATGGATGTGAAGACTACGTTACTTAATGGGATCATTGAGGAAGAGGTGTACATTGAGCAGCCTGAAGGATTTGAGATCTTCAGCAGCGAGTCACATGTGTGCAGGCTCAAAAGAGCGCTGTATGGGATGAAACAAGCACCCCATGCTTGGTACACTTGGATCGATAGCTATTTCACTGGACTTGGCTTCACCAAGAGTGAGGCGGATACAAACCTGTACCAAATTGTGGTGGAGGGTAAGATTTTAATCATTGTACTTTATGTTGATGATTTAATACTAACAGGTGATGAGCATTTGATACACTCATGCAAGGCAGATCTTGCAAAGGAGTTTGAGATGAAGGATTTGCGCCTCCTTCATTATTTCCTTGGATTGGAAATATGGCATCGGGAAGGTGAACTGTTTGTGTCTCAAGGTAAGTATGCAAGGGAGATACCAGAGAAGTTTCACATGCAAGGCTACAAGCCTATCGACACTCCTCTTCTAAGAAATTGGAAGAAAGAGGATGCTACATTGGCAGAGGTAATGGATGCCATTTTTTATCGACAGTTGGTGGGTTCGCTCATGTATTTAGTCAATACAAGACCGGACATATGCTATGTGGTGAACCAGCTTTCACAAGCGATGGTTAAGCCTACCAAGCTCTTTTGGAATGCAGGCAAGCATGTCCTGAGATATCTTAGGAGCACATTTGAGTTTATGGTACAGACAGACGGATGAGGTGAAGTTGCATGGCTTCATGGATGTAGATTTTGTAGGAAGCCCAACAGACAGAAAGAGAACATCAGGAGGGATTTTCAGTATCGGATCTATGACAGTTTCTTGGTACAGTGGGAAAAAAAATCCATGGCACTCAGCTCAGTGGAAGTGGAATACATGGCGGCAAGTTTAGCTGCATGTGAGGCTATCTGGATGAGGAAGATTCTGGTTGGTTTGTTCGGTTCACATTTAGATCCCACGGTGATTCATTGTGATAATCAGAGTTGCATTAAACTCTCGGTTAATCCTGTGTTTCATGATAGATCTAAACATATTGATATCCGGTATCATCATATCAGAGATTGTGTGCAGCGGAAGATCATGTTGCTTCGGTACATTCCTACGGAGGATCAGGATGCAGATATTCTAACGAAGGCGCTCACCAAGAAAAAATTCGAATACCATAGAGGCAGGATCGGGGTGAAGGATAATCCCTATATTGTTGAGAGGGAGTGTTGAGATTCAACAAGATGATGAGCTTAGTGAAAAGAGTCGCCTTCACTAAGTGGGCCCGCAGGCTATTTTTGGCGCAAGTCTATTTTTAGACTATGTCTATTTTTAGACATGATGATCATATTTCAGAAGTTGCAGGATTCTATTTGTGGATGGTTTATCAAGTTGGAAAAATAGATGAAATTCTATTTTTAGAATATTGGGCGAAGTCTATTTATAGATCGTCAATCTAAAAATAGATGCATGTCGATTATTATTAGCTCTTAATAATAATTGGACTCTAAACAACAACTTATTCTCTTGGAGCACTTCAGTTCAGTGCACAGATGTGGCACATCAGCTGACAGAAGGAATTACGCTATTCCTAAGGGTTTATTGGAGCTAATGCATGGAGGACTCAGTTAGAACTCAAGTGGCAGAGTTATGACATAGTTGGAAGAAGTAGTTATGGAGTTGTATTCAGTTTAACTCAGTTAGACTCGGTTGAGCTAGTTGTATCTAGTCTAACTGATTGATACACTAGTGAGAGTGGAGTGAATTAATTAGTTAATTAATTCACAAATAATAACTCATTAATCAACTGAACAATACATCAGTTAACTACAGTGCATGGCAATTTCAGTGGAGTCGAGTGGAGAGATAGGTGAAAGGGAAAGATAGACTATCTGTTGTGACTATAGTGATGCATTGATTGCATCACACACTCAGTGGAGATGCCAATGAGGATTGTGCAGTCAAGGATGGAGTAATTCGAATTCATTCAGAGCTATTCTTCAGCAGAGATTGCACAGTGGAGGTAGGCTAGCAGGTGGCAAAGATCGGTGCATGGATTTGCAAGATTGGGCCTGATTAGTGTATGATGATTGTACTGTACTGAGGGCTTGTGATAAGCTTTGTATGTTTGTATGAGACTGTCATATTATCTCCATGTTACGTAATATATAGTTTGGGTTTTCAGCTTCAGGCTTTCCCAGTTAAAAACTGTGTTATGTGCGATTGAATATTTTTATTTATGCTTTACATGTGTGTGCAATTAAATTTTCCGCAAAAGATTAACAAGTGGAATAGATTCAGTATCTTGCATAAAGTTAAATAGTGTGAGATCAGGTGGATCTCGGACATATGCATGCTTAGTGCATATAATTTCTACACACACAACCCCATTACTACTATGGACATTCTGTAATTGAGAAAATAAATTCTTTCTGTAGGAAAATTAAGGTTCACGACATAGACAATTCAACTAAATGGTGGATGATATATAAAAGGAAATGTAAAAGGGTTGAGAAGGGGTTCGCCATTTATATACCTTGACATGCATTTTTGAAGAAAACATCAAAAATCTATTGCTAGAGAACGAATGTGTTTTCCGTGGGAAGGGTATTTTTTTGTCACTTTTAGTTGGATCTGTTGGACTTCCTTTCAAATGTTTAATAACAAGAATTTTATTATGTTCGAGATTGTGTTTTGGGTACTCTTGTGATCATGGAAAAACTGGCTACTAAATCAAGAACGGTTGGATTGTTTCCAACCCAGCTACAACAACAAAGGGTAAATTGGTATCTTAAAACCTTACAATGGGAATCTTATATTAGATTTCCTTGGTCATTTTTTCTCAAAGTTATTCATGCAACATAGAAGGCCCTATAAGGGTAGCATCAAATGAGAAGGGACTTTTAGCTAACATCAAGAATATGAGGGCCTTAAGAGACATTGTCAATCTGTGGGAGCTCTGAATACTCATGCAATATAAAAAAAGATGGGTTTATAAAGAATGTTTTTCAATGTTATTAACTCCTTGTAGCTAGTCAGAGGGATTTTTTGTGAGGGTTGAGGTAGCATGAGGAAAAAAATAGAGGCATAGTTCAAAGGAAGGCTAAAAAATGCCAGTGCTTACACGAGATGATACCGCAATTTCCATCAGTAGTAATAAAGATTCAAGTGAACAATATAGGGTGTAATCACCTAGTCAACTCACAAAAATAAAATAAAATGGCTATCCTAACCCCAATAATGGATTTAGGGCTGAAATAAATTGAGGTCGAGTTCATTATGGAAATGGACCCAGTTCAAATTCCAGTGATGGTATTCCATCACAAAATAGGTAAAATCAATAGTATGGAGCAATGAGAAGGTAGGGAAGGAATAATTTTGAGATAAATACAATAGAGCCTACTATAATGGGAGGAATCCTATATATTATCCTTATAAAAAGGACACTACAAAAGAGAGTGTATTTTGGACAGGGAATGTCAATGAGGTATGCAACCTCAGACAGGTTAATTTTTCATCAAGAAGCATTTTTCTTTACTTTGATAGTTACATTTTATCATTAACATGTTACATTCACCCCAAATAATTATTCTTTTTTACATATATATATATATTATTAACCATCAGAATATATAAATATGTAGAAAGAACAACAACACCACCATCATCATCATCATCTAAGCAGCAAAAAGTAAAATATCAAAGGAAAAGTATGAACAAATACAGACACTAGGATTGTTTCGAGACCAGGGGAAAACCCTTCCAAATTATTCTTCTTAGATCTTCATTAAATGATTCAGTAGCAAGAGTAAAATAATCTATAGGTACATATCTTTAAGATGTAGAAAAAAAATATCATACACGGACTAAAACCATACCCATACTTCTGCATGAAGGAAAAACTAAATCTGAGAACTGAAATGCACTGACACTCGTTGTAGCAGACTGATGAACACGAATGATACTGAATGAGGATTGAAGATACATCTGTAGTGGAAACAAACATATCTGATCTACATATCAAAATATCTATAATACCAAAACATGGATCTTAAAAATCACCAAGTGATCTCAAATCTTAAGCCCTAAATCTAAATTCAAGAGACTGTCGATGATCACTCTGACGGAACTGTGACTAAATGAATGATGTTTGGAAGCATTGCATAATCAACTGAAGGTTAACCAAATTTGATCTGCCTAGTAATTCTTTGATCCACGGCCTTAACACACTCATCCCACGACTTTGGGGCTCTGAGCCTCTACCACAACACTCTGTGCCCGCGACTCTACTTTAGATCAACCCGATCTGACCTCTGTGACTAGGTCATGCCCTAAACAAGCTTAGCCAATGGTTCTAGTGTCCTTGTCTGCGGGAACAACACACCTAGCCCAAGACTATGCTGACCTAGGATGCTACCACAACATTTCCTTCCCACGACTTTTCTTTAGATCACCCATATCTAATGTGTGATCACTTCTGTGATCCCTACCTTTTGCACGAGCTCCTATCGACGGACTTGTGTGAGCCAGAAAAATAAAATACGACCAAAAACGATAAATATCATGGAGAATATCTCATGAGTAAATGTGTGCGATTGAACTTGAGGTCACTCCTATTTATAAATTTGTAAGTGACCGCTTGGGGCTTTGACCAGATCAACATGTGGTTAGGCCAACCTATAAAATAATAAATTAATTCATAGCTAAAATTTTTCTTAGCCGGTTGGGGAAATCTATAGGTCAATTTTGATCCTCTCGAAAAGAGGAATCTAAATAAATTATTATCTTAATCATCTAAGCTGTCCAATGTGGAATTTGAACTTAGTTGCAAAAATTAACACTCCCTCTCCACTAGAGAGAATGCCACTTTGCAATCTCTACATGTAGTTCTCTGCATCATGGAATCATCACGATTCAACACAATATGCTGATATGTTTTCATCAGTCAATATGACATTTTTATATTCATGCATCATCACATGTCATCACTAAACAGCTCTATCATATTGTCGTCATCTTGTAAACCTTTCTCATTACAAATCCTCAATGTACTCTTCATGCTTATTTTTTCTTGTCTCTTCATTGTTCTTGCTTGTATACTGAACATTCTCGGATCTAGAAAAATAATTTTTTATCGAAGGGGAGCTTGGGCTACCACCCTTCATTCATCATGCTATCATTATGGAATCTTTTTCATTAGGCTATTACCCAGAATATCATCAACAAAGAGCATATCAACAGGGAGCACATCTCAACCTCTAACCGCATTGAAGAGTACATCTCGACCCGGAATCTCATGGGGGAGCTATACCTATACAATCCCATAACTAGAAATAAGATACCCATCCACACAGGGGAGATCATCTTCACCCTGGTGTCACATCGGGGAGCTCACTCTCAATCAAGAATCGCATAGGGTTATTTCACTTCGGGGAGCTCACTCTCAACCTGTTCTATTTCCTAAGGATCTTCCCATCAATTACCCTGAATATTGATGTGGTAGAGCACCTACATAATAATATTTCCTAGACGAGATACCCAAACTACCAATAGGTAAGGATCACATGCCTCCAAGCCTTCTAAACCATTAGCCAAAAGGAGAGGTATTCCCGACATGCCCTGCTTGTGGGTATGATGCCAACTGGGTTATACTCTGCAATGACCAAAGGTGAATGAGATACTTGACTTGTCAAAATGAACAAGGATCACACACATCCCATGGGTGACATATAGGGGAGAAACTTCTACAACCCTATTGTCCGAGTTCCCTCAACCTCGAGAGCCCTATATATAAATTCCTTGTTCTAGGAGCTCAAACAAAGAGGAATATTTGGCTTATTTTCCTCGATCAGTGCTACTCTCATCTGGTATCTACTAATTCCAGTACCTAAAGGAAATCAAATCAAGTGTTATGTTAGAACATACATAATCATGTAATTCGCAGCAAGATACCAATAACAACAAGATACCATAACCATCCTCCCTCTCATGGAGGTTTCAAACATGCATGGATACTATAATAATCCCCCCTCTCATGGAAGTCATATGGACACTATAATCATCCTCCCTCTCACGTAGGTGTCAATCACAAGCCTCGGCTCATCTCAAACATTTGTGCTATCTCAAATGGAGAAATCATAGTCCAAACTATACATATTTTTAATTCTCTGTCATCATCATATACCCATGTCTCATCCAGATCATGCTCGATCAACTCTCTAAGGAGATTCAACATCATGCCTCATAGATAGCCTTGCTAGTAGCATTGTATCTCACCTCGATCATGCTATGAGCCTCTCATCCAAGATATCACATAAAATTTCATACTAAAGAAACATCCAATGTGCTTAACAATACTAATCCCAAGCATCATCAGTTCATTCATGCAGCTACATATCATGGGAGAAATATCTCAACCTTTAAGAGTACAAAAAATAAAATATGTTTGGTGGAAATTATAAGTGAATCATCTCAATCATGAATTCAATCATGTTTTATACATATATACGAATGAATGTTAAAAACGGAACATTAATGCTTCAACCAATTAACAGATGCCATATCACCTTCAATCAACATTTGAAATTTAAATAAAAGTGTCCAAGGATTTAAATTACACAAAGACATTTCAACAGTCTTGCAATATGTAATTTCTTTCCCAAATTCGAGAAATCAATTCTTCATGCCATGATACATCATTACGATATTCAAAATTTATATCCCTCTTACTTATATTTTTAGAGGCTCATCACCTGTCAAGGATAGACTATCAATATTTATAATCAAATCCATAATAAAAAATCAAGGCCATACCTTGGAATTCATTATCCCGACTTCACCAGATAACAGTCACATATAAAAAAAATATGAATCAAGGAGTTTGCATCACACAAAAATATATATGATACTAAGGCCTTATCATTCCAACATATCCAGCCTTATTCAAATCAATGTTGTGTCAAGAAAATCGTCTCATTAGAAGTCAGTAAAAACTATTATCAAAAACATTGATTTCATAGTATCAATTATTTCAACCAAAGACAAGTAGCGCACATATCGATTCTTGACATCATTTCATGTCAAGCTCTCAAGTCTGTCATTTTAATCATGTCATTACCAGGACATTTCCGTAATTAGATGTAAGTGCATAGACATCATGGTTAAGTCATGCATGTTCATACTATGTCACAACAACCATTGTGCTAGGAACGAGGAGGCCAATACAAAACCATACATTTGTATACTCACATACAACATTGAAGGCCATTATTCCCACATAACATAGTCATATGGGAAAATCAACCATCACCAGATAAAATCATGTCAACTCCAATTGTGTAATCATGGTAAGATCTATAAATATATACATGTCTCAATCATTAAGCATCACGTAAAAAATAACAAACATAATTTATCAATATCAATCATCCAAAGCATGATCCACAATTCTCAAACATAATGACATATCCATATGGATGTATCGACCACCTGCACACACAAGTTCGGTTCAAACATATGAGCTTTATTAGCTGAAAGATCTTACTGGCATCTCCAATACATCTGCAGAACTAACATATTCCAAGTGACCATATGATTTCATTCTTAATTCTAGCAATTTGAGAAATCAATTCACAATGACAAGACAAATCATAGATCCATGTATTTGGCATATATACTGAATAAATTGTACATAACTTCAATTTTGTGTCTCTCAGGCATAGTCACGTCTATGAGCCTTCCTTTGCATTAATGAGGCTCTGACCTCTGCTTTTAATTAATCATTTTTAAAAACTTCTTAAATAATATTTTAATAAAAAATATATTTTCTATATGAGAAAGAATATTTTAGGAGAGAGGTTATCCCTCTGAATGAGAATCCACTTCATTCATGTCATCAATATTTCTTTCATGGAGTGATGCAACAACATATCTGTTAGATCATAAACACATATCTATCATGATCATCAATATCATGTCATCAATATTTCATCAAGGGTTAGACTTGAAAATATCAAGGCATAAGCTTGATGTGACAACACAATCTTATGGTCCCAATAACAATACATCAAGTTAGAGCATTTAATTTCACTGCATGCTATAACCATAGATAGTCAAAGATATGAAACATTAATCTCATAGATATTCCTTTATCATCACAGTTTCCAACACCATGCATATCATAATCAAAAGGATCAAGTTAGGTTAATTGATAAACCAACAAGGTGAAATCATTCTTTTCTATGAGCTTTCATCATGCTTATCACATGCATTTCCATATGAATGAGGTAACCTTCTATAAGAGATCCAACATATTTTATGCATATCAAGAGTCAAGAGTACCATCCAATAAATTCAGAATCAAGGTCTAAAAAAAAACATTAAGATATGCCACTATATCCAAGATTAGTAATCACAACAAGTACTCTTGCAGAATCAAGCAGATCATTGTGATAAAACACATTCAATGCTAGGTGCACCATTTCATCATAGTAAACATAAATCCCAATCATTCATATCCATGCATAATCCATGTGAGAAGTAGACATTCTCAATATATCATAGGGCTTACCTAGCCATCCAATGATGTAACTGAATCATAACATTAACATAGTATACCATGCATGCCTGGCGGTATTACATGTGCACCTTCACATTGGCAGCTTGTAGTGCACAATCGCCTCTTTACCTTTTCCATATCTAGCCGCATTTCCAGATCTAGCCAATTTTTATGCATTTCCAAATATCCTCAAGATGGTTGCACTCATCACATCTCATCATGGCGGTTATATATATCCAGGTGCTCAAATATGCATGCAGTAAGTAATGACTAGAAACAATAATCATAGAAATTGGATATATAAGCATAAAAAAGAGTAAGGGTTATAATTCAAAGAGTACTTATCTTCAATGAGAGATGATCCTCTACCTCTTGAAACAACCTTCAAGGGTCATCCATTGATCTGAATGGGAATATTAATGTTTGTTGTGCTAAGATCCAAATCAGAATTTAAAGAAAGTGCTTGAGGATGATGAGATTAACTGCAAGTTTAACATGAGTTTTTTATGTGTTTTTATGTGAATTTCATGAGAAAACTAATATAAATAAAACAATGAACAAAAAAATCTAATAGACATGAACATCACCATAAATAGTAACACAACAACACATGATGAAGGATTTCACCTCGCTTGGGCTACGTCTCCTTGGTTTAACTTCCAATGGCTTGGACCTCTTCTATTATGCTCAAAAGTGTGATTACATGTGTTTATAATGTTCAAACAACTTTGAAACCTATTTCATCAGCTCTAGAATGTCTAAAAATGCTTGTGTGGCCTCTTTCTACCTTGAATTTGGCCAATAAATGACTTAGTTATGAATTCCCCAAGTTTCTTCACTACTTGCTCCACATTTTCCTCAAAATCCGGAATCATCCTACAAATCTACTCAGAATCCAACTAACTGAGCGGAAATTTTGCTGAAAATTAGGTGAAATTATCGTCGCACTAATTTTCCCAATAAGGCCTTAATGCTGAATTTTAAACCATAAAATATGGTTTTAATACCAATTTGTTTATATTAAAAATGTCGAATGCTTAATCCGTTAACCGTCGACATTATCCACTAGCTGTGGACACATTGGTGGAGTTCAACATTTATTGTCATGGTTAATGGTGGCTAGAAGACCACAATCCTAGCGGTCTCGATAGTGGACACGTGGCGTTGAAGGATAGTGGTTACGGTTATGGACAGTTGGAGGGGGGCGGGGCTAGCCTCCCACCCATGGTCCCACCTCTAGTAGTGACCAGGGTTGGGGCTAGACCCCGACCGCCTCCCCCCATTGTGAAATATATGTTACAATAAAACATTATGAAAACCATAGTATAGTAAGGAACAACACGTGGGTGCAATGGTGAAGGCTCTTTGATGAGTACTTGGAGGTTGCAGGTTCGACCCCTGCCCACTCAGCTCATACTCAACCCAAAATTTTGGTGGCCCTCGGGCTGCCACGTGGTGGCCCCTAGCTGGGCCACGTGGAAGCATGTGGTTGGCCACCAAATCCACCAATTAATATGCACTATTTCAAACCAATAACTAAGTGCCACTTGGCACGATCCTGTTCGCCCATGGAGACCAGTGACCAAATCAACTTGTACAGTCACTCTGCCATGTATGGATGCCAAGTTAGCTATACGGGACAGACTCGGTTGTCCTGCATTTTATTTTAAATTGCATGTTTGACAAAGTGGACAAAACACGTTTCTAGGATCATACAGTGTCGGTTTTCTGTGAAATGAGTTGTGCCAGATTCAAGATGATTAGATATACGTGGTCATTTAGGTTCCACACCATTCCAAAAACTTTCATTTTTGAGCATAATTTTGAGCACTTAATCACTCCTCCCCACTAGAAGCTTTTGGACCCAAAAATATCACTTTCAGTTGTTCAACATATGGGGGTGTAGTTCCCTCAACTTTCCAATCTCGATCCATTTGGCCTTAGAAGGATTTGTGCCTTTGATCCCCACACGAAGGTAGTCTACACTCCCTCATTTTGATGTCCTTGTTATTCAATCAATAATTGTGTCTTGCTAAAGCTCATCAAGGTACTCAGGAGAAAAGTCTTCAATAGAAGAAATATTAACATGTTCTCCTTGATATTAAATCAAAGGAGGCTCATACAACCTCAAGTTCTCAACATTAACAATAGAGTAAATTTTCATGTATGAAGGAAAATCTAACTTGAAATCATTTTCACCAATCTTTTCCAAAATTCTGAAAGGACCATAAAGGATTGGTTTTAGTTTTTTACCTTCCCCTTGAAGTCTCTCTTTGCTAATGCGAAGCCAAACTTTGCCACCAACTTGGAACTTGAGATCTACATTCAGATGCTTGTTGTGCCTTGATTTGTACTTGCTTTGGCTCTTTTCAAGTTGATATTGAACTGTTTTATGTATCAATTGGATTTTTCTGTGAACTTCTTGGCTTTGTATATGTCATTATGGCCATCACATTAGGGGAATTTTGAGGTCTAAAATGGGCCTCCTAAGGAAATTATAAAATAATAGTGGAAATAATAAAATAATATTTGATGACATCATCAAATTTTAGAGGCAAAAAAGAAAAAACAACTTTTTCAACTCGTATTTTCAGCTTATCCCCCAAAGTTTTTTTACTAAAATTTCGAGCAAGAGTACTCATTGGATGAAAAAATTATCTCCTCATCCAAGGAGTCCCCATGTTGCATACTTTCAATGGACCCTTCTATGCGAAAAATGAGAAATACATGAAAAAACGTGATTACATTCACATTTTTTCATGTATTTAGTAGATTCCATCGAACGTATTCAACATGGGTACTCCTTGGATGAGGAGTTAAAATTTTCATCCAACGAGTACTCTCGCTCGAAATTTGAGTAAAAACTTTGGGAGATAAGTTAAAAATATGAGTTAAAAAAGTAGCTTTTATTACTTTATTATTTTTTAATATTTTTACCCTTTTACTTAAAAAATGGTGAATCATCCCCAATGGTTGACATCATCATATTGAATCATATTGGTTCTTATAAAGTTTATTTTGGTTGTACGATTTTTCTTAGGAGACCCATATTAGACCTCAAAATTCCCCTAATGATAGCAACATCCTTCCCAAAAATGAAATTCAATGGCGATCTAGGCAAGTATCCAAGACATGCCTCAAATGGCGATGTTTGTGTAGAGGAGTGTTTTGCACAGTTGTAAGCATGTTTAATGTAGTGCAAGTTTTCATCCCACAACTTAGGATGCTCGTTGCAGTATTCTCGAAGAATATGTATGACTGTTCGATTGGCCACCTCAGTTTAACCATCTATTTGTGGATGAAAGGTTATACTCTTCTTCAACTTGGTATCCATCAATTTCCACAAACTTGAACAAAAATTCCCAACAAATCGAGAATCTTGGTCACTAACAATGGATGTGGGCAAACCAAAATGAACCCAAACATGTTGAAAGAATAAGTGATCTATTTTTTCAGCTACAATTTTATTTTTACATGGCATTAAAATAAACATCTTGCTGAACCTATCCACAACTACATACAAATATATGACCTCTTTTTTACAATGGAAGACCTCCTGTTATCACTCTCAATTTTTCAATTTTTTTTTAATAGGGTTATCATAAGCTTTACCTTGTCTAATTAGGTTAGATCATTCATTTGATGAGAAATTCATTTAATCATTTTATTATAGGTCATAGAAACTTAAATATTCTTTTCATTAGGGTCATATCCACAATAATCCACCTTGGATTCACTTGCATAGTCATCAAATCGAAAAAATGGCCACCTGTCTGTTTTTACAAAATTCCGCAGCAAATATAACTATAAAAGTGAAAATGATGCTTTTTGAGGATGGTAAGAGGCATTTTGAACAAATTATGCTTTATCATCCTTCATCATATCAACTTTTATACCTACTGGTGAAATTTTGAAGAAAAAGGAGATTTTTGAATTTTTTACACTTTAGGTGTTTCTGCAGCGCCAGCTAGGCTTGAAGCCAAAAAAGCACTGCGAAATTTCTGAAGATGAATTTTTGAAAAAAAAATTGGTTAAACTTGAAATTAAATATTTGGAAAATTTTGTATTAGCTCTTTAAACCTATCAAATAGATCCATGAAAGAAAAGAGAATTAAGAGGTGGTGGAAATTGGTAAATTAAATTTGTTACTAAAAGTTGCTACGAAACTGCCTTGTTTTCCCTTGTTTTAGCAACGAGTTGAATATTGAAGGAATTTTGTCTTGACGTGGTGCATTCAAGGTTATCATATCACATGTGGAGGTCAAATATGGTCAGGAATATATTTTCATACAAGTTTGGTCCACAAAGTTGTCCAACTCATCTTCAAATTATCAATTCATCATGGAGGTGTTTCATCATGTGTGATGGAAGAAACTCCTTAAAATAAGGAAGACACATTTCATGAAGCCCTCCTAACATTTTTTAAAGGCTCATGGCAGAAGAAAGTAAAATTTATTGGAAAAAGTGTTTAAAATAGAGGTGCTACGAAAATTTGCTATGAAATGAATGCTACAAATTTTTTTGTACATGACTGTTTTAGCAATCAACTTCAAGTTTAATTTTTGACCAAATAAAAAAGTATTTTGGAAATTTGAAAACGGTTTTTCTTCAACCCGGGTCCACCTACAAAAACCTCTCTTCGTTTCTGTAAAGACATCATGGTTTGAAATTTATACACTCATCTTTGAAGCCTATTTTTCAGACTTTTCACTAACCAGATTTATGAAAAAATTGTAAAATTCAACTTGGAGGAGGTTGAGCTCAGCATACATGTGGAATAATAACACATCAGCACTCCAATGCACTCTGAAAATTAGTTGGTTGTAGTTTATAAGGGTTATTAAATGGATTTGTGGAACTATTAATGAAAGAAGCGTCCTTTTTGTATTCAAACTCTGCAAAACAGAAATATCCTTAGGAAGTCTCCAAGTGATGGAATCATGTTTGAAATAGGTCTCCGAGGTGGGAATTCGAAGCTAGCAAGGTGGAAAATTATTTGTAAGAGTCCTCACTCTATAAATGAGATAGTTTTAGAGTTAGAAAGGGTTGGAGATGTTATGTATGCACTACTATTGTAATATTTCACTATTACAAATATACTTTTGCAGCAACTTGTTTCAAACCCAATATTCATTGTATGTTCTTATCTATGCTTGTCTATATTAGTCATTTTGATCTTTATGTAGTGGCTCATGTGTAATAACCTAGAATTTAGTAATATGCTCCAATTTCCTATACACATGTATTTTGTTATTTTGTCCTTTATGTTTGATTTAATAAGAATATAAGTGCCTTGTCTTCCATGACATTTGTTGTTTTGTAATTGAGGTTTACAATGAATCCATGCCTAATGGTAGTGATTCCTTGCATCATTCACCTAATTTGAACACATAAAACCCAAAAAAAGAAACCATCAGAGTTAGTCATATGCTTTTAAACTTCATTGAAAATCATTTATTCTTCTTTTGAGAGAGCCCTCTTAGACTAGATAGGCTAATTTCTGGTTGCAAGTGGTTTGAAAGAGTTACTCCAAGTTGACCATTGAAGAAGCCCAACAAGAACTCAATTTGGTGATAAAATTTTGGCGTCGTTGCCGGTTAGACGAAGGTGTAAATTTTCCCTAGGAAGAATGAAAAAGTTTCAGTTCTAAGGTCTAAAAGCATCATGCACTTAGGCACATATTGGCTGTATTTCTGCTCTAGCGACTCCACACATCAAATAATCAATTGGAAGGTGAATCCACTGCTTGAAGATCAGTAGCTTGATGAAGTTCCAAGATGAGTTACATTGCACGAATCAATGCCAGGTATGCCCCTATGAATCGATCTCACATCCCTGGTTTTCCAAATCCTATGCCAAAAGTAAATTGGATAACTTATCTTCCCATATTTAAATATGAAAAGAAAGAAAATGTCGCTCTTCTCTTGGTTAGATTCCATATGCATGTCCGCAGACTTGAGGTTCAATTTCTTGAGGATTGTCTCATGAAGATGTTTATGGTCACTTTAGAGGGAAAGCATGGTCTTGGTACGAATTCCTGCCAAATGGTTCCTTACATTCTCTTGTTGATTTCCATGTTGCATTTTATGGGATGTTATAAAGAATCTCATTCCTCCTTGTTGTTGGTCAAAGACTGTTGTAAAAATTTTGTGAGCTTTATTGAATATTTGGATAATTTTTATGAAGATGATGAGTTTATGAATGAGGAAATTTTAGAGGCCCTTCATGACAATCCATTTCATCACCAAGAAGAAGGGGCGGCCTCTCTCTTGGATGAAAATGAAACCGAGCAGGAGTTTATTTATGATAATCATGTTACATCCTCTAAGTTTGATGAAAATTTGCAACATACTTGTCAATCATTTGATCATCAGGAATATGAGAATCATTTTGGAAGATAATTTCTATAATCCTCAGGTAAAGGATGAAATTTATTCTTCATGTCATTCCTTGCCTTATCACTCAGATTTTCCTTGAAGTTTTTGGAAGAGGAAAGGTGTCTGAGGTAACCACAAACCAATCTTTTAGATACAGAATCTAGCCAATCTGTATCCAGAGAGGGCTCTCTCTTTCAAGTTTAGCTTTGTTTTTAGAAGATATTAGGCTAGTTGTAAAGTCCAGGGTTTTGATTTTGTTTGAGTTGATGGAATTCTTTAGCTAAGATTAAGATCGAGTAGTTTTAGTCCATTGGGCTAATGGAGTCAAAGAATTGGTTGTACTGGCTTAAGTCTTTCAACAGAAGATGGTTTATCAGGGCAAGATAATCAAACTAGAAACAATTATAGATCTAAAGGGAATGGAATGGAATTCAAACGGATGAAAGGCAATGAAGAATCTTTCAACACATTCAAGAGAAGAGAAATAGATTTATTATTAATAAAGAGCAGTTAAGTATTCTTTACTAAATAACCAAAGATGTATGAACTAGACAAACAGGAGCAATTAAGAATTCGCTGTTTAAACCAGTTTAGATGAAAAAATTTAAAATATTAATGACTGAAATCAGATTACACCTAAGTACTTTCTGATTTAATCTTTTTCATTAAATATTAAGATAATGAAACAAAGATGATATCATAAACAAATGTAAAACATTAAAACATGGGATAGAGATGACTTATTGATCCTTCATTCGACACATGAATCCTGAGAAAAGTCTTCTGCCTCAATTCCTTGTCGAGTTTTGCCACGAAAAATTTCTCCAAAAGCTCTTTATTCCAAAATATTCAATGTTACATCAGAGTATAAGAATCCACCCTAAATAATCCGATTGAGGGCTTATTTATACAAAAAATCATACAAAATATCTCTTAACAAAAGGAGATATAATCTAAGATGACTCATAAATAAGTTACAATAAAAATAGAGAAAGATGGTCTCATGGATAAGACAAGAAGTAATTGATGTTGTACTGTTCCCTCTTTTCGAGAATGTGTTGGAGGCTGGACCTATATTTTTGCTCATCGTTGTCTTATTCAGTAATTTTGTTCTAACTGCCTTGCTTCATTGATACTCTTTGTTTTTACTGATACACTTTTAACTGAACTGATACACTTTTAAATAGGAAAAATTTCATATAAGGATAAATTTTACAAAAGTTCCAACAAATCTTCCCACCATTTATCTTTTTCTATTCTTGTTCGTTGAAGCTTCCTTAATGTTTCATCAGCCTTGGTATACCTAAAGAAATTAGGCTTATTAGGAAACAAATGTCTTACTTCATGTTCTAGATAAAACAAATTCTCTAATCTATCATGAAGATTCCTTCCTGTAGGTAATTTTGCTTCTGATGAAATGGTTGAGGAACTAGAAATGAAATGATTGTGAGCATGTGTGTACAATTTCTTGACATAAGTTTCCAGGTCCATTATTTTATCTTCTGAAACCATAGGGCTGGGCAACCCTTTATTCAATAAAACATCAAACCTTTCTCTGAAAGCAATTATTTCATTTTGCATGTCAAAGCACCTTCGTTCCAAATTTTGCATAAGAGTTCTTTTAGTAAAAACTTTTTTGATCTCCAGGATTGTTGTAGTTCTGTCCTGAATACCAACATTTGGAAGTTTCTGTCTGGTTTGGTTGTTTAGAAACCGTATAATCTGATTGGCTTCCTCAGGCTTATTTCCTAATTCTGCTCGTGTATTATCAACTTCATCCAGAGCTACTTTGACCAAATCATTCTGCTCGTATATTATCTGGATTTAGGACCAGATATATTTTATTGACTGAATAATATCATCCCAAATAATGTCATTTATTTCTCTTAAAGGTTTCTCCAATGTGAGATCCCTTTCCAAATCTTTGACTAACTTTTCCAATTTTTTGACTTCCCTTGTTTTGTCAGCAACAGTCATTTTTGAAAGATCATATTTCTGTTCCAAACTAATATGTTGTAACTTTGTGTGCTTAAGTTCTGTTACTTGAAGTTTCAAGTCATTCATTGATTTTATTAGTTCTTCCGTACTCAAATTTGAAGTATTTACCTGTGATGGCTCTACTGTAGATACTAGAACATTGGATTGCTTGTCTTTTAAAGCTTGTTCCAGTTATTTTTCTATTTCAATCAGTTGCTCATTCATTTTTAAGAGAAAATCCATCATTTCTTCTTCAGAATTCTTCTTTATTACTTCTTCAGTTTGAGGATGTCTGGAGGCTGGCAATTTCAACTACTTTCTCAAAGCTGCAATGTCATCATCTTTTTTCTTCATTAGTGCTTCTATACCTTTGACATCCTTTGGATTGTGTCCCAAACCAATTATTATTTCTTCCAATGTTTTTATCCTGTTGTATTTCGCTTGAGAAGAAGCCTTTTCATGCTGCAATTGTGTATTAGTGTTTTCCAAAGAGTCCTGTAACCTGTGAGCTGCCATTGCCTTATTAGTCAAAGTAGAATAGATCATTTCACCAGTCTACTTATGCAACTCAATCTGATCTAAAGGACGAATATCCTTTTCTAGGACATCAAATTTTGTCCTGATATAATCAACAGCTGTTTTGGGTTGCTGCACCTTGGGTTTGAAATGGCTCATTAACATTTTTCCGTTTTGGATGTCAAAATTTGACATAAATCTTTCTTGATTCTTTGGAGCCATTTTCAAATATTGATTATATACTTGAATTCTTAGTGGATCATTCTTGGCCTTGATATTGATAAATGTCTTCTTTATATCTCCTGCATCTTTAACTGGTGTTTTGAAAGAAGATTTTTCAATACTTTGTTGCTTCTGTAGCTCTTTCCTTTATGAGGTAGTGGATGCTCCACTGACTGTACCTGTTTGTTGACTGCCCAATTGTTCTGGTCCTTGAATATCAAGGATTTCATCAATAGATTCTACTTCTGGAGGAGTATTCAATCTCTATCTCTTGGTCTGAGGCTATTGTGAAGATCCAGTGAGAGGGGTAGCAGCTTCAACTTCTCTCTTTTTTCCCTTTTCCACATTTAATGGAGTCTGCAAAATTGACATTTCTACTGGATTGGTTTGAATGGAAGAAACCTATATTTGATCCTTTCCCTTGGAATTTTTAGGTTTTTCTGTCATAGTGAATGTTTATTTAACTTGTGTATCAACCTCTTTCTCTTTTCCCTTAGATGATAATGCAATATTTTTTGGTAACTGCTGCTGAATAATCCTAGCTGAGGAAGGACCAACTTCTGATCTTGGTACTTGTGAAAAAGAGTCTAGGTCAAGCATCTTTTCAAGGTACTTCATAACATTGTCTACATTGACCTGCTCAATATCCTGCTCTATCAATGCTCCTTATATCCATTCATCTGTATTAGCATATTTTTCAATCTCTCGGATTCTTTGATGTATGTATGGTGCTGATTTATTCTTCATTATTTTATCACAAATGAAGTTGAATGGGTCATCAGGCACCTAATAGAAACTCTTTTGTAATTTGAGACGATCTTCTAATATCTTTTCAGCTTCTTCCCCTGCATCTCTAGAGTTACAAATAAAGGGACCTAATTGACTTTTGATCCGGAGTTGAGACTTCTTCTTTGCATTACAAAAATGAATTATATCAGAACTGTTCATCTGCCTGAAATATTCTAATGGAAAGATTCTCATGGGGACATATTTTGGAAATTTGAATGGACATAATTCACATCCATATATCCTGACTTCAGTGTGATTTTGGTATAAATACCAATCACCAACTTTGTATTGTTTTGAGAGCTGCAAAGTTTTCTTGATTTCATTGCTGAGTCTTGGAGGAGAAAGTCCTGTCAACAAAGTAGTTGCAGGGTGTATAAAAAGATCAATGAACTCATTATAGGAATAGGGAGAATCTCGAGAACTATGAGTGATGGCCAACCAAAAGATAACAGACCTAGGATTCCCCTGGCCATCAATCTTTTTGATATAGAAAGGGAAGTTTTCCGACTGGTAATAGAGCATGAGATGGTAAATGACAGAAGAATATTTAAACACTTTCTCATTTTCTAATCTCATGAATTGATCATGGATTTTGTCTGCAATGCATGATGCAAAGTCATACCTGACAGCAGGAGGTTTTCCAGGGGTAAAAATAGACAATAATACTAGAGTTAAATGGTCAACATATTCACTAGTATTAAATTCCATTATAAAGGATATCATTTCCAAAACAAGTCTACCCTCCTAAGTGGAAAAAGCATACCCATAAGGGGGAGGGCCTTTAGGCTGATGATCAGGCAACATAAAGGTCTGGCATATGTGGCTTAATTCTTCATGGGATAGTTTGGTGGATTTCTCAAGTAAATCTCCCATGGACAAGGGAGTGAGGGCCTGATCAGGTTGAAAATGTAGCATCTCATTGATAGACTGAGCACTAATTAGGAAAAGGACATCGTGTTTTGGGGATAAGACTCCTCTTTGGTTAGGATCATAATTTGCATTGCAAATATGGATTATTTCAGGGAAAATATGGACAGAGGGAAAGAGGTATCTGGGAATATTAGATTCCCATAACCCAATCATATCCAAGCCATTCAAATAATTGTCTCTGCAGCGACAAAAAATTCGAAGAGGACTATCAATAAAAACCAGGTCTTTGATTTGGAAATCTCTGTCGAATAATGATAAATAATCCAGGTCTCTATGAGGGGCATTTAATGGGGCAACATTTAAAGCCACATGAACTTCCATTTTTGGTTCGTGTGGATTCAAAAGTGGAAATTCGGCTTATGGTGAAGAATTGAGAAAAATTACAGGTTTCGATGGGAGAAAAAAGGACAATTTCATATTGGGAATTCAATTATAGTTCTTGGGATTAAGGAATGAACCAGAAATTAATTTTTTAACTCTGTTTCAGTGAAAGAAAGAGGAAAACCAAGTTTCTTACAAAGTTTAGTTGAATATTTAGGGTAAATACTTGTTTTTGGAGAAAACAACGTTTTGAACAGATGCTCGTTAATGCAGATAATCTTCTGAGAGGCTTGACTGCAAATCTTCTGAGAGGCTCAACTACAATTTTCTTTAACAGGATAAAGGTTGGCGGACTTTAGAAATTTGAAATTCGAATTTTCTATGTGGGGGGTGTATTCGTTCACTGTGTACAAAATAATGAAAATGACGTGAATTTTTGTTTTATTGGCAAAGTCGAATGGGGGGCGAATTTTTTATTATTTTAATAAATGATGTCATCTTGTACGACAGATGAGCCATGGGGAAAGGTGGTAAGTGGTTTATTCCGCACCACTTTTGAGGGGAGGCGGTTTTGGGCGGAGAGGTAGTGAATCCACACGGACGACGCGTGGCCATGACACTGTTTAAAAACCACTCTCATTTCGCGCATTAAATTTCGGATCGGAGATGGCCAGTGGAATTGATAAGAGCCGTCGATTTTGGAGTGATCAATCGAGCGGTAGACGGGACAGGGAGTTGATAGGTGTTTAATGAGCGGGACCCGACACGTTTTATTACGAATTAATCATTTCGAGAGCATCCTGATTGGCGAGGATCGGTTCTTAATTAACCATGAGGATTAATTAAGTCCTTCTATAGTGGATGGTCGGGGGTGAAAAATGTGTGGGGATGGATTATTTTCAAAGTTTGGTTTTAATTAAACTTTGAGTTTCATTTTTGTTTTAAACACATATACATATGTTTAAACGTTTTTCATATATTTTTATTTATAAAATAATTAAATCAATGCAATTTATTTACTGTAGGGGGGCGTGAATAATATTAATGTTATATTTTAGCCAAAAGGGGGTATATTGTGGGTTTCTGATTTGAATAAAATAGGAATTAAATACTTTTGGCTAAAAAGTCATAATATAAGGGTTTTGGGGATATTACTATAAAAGGATTTATATACATAGGAAAAGGTGATTTTCATAGGGAGTTAATATATAAATTAGAATTAATATGACAAAGGGACAATGTCAACTCAAAATACTTTATAATAGCTAAGAAAGTGAAGATTGAAAAGTAAATTGCATTATAATACCTTCATCATTCAGACAGAATAAAAGTGATTTTGAGGGATTTTCATGAAATATTGAAGGATTTTCCTAAGTAAAATGGGATTTTACTTAGGAAAAGATTTTTGAGAGGTGAATGAATGTGATAATAGATGATTTCAAGTACTTAGGTTTTTTCAATTATTGGGCCGAGGGTCCGGTCCCTCCAAAATTCAAGGAAATGCCTTGAGCCCCTCTAATCTTCAAATACCTTAGCACTTAGGGGAAATTAGTGAAATATTTAGGGAGAAATGAAAGGGGAAGTTAATAATATTGACTTTGCTTTGCTGTGAACTTATCCAATGTAGTATCTGCCTTTGCACTTGTGATGAAAGTAAAATTGAACACATTTAGAACCATCATCCATCACATGTAATTCTGCAACAACATCTACCTACCCTACCTACTTACTCTACCATTTTCTCTTCTTTATTAGGGTGCACTTAGACTGGCAAACCCTTATCAATATTATTTTTCTTTTACATGGCAAACCTATCTAAGTCTACACTTATTACATCCAAGGGCTCACATTAAACTGTTGAGAACCTTTTATTAACTCTACCTATCTACTTATATTCCAAGATTAAACTGTTTGGTCAGATATTTATTCTCTATCTCTAAAGCATGAAATTGAAAAATGAACTAGCCAAGCTTAAACTATTTGACTATTCATAAATTGTGGAAAAAGTTTGACAAACTGCACATAATTTTGTTTATTACATTAGAACAAAAAGTAGTGGCATTTAGATTTGGACACTTTACTTGGCCTTTATTTTGATGGGGTTTATTTTCTTTCACTTTTTTGGCCAATTTTATTTTTTGACCCTTTGATTTTTCTTTTAGGGTATACCCTCTTTACATTTTTTAAAATTTTTTGATTTTTGATTTTTTTTTAAGAATATGGAACACCTTTGCAACAAGAAAAGGGTTTGAACATATTGCATAGTTCAACAAGTTAATCATGAAAAATGACACCTATTGGTATAGGAGTATAACACTGGCTCCACTTGGGGATGGCTTTTCCTTGTGAAAAGTCAAGAACAACAGGTCAGATGCCTTAAAATGCCTTAAAATGCCTTTAACTGAACCATGTAATCTTCTTTTTCTGGTGGCTTTATTTTATATATTATGGTAAAACTTCTGAAGCTCAGGGCCTTCACTTCGGGCTTCAACTTCAGTAATTCACCATCCAATCAAAACTGATGCATTAGAAAGGATATATTATGTACATATTAAAAAATCAGAACATCCTAGTAAATAGGATCAAAGTAGTGGTTTAGCATTCGACCATTGACTGGTCCTTCCTCAGCTTCTGAATCATCCAAATTATTCAAAAAATATGTGTTCTTTCCTTGTAAAGCATGAATGATGTAAGGTCCTTTCCATAAGAAATCAAATTTCCCATGTTTCCCTTTATCTTCCCTTCTGGAATCCCATCTTAGAACTTTGTCTCCCAGCTGAAAATCTTCTTCTTTAGTCCTTTTGTCAAACATCTTCTTTAACTTTTCCTGCAAAACTTGGGATTGTTGATACACTTCTTCTCTGGTCTGCTGCAAGTGAATTGCTTGGTTTATTCTTCTCTGAATATCATTTGGTTCTACTTGAGCCTCCTGAAGTAAATTCATTACAGGAACTCCTAAACATGATGGAAATTTAGCCTCAATACAATAAACTAATTCATATGGACTGGTTCCAATTGATTTTTTGGTAGTAAGTCTATCTGCCCATAATGCATTGTTAAGTTTCTTATGCCAATTATTCTTATTCTCTTCCAATAATTTTTTAATGATATTAATGAGACTTGTATTGGAAGATTCAGCCAGTCCATTACCCTGAGGATAATAGGTTGTTGAATGGCCTAAAGTGATGTGATATTTATTGCAGAAACTAATCATTTTCTTAGACTTGAAAGCAGCAACATTATCGGTTATAATTTTCTCAGGGCAGCCAAATCTTGAAAGTATATTGGTTTCTAAGAATCCTATAGTTACAAAATCATTGGCTTGTCTGGATGGGATGGCTTCAATCCATTTAGTAAAGTAATCTGTGGCAGTAAGGATCCATCTGTGTTGGCCGGAAGAGGGAGGATGGATTTCTCCAATAAAATCCAAGCCCCATTGCTAAAAGGGTCTCTCGGTGGAAATTGGTTTTAATGGTAAGGGTAATAATTTTCTCTTGCCTTCAAAGATCTGACACTTATGGCAAGCAGTTACAAATTTCTTAACATCTGAAAACAAGGTTGGCCAATAAAAACCAGCCCTTAAGATCTTATCTGCAGTTGACTTCCAGTAGAGATGTCCACCACAATCTCCTGCATGGAATTCATTGAGAAGCTTGTCAGCTTCATCTTTTAATAAACAATTTAATAGAATTCCATCATGATTCTTCCAAAAAAGAGCATTATCTAAAATACAATAATTTAAAGATGTCATTTTCAAAAACCTTTGTTTCGTTCTGGATAACCCTGGAGGAGTTTGCATGTTTAACTAAACATAAATGATATCAGCGTACCAAGTTGAGTCTAAAAAGGCCTGACTGATTTGTGGAGTCGCCATCTCCTGTCCGTCATCCAATTCATTAATGTTCAGGGCTTGGCAATTTGTTTCAGTCATGAGTTGAGCCAAACCTTGTCCTTTTATGAGTTTTGTAGGTCTTATTTCAATATCATATTCTAATATGGTAGCTATCCATTTACCTCTTTTGCCTTCAATACCATCTTGAGTTAAGATGTCTTTAACGACAACATTAGGTACATAAGCTATCACATGAGAATACAATATATAAACTCTGAAATCTTTAATTGCTTTCACAAGTGAAAAAGCTTGTTTTTCCATGATATTGTATTTCAATGATGTGTCTCTAAGAGCTTTACTAAAAAAGGCTACAGGTTTTTCACATCCTTGATCATCCTTTTGTAATAAAACTGCTGCAACTGTATGTTCAGAAGAAAATGAAAAAATTATGAAATCTCTATCAAATTTTGGACTGGTAAGAACTGGTGTTCTGGTTAAAGCCATTTTGATTTCTTCAAATGATTGCTTAGCTTCTACTTTCCACTTAATACTCGAATCCGTTTTTAGCATGATAGTAAGCAGTGTAAGTAATTCAGCTAAACTAGAAATGAATCTTCTCAAAAAATTGATCTTTCCTATGAAAGCTTGAAGTTCTTTAATATTCCTGGGATGAGGTATCTACAAAATGGCTTGTATTCTTTCAGGATCAATTCTAATGCCATCTTTTGAAATGATATGACCTAGGAGTTTACCTTCTTCAAGACCAAACAATGACTTTTTAGGATTTAAAGAGATACCATATTTTCTACATTTTATGAACACCTGTCTGAGATGATCCAAATGTTGTTGATCTGTCCTGGAAAAAACAGTCAAATCATCCAGATATATGACTAGAAAATCATGAATTTCTTTGGCAAAGGCAATGTCCATTTCTCTTTGGAAATTCGCTCCTGCATTTTTGAGTCCAAAAGACATCTTAACACATTTGAATGTACCCCATGGTGTTGTAAAAGCTGTTTTGTCTTGATCATCAGGATGAACCAGAATCTGGTTGTATCCTGAGAATCCATACAGAAGGGAAATCCTTGAAGATCCTACTACCCTTTGTAAGATATGGTCCATTTTAGGCAAAGGATAGTTATCTTTTAAAGAAACTTTGTTTAAATTTCTCAAATCGACACATAGTCTAATCTCTCCAGTCTTTTTCCTTGTTGGTACTAAATTAGAAACCCATTCAGAAAACCTAATAGGAGCTATTATTCTTGCTTCATACGTTCTTTTAATTTCTTTCTCAATTGAAGGTAGTAGCACAGGGTTGATCCTTCTAAGTTTCTGTTTGAATGGTTTCTGATTTGGTTTCAAAGGTATTGTATGTTGAATTATTGATGTTTCATATGATTTAAGATCTTCATAACTCCAGGAAAAAAGATCCTGGAATTCTTTTAAAATTTCAACATATTTAACCTTTTGATCCTCTGGCAGAGATTTAGATAACTTAACCATCTTGGGATTTCCTTCAGTTCCCAAATTGTATTCTTCAATATCAGCTTTTAACGGTTCCATTTTGGGTTTTAGTGGAATGTCATTTGAGTAAAAAAGATCTTCTAAAGGAGGTAATCCTTTAGGTAAATGATTATCTTTCAGGCTAATAATTTC
Source organism: Pinus albicaulis (assembly GCA_034641835.2). NCBI lineage: Eukaryota > Viridiplantae > Streptophyta > Pinopsida > Pinales > Pinaceae > Pinus > Pinus albicaulis. Next base: position 608,320,169 of record CM076572.1, read on the forward strand.
AGATTCATCTTCTATAATCTCATCGATTTCCATTTGTTTCAAATCTTGCATATCTTTTTTAGTGAATTTATTTGGGTGAAGCATGTGAATTGCAGTCTCTTCTGAAATATCCGTTTCTTGTTCATCTAATTGATCAGATTCATTGATTGTTGTGTCTTCATCTATACTACTGTTAGAGAACTCATTTTCTAAAGTCAAAAAATTGTTGATCTGATTATTATTTACAAACACTTGCCAATTCATAAGATTATCCGGTATAGCAGGTCTATGTCTAATCTCAGCTGTGAACTGATGATTAGGTCCAAAAGGTAATTTATAGGTGCTAGCGAACATTGCAAGACTGTGAGCATGCAAATTTTGTTTTCTATGAATTTTGGAAAGTTGAGCATGTAGAAAAGTGTTGAGAATTTCCACAACTGTTTCTCTGTATTGTCTTAATCTGGGGTCTTTTGTTGAAAATTCACCATTGATCCGTTGAACAATTAAGTCAGTGTCTCGTATGATTGATACTCTAATTTCTCCTAACTTTTTGACATGTTTAAGCCCTAGCAAAAGAGCCTCATACTCTGCCATATTATTAGTGCATCTAAAGTTCAATCTATAAGCATGGCCTTCAGCATGATCATTTTCAACGTTATGTATCCAAATTCCAGCTCCTGCTCCTAAATTATTCACTGAACCATCAAATTCTAAATGCCATAGAATTTCATGTTCATAATCTTCAACGACTGTTTTAATAGGTTTCTTAACAGGGAGCTCTGGTTTTTCAATTTTTTCTGGTATTTCTTGAATGTCTGATGTTTCTTTTTTTTAGAAATTTCTTCGATTTGAACAATAGATTTATTTGCAGTTTTTGTTTCTGGTGCTTCTAGTTCAGTAGGAAGGTCAAATTCAACATTATAAAGGATGAATGAGTCCATATCAGAATGTACCGAGTAGACAGGGAAGTTTTCAGGCTTTTCCTGACTACTGACTAAATGTTTCATCAAGGTCTCTCTGTATAGTCTTTTAGGTTGAACAAAAACTGAAATAGTAGCATATGACATATCTAATTGAAGAGATCCTCCGATTTTGGCACCCCAGGATCTGGACAACAACATACCATATTTGGGAGGAATATCTGCTACTACTATATCCATCAGAATAGATTTCGCAGGGTATTGCACCAAAGTAACACACAAATCTTTAATCAAACCTAAACATCTTACCTGACTTGAATCAAAAGAAAAAAGATCTTTATATGGTCTGGTAATGTCTAGGTTTAATCTTTCCATCACAACCTTGGGCATTAAATTGTGAGACGCTCCAGAATCAAGCATGGCTTTGTGAAGTATTTTTTCATGTACGTTCAAACTCACATAAAATGGAGGAGTTCCTCCACTTTCTGGTTTGCCATTTACTTCAGGGCCAAAAAGTAGTTTGGGTTGATCATCGAAAACATTTACTGAATCATCCATTCCATTAATGTTAAGGGATCTACTGATTTGGCTTCTATAGACATCGTGTTTAGCTAATTCTGCTAATGGAACCGCTATCTTTAATTTGCCTATTTCAGCTTCTAGATTGAAATATTTTTCTGTTTGAGCTCTAGTATTTTGAACAGTTGGATTTTCTCTTTTTTTTGTGTCTTCAGTGTTTTTCTCTTTTTCATGTGTGGGATTATGAGTTGAAGGTGTTTCTAAATTAACTTCTGTTGGTTCTTCTACATTTCCTACAAGAGGAAAAGTATTGGAAAGTTGTTTATTATTTAGTTGATTATCAGACACATCTTCAATTATTGGATTTGCGGGGTTAGGACTTGTTCTAGAAAGAATTTGTACAGGAGGAGTGTTAGTTTTACCTTTGATGTTTTGTTTTACAACTTTCTGTTTGCTATTCTCTGGCACGTCAATCCGTCTGCTTCTCAAATTGTATTGTTTATGAACTTCATAAATTGTTGAATCATATCCTTCTTTAAAATCAAAATTTTCTCCTGAATGAGTTTGAAATGTTTCAAGAATGTGATTTTCTTGATCATCTTGAGATAGGAAAACTTCTTGTTCATTCTTATGTTCAGTCATGTTATTTATTTCAACATCCTCTGTTGGTTCTTTAGAAGATGAACCTTCAACAAAATTTTCCTGGAATGGTGGCCTGATGTTTTGGTCAGGAACATTTTTCCTAGTATTTTGGTTTTGATTTCTTCTGAAGTTTGGGTTTCTAACAAAATTTTGACCATCACCAGAAGACTTTCTTTCGATTTTCTCTACTCTGTCTCCCAGTATTTCCATCCCTTTAATAATTGCATCCAGCTTTCTTTCAAAAGCCGAAGGCTCTTCGTTGATAGGCATCCTTCTTTCAGCTCTAGCTCTAGCTCGTTTTTCTATGAGGTTAGCTTCAACACTAACAACTATGCTTTGCATCTATTCTAGGGTTTGGGGAGCTCTTTCCATAAGTGAATATGCCATGTCAGAATCAAACCCATCAGGGAATTTAACCAGTACTGAATCCAGAGGGGGTCTAAGGTTTTGAGGAACAACGTTGTAGGCTTCGTTGAATCTAATGATATAATCTTGTACTGCTTCATTAGGTCCTCTCTTCAATTTTCCAAAGTCAGATAGGATTTGAAGAGGGTCTTTCTTCTTCTCCCATCTATTTAAAAATGCCCTATACAGGGCCGGTAAGTCAGTAATACTGTTTGGAGCAAGAGCCCTAAACCATGTCCTGACTTCCCCAGTAAGACTCTGGGCAAAAATTCTCATTCGAACATCATCAACGTCTATTTCATAAAATGCAAAGTAATCAGTCATCCTTTTGGTATGTTGTTGAGCAGTGTAAGTACCGGAACCATCAAAAGGGGTGATTTTACTCTGATAGTCTTGAGGCAAAGCAGCAGGGTTGCCTGGCAATCTCAAAGGAGCATATCTATTTTCCATCGGAAGGTGTAATGGAATAACAGGTGATGATGGTCTGGAAGTAGTGGGTGGAGGAGTAGAAGGATTGGCTTGTGTTTGAGAAGTTTGGGGAAAAGTCGATGAACTTGGAGAAGCTGCAGTAATTATAGAAGTGTTCGAAGTTTCTTCAAAGGTCTGTTCAGATTGAATGGAATTTTGTAGGTGCTTGTCAAGATGTGAAGTGATAAATTCAAATTGCAAATATTCAAGAAATAATGGATTAGGAACAAGATTGGACAACTCAGATTCAGAAAAATTTATGAATAGAGAAGTTTCAAAATGTTCATCAAATGGTTCGTCTTCAAGATATATAAACTTCACAGGACAAGAGTTTGATCTAACAAGAGGTTGAGAACTCCCAGAGCTTTCTTGACTCTCTTGTCTTCTCAGAATCCTAGGAATCAGATTTGGATTTTCAAATATCGGTGGTGGATTAGGGTCAGGATTTGTCCTGGTATAACGAATCCTTTCTGAAGCCAGTTTTCCTAGTAATGTTTCTTTTTTAGTTTTTTGTTTTAAATGAAATGAAAATACAACTTCGACAAATTCTCCAAGAAATTAAAGATTTTTAATTAAAATTTTCTCAAAGATTTATTGAACTAGAGAAACTGATTGAATGTTTAAAACCAAAGTTCAGTCTATAAACTAGACCGGAGATTGACTGAAGTAGCATTTATTTACTATGCAATTGCAAAGCAAAAAGCATTTCAAAGGCTACCTGGCTAATCTTCAGACTCCGTCTGTAGTTTATAAATCAAACAATAGTAACAATAAAATGATTCAGATCCCCAGTGGAGTCGCCACTATGTTATCACTAAGATTTTCCTTGAAGTTGTTGGAAGAGGAAAGGGGTCCGAGGTAACCACAAACCAACCTTCAGATATAGAATCTAGCCAATTTGTATCCATAGAGGGCTCTCTCTATAAAATATAGCTTTGTTTTTAGAAGATATTAGGCTAGTTGTAAAGTCCAGGGTTTTGATTCTTGTTTGAGTTGATGGAATTCTTTAGCTAAGATTAAGATCAAGTAGTTTCAGTCCATTGGGCTAATGGAGTCTAAGGATTGGTTGCACTGGCTTAATTCTTTCAATAGAAGATGGTTTATCAGGGCAAGACAATCAAACTAGAAACAATTATAGATCTAAAGTGAATGGAATGGAATTCAAATGGATGAAAGGCAACGAAGAATCTTTCAACACATTCAAGAGAAGAGAAATAGATTTATTATCAATAAAGAGCAGTTAAGTATTCTTTACTAAATAACCAAAGATGTATGAAATAGACAAATAGGAGCAATTAATAATTCGCTATTTAAACCAGTTTAGAGGAAAAAATTTAAAATAATAACGACTGAAATCAGATTACACCTAAGTACTTTCTGATTTAATCTTTTTCGTTAAATATTAAGATAATGAAACAAAGATGATATCATAAACAAATGTAAAACTTCAAAACATGGGATAGAGATGGCTTATTGATCCTTCATTCGACACATGAATCCTGAGAAAAGTTTTCTGCCTCAATTCCTTGTCCATTTTTGCCACGAAAAATTTCTCCAAAAGCTCTTTATTCCAAAATATTCAATGTTACATCAGAGTATAAGAATCCACCCTCAATAATCCGTTTGAGAGCTTATTTATACAAAAAATCATACAAAATATCTCTTAACAAAACGAGATATAATCTAAAATTACTCATAAATAAGTTACAATAAAAATAGAGACAGATGGTCTCATAGATAAGACAAAAAGCAACTAATGTTGTGCTGTTTCCTCCTTTTGAGAATGTGCTGGAGGCAGCACCTATATTTTAGCTCTTCGTTGTCCTTTTCAGTAATTTTGTTCTAACTGACTTGTTTCACTGATACTCTTTGTTCTTACTGATACACTTTAAATGAACTGATACTCTTTGACCTTTGTTTGTCCCTTTATCCTTTATACTGTAGTAAATAGGCAAAATTTCATATAAGGATAAATTTTACAAAATTTCCAATAGATCTTCCCACCATTTATCTTCTGCTATTTTTGTCCGTTGAAGCTTCCTTAATGTTTCATCAGCTTTGGTATATCTGAAGAAATTAGGCTGATTAGGAAACAAATGTCTTACTTCATGTTCAAGATAAAATAAATTCTCTAATCTGTCATGAAGATTCCTTTCTGTAGGTAATGTTGCTTCTGATGAAATGGTTGAGGAACTAGCAATGAAATTATTGTGAGCATGTATATCCAATTTCTTGACATAAGTTTCCAGGTCCATTATTTTATCTTCTGAAACCATAGGGCTGGGCAACCCTTTATTCAATAAAACATTTAACCTTTCTCTGAAAGCAATGATTTCACTTTGCATGTCAAAACACCTTCGTTATAAATTTTGCATAAGAGTCCTTTTAGTAAAAACTCTTTTTATCTCCAAGATTGTTGCAGTCCTGTCCTGAATACCTACATCTGCAAGTTGCTGTCTGGTTTGGGTGTTTAGAAACTGTATAAGCTGATTGGCTTCCTCAGGCCGATTTCCTAATTCTGCTCGTGTATTCTCAACTTCATCTAGAGGTACTTTGACCAAATCATTCTGCTCGTGCATTATCTGAATTGAGGACCAGATATTTTTTATTGATTGAATAATGTCATCCCAAATAATGTCATTTATTTCTCTTAAAGGTTTCTCCAATGTGAGATCCCTTTCCAAAGATTTAACCAATTTTTATAACTTTTTGACTTCTCTTGTTTTGTCAACAACAGTCATTTTTGACAGATCATATTTCTGTTCCAAACTAATAAGCTGTAACTTTGTGCGCTGAAGTTCTGTTACTTGAAGTTTCAAGTCATTCATTTGCTTTACTAATTCCTCTGTACTCAAAATTGAAGTATTTACCTGTGATGGCTTTGCTAGCTGACCTGTTGGCTGACTTGTTGCACCTGTGATGACCACTGCTGTAGATACTAGAACATTGGACTGCTTGTCTTTTAAATCTTGTTCCAGTTCTTTTTCTATTTCAATCAGTTGCTCATTCATTTTTAAGAGCAACTCCATCATTTCTTCTTCAGAATTCTTCTTTATTACTTCTTCAGTTTGAGGATGTCTAGAGGGTGGCAATTTCAACTTCTTTCTCAAAGCAACAATGTCATCATCTTTTTTCTTGATTAGAGCTTCTATACCTTTGACATCCTTTGGACTGTGTCCCAAACCAATTATTATTTCTTCCAATGTTTTTATCCTATTGTCTTTGGCTTGAGAAGAAGCCTTTTCAAGCTGTAACTGTGTATTGGTGTTCTCCAAAGAATCCTGTAACCTGTGAGTTGCCATTGCCTTATCAGTCAAAGTAGAATAGATTATTTCCCCAGTCTGCTTATGTAACTCAATCTGATCCAAGGATGGATATCCTTTGCTAGGACTTCAAATTTTGTCCTAATATAATCAGCAGTTGTTTGGGGTTGTTGCACCTTGGGTTTGAAATGGCTCATTAACATTTTGCCCTGTTGGATGTCAAAAGCTAACATCAATCTTTCTTGATTCTTTGGAGCCATTTTCAGATATTGATTATATACTTTAATTTTCAGAGGATCATTCCTGGCCTTGATATTGATAAATGTCTTCTTTATATCTCCTGTATCTTTAACTGGTGTTTTGAAAGAAGATATTTCAACACTCTGTTTCTTCTGTAGCTCTTTCCTTTGTGAGGTAGTGGATGCTTCACTGACTGTACCTGTTTGTTGACTGCCCAATTGTTCTGGTCCTTGACTATCAAGAATTTCATCAATAGATTCTACTTCTGGAGGAGTATTCAATTTCTGTCTCTTAGCCTGAGGCTGTTGTGAAGATCCAATGAAAGAGGTGGCAGCTTCAGCTTCTCTCCTTTTTCCCTTTTCCACATTTAATGGAGTCTGCAAAATTGACATTTCTACTGGATTGGTTTGAACGGAAGAAACCTGTACTTGATCCTGTCCTTTGGAAGTTTGAGGTTGTTCTGTCATAGTGAATGTTTATTTAACTTGTGTATCAACCTCTTTCTCTTTTCCCTTAGATGATACTGCAATGTTTTCTTGTAACTCCTGCTGAATAATCCTAGTTGAGGAAGGACCAACCTCTGATCTTGGTACCTGTGCAAAAGAGTCTAGGTCAAGAATTTTTTCAAGATCTTTCATAACATTGTCTATATTGACCTGCTCAACATCCTGCTCTATCAATGTTCCTTCTATCCATTCATTTGTATTACCATAATTTTCAATCTCTGGGATTCTTTGATGTATGTATGGTGCTGATTTATTCTTCATTCTTTTATCACAAATGAAGTTGAATGGGTCATAAGGCACCCAATAGAAACTCTTTTGTAATCTGAGACGATCTTCTAATATCTTTTCAGCTTCTTCCCCTACATCCCTAGAGTTACAAATAAAGGGACCTAATTGACTTTTGATCCGAAGTTGAGCCTTCTTCTTTACATTACAAAAATGAATTATATCAGAATTGTTCATCTGCTTGAAATATTCTAAAGCAAAGATTCTCATGGGGACATATTTTGGCAATTTGAATGGACATAATTCACATCCATAGATTCTGACTTCTGTGTGATTTTGGTATAAATACCAATCACCAACTTTGTATTGTTTTGAGAGCTGTAAAGTTTTCTTGATTTCATTGCTGAGTCTTGGAGGAGAAACTCCTGTCAACAAAGTAGTTGCAGGGTGTATAAAAAGATCAATGAACTCATTATAGGAATAGGGAGAATCTCGAGAACTATGAGTGATGGCTGACCAAAAGATAACAGACCTAGGATTCCCTTGGGCATCAAGCTTTTTGATATAGAAAGGGAAATTTTCCGACTGATAATAGAGCATGAGGTGGTAGATGACAGAGGAATATTTAAACACTTTCCCATTTTCTAATCTCATGAATTGATCATGGATCTTTTCTGCAATGTATGATGCAAAGTCATACCTGACAGCAGGAGGCTGTCCAGGGGTGAAAATAGACAATAATACTAGAGTTAAATGGTCAACATATTCACTGGTATTAAAGCCCATTATAAAGGATATCATTTCCAAAACAAGTCTACCCTCCTCTGTGAAAAAAGCATACCCATAAGGGGGAGGGCCTTTAGGCTGATGATCAGGCAACATAAAGGTTTGGCAGATGTGGCTTAATTCTTCATGGGATAGTTTGGTGGATTTCTCAAGTAAATCTCCCATGGATAGAGGTGTGAGGGCTTGATGAGGTTGAAAATGTAGCATCTCATTGATAGACTGAGTAGTAATTGGGAAAAGGACATCTTGATTTGGGGATAAGACTGCTCTTTGGTTAGGATCATAATTCGCATGAAAAAAATGGATTATTTCAGGGAAAATATGGACAGAGGGAAAGAGGTACCTGGGAAGATTAGATTCCCATAACCCAATTATATCCAAGCCATTCAAATAATTGTCTCTGCAGAGACAAAAAATTCGAAGATGATTATCAATAAAAGCCAGGTCTTTAATATGAAAATCTCTGTCGACTAACGATAAATAATCCAAGTCTCTATGAGGGGCGTTCAATGGGGTGAAATTTAAAGCCACAGTAACTTCCATTCTTGGTTCTTGTGGATTCAAAAATGGAAATTCCGCTTATGCTAAAAAATTGAGCAAAATTACAGGTTTCGATGGGAGAAACAGGTACAATTGCAGATTGGGAATTCAATTACAGTTCTTGGGATTAAGGAATGAACTAGCAATTAATTTTAACTCTGTTTCAGTGAAAGAAAAAGGAAAGCCGAGTTTCTTACAGAGTTCAGTGCGAATTTAGGGTAAATACCTGTTTTTGGAGAAAACAACGTTTTGAACAGATGATGTTTAATGCGGATAATCTTCTGAGAGGCTTGACTGCAATTTTCTTTGACAGGATAAAGGTTGGCGGACTTCAGAAATTTGAAATTCGAATTTTATGCGTGGAGGGTGTATTCATTCACTGCGTACAAGATAATGAAAACGACGCAAATTTTTGTTTTATTGGAAAAGTCAAATGGGGGGCGAATTTTATTATTTTTAATAAATGACATCATCCTGTACGACAGATGAGTCACGGGGAAAGGTGGTAAGTGGTTTATTCTGCACCACTTATTAGGGAAGGCGGTTTTAGGCGGAGAGGCAGCGAATCCACAGAATGGACGACGCGTGGCCATGGCACTGTTTAAAAACCGCTGTCATTTCGCGCGTTATTGTTCGGATCAGAGATGGCCAGCGAAATTGATAAGAGTCATTGATTTCAGATGGGTGAATCAGATGGTTGACGGGACGTGAAGTTGGCAGGTGTTTAATGGGTGGGACCCGACATAATTAACTTTTAATTAATCATTTCGGGATTGTTTTGATTGGCGGGGATCGGTTATTAATCAATCGTGTGGATTAATTAATCCCTGGTACAGTGGATGGTCGGGAATTGCTTATTTTTATTTTTTAGACACATATACATATGTTTAAACTTTTTTCATATATTTTTATTTATACAATAATTAAATCAATGCGATTTATTTACTGTAGGGGGGTGGGAATAATATTAATGTTATATTTTAGCCAAAGGGGGGTATATTGTGGGTTTTTTATTTGAATAATATAGGATTAAATACTTTTGGCTAAAAAGTCATAATATAAGGATTTTGGGGATATTACTATAAAAGGATTTATATATAATAGGAAAAAGGTTATTTTCATAGGGAGTTAATATATAAATTAGAGTTAATATGACAAGGGGACAATATAAACTCAAAACACTTAAATATAACCAAGAAAGTGAAGATTCAAAAGTAAATGGCATTATTATACTTTCATCACTTAGACTTAGAATAAAAGTGATTTTGAGGGCTTTTCATGAAATATTGAAGGATTTTCCTAAGTAAAATGGTATTTTACTTAGGAAAGAATTTTTTGAAGTAAATGAGTGTGATGATGAATGGTTTTAAGTACTTATGTTTTTTCCAATTATTGGGCCGAGGGTTCAGTCCCTCCAAAAGTCAAGGAAATTCCTTGTGCCCCTCTAATCTTAAAATACCTTAGCACTTAGGGGAAATTAGTGAAATCTTTAGGGAAAAATGAAGGGGAAGTTAATAATCTTGACTTTGCTTTGCTGTGAACATTTTCCAATGTAGTATATGCCTTTGTACTTGTGATGAAATTAAAATTGAACACATTTAGAACCATCATTCATCACATGTAATTCTGCAACAACATCTACCTACCCTACCTACTTACTCTACCATTTTTTCTTCTTTATTAGGGTGCACTTAGACTGGCAAACCCTTATCAATCTTCTTTTTCTTTTACATGGAAAACCTATCTAAGTCTACACTTATTACATCCAAGGGCTCAGATTAAACTGTTGAGCACCTTTTATTAACTCTACCTATCTACTTATCTGCCAAGATTAAACTGTTTGGCCAGACATTTATTCTCTATTTTACAGCATGAAATTGAAAAATGAATGAGTCAAGTTCAAACAGTTTGACTCTTCATAAATTGTGGCAAAAGTTTAACAAGCTGCACACAATTGCTTTATTACAAAAAATGAAATAGTAGTGGCATTTAGACTTGCACACTTTCCTGGTATTTTTTTTTTGGGGTTCATTTCTTTCACTTTTTTGGACCATTTTATTCTTTTCACCCTTTGATTTTTCTTTTTAGGGTATACCCTCTTTACATATTTTAAATTTTTTGATTTTTTGATTTTTTAAGAATATGGAACACCTTTGCACAAGAACAAGGTTTGAACATATTGCATAGCTCAACAAGTTAATCATGAAAAATGACACCTATTGGTATAGGAGTCTAACACTGGCACCACTTGGGGATGGCTTTTCCTGGTGAAAGGTCAAGAATAACAAGTCAGATGCCTCAAAATGCCTTTAACTGAACCATGTAATCTTCTTTTTCTGGTGGCTTTATTTTATATATGATAGTAAAACTTCTGAAGCTCAGGGCCTTCACTTCGGGCTTCAACTTCAGTAATTCACCATCCAATCAAAACTGATGCATTAGAAAGGATATATTATGTACATGTTAAAAAATTAGAACATCCTAGTAAATAGGATCAAAGTAGTGTTTTAGCATTCGACCATTGACTGGTCCTTCCTCAGCTTCTGAATCATCCAAATTATTCAAAAAATATGTATTATTTCCCTGTAAAGCATGAATGATGTAAGGTCCTTTCCATAAGAAATCAAATTTCCCATGTTTCCCTTTATCTTCCCTTCTGGAATCCCATCTTAGAACTTTGTCTCCCAGTTGAAAATCTTCTGCTTTAGTCCTTTTTTCAAACATCTTCTTTAAATTTTCCTGCAAAACTTGGGATCGTTGATACACTTCTTCTCTGGTCTGCTGCAAGTGAATTGTTTGGTTTATTCTTCTCTGAATATCATTTGGTTCTACTTGAGCCTCCTGAAGTAACTTCATTACAGGAAATCCTAAAGATGATGGAAATTTAGCCTCAATACCATAAACTAATTCATATGGACTGGTTCCAATTGATTTTTTGGTAGTAAGTCTATCAGCCCACAATGCATTGGTAAGTTTCTTATGCCAATTCTTCTTATTCTCTTCCAATAATTTTTTAATGATATTAATGAGACTTTTATTGGAAGATTCAGCCAGTCCATTACCCTAAGGATAATAGGCTGTTGAATGGCCTAAAGAGATTTGATATTTATTGCAGAAACTAATCATTTTCTTAGACTTGAAAGCAACAACATTATCGGTTATAATTTTCTCAGGCCAGCCAAATCTTGAAAGTATATTGGTTTCTAAGAATCCTATAATTACAGAATCATTGGCTTCTCTGGATGGGATGGCTTCAATCCATTTAGTAAAGTAATATGTGGTAGTAAGGATCCATCTGTATTGGCCGGAAGAGGAAGGATGGATTTCTCCAATAAAATCCAAGCCCCATTGCTGAAAGGGTCTCTCGGTGGAAATTGGTTTTAATGGTAAGGGTAATAATTTTCTCTTTCCTTCAAAGATCTGACACTTATGGCAAGCAGTTACAAATTTCTTAACATCTGAAAACAAGATTGGCCAATAAAAACCAGCCCTTAAGATATTATCTGCAGTTGACTTCTAGTAGAGATGTCCACCGCAATCTCCTGCATGGAATTCATTGAGAACCTTGTCAGTGTCATCTTTTAATAAACAATTTAATAGAATTCCATCATGATTCTTCAGAAAAAGCGCATTATCTAAAATACAATACTTTAAAGATGTCATTTTCAAAAACCTTTGTTTCGTTCTGGATAACCCTGGAGGAGTTTGCAGGTTTAACAAAACATAAATGATATCAGTGTACCAAGGTGAGTCTAAAAAGGCCTGACTGATTTGTGGAGTCGCCATCTCCTGTTCGTCATCCAGTTCATTAATGTTCAGGGCTTGACAATTTGTTTCAATCATGAGTTGAGCCAAACCTTGTCTTTTTATGAGTTTTGTAGGTCTTATTTCAATATCATATTCTAATATGGTAGATATCCATTTACCTCTTTTGCCTTCAATACCATCTTGAGTTAAGATGTCTTTAGCGACAGCATTAGGTACATAAGCTATCACATGAGAATACAATATATAAACTTTGAAATCTTTAATTGCTTTCACAAGTGCAAAAGCTTTTTTTTCCATGAAATTGTATTTCAATGATGCGTCTCTAAGAGCTTTACTAAAAAAGGCTATAGGTTTTTCACATCCTTGATCATCCTTTTATAATAAAACTGCTGCAACTGTATGTTCAGAAGCAAATGAAAAAATTATGAAATCTATATCAAATTTTGGACTGGTAAGAACTGGTGTTCTGGTTAAAGCCATTTTGATTTCTTCAAATGATTGCTTAGCTTCTACTGTCCACTTAATACTCGAATCCTTTTTTAACATGTTAGTAAGCAGTCTAAGTAATTTAGCTAAACTAGAAATGAATCTTCTCAAAAAATTGATCTTTCCTATGAAAGCTTGAAGTTCTTTAATATTCCTGGGATGAGGTATCTGCAAAATGGCTTGTATTCTTTCAGGATCAATTCTAATGCCATCTTTTGAAATGATATGACCTAGGAGTTTACCTTCTTCAAGACCAAACAATGACTTTTTAGGATTTAAATAAATACCATATTTTCTACATTTTATGAACACCTGTCTGAGATGATCCAAATGTTGTTGATCTGTCTTGGAAAAAACAGTCAAATCGTCCAGATATATGACTAGAAAATCATGAATTTCTTTGGCAAAGGCAATGTCTATTTCTCTTTGGAAAGTTGCTCCTGCATTTTTGAGTCCAAAAGGCATCTTAACATATTTGAATGTACCCCATGGTGTTGTAAAAGCTGTTTTGTCTTGATCATCAGGATGAACCAGAATCTGGTTGTATCCTGAGAATCCATCCAGAAGGGAAATCCTTAAAGATTCTACTACCCTTTGTAAGATATGGTCCATTTTAGGCAAAGGATAGTTATCTTTTAAAGAAACTTTGTTTAAATTTATCAAATCGACACATAGTCTAATCTCTCCAGTCTTTTTCCTTGTTGGTACTAAATTAGAAACCCATTTAGAAAACCTAATAGGAGCTATTATTCCTGCTTCATACATTCTTTTAATTTCTTTCTCAATTGAAGGTAGTAGCACAAGGTTGATCCTTCTAAGTTTCTGTTTGAACGGTTTCTGATCTGGTTTCAAAGGTATTGTATGTTGAATTATTTATGTATCATATGATTTAAGATCTTCATAACTCCAGAAAAAAACATCCTGGAATTCTTTTAAAAGTTCAACATATTTAACCTTTTGATCCTCTGGCAGAGATTTAGATAACTTAACCATCTTGGGATTTCCTTCAGTTCCCAAATTGTATTCTTCAATATAAGCTTTTAACGGTTCCATTTTGGGTTTTAGTGGAATGTCATTTGAGTCAAAAAGATCTTCTAAAGGAGTTAATCCTTTAGGTAAATGATTATCTTTCAGGTTAATAATTTCAAATTCATCTTCTATAATCTCATCGATTTCCATTTGTTTCAAATCTTGCATATCTTTTTTAGTGAATTTAGTTGGGTGAAGCATGTGAATTGCAGTCTCTTCTGAAATATCCATTTCTTGTTCATCTAATTGATCAGATTCATTGATTGTTGTGTCTTCATCTATACTATTGTTAGAGAACTCATTTTCTAAAGTCAAAAAATTACTGATCTGATTATTATTTACAAACACTTGCCAATTCATAAGATTATCCAGTATAGCAGGTCTATGTCTAATATCAGCTGTGAACTGATGATTAGGTCCAAAAGGTAATTTACAGGTGCTAGCGAACATTGCAAGACTGTGAGCATGCAAATTTTGTTTTCTAGGAATTTTGGCAAGTTGAGCTTATAGAAAAGTGTTGAGAATTTCCACAACTATTTCTCTGTATTGTCTTAATCTGGGGTCTTTTGTTGAACATTCACCATTGATCTGTTGAATAATTAACTCAGAGTCTCCTATGATTGATACTCTAATTGCTCCTAACTTTTTGACATGTTTAAGCCCTAGCAAAAGAGCCTCATACTCTTCCATATTATTAGTGCATCTAAAGTTCAATATATAGGCATGGCCTTCAGCATGATCATTTTCAACGTTATGTATCCAAATTCCAGCTCCTGCTCCTAACTTATTCACTGAACCATCAAATTCTAAATGCCACAGAATTTCATGTTCATAATCTTCATCGACTGTTTTAACAGGTTTCTTAACAGGGAGCTCTGGTTTTTCAAATTTTTCTGGTATTTCTTGAATGTGTGATGTTTCTTTGTTTTCAGAAATTTCTTCGATTTGAACTGTAGATTTATTTGCAGTTTCTGTTTCTGGTGCTTCTAGTTCAGTAGGAAGGTCAAATTAAGCATTATAAAGGATGAATGAGTCCATATCAGAATGTACCGAGTAGACAGGAAAGTTTTCAGGCTTTTCCTGACTACTGACTAAATGTTTCATCAAGGTCTCTCTGTATAGTCTTTTAGGTTGACCAAACACTGAAATAGTAGCATATGACATATCTAATTGAGGAGATCCTCCGAGTTTGGCACCCTAGGATCTGAACAACAACATACCATATTTGGGAGGAATATCTGCTACTACTATATCCATCAGAATAGATTTCGCAGGGTATTGCACCAAAGTAACACACAAATCTTTAATCAAGCCTAAACATCTTACCTGACTTGAATAAAAAGAAAAAAGATCTTTATATGGTCTGGTAATGTCTAGGTTTAATCACTCCATCACAGCCTTGGGCATTAAATTGTGAGATGCTCCAGAATCAAGCATGGCATTGTGAAGTATTTTGTCATGTACGTTCAAACTCACATAAAATGGAGGAGTTCCTCCACTTTCTGGTTTGCCATTTACTTCAGGGCCAAAAAGTAGTTTGGGTTGATCATCAAAAACATTTAATGAATCATCCATTCCAGTAATGTTAAGGGATCTACTGATTTGGCTTCTATAGACATCGTGTTTAGGTAATTATTCTAATGGAACAGCTATCTTTAATTTTCCTATTTTAGCTTCTAGATTGAAAGATTTTTCTGTTTGAGCTCTAGTATTTTGAACAGTTGGATTTTCTCTGTTTTTTGTGTCTTCAGTTTTTTTCTCTTTTTCATGTGTGGGATTATGAGTTGAAGGTGTTTCTGAATTAACTTCTGCTGGTTCTTCTACGTTTCCTGCAGGAGGAAAAGTATTGGAAAGTTGTTTATTATTTAGTTGATTATCAGACACATCTTCAATTATTGGATTTGCGGGGTTAGGAATTGTTCTAGAAAGAATTTGTACAGGAGGAGTGTTAATTTTACCTTTGATGTTTTGTTTTACAACTTTGTGTTTTCTATTATCTGGCACGTCAATCCATCTGCTTCTCAAATTGTATTGTTTATGAACTTCATAAATTGCTGAATCATATCCTTCTTTAAAATCAAAAGTTTCTCCTGAATGAGTTTGAAATGTTTCAAGAATGTGAATTTCTTGATCATCTTGAGATAGGAAAACTTCTAGTTCATTCTTATGTTCAGTCACGTTATTTATTTCAACATCCTCTGTTGGTTCTTTAGAAGATGAACCTTCAACAAAATTTTCCTAGAATGGTGGCCTGATGTTTTGGTCAGGAACATTTTTCCCAGTATTTTGGTTTTGATTCCTTCTGAAGTTTCGGTTTCTAACAACATTTTGACCATCGCCAGAAGGATTTCTTTCGATTGTCTCTACTCTGTCTCCTAGTCTTTCCATCCCTTTAATAATTGCATCCAACTTTCTTTCAAAATCCGAAGGCTCTTTGTTGATAGGAATCCTTCTTTCAGCTCTAGCTCTAGCTCATTTTTCTATGAGGTTAGCTTCAACACTAACAACTATGCTTTGCATCTCTTCTAGGGTTTGGGGAGCTCTTTCCCTAAGTGAATATGCTATGTCAGAATCAAACCCATCAGGGAATTTAACCAGTACTGAATCCAGAGAGGGTCTAAGGTTTTGAGGAACAGCGTTGTAGGCTTCGTTGAATCTAATGATATAATCTTGTACTGCTTCATTAGGTCCTCTCTTAAATTTTCCAAAGTCAGATAGGATTTGAAGAGGGTCTTTCTTCTTCTCCCATCTATTTAAAAATTCCCTATACAGGGCTGGTAAGTCAGCAATACTGTTTGGAGCAAGAGCCCTAAACCATGTCTTGACTTCCCCAGTAAGACTCTGGACAAAAATTCTCATTCGAACATCTTCAACATCTATTTCATAAAATTCAAAGTAATCAGTCATCCTTTTGGTATGTTGTTGAGCAGTGTAAGTACCAGAACCATCAAAAGGGGTGATTTTACTCTGATAGTCTTGAGGCAAAGAAGCAGGGTTGCCTGGCAATCTCAAAGGAGCATATCTATTTGCCATCGGAAGGTGTAATGGAATAACAGGTGATGATGGTCTAGAAGTAGTGGGTGGAGGAGTAGAAGGAGTGGCTTGTGTTTGAGAATTTTGGGGAAAAGTCGATGAACTTAGGGAAGCTGCAGTAATTACAGAAGTGTTCGAAGTTTCTTCAAAGGTCTGTTCAGATTGAATGGAATTTTGTAGATGCTTGTCAAGATGTGAAGTGATAAAT
Source organism: Pinus albicaulis (assembly GCA_034641835.2). Taxonomy (NCBI): domain Eukaryota; kingdom Viridiplantae; phylum Streptophyta; class Pinopsida; order Pinales; family Pinaceae; genus Pinus; species Pinus albicaulis. The sequence goes on from CM076572.1 coordinate 608,337,186, forward strand.
TCAAATTGAAAATATTCAAGAAATAATGGATCAGGAACAAGATTGGACAACTCAGATTCAGAAAAATTTATGAATAGAGAAGTTTCAAAATGTTCATCAAATGGTTCGTCTTCAAGATATATAAACTTCACAGGACAAGAGTTTGATCTAACAAGAGGTTGAGAACTCCCAGAGCTTTCTTGACTCTCTTGTCTTCTCAGAATCCTGGGAATCAGATTTGGATTTTCAAATATCAGTGGTGGATTAGGGTCAGGATTTGACCTGGTATCACGAATCCTTTCTGAAGCCAGTTTTCCTTTTTCCCTTTTCCACATTTAATGGAGTCTGCAAAATTGACATTTCTACTGGATTGGTTTGAACGGAAGAAACCTGTACTTGATCCTGTCCCTTGGAAGTTTGAGTTTGTTCTGTCATGGTGAATGTTTCTTTAACTTGTGTATCAACCTCTTTCTCTTTTCCCTTAGATGATACTGCAATGTTTTCTTGTAACTCCAGCTGAATAATCCCAGCTGAGGAAGGACCAACTTCTGATCTTCGTACCTGTGCAAAAGAGTCTAGGTCAAGCATTTTTTCAAGATCTTTCATAACATTGTCTATATTGACCTACTCAATATCCTACTCTATCAATGTTCCTTCTATCCATTCATCTGTATTAGCATATTTTTCAATCTCTGGGATTCTTTGATGTATGTATGGTGCTGATTTATTCTTCATTCTTTTATCACAAATGAAGTTGAATGGGTCATAAGGCACCCAATAGAAACTCTTTTGTAATCTGATACGGTCTTCTAATATCTTTTCAGCTTCTTCCCCTACATCCCTAGAGTTACAGGTAAAGGGACCTAATTGACTTTTGATTCGAAGTTGAGCCTTCTTCTTTGCATTACAAAAATGAATTATATCAGAATTGTTCATCTGCCTGAAATATTCTAAAGCAAAGATTCTCATGGGGACATATTTTGGCAATTTGAATGGACATAATTCACATCCATAGATTCTGACTTCTGTGTGATTTTGGTATAAATACCAATCACCAACTTTGTATTGTTTTGAGAGATGTAAAGTTTTCTTGATTTCATTGCTGAGTCTTGGAGGAGAAACTCCTGTCAACAAAGTAGTTGCAGGGTGTATAAAAATATCAATGAACTCGTTATAGGAATAGGGAGAATCTCGAGAACTATGAGTGATGGCTGACCAAAAAATAACAGACCTAGAATTCCCTTGGGCATCAAGCTTTTTGATATAGAAAGGGAAATTTTCTGACTTGTAATAGAGCATGAGGTGGTAGATGACAGAGGAATACTTGAACACTTTCTCATTTTCTAATCTCATGAATTGATCATGGATTTTATCTGCAATGTGTGATGCAAAGTCATACCTGACAGCAGGAGGTTGTCCAGGGGTGAAAATAGACAATAATACTAGAGTTAAATGGTCCACAAATTCACTGGTATTAAAGCCCATTATAAAGGATATCATTTCCAAAACAAGTCTACCCTCCTTAGTGAAAAAAGCATACCCATAAAGGGGAGGGCCTTTATGCTGATGATCAGGCAACATAAAGGTCTGACAAATGTGGCTTAATTCTTCATGGGATAGCTTGGTGGATTTCTCAAGTAAATCTCCCATGGATAGGGGAGTGAGGGCTTGATCAGGTTGAAAATGTAGCATCTCATTTGGATAGTGTTGGGAAAAATACTCGAGAGGGGGGTGAATCAGTATTTAGGTCATACTCAAAACTTTTTACTTTTTCTTACTTCTAAAATCCATACGCTACTTTCCTGATACATACTTGCGTATATACGCGGATACCCTTTATGAAACTCGCGTATACACAAAGATCTAATTATGCCATTAATTCTTCACATATATCATTCCATCATTCATTCATTAGATGTTCAATAAACTGTAAACATGTGCAGTAAGAACAGAATAAATCATCACACATAAGCAACACACATGAAAACCAAGATTTTAGGTGGAAACCCAAGTCGGGAGAAAACCACCGCTGCTATTGTCTCAGCCTTCAATATTTTATTATAGATAAAACATCTTACAACATATGTGCTGGCTCAGCCTCCTACCAGCACACAGGCACCCACCTACGCTCGTTTACCAGCCTCTCCTGGAAGGGAGCTACGACCCCCTGATCTCGTTTACCAGCCTCACTTGGAAGGGAGCTACAACCCCTAATCTCGGCGACTGGGCCCTCACCCGGAAGGGAGCTACGACCCCTCGATCTCCCCGCTTACCCGCCACTCCGGAAGGGAGCTACAACCCCCGACCGCGTCAACCCTCAGCACCACCATGGACCATGTTTCATTAATTTTCACACTGGATCCAGAACTTCCTTTAGGACACCACTTGCAGGTCTCGTTTCATCATATTTTCAGACTGGACCCACTCCATACTTTTAAGCACAGTCAAACATGAAACAGATACATATAACTCACTGACAGATATTAGTAAACCAGCAGAACAGATCAGACATTTCTTACCACAGACTTCAGCAAACCCTAGTTTGCATACGCGCTTTCCTTTCTCTGATGTCGCGTATATACGCGCTTCCGTTCACATAAACCCGCGTATACTTCAGTACATATTTTACGTATACAATTTCATTGTGCATACGCGCTCTTCAGCGAAGCCGTATATACGCGCTTCCTCTTTGGCTAACTAGCGTATGGTTCTTCGTACTTTATGACATTGAAATTATTCACCACAAATCTTTCTGGTTCGCATTTACCTTTACCTTTTCGTATTGCATGTTCGCCTCATCACAGATCTAAGCCTTCCATAATCAGATCTAGCAAATACAAGTGCAATTCAGATCTAGATCCCCTTCTTCATCATTGGTGCATTATACATTCAGATTTATCTTCAAGTGTAACCCTTTCCATTCAGATCTACTTCAGAGAGAAGTATTCATTCAAGCTCATACATCTTGCACCCACACTCATTATTTGCACAATGAATTTCTTCTCCTTATATAGGTTTATCCTTTTTCAATACCATGAGCCCCTTTTTCAATACCATGAGCCAAAACTACATTACTTCCGATGGTATTCCTAGACGGGGTCATTTAGACGAATCATTACCCAATACAATGGGTCAATACCATGGTGGTTACCCCTGGTTTTGCACTTTTTGAGCGCTTTTGCCCATACGTGACTTGGAACGTTCTTTCCCGCGTGCATACGCGATTTCCCTTAGACAAATCCGCGTATGCCTTGAGACATACTCTTTTCATCATAGATATAGCACATATTGAATTCCTTTCTTCATTGCCTTCTGTACTCTCTATAGATACATCATATTTACATCTTTAAACAGGTTCATCAAGACATATTCTATCAAGCACAACTTCATCAAGTAGGCTGCCATCATCTTCATCAATCTATCAAGCACAACTTCATTAAGTAGGTTGCCATCATCTTCATCAAGTGGGTTGCCTTTCAAGGACAACACTCTATCAATTGGTTTGTTCATCAAGGGCAACACTCAACATCATATTGCCAACAAACATCATATCACATCAGATTTACATCATTTACCAAGTCCATCAAGTCAAGAATAACTTCATCGTGTGGTCCATCAAGGGACAACACAAGTCAACAATCTCATGTCTTTCATCTTCCTTCATATGCGTTTCATCAAGAAGATCAAGGACAACACTCGCATCATATTGCCAATGTATACTTCGAGCTAGAATTAGAAAAGGACATCTTGATTTGGGGATAAGACTTCTCTTTGCTTAGGATCATAATTTGCATGGCAAAAATGGATTATTTCAGGGAAAATATGGACAGAGGGAAAGAGATACCTGGGAATATTAGATTCCCATAACCCAATCATATCCAAGCCATTCAAATAATTGTCTCTGCAGCGACAAAAAAATCGAAGAGGACTATCACTAAAAGCCAGGTCTTTAATTTGGAAATCCTTGTCGACTAATGATAAATAATCCAGGTCTCTATGAGGGGCGTTCAATGGGGCGACGTTTAAAGCCACAGGAACTTCCATTCTTGGTTCTTGTGGATTCAAAAATGGAAATTCGGCTTATGGTGAAAAATTGAGCAAAATTACAGATTTTGACGGGGAAAACAGGTACAATTGCAGATTGGGAATTCAATTATAGTTCTCAGGATTAAGGAATGAACTAGCAATTAATTTGAACTCTGTTTTACTGAAAGGAAAAATAAAGCCGAGTTTCTTACAGATTTCAGTGTGAATTTAGGGTAAATACCTGTTTTTGGAGAAAACAGCGTTTTGAACAGATGCTGGTTAATGCGGATAATCTTCTGAGAGGCTTGACTGCAATTTTCTTTGACAGGATAAAGGTTGGCGGACTTCAGAAATTTGAAATTCGAATTTTCTGCATGGAGGGTGTATTCGTTCACTGCGTACAAAATAATGAAAACGATGCGAATTTTTTGTTTTATTGGCAAAGTCAAATGGGGGGCGAATTTTTTATTATTTTTAATGAATGACGTCATCCTGTATGACAGATGAGCTATGGGGAAAGGTGGTAAGTGGTTTATTCTGCACCACTTTTGAAGGGAGGCAGTTTTGGGCGGAGAGGCAGCGAATCCACAAAACAAACGACGCGTGGCCAGGGTACTATTTAAAACCACTATCATTTCGTGTGTTAACTTTCGGATCGGAGATGGCCAACGGAATTGATAAGAGTCGTTGATTTCAGATGGGCAAATCGGACAGTTGACGGGACGCGAAGTTGGCAGGTGTTTAACGGGCGGGACCCGACACGTTTTATTACGATTTAATCATTTCGGGGGCATTCTGATTGGCAGGGATCGGTTCTTAATTAACCATGAGGATTAATTAAGTCCTTGTACAGTGGATGGTCGGGGTGAAAAATTCATGCGGGATGGTTATTTCAAAGTTTGGTTTTAATTAAACTTTGAGTTTGATTTTTGTTTTAAACACATATAGATATGTTTAAACATTTTTCATATATTTTTATTTATACAATAATTAAATCAATGCGATTTATTTACTGTAGGGGAGCGGGAATAACATTAATGTTATATTTTAGGCAAAAGGGGGTATATTGTGGGTTTTTGATTTAAATAAATAGGAATTAAATACTTTTGGCTAAAAAGTCATAATATAAGGGTTTTGGGGATATTACTATAAAATGATTTATATATAATAGGAAAAGGTGATTTTCATAGGGAGTTAATATATAAATTAGAGTTAATATGACAAGGGGACAATGTAAACTCAAAATACTTAAATATAACCAAGAAAGTGAAGATTCAAAAGTAAATGGAATTATTATACTTTCATCACTTAGACTTAGAATAAAAAGTGATTTTGAGGGCTTTTCATGAAATATTGAAGGATTTTCCTAAGTAAAATGGGATTTTACTTAGGAAAAGATTTTAAGAGGTGAATGAATGTGAAAATGGATGATTTCAAGTACTTAGGTTTTTTCAATTATTGGGCCGAGGGTCTGGTCCCTCCAAAAGTCAAGGAAATGCCTTGAGCCCCTTTAATCTTCAAATACCTTAGCACTTAGGGGAAATTAGTGAATTCTTTAGGGAAAAATGAAGGGGAAGTTAATAATCTTGACTTTTCTTTGCTGTGAACTTTTTCCAATGTAGTATCTGCCTTTGCACTTGTGATGAAAGTAAAATTGAACACATTTGGAACCATCATTCATCACATGTAATTCTGCAACAACATCTACCTACCCTACTTACTTTACCCTACCATTTTCTCTCCTTTATTAGGGTGCACTTAAACTGGCAAACCCTTATCAATCTTCTTTTCTTTTACATGGCAAATCTATCTAAGTCTACACTTATTACATCCAAGGGCTCAGATTAAACTGTTGAGCACCTTTTATTAACTCTACCTATCTACTTATCTGCCAAGATTAAACTGTTTGGTCAGATATTTATTCTCTATTCTACAACATGAAATTGAAAAATGAATGATTCAAGTTTAAACAGTTTGACTCTTCATAAATTGTGGCAAAAGTTTGACAAACTGCACACAATTTTGTTTATTACAAAAAATGAAATAGTAGTGGCATTTGGACTTGCACACTTTCCTGGTCTATTTTTGTTTGGGGTTCATTTATTTCACTTTTTTGACCATTTTATTCTTTTCACCCTTTGATTTTTCTTTTAGGGTATACCCTCTTTACATTTTTTAAATTTTTTGATTTTTTGATTTTTTAAGAATATGGAACACTTTTGCAACAAGAAAAAGGTTTGAACATATTGCATAGCTCAACAAGTTAATCATGAAAAATGACACCTATTGGTATAGGAGTCTAACACTGGCTCCACTTGGGGTTGTCTTTTCCTGGTGAAAAGTCAAGAACAACAGGTCAGATGCCTTAAAATGTCTTTAACTGAACCATGTAATCTTCTTTTTCTGGTGGCTTTATTGTATATATGATAGTAAAACTTTTGAAGCTTAGGGCCTTCACTTCGGGCTTCAACTTCAGTAAGTCACCATCCAATCAAAACTGATGCATTAGAAAGGATATATTATGTACAGGTTAAAAAAAATCAGAACATCCTAGTAAATAGGATCAAAGTAGTGTTTTAGCATTCGACCATTGACTGGTCCTTCCTCAGCTTCTGAACCATCCAAATTCTTCAAAAAATATGTGTTATTTCCCTGTAAAGCATGAATGATGTAAGGTCCTTTCCATAAGAAATCAAATTTCCCATGTTTCCCTTTATCTTCCCTTTTGGAATCCCATCTTAGAACTTTGTCTCCCAGTTGAAAATCTTCTGCTTTAGTCCTTTTGTCAAACATATTCTTTAAATTTTCCTGCAAAACTTGGGATCGTTGATACACTTCTTCTTTGGTCTGCTGCAAGTGAATTGTTTGGTTTATTCTTCTCTGAATATCATTTGGTTCTACTTGAGCCTCCTGAAGTAACTTCATTACAGGACCTCCTAAAGATGATGGAAATTTAGCCTGAATACCATAAACTAATTCATATGGACTGGTTCCAATTGATTTTTTGGTAGTAAGTCTATCTGCCCACAATGCATTGGTAAGTTTCTTATGCCAATTCTTCTTATTCTCTTCCAATAATTTTTTAATGATATTAATGTGACTTTTATTGGAAGATTCAGGCAGTCCATTACCCTGAGGATAATAGGCTGTTGAATGGCCTAAAGTGATGTGATATTTATTGCAGAAACTAATCATTTTCTTAGACTTGAAAGCAGCAGCATTATCGGTTATAATTTTCTCAGGACAGCCAAATCTTGAAAGTATATTGGTTTCTAAGAATCCTATAATTACAGAATCATTGGCTTGTCTGGATGGGATGGCTTCAATCCATTTAGTAAAGTAATCTGTGGCAGTAAGGATCCATCTGTGTTGGCCAGAAGAGGGAGGATGGATTTCTCCAATAAAATCCAAGCCCCATTGCTGAAAGGGTCTCTCGGTGGAAATTGGTTTTAATGGTAAGGGTAATAATTTTCTCTTACCTTCAAATATTTGACACTTATGGCAAGCAGTTACAAATTTCTTAACATCTGAAAACAAGGTTGGCCAATAAAAACCAGCCCTTAAGATCTTATCTGCAGTTGACTTCCAGTAGAGATGTCCACCACAATCTCCTGCATGGAAGTCATTGAGAACCTTGTCAGCTTCATATTTTAATAAACAATTTAATATAATTCCATCATGATTCTTCCAAAAAAGAGCATTATCTAAAAAACAATACTTTAAAGATGTCATTTTCAAAAACCTTTGTTTCGTTCTGGATAACCCTAGAGGAGTTTGCAGGTTTAAAAAAACATAAATGATATCAGCATACCAAGGTGAGTCTAAAAAGGCCTGACTGATTTGTGGAGTCGCCATCTCCTGTTCATCATCCAGTTCATTAATGTTTAGGGCTTGGCAATTTTTTTCAGTCATGAGTTGAGCCAAATCTTGTCATTTTATGAGTTTTGTAGGTCTTATTTCAATATCATATTCTAATATGGTAGCTATCCATTTACCTATTTTTCCTTCAATACCATCTTGAGTTAAGATGTCTTTAACGACAGCATTAGTTACATAAGCTATCACATGAGAATACAATATATAAACTCTAAAATCTTTAATTTATTTCACAAGTGCAAAAGCTTGTTTTTCCATGATATTGTATTTCAATGATGCGTCTCTAAGAGCTTTACTAAAAAAGGCTATAGGTTTTTCACATCCTTGATCATCCTTTCGTAATAAAACTGCTGCAACTGTATGTTCAGAAGCAAATGAAAAAATTATGAAATCTCTATCAAATTTTGGACTGGTAAGAACTGGTGTTCTGGTTAAATCCATTTTGATTTCTTCAAATGATTGCTTAGCTTCTACTGTCCACTTAATACTCGAATCCTTTTTTAACATGTTAGTAAGCAGTCTAAGTAATTCAGCTAAACTAGAAATGAATCTTCTCAAAAAATTGATCTTTCCTATGAAAGCTTGAAGTTCTTTAATATTCCTGGGATGAGGTATCTGCAAAATGGCTTGTATTCTTTCAGGATCAATTCTAATGCCATCTTTTGAAATGATATGACGTAGGAGTTTACCTTCTTCAAGACCAAACAATGACTTTTTAGGATTTAAAGAAACACCATATTTTCTACATTTTATGAACACCTGTCTGAGATGATCCAAATGTTGTTGATCTGTCTTGGAAAAAATAGTCAAATCATCAAGATATATGACTAGAAAATGATGAATTTATTTGGCTAAGGCAATGTCCATTTCTCTTTGGAAAGTTGCTCCTGCATTTTTTAGTCCAAAAGGCATCTTAACATATTTGAATGTACCCCATGGTGTTGTAAAAGCTGTTTTGTTTTGATCATCAGGATGAACCAGAATCTGGTTGTATCCTGAGAATCCATCCAAAAGGGAAATCCTTGAAGATCCTACTACCCTTTGTAAGATATGGTCCATTTTAGGCAAAGGATAGTTATATTTTAAAGAAACTTTGTTTAAATTTCTCAAATCGACACATAGTCTAATCTCTCCAGTCTTTTTCCTTGTTGGTACTAAATTAGAAACCCATTCAGAAAACCTAATAGGAGCTATTATTCCTGCTTCATACATTCTTTTAATTTCTTTCTCAATTGAAGGTAGTAGCACAGGGTTGATCCTTCTAAGTTTCTGTTTGAACGGTTTCTGATCTGGTTTCAAAGGTATTGTATGTTGAATTATTTATGTATCATATGATTTAAGATCTTCATAACTCCAGGCAAAAACATCCTGGAATTCTTTTAAAAGTTCAACATATTTAACCTTTTGATCCTCTGGCAGAGATTTAGATAACTTAACCATCTTGGGATTTCCTTCAGTTCCCAAATTGTATTCTTCAATATCAGCTTTTAATAGTTCCATTTTGGGTTTTAGTGGAATGTCATTTGAGTCAAAAATATCTTCTAAAGGAGTTAATCCTTTAGGTAAATGATTATCTTTTAGGTTAATAATTTCAGATTCATCTTCTATAATCTCATCGATTTCCATTTGTTTCAAATCTTGCATATCTTTTTTAGTGAATTTAGTTGGGTGAAGCATGTGAATTGCAGTCTCTTCTGAAATATCCATTTCTTTTTCATCTAATTGATCAGATTCATTGATTGTTGTGTCTTCATCTATACTACTGTTAGAGAACTCATTTTCTAAAGTCAAAAAATTATTGTTCTGATTATTATTTACAAACACTTGCCAATTCATAAGATTATCTGGTATAACAGGTCTATGTCTAATCTCAGCTGTGAACTGATGATTAGGTCCAAAAGGTAATTTATAGGTGCTAGCGAACATTTCAAGACTGTGAGCATGCAAATTTTTTTTTCTAGGAATTTTGGCAAGTTGAGCTTGTAGAAAAGTGTTGAGAATTTCCACAACTGTTTCTCTGTATTGTCTTAATCTGGGGTCTTTTGTTGAACATTCACCATTGATCTGTTGAATAATTAACTCAGAGTCTCCTATGATTGATACTCTAATTGCTCCTAACTTTTTGAAATGTTTAAGCCCTAGCAAAAGAGCCTCATACTCTGCCATATTATTAGTGCATCTAAAGTTCAATCTATAGGCATGGCCTTCAGCATGATCATTTTCAACGTTATGTATCCAAATTCCAGCTCCTACTCCTAACTTATTCACTGAACCATCAAATTCTAAATGCCACATAATTTCATGTTCATAATCTTCATCAACTGTTTTAACAGGTTTCTTAACAGAGAGCTCTGATTTTTCAAATTTTTCTGGTATTTCTTGAATGTGTGATGTTTCTTTGTTTTCAGAAATTTCTTTGATTTGAACTGTAGATTTATTTGCAGTTTATGTTTCTGGTGCTTCTATTTCAGTAGGAAGGTCAAATTCAGCATTATAAAGGATGAATGAGTCCATATCAGAATGTACCGAGTAGACAGGAAAGTTTTCAGGCTTTTCCTGACTACTGACTAAATGTTTCATCAAGGTCTCTCTGTATAGTCTTTTAGGTTGACCAAACACTGAAATAGTAGCATATGACATATCTAATTGAAGAGATCCTCCGAGTTTGGCACCCCAGGATCTGGACAACAACATACCATATTTGGGAGGAATATCTGCTACTACTATATCCATCAAAATAGATTTCGCAGGGTATTGCACCAAAGTAACACACAAATCTTTAATCAAACCTAAACATCTTACCTGACTTGAATCAAAAGAAAAAAGATATTTATATGGTCTGGTAATGTCTAGGTTTAATCTTTCCATCACAGCCTTGGGCATTAAATTGTTAGACGCTCCAGAATCAAGCATGGCGTTGTGAAGTATTTTGTCATGTACGTTCAAACTCACATAAAATGGAGGAATTCCTCCACTTTCTGGTTTGCCATTTACTTCAGGGCCAAAAAGTAGTTTGGGTTGATCATCAAAAACATTTACTGAATCATCCATTCCAGTAATGTTAATGGATTTGCTGATTTGGCTTCTATAGACATCGTGTTTAGCTAATTCTTCTAATGGAACAACTATCTTTAATTTTCCTATTTCAGCTTCTAGATTGAAATATTTTTCTGTTTGAGCTCTAGTATTTTGAACAGTTGGATTTTCTCTATTTTTTGTGTCTTCAGTGTTTTTATCTTTTTCATGTGTGGGATTATGAGTTGAAGGTGTTTCTGAATTAACTTCTGCTGGTTCTTCTACGTTTCCTGCAGGAGGAAAAGTATTGGAAAGTTGTTTATTATTTAGTCTATTATCAGACACATCTTCAATTATTGGATTTGCGGGGTTAGGACTTGTTCTAGAAAGAATTTGTACAGGAGGAGTGTTAGTTTTACCTTTGATGTTTTATTTTACAGCTTTCTGTTTTCTATTCTCTGGCACGTCAATCCGTCTGCTTCTCAAATTGTATTGTTTATGAAATTCATAAATTACTGAATCATATCCTTCTTTAAAATCAAAAGTTTCTCCTGAATGAGTTTGAAATGTTTCAAGAATGTTATTTTCTTGATCATCTTGAGATAGGAAAAATTCTGGTTCATTATTATGTTCAGTCACGTTATTTATTTCAACATCCTCTGTTGGTTCTTTAGAAGATGAACCTTCAACAAAATTTTCCTGGAATGGTGGCCTGATGTTTTGGTCAGGAACATTTTTCCCAGTATTTTGGTTTTGATTTCTTCTGAAGTTTGGGTTTCTAACAACATTTTGACCATTTCCAGAAGAATTTCTTTTGATTGTCTCTACTCTTTCTCCGAGTCTTTCCATCCCTTTAATAATTGCATCCAGCTTTCTTTCAAAAGCCGAAGGCTCTTCTTTGATAGGAATCCTTCTTTCATCTCTAGCTCTAGCTCATTTTTCTATGAGGTTAGATTCAACACTAACAACTATGCTTTGCATCTCTTCAAGGGTTTGGGGAGCTCTTTCCCTAAGTGAATATGCTATGTCAGAATCAAACCCATCAGGGAATTTAACCAGTACTGAATCCGGAGGGGGTCTAAGGTTTTGAGGAACAACGTTGTAGGCTTCGTTGAATCTAATGATATAATCTTGTACTGCTTCATTAGGTCCTCTCTTCAATTTTCCAAAGTCAGATAGGATTTGAAGAGGGTCTTTCTTCTTCTCCCATCTATTTAAAAATGCCCTATACAGGGCTAGTAAGTCAGCAATACTGTTTGGAGCAAGAGCCCTAAACCATGTCCTGACTTCCCCAGTAAGACTCTGGACAAAAATTCTCATTCGAACATCATCAACGTCTATTTCATAAAATTCAAAGTAATCAGTCATCCTTTTGGTATGTTTTTGAGCAGTGTAAGTACCGGAACCATCAAAAGGGGTGATTTTACTCTGATAGTCTTGAGGCAAAGCAGCAGGGTTGCCTGGCAATCTCAAAGGAGCATATCTATTTGCCATCGGAAGGTGTAATGGAATAATAGGTGATGATGGTCTGGAAGTAGTGGGTGGAGGAGTAGAAGGAGTGGCTTGTGTTTGAGAATTTTGGGGAAAAGTCGATGAACTTGGGGAAGCTACAGTAATTACAAAAGTGTTTGAAGTTTCTTCAAAGGTTTGTTCAGATTGAATGGAATTTTGTAGATGCTTGTCAAGATGTGAAGTGATAAATTCAAATTGCAAATATTCAAGAAATAATGGATCAGGAACAAGATTGGACAACTCAGATTCAGAAAAATGTATGAATAGAGAAGTTTCAAAATGTTCATCAAATGGTTCGTCTTCAAGATATATAAACTTCACAAGACAAGAGTTTGATCTAACAAGAGGTTGAGAACTCCTAGAGCTTTCTTGACTCTCTTGTCTTCTCAGAATCCTAGGAATCAGATTTGGATTTTCAAATATCGGTGGTGGATTAGGGTCAGGATTTGACCTGGTATAACGAATCCTTTCTGAAGCCAGTTTTTGTAGTAATGGAGGGTGTATTCGTTCACTGCGTACAAAATAATGAAAACGACGCGAATTTTTTGTTTTATTGGAAAATTCGAATGGGGGGCGAATTTTTTATTATTTTTAATGAATGACGTCATCCTGTACGACAGATGAGCTACAGGGAAAGGTGGCAATTGGTTTATTCCGCATCACTTTTGAAGGGAGGCGGTTTTGGGTGGAGAGGCAGCGAATCCACAAAACAAACGACGCGTGGCCAGGGTACTATTTAAAACCACTGTCATTTCGCGCGTTAACTTTCGGATCAGAGATGGCTAGCGGAATTGATAAGAGTCGTTGATTTCAGATGGGAAAATCGAACGGTTGACGGGACGCGAAGTTGGCAGGTGTTTAACGGGCGGGACCCGACACGTTTTATTACGATTTAATCATTTCGGGGGCATTTTGATTGGCGGGGATCGGTTCTTAATTAACCATGAGGATTAATTAAGTCCTTGTATAGTGGATGGTCGGGGTGAAAAATTCATGCGGGATGGTTATTTCAAAGTTTGGTTTTAATTAAACTTTGAGTTTCATTTTTGTTTTAAACACATATACATATGTTTAAACATTTTTCATATATTTTTATTTATACAATAATTAAATCAATGGGATTTATTTACTGTAGGGGGGCAGGAATAACATTAATGTTATATTTTAGCCAAAAGGGGGTATATTGTGGGTTTTTGATTTAAATAAATAGGAATTAAATACTTTTGGCTAAAAAGTCATAATATAAGGGTTTTAGGGATATTACTATAAAATGATTTATATATAATAGGAAAAGGTGATTTTCATAAGGAGTTAATATATAAATTAGAGTTAATATGACAAGGGGACAATGTAAACTCAAAATACTTAAATATAACCAAGCAAGTGAAGATTCAAAAGTAAATGGCATTATTATACTTTCATCACTTAGACTTAGAATAAAAAGTGATTTTGAGGGCTTTTCATGAAATATTGAAGGATTTTCCTAAGTAAAATGGGATTTTACTTAGGAAAAGATTTTAAGAGGTGAATGAATGTGATAATGGATGATGTCAAGTACTTAGGTTTTTTTCAATTATTGGGCCGAGGGTCCGATCCCTCCAAAAGTCAAGGAAATGCCTTGAGCCCCTTTAATCTTCAAATACCTTAGCACTTAGGGGAAATTAGTGAATTATTTAGGGAAAAATGAAGGGGAAGTTAATAATCTTGACTTTGCTTTGTTGTGAACTTTTTCCAATGTATTATCTGCCTTTTCACTTGTGATGAAAGTAAAATTGAACACATTTGGAACCATCATTCATCACATGTAGTTCTGTAACAACATCTACCTACCCTACCTACTTACTCTACCATTTTCTCTTCTTTATTAGGGTGCACTTAGGCTGGCAAACCCTTATCAATCTTCTTTTTCTTTTACATGGCAAACCTATCTAAGTCTACACTTATTACATCCAAGGGCTCAGATTAAACTGTTGAGCACCTTTTATTAACTCTACCTATCTACTTATATGCCAAGATTAAATTGTTTGGCCAGACATTTATTCTCTATTCTACAGCATGAAATTGAAAAATGAATGAGTCAAGTTTAAACAGTTTGACTCTTCATAAATTGTGGCAAAATTTTAACAAGCTGCACACAATTGCTTTATTACAAAAAATGAAATAGTAGTGGCATTTAGACTTGCACACTTTCCTGGTATTTTTTTTTTTTTTTGGGGGTTCATTTCTTTCACTTTTTTGGACCATTTTATTCTTTTCACCCTTTGATTTTTCTTTTTAGGGTATACGCTCTTTACATTTTTTAAATTTTTTTATTTTTTGATTTTTTAAGAATATGGAACACCTTTGCACAAGAAGAAGGTTTGAACATATTGCATAGCTCAACAAGTTAATCATGAAAAATGACACCTATTGGTATAGGAGTCTAACACCTTGCATTAGCCTACATCAAATGAGGAAAATTATGAAAATAAAATTTTATACAATCAGATGAGTATGCCTGTTGAATCATATGAAAAATTACCTTTAGAAATTCCTATGGTACATGTTGGAGAAGTTCCTTTTGGAAGTGTCCCAGAGTAATCCAAGTATTTATTCCTCCCAAATGAAAGTAATCATCAACATACTTTTTATTTTTTATTTGAGAATGGTCGCAAGAGTTATAAAGAGAAATATGAACAAGGAACACCATCAAAGGATCATATTTACTCACACTTTCTTGTTGATCAACAAGAATTATTCTTGCATACTCTCAAAGACCCTTTCGCAACTCTGTTGGAATCTTCTATAGAAATGAATTTCAATATGATTTTTAGTTATGTAGGCAAATTCAGATGGTGGAACACGTTTTCATGTCTTAGGAATGGTTTTTTGATCAGAGAAGTGCAATACCCAATCCCATCCAATACTCAACTTCTTGATTGGCTTCATTGGAAGTGCGAGATCACTTGATTCAGATTTTATGCTGAGCAATTAGAGTAGGATCATTTGTATAAAAATAAGCTTGAATATCAAACATTTTTTCAGTGTCAGTTTTAAATTCAGCATGTGTAATTTTAGTTCTTTAGCAACTATTGGTTTTTCAGTGCCGAGGTTACAGGTCAGAGTAGGTTGCAAATTTTCATTTTGAAGATGGGAGTAGCCCAAAGAAGATGGAATTGGAACTACTAGTTCTTTGTTGTACCACATTGGCACACCATCCCTAGTGGAGCCACTGTTATCACTCTCAATTTTTCAATTTTTCTTTTAATAGGCTCATCATAAGCTTCACCTTGTCTCATTAGGTTAGATCATTCATTTCATGAGAAATTCACTTAATCATGTTATTATAGGTCATAGACACTTCATTATTCTTGTCATTAGGGTCATATCCACAATAATCCACCTTGGGTTCACTTGCATAGTCATCAAATCAGAAAAATTGCCACCTGTTTGTTTTTATAGAATTCTGCATCAAATATAACTATAAAGGTGAAAATCATGCTTTTTGAGGATGGTAAGAGGCATTTTGAACCAATTTTTCTTTATCATCCTTCATCATATCAATTTTAAGACCTAATGGTGAAATTTTGAATAAAAAGAAGAATTTTGAATTTTTTACACTTTAGGTGTTTCCACAGCACCAACCAGGCTTGAAGCCCAAAAAACGCTATGAAATTTCTGAAGATGTATTTTTAACAAAAAATGTTGTTAAACTTGAAATTAAATCTTGGGAAAAATTTTTATTAGCTCTTTAAAACTATCAAATATATCCATGAAATAAAAGAGAGCTAAGAGGTGGTGGAAATTGGTAAATTAAATTTGCTACCAAAAGTTGCTACGAAACTTCCTTGTTTTCCCCTGTTTTGGCAGCGAGTTGAATATTGAAGGAATTTTGTCTTGAAGTGGTGCATTCAAGGTCAGCTGATCACATGTGGAGGTCAAATATAGTCAGGAAGATATTTTCATACATGTTTGGTCCACAAAGCTGTCCAACTCATCTTCAAATTATCAATTCATCATGGAGGTATTTCATCATGTGTGATGGCAACAACTCCTTAAAAGTAGGAATACATGTTTCATGAAGCCCTCCTAACATGTTTTAAAGGCTCATGGCAGCAGAAAATCAAATTTATTGGCAAAAGTGTTTAAAACAAAGGCACTATGAAAACTTGCTACGAAATGAGCACTACGAAATTTTCTGTACATTACTATTTTAGAAGTCAACTTCAAGTTTAATTTCTGACCGAACTAAAAAGGATTTTGGAAATATGAAAGAGGTTTTTATTCAGCACAGGTCCATAGACAAAAAATTCTCTCATTTTATGCAAATCCATCAGGGTTTGGAAATTATACACTCATCTTTGAAGCCTATTTTTCAGAATTTTCACTAACTTGATTTATGAAAAAATGTACAATTCAACTTGGAGGAGGTCCATCTCAGCATCGACGTGGCATAATGACACATCGACACTCCGGTAAATTTAGAAAATTATTTGGTTGTAGTTGAAAAGGGTTATTAAATGTATTTGTCGAACTATTAATGTAAGAAGAGTCCTTTTTGTATTCAAACTATGCAAAACAGAAATATCCCTAGGAAGTCTCCAAGTGATGTAATCATGTTTGAAATAGGCCTCTGAGGTGGGAATTCAAAGCTAGAAAGGTATAAAATCATTTTTATGAGTCCTCACTCTATAAATAAGATAGTTTTAGAGTTAGAAGGGGTGGGAGATGTTATGTATGCACTACTATTGTAATCTTTGACTATCATTAATATACTTTTGCAACAGCTTGTTTCAGACCCAAGTTTCATTATATGTTTTTATCTATGCTTGTCTATATTAGTCATTTTGATCTTTATGTAGTGGCTCATGTGCAATTACTTGGAATTTAGTATTATGCTCCAATTTCATGTACAAATGTAGTTTGTTGTTTTTTCCTTTATGTGTGATTTGATAAGAATATAAGTGTCTTGAATTCCATGACATTTCATTTTTTGTAATTGAGGTTTACAATGAATCCATGCCCAATGGTAGTGATTCCTTGCATGATTCATCTACTTTGAACACATAAACACCCAAAAAGAAACCATCAGATTTATCCATCTACTTTAAAAATTCATTTAAAATCATTTATTCTTCTTTTGAGAGAGTCCTCTCAAACTGGATAGGCTAATTTCCAGTTGCAAGTGGTTTGAAAGAGTTACTCCAAGTTGACCATTGAGGTAGCCCAACAGGAACTCAATTTGGTGATAACACCTCCTACAAAATCCATAGAAACACTCTTCCATGGACATGAAGGTACAGGAAGTGTGTGTACAATCATAACTTCCTATTGCTAGGCTTAATAATTACACATAATGAAATTTTTTTAATGAAACATGACACACTTTCAAGCGTGCAAGGTCAATAAAAATACCTTTGAAGATGTGCCACGTTTTTGCTTAAGCCAAAATTCCCAGCAATAAGAGAAGTGTGTGCTTCTCTTATGAAAGTCACTCTCTGCCCCTGTGGAATACAAAGCTTGCCCAAATGACACAAAAATTTATTATGTACATGGTAATCCAATTCCTCTACTTGGTTGCCTTGAATCAAGATCGCATAAAAATCTTGAAACTCATTATCATATGCATATTCCTCAACATAAATTTCATGCAAAACAGAATTATGCTTGAGTAAATTAGTTTCACTAACAATAGGCCTAGAAAGCATATCAACAACCTTGTTGGAAATATGTTTCTTATACTTGATGACCAAGTGGAATTTTTGTAAGAAAACCATCCATCGAAAGTTGCTTGACTACTCAACTTAGTTTGTGATTGCAAGTATTGTAATGGTTGGTGGTCGATGTGTATGATGGTTTCCTTTCCCATCAAGTAGTGTTTCGACTTTTTCACACTTTGAACCAATGCATAAAGCTCCTTGTCATAAGTAGGAAAGTTAATCATTGGACCATTGAAAATTTCTGAATGAAATGAAATGGGCTTACCATGTTGCATAAGGATTGCACCCATAGCATAGTCACTTGCATCAGTTTGAATCTAAAAGGGTTGTCTCAAGTACGGTAATGAAAGTACTAGGGATGAATTGATCTTCTCTTTCAACGAATCCAATGCTTTTTTCTGTTTGCCTCCCCATTTTTAGACCTTTTTCACACTAGTCAATGCATGTAAAGGAACTGCGATAGAAGAGAAGTTAGCAATAAAATTCCTCGAATATTGGGTTTCTCCCAAAAAACTTCTTACCTCAGTGATTATCTTGGGAATTGGCCAATTCACAATGACATCAACCTTAGAGGGGTCTATCCTCAACTTGCCTCCAACAATATGCCCCACATACACCAAAGAAGTTTTACCAAACTCACATTTTGACATCTTCAAAACCAATTGTTATTTATGTTATCACTCAGGTTTTCCTTGAAGTTGTAAGAAAAGGAAAGTATACTCGAGGTAACCACAAACCAACCTTCAGATGCAGAATCTAGCCAATCTGCATCCAGAGAGGGCTCTCTCTTTATAATTTATCTTTGTTCTTAGAAAGTTTTAGGCTAGTTATAAGTCCAAGAGTTTTGATTTTGTTTGAATGGTGGAATCCACCAACTAAGGGCAAGGTTGAAGATTTTCAGTCCATTGGGCTATGGAGTCGAAGGATGGCTTTACTGGATTACTCTTCTACACACAAGATGGCTTTGCAGGGCAAGATAGCCAAACATAGAAAAATTTTTAGGAATTAAAGTGGATGGAATGGGTTTTGAAGGGATGAAAGGCACTCAAGAATCTTTCAACATGTTCAAAAGAAAGAAATGGAATGATTACAAATAAAGAGCAGTGAAGAATTCTTTACTATAGTAATCAATATGCTTAAATTAGAGAAGCAAGAGCAATTAAGAATTCGTTGCTTATAACTAATTTAGAGGAAAACATTTAGAATAATCACAATTGAAATCAGAGTACAATTAAGTAAATTCTGATTTATTCTTTTATGTCAATTATTCAAAAATGGACACAATGATATTATAAACAGATATAAAACTTAAGACATAGGATAGAAAGACTTATTGAACTGCAATCCGACACATGAATCCTGCAAAAAGTCCCGAGCTTCAAATTGTCATCCAGCAAGCCACAAATATATTTCTCCAAAACACTTTTATTCCAAAAACATCAATGTCACAGCGAAGTAGTAGAATACACCCTCAATACTCTCTTTGAGGGTTTATTTATACAAAAAATGATTGAAAATATCTCACACTAACCTAGCCACTAATCTAGGGTGACTAATGAATAAGTTACAATAAAAAGGAGACAAATGGTCTCGTAGATAGGACAAAAAGTAATAGCTGGTGCGCTGTTTCCTTCTTTTGTGGATGTGCTGGAGGCAGGTGCTATAATAGGGCTCGATGATGTCCCTTTGAGTAATTCTTTTGCTTGTTTGATACTCTTTGTTTCTACTGATACTCTTTCAACTACCCAACTGATACTCTTTAACCTGTGCTCATTATTTATCCTTTACATGATAGTAAAAAGATAAAATTCTCAACCTGAAGATAAATTTCATAAAATGTCCAATAAGTCTTCCCACCATTGATCTTCTGCTATTATGGTTCTTTTAAGTTTTCTTAATGTTTCATCAGCCTCTGTGTATCTATAAAAAGTGGGTTGATTAGGGAATAAATAATTTATTTCCTGCTCAAGATGAAACAATTTCTTTAACCTGTCGTAGAGATTCCTCCCTGTTGGCAATGTTGTTTGTGAAGAACTGATAGAATGAGAAGTTGTGTTATGAGCATGTATATCTATTTTGTTAACATAGGTTTCCAGGTCCATTATCTTGTCCTCTGAGAGCATAGGACTAGGTAACCAATTGTCCAATAAAACCTGAAATTTCCCTTTAAAAGCATTGATTTCTTCCAGAATATCTGAGCATTTCCTTTCCAAATTCGGCATAAGAGTTCTTTTGGTAAAAACTCTTTTTATTTCTAAAATAGTGCCTGTCCTGTCATCAATTCCTAATTCTGCAAGCTGTTGCTTAGTCTGGGTGTTCCAAAACTGTATAAGTTGATTGGCTTGCTCAGGTCTGCCCCTTAATTCATCTCTTGTTTTGTCTATTTCTTCCTGAGCTACTTTGATCAAGTCATTTTGTTCAAGATCATTTGAACAAAGGACCAAATACTTTTTATTGACTCAATTATATTATCCCAAAGAATTTCATTTATTTCTCTCAAAGGCTTCTCTAACGAAAGATCTTTTTCTAAAGCCTTAACCAATTTTTCCAACCTTTTAATTTCCCTGGTATTATCAGCAACAGTCTTCTTAGACATATCATATTTCTGCTCCAAATTTACTAACTGTAATTTTGTGGTTTGGATTTCTGTGACTCTGAGTTTTAAACTTTCCATTTGTTTTACCAATTCATCAGAACTTAAACCAGAAGTGTTTACCTGTGCTGACTCTGTTTGTTGATCTGCTGTTGTGGTACCTGTAGTGATCTCTGTTTTGGATGTTTGCATGATATCCTGTTTTTCTCTTAATGCCTGTTCCAATTCTTTCTCTGTTTCACTCAGTTGCTCAATCATTTTCAAGAGCAACTCCATCATTTCTTCCTGTGAATTTTCCTTCAGAACTTCTTGGGTCTGGGGATGCCTTGAGGCTGGAAATTTTAGCTGCTTTCTCAGTGCAACGGTATCATCATCTTTCTTTTTAATTAGTGCCTCAATGCTTTTGATATATTTGGGATTGTGACCCAAACTGATGATTATATCTTCTAGAGACTTTATTCTGTTATCTTTTTCCTGAGAAGAAGCCTTCTCAATTTGCAACTGTGTGTTTGTATTATTTAAAGAATCTCGCAGCCTAAGGGCTGCCATGGCCTTATCAGTAAGGGTGGAGTATATCATTTCTCCAGTTTGTCTATGCAACTCTATTTGGTCCAGGGGATGAATGTCTTTTGCCAGGACCTCAAAATTGGTCCTAATATAATCAGATGTTGTCATGGGCTTTGGTACTTTGGATTTGAAATGGCTCATCATCATTTTGCCTTGTTGAATGTCAAATGCTGACATCAATCTTTCCTGATTGTGTGGAGCCATTTTTAGATACTGATCATATACCTTCATTCTCAATGGATCATTATTTGCTTTTATATTAATGAAAGTTCTCTTGATATCACCTGCATCTGTTTTTGGTGGCTTAAAAGAAGATACTTCAGTACTCAACTGTTTTTGCAATTCTTTTTCTTTGTGGCCTGTGTGTGTTTCACTAACCGTGCCAGTTAGTTGACTATCTTCTCTTTCATCATCAAACATCTCATCAATAATTTCCACTTCTGGAAGTGGATCGGGTTTCTGCTTTTTAGCTTGATGTAGCTCTGAGGATTCTTTGGGAGGAGTAGGATCTGGAGCCTGTCTTTTCTTGCCTATTTCCATATTAGATGGAGTTTGCAATTCTGAAACTTCAGGATGATTTACTTGAGTAGGAGAAACATGTGTTTGATCTGGTGCCCTGGAGGTTTGAGGTTTCTCTGTCATGATGAAAGTTTCAATGACCTGTATTTCAGGTTCTTTCCCTTTGCCTTTAGACTCTACTGCAATTGATGGACTCTCTTCCTGTAACCCCTGTTGGAGATTTCCTGCCGAAGAAGTGCCAATGTGAGGTACCTGCACTTGACCAAAAGATTCTAGGTCAAAATTCTTCTCAAGATCTTTCATAATTTTGTTTCTATTGTCTTCTTCATTATCTTGCTCAACTAGTGTTCCTTCCACCCATTCATCTTGGTTAGCATATTGTTCTATTTCAGGAATCCTGTGGTGAAAGTATGGGGATGATTTGTTCTTCATTCTTTTATCACAGATAAAACTGAATGGATAAAAAGGAATCCAACGAAAACTCCTTGGTAACTTGCAATGGTTTTGTAGTATATCTTCTGCTTCTCGTTCAACATCCCTAGAATTGCATATGAAGGGACCTAATTGACTTTTGATCCTGAGTTGGGCTTTCTTTTTTACACTACAAAAATGAGTCATATCAGAATTATTCATTTTCCTAAAATATTCTAAGGCAAAAAGTCTCATAGGCACATATTTTGGCAACCTGAATGGATGTAATTCACATCCATATATTCTGATGACTGAATGATTTTGATATAAATACCAGTCCCCAACTTTATATGTCCTTGAAAGCTGCAAAGTCTTCTTAATCTCATTACTGAGCCTTGGAGGGGGAATTCCAGTCAACAAGGTAGTTGCAGGATATACAAAAAGATCGATGAACTCAGCATAAGAATAGGGAGAATCATAGGAAGAGTGAGTTATGGCAGACCAAAATATAACAGATCTAGGGTTTCCCTTGGCATCAAGATTTTTAACAGGAAAAGGAAACTTCTCTGATTGATAATAGATGAGGAGATGGTAAATGACTGAGGAATATTTAAACACTTTCTCATTATCTAGCCTCATGAACTGGTCATGGATTTTATTGGCAATGAAAGATGCAAAGTCATATTTTATTGCAGGAGGTTGCCCAGGAGTAAAGATAGACATCAATACCAGGGTTATTTCATCAACATATTCACTTGTATTGAAACCCATGACAAAGGATATCATATTGAGGATTAGTCTGACCAAATTATTAAAATAAGCAAAACCATAGGGAGGAGGTCCCTTAGGTTGATGTTCAGGTAACATAAAAGTCTGGCAAATGCATTTAAATTTTTTTGGAGATAGTTGGGTAGACTTTTCAAGTAGTTCTTCCATGGACAAAGGAGTAAGATCTTGATCAGGTTCAAAATGGAGCATTGTATTGATGGCTTGAGGAGTGATGGGGAAAATGATACTCTGGTCAGGAGACAACACTGCCCTTTGAGTTGAATCATAGTTGGAGTGACAGTAGTGGATAATTTCTGGGAAAATATAGATGAGGGGATAAGATATCTTGGGAAATTGGATTCCCACAACCCAATGACATCCAGACCTTTCGAATAATCGTATCTGCAGCGACAATAACTTCAAAGGGGATTTTCATCGAAAACTAAGTCTTTAATTTGAAAGTCTTTATCCACTAAGGGTAAGTATTCTAACTCTCTGTGAGGGGCATTCAATGGGGTTACATTCAGGGCTGCCGGAGCTTCCATTTTGGTTCTTGTGTATTCAAAATGGAAGTTTCGGGGTTTTCTTCACAGACCAGGCGCAAATTTGTTTCAGGGAGCTTTGATTTTACTTGCAGGAACTAGAATAAACTGATATTAACCCTTTTCTAGACTCTGGCATGAGTTTTAACACAGGAAAGTGGATTTTTCAGAGAGTTTTGGCAAGAAAATCGAATAAATACTTGTTTAATGGAGAAGTTTGAACTTTGCAGGTACTAGTTGATTGCAGATGGATGCTTGGGCACTGGTTTTAACAATGGTGTTCGACAATTTGGTTGGCGGCGTCTCAAACAGCGAGATTTTCAAATTCTTCAGAGGAGGACGCAGTCGCTTTCAACAGTGAAAATGACAGGAAAACACGGATTTTTGTTTTATTTACAAAGTCAATGGGAATTTTTATTTTTTCGAGGATGACGTCATCTGGTACGGGGGCATACGTCACTGTAACTGGGCGGTAAGTGGTAAGCGGTAATTTCCGCACCGCTTTCGGGCGATGGCGGTATTTAACGGGGAGGTAGCGATTCCATTAATCGACTGACACATGGTCGGAGTACTATTCCAAAACCACCGTGCCCCCGCTCGTTATCTCTTGGACGCGAGACGGCTAGCGGAATGATCATGGGCCGTTGATCTTCGGGAGGGTGATCTGACGGTGGACGAGGTGCGAATTTTGACGGAGTTTTAATGCGCGGGCCCGACAGTGGATTAAACATGATTAACTTAATTAAATATCCCGGGGGGCATTTGATTGGCGGAATGAATGGCTATTAATTAATCCTGGTGATTAATTAACCCCATAGTTTATACACGGTTGCGGCAGAGTTAGGGGTTTTTAACTAAGGTTAAAGTGTCGGGCGGAATTAAAATGCTAAGGGAATGGGTTTTATTTTTTCGTTTTAAACATATAAAACTATATGTTAAAACCTTTTTTTATATTTCTTATTATATGGTAATAAATAAATGTCATTTATTCACCATAGGGGTAGGGAAATATTCTATATGGGTATATTTTAGCCAAAGGGTTTTTATTAAGGGATTTTTATTCAACAAAGGGATTAAATAACTTTGGCCAAAATTTATAATAAGAGGGGTTTTTGGGATATTTAGGTAAGAAGGAGTTATGTACTATAGGATAAGGTATTTTTACTAGGGATTTAATAAATAAATCAGAAGTTAATATGACAAAGGACAAGGTAATAGTTCTTTACCGTAATCTTGTTCAATGCACATAAATCCACACACATGTGCCATGTTCCATCCTTCTTTGGCACCAACATAATAGGTGACCTACATGGTGAAGTACCTGGTCAGATGATCCCTTTGTCCGAAAACTCTTTAATTTTCTTTTTGATTTCAACACTCTCCATCACTGACATCATATAAATTCCAATGTTAGGGAGAGGACAATCTTGCTGCAACTATATTTCATGTTCGATTCCCCTCTTGGGAGGTAACCCCTTTGGATCCTAAAACATCTCATTATTTTGATTAACCACTTCAATCAAATCAGATTTAAACTTTGTATCAAAACCTTGAAATGATTCATAATCAACATCATTCTTTGGTTTAATCATAAGAAGCATAAAATTCTTGCTTGAATTCACTAGTCTTTTCATTTACCCTGCATTAACTAATGAAAGATTTAGTTTCTTGCGATAAGCTCTCACAATATACTCCACACCATTTTTGAAAAAGTGGTACTTGTTTTCATGGCGGTAGAAGATGGATTTTATATCATAGAGGTAAGGACTAACAAAATTTGTTTTTGAAATATCAAGTGGTACAACATCTAATTCAACCCTGTCAATGAAGTTTGATGTGATTTCAGACCAAAGAATATAGTTTCTTGTAACCTGCAAATTTGTGTTCTTACATATCCAACCCAATGGATATGGTTTATGATGAGGAATGGTTTCAAGATTAAGTTTCTTGACTAAGTCTTCAGGTATCAAATTGGCTTGAGACCCACTATCAAATAATGTGTCGATTTTTGTATGTTTTTAAATAACCCTCACATGAAATAATTCAATCCTTGTTTATTCATTTGGAGTACTAGTGTGACAATTTGATGAACTAGTGCTAGAAATGGATTCTTTTCCTTTCATACCCATGGTTGTAATTTTAGTTTCATCACCCGAGTCGAATCCCAAATCTTGTTGAGTGGTTGCTGCTATTTTTTGTTTTCCCTTGTTGTTGAATTTCTTGGGCCTCATCTCTGGATGAAGCTTCCAACAACGTTATTCATTGTGACCTTCTTTGGAACAATGTTTGCATGTCACTTTATCTCCTTCCTTTTTAATAGATGCATTTTTATTTCCTTTTCCTTTGAAACCCTTTCCTTTATCTCCACCCTTAAATGGCTTCTTTTTACCCTCTTCTGGAATGTTTTTCCCTCTTTCCTCAAGGTGAGTGGCTTGCACACAAACATCATCTAGACTATTGGGATTGAACACAAGGATAATATGGCTTAGGTAGCTATGTAAACCCCTATATACTTCAGAAAAGTGTCTTGTGAATGCAAATAAACACCTAACATAAGAGCTCTTATTTTAAATTCTTGGGTTTAATCTTGCACACTTTGACCTTTAAGTTGTCTAAAGTTATACCAATTCATGATGGATTTTTGCATATATGCTAGAGGGTAAAATTGTATTTTAATTGTAGCAATGAAATTATACTGAGAGAGTGAGATCTTACCATGTTTTTTAATCTCATCTTGTGTCTTGGATTCCCATTATACTAGTGTTGTACCCTCCAGTCTCAAGGAATCTAGTTGAATATTTGTATTATTATCTTGAGGGTTTTGAATCTTGCAATAGACCTTTAACTGATGAACCCAATTATCAAGGTTCTCTGCACTCAGCACTCACTTCACCATTATACATAGGCAGCTCAAATCTAATATCAAGTTTTAACAAGGGTTGTTTACCAATACCTTTTGAGGTAGGTTGATGAGTATGAGTAAGGGTTGTAGTAGTGGAAGAGGATGAAGATGAAGGTGAAGATGGTGGTGAGGATGATGGTGGATTAGATGGTGTCTTATCACCATTTCATTACCTAGCCCTCCTAGAGAACCCTCTCCTCTTGGAGTCATGTATCTTTCACCCTGAAACCTTGTGTTCCTCTCTTCATAGAAGAACTTCACCATCTCTGTCATGTCAAAGAAAGACTTCCTAAATTCATTATCATCCTCTAACATGTTATCATTTCCTCCTTTATGAGAAATTCTTAATGAAGCTTCTACTGCAATTGGGGGTGAATCTTGTAGTGGAAATTGTTGCAATTGTTCCCTCCTTCTCCTTTCTCCAACTAGAGAACCTGCACCCACAAGCTTACCTTCTCCTCTCTTGAGGTTCAACCTTATAAGCATTTAAAAAATTTCAAAACAAATTAAATCCTCCTTACACAAGTAAACCTAGTGCTCTGATGCCAACTTGATCTGAATGGGAATATTAGTGTTTGTTGTGCTAATATCCAATTCATAATTTATATAAAGTGCTTGAAGATGACGAGGTTAATTGCAAGTTTAACATGATTTTTTATGTGTTTTTAATGTGAATTTCATGAGAAAATTAACATAAACAAAACATTGAACAACAACATCTAATAGACATGAAAATCACCATAAATAGTAACACAACAACACATGATGAAGGAGTTCACCCCGCCTGGGCTACGTCTCCTTGGTCTAGCTTCCAATGGTTTGGACCTCTTCTATTAAGCTCAAAAGTGTAATTAAATGTGTTTGCAATGCTCAAACAACTCTTAAACATGTTCCATCAACTCCAGAATGCCTAAAAAATCTCGTGTAGCTTCTTTCTGACTTGAATTTTTCCAAAAAATGACTTAGTTATGACTTACCCAAGTTTTTACACTATTCTCTCCACATTTTCCCCAAAATCCAGCATCATCCTACAAATTTGCCCAGAATCCAGTTAACTGAGTGCCAATTTCGCTGAAAATTGGGTGAAATTTTTGCCACGCTAATTTTCCCAATAAGGCCTTAATGCCAAATTTTAAACCATAACATATGGTTTTAATAAAAAAATATATACTAAAAACGTCGAACAATTAATCTGCTAACCATCGACATTATCCACTAACTGTGGACACATTAGCGGAGTTTAGTATTTATTATCATGGTTAATAACATCTAGCAAACCATGATCCTAACGATTTTGATGGTGGACACATGATGCTAGAGGATAGCGGTTATGGTTATGGATCGTTGCGGGGGTGCGGGACTAGCCTCCCGCCCATAGTCTCGCCCCCGATGGTGACCAGAGTTGGGGCTAGACTTCGGCCCCCTCCCCCTATTGTGCAATATATGTTACAATAAAACATTATGAAAACCATATTATAGTAAGGAACAACACGTGGGTGCAATGGTGAAGGCTCTCTGCTCGGCACTTGGAGGTCATGGGTTCGACCCCCGCCTGCTTTGCTAAGACTTGACCCAAAATTTTGGTGGCCCTCAGGCTACCACATGGTGGCCCCTGGCTGGGCCACGTGCTAGCCTGTGCTTGGCCGCCAAATCCACTAATTAAAATGTAGCATTGAAAACCAATAACCAAGTTCCACTTGGCACGATCCCATTTTCCTATCGAGACCATTGACCAAGTAAACCTGTAAAGTCACCCTGCCACATAGGCATGCCTATTCAGTTGTAAATACTGTTGACTGGGATGTCCTGCATTTTTTTTTTTAAATTGTGTGTTTGAAAAAGTGGACATAACACGTTTCTGGGATCATATGGTGTCATGTTTCCGTGTAACTAGTTTCGCTAGATTCAGGGCGACGAGATCTACGCGGTCGTTCAGGTTCTAGACCATTCCGACAACTTTCATTTTTTAGCATAATTTTGAGCACTTGATCAACCATAAATCATAAATCAATGTTTTCTTCAATAAAAAACTTTCTCAATACCCAGTGAGTTGTCAAATCAATCCCAAGTACTTTAGCATCTCCTCATAGACCATGCAAGGGTTAAAGGTTTCATATTCCAAATCCCAAGACTTTACCATAAACCAGGGTTTCTCTCAAATCCTTACCCACTAATTTCCAAGGGTTTTCTTCATACCCTAGAATTATTTTAGATATCTACCATCCTCTGCTTTCTTCCATATAATTGTCTCCTTGGGGTTATCCCCATGGCTTTTCTTCAACTAGCTTTGGTACTGCTAGCATTGTATTTTTCCAAGTCTAGTCACCATTGCATTTGTGTCTTTGATCCTCTCTTTCTCCCCTTAGCCCATGGTTGAAGGCCTTTTGGGGTTAAAAATTGTGTCAAAGTTTTTATTATTTTCAAAAAAATCCAAAAGTTTGAGTCCAAGAGTCTCTTTTTTTGTCTTAGAGTAATTAGGGTAAATATACTTCTTACTAAGCCTCTAACTACCTTGTGTAGTTAATGCCATGGATTTAGTTTGAGAGCATTATTTATCCATAATGATATCTTCTTAAATTGAATGGTACAAAATCAAGCATAAAATTTCAAAATCATTTTCTATTTCGAAAATAACAGAAAATTGCTACCTTTCTACAAAGTAGCAATTTTCCCAGAAAATTTGGTTTCAAAAGGCAACACAAAAATTGGTACCTTTCTGTAAAGTAGCAATTTTCTCAGAAATTGTATAAGGAGCTGTCAAGGATAAAACAAGGTGAAAATGTGCTACTCTCTTGAAACGTATTCATTTATAGTTGGAGGTCCACTAAAAAGAGTGTTTTCTATGCTAACTGCGAAATTTAGCCAATATGCCAAGGACGCTACTCATTAAAGAACAAGCTCAAAACTAAAGTACGAGTAGAAGTTAGATGAATTATTTGGCGGAGTGATGTTGAGTTAGCGACTAAAAGTAAATCATTCAGTTTCGTTTCAACTAACTTCACTGAAATCAAGGGCATGCAGAGAGTTTAGGGGTCTACATTCACTGTTTCCCGTAACTATTTTCCCCAAGAAAGCTACCTTTCAAAGCATTCTTCCAGCAGCATTTAGATCTTTTTGGCTTGCCTTTGTTCATTCTTTACAGGTGTTCATCAACATTTGAATAGGGTGTTAGTAAAACAGAATGGGCCAAAATAGTAAAGTAAATCGCTCGAAACCTGCTAATACACGGTTTTTTGACCACCACGCAAAGGCACAATTTTAGGCAGTCGGATGGTACCTTTTTTTGAGAAAATTATCAGGGGAGAATGATGCATTCGCTCGAGCATTCACCGAATCCTTTAACAAAAAGTGAGTCCTGGTGGGGTTTCGAACTTTCGATATATCAGAAGCCATTGACATAGCATGAGCTACCCAATTTTTTACTTCATGTGAGTCATGGTTTAAGGGAATTTTTTTTTTTGCATAGGATTTAAATGCATATATTAAACCTGAACATGCAGATGTGAATTGTACTCCTACCATCCTTATTTCCTATTTTAAGCTTGAATGGTGGGGAGTTATCACTAAATTCCGATGCTATATCACATGCGAGGGCATGTTCTCTACAGTTCATTAATATGAAATGATATTTGTATCTCATATTTCGGGCTCTAGACTTATGAACCTCCCTTTTTTTCTTTAAAAATCACTTATGAAAATGTCTCAGAAGATACGATGAACCCTAAATTATTTTCTTCAAAATATTTATCACCAAGGGTTAATTAAAATGTTGGTGGTATATTATTTGAAGAAGACAAGATGCATGTGGGACAAATTTCTAGCAGATGAGGGTTTCAATAGAATTATTTCAATAAGGAAAGTGGGAAGGCTTTCAAGACAAAAGACCCAGGTTTCGACCATTGGGGAAGAATCGAACCCCGCACCTATGCCAACCCCTTTACAAGCTGAACCTATTAGCAAATTGCGTGACCAATCGTCGTCTCCATCGAACATGAAAATATGAAGATCAATATTATTTTGGGCCTATCTACTAATTTATCAACAATTACTAAATTTTCAAGAGGTAGCTCTTTGTTTTGATCATAATAAGATATAAGGATAGGTTGGTTTGGTCTCAAGGGATGAAATTAGGTGGTGATTAATTATATGCTGCTACACTGGTAACTTTTCCTCTTCCCAGCTAAGTGCCATCTAGTGAGTTGTCTTTTAGGTGTCACATTCAGTTAGTAATTGTCGCAATTTTTATGTAGAAAAATCATCCAGGAATCAAGGAGGAATTAGCCACCTCAGCTTGACAAGTTTGACTTTCATATTATCAAGTTCTATTTTTATATTTTTGTAAACCAAATATTGTATGTCGACTGCCTTTTTATTTTCAGATAAACTTTAAATATATTTTATATATTTAGAAAGTTGTAATTAAGTTCCTGCAATAGACTATCTAAAATTGTGGATCTTTGACAGATTACCTTTTTGTATATATATTATGAAAATAAATGAGAAAGAGGTTCCTTAGTTGTTCATCTCTTAGCATCTTGAGTTGCGTACTATTTGAACTTATAACATTCAGATGCACTCTTGAGGATTTATGAATGTTATTGTGTGTATTGTGTACTTTCCTTATGTGTTTCCATGTCTTAAAACTTCATTTCTAGATTGTGATATATATATTGTCTCATGTTTTTGTCAGACTTATGATATAACAGTACATGGTTATCTATTTTTATCAGTTTTGTTTTACAAGATTTCTTCATAAGATGTGTCTAGTAAGCATGTTCATAACCATTCCATGTGACAGAAACCTTTTAGATGTATGATGAGATTCTTATAAGTCTTGTGAAATCTTTCTTTCATTACAAGTCTAAAATCTTTTGTTATCCTTTCATCTAAGTAGTGGACTTCTATCCTATAGACCCAGTTTCCTTTTCATATTCTCCTAACCATTAGATTAAAAACTTATCTTTGCTACTACATCAAACACTAGTACCCCCATATGTGTGAGTGATTTATCTGTTCAAAATCCTTTTTCTAGTGTGTGAGAACTCCAACCACCTTCCAAAACCTAATCCAACTATAAGAAAAGTGTAGAAATTTATTAATACTGATAGTATTATCAGATTCTCCTGATCTAGCAAATTAATCTTATGTTAAATACATAATCCTTCCAATTAATTATTTGTGGAAATTAAATCGCCAATTGCAAAACACATGAAGAAAATCAATCACACATAAGCACAGTTGTTTAATGGGAAAGCTTAAAGCTAAAAACCCCAACTATCATATATTATGTATATCAATGGAATCATGTAACAAACTCATAAAAATATTAGTACATCAAGCTCTCAGTACAATATAGAATCGTCACACACTGTCATGCAGAAATTTGCATATCTATGCACCAATTTCTTGCCTCCTGACAGCCTATCTCCACTGCGCAATCCCTACTGAAGAATACCTTTGAATGAATTCGAATTGGCCTTGCCTTGACTGTGCAATCCTCATTGGCATCTCCAATTTTTGTCAGATGCATTGAATGCATCACTATAGTCACAATTGATAGTCCATCTCACCCTTTCACCTATCTCTCCACTGGGTCTCCACTAGAACAGACATGCAAGTAGTTAATTGTTGTATTTGTTAGTTTCAAGTGAGTTATTAGTTATGAATTAATTAACTAATTAATTCACTAAACTCTCACTAGTGTATCTTCAGTTAGAACTAGATACAACTAGCACAACTAAGTTTAACTCACTTAACTGAGTTAAACTTAAAATATGTAACTCCCCATAGCTTTACCTCTTCCAACTCTGTCACAACTTTGCCACTTCAGTTCTAACTGAGTCCTCCATGCATTAGTCACCAACCACCCTAGGAATTGCATAATTCCTTCAGCCCACTGATTTTCAAAATCTGTTCACTGAAATAGAGTGCTCCAAGAGATAAGTTGATATTTATTGTCGGATTATTATTAGGGGCTAATAATAATCGACATGCATCTATTTTTAGATTGATGATCTATAAATATACTTCGCCCAATATTCTAAAAATAGAATTTCATCTATTTTTTAGATTTGACCAACCATCTAAAAATAACATCCTACAACTAATAGAATATTCTCACCATGTCTAAAAATAGACATACACC
Organism: Pinus albicaulis; assembly: GCA_034641835.2. NCBI lineage: Eukaryota > Viridiplantae > Streptophyta > Pinopsida > Pinales > Pinaceae > Pinus > Pinus albicaulis. Next base: position 608,369,740 of record CM076572.1, read on the forward strand.
CAAAAATAACCTGCGGGCCCCACTTAGTGAAGGTGCTTAATTTTCACTAAGCTCATCATCTTGTTGAATCTCAACACTCCCTCTCAACAAGGTATGGATTATCCTTCACCCCGATCCTACCTCTATGGTATTCAAATTTTTTCCTGCTGAGCGCCTTCGTCAGAATATCTGCATCCTGATCTTTCATAGGAATGTACTGAAGCAACATGATCTTCCACTGCACACAATCTCTGATATGATGATACCAGATATCTATATGCTTATATCTATCATGAAACACAAGATTAATCAATATTTTAATGCAACTTTGATTATCACAATGTATCACTGTAGGAACTAAATGAGAACCGAACAAACTGACCAGGATCTTCCTCATCCAGATAGCCTCACATGAAGCTTGACTTCTTTCTCCATGGTATTCTATACCCCTTTAAGCCAATTCTTAGATCTTGCCTTCCTTTTGCTTTTCCAAGCGTAGATCGATACTAAAAAAGCTATCACGATGTGATCTTTTAAATCTGGTGTTGCTACCTATGCAATGCGCATCGTGAATCCATGGAACTTCACCTCATATAATACGTCTATACTTCAGCCATGCCGGTCTTTACCAGGTGTCACCTGGAACCATGCTTTCTTCCTTCAAAACTTCTGTTTTTAATAGTTATCGAACGACTAAGTTGGTTACTTGGCACTTAGCATATTAATTGTAGTAACTAAATACATGAGTGAACCACCAACTGTCACGATAAAAAATGGCATCACTATCTATGCGGAAGTAGCATCTATTTCCTCCATTTTATGATAGAATCACTTGTTGCGAGTCCTCTACATGTGAGCTTTCCACCACCAGAAGTATCTCTCGAGCATACTTGCCTTGAGACATAAACAGTTCACCTTCTTGCTGCCATATTTCAAATCCAAGGAAATAATGAAGGAGACCCAAATCTTTCATCTCAAACTCCTTTGCAATATCTGCCTTGCATGAGTGTATCGACTGCTCATCACCCGTTAATATTAAATTATCAACATAAAGAACAATTATTAAAAGCATACCCTCCACCACAATTTGGTATAGGTTTGCATCCGCCTCACTCTTGGTGAAACCAAGTCCAGTGAAATAGCTATCGATCCCTGTGTACCAAGCACATGGTGCTTGCTTCAGCCCATACAACGCTCTTTTGAGTCTGCACAAATGCAACTCGCTGCTGAATATCTCAAATTCTTTAGGCTGCTCAATATACACCTCTTCCTCAATGATCCCATTAAGGAACACAGTCTTCACATCTATCTAATGGATGTGCCAACCCATCTGCGCTAAGAGAGAAAGGATTTTCCTTATGTAATAATACCATGCGACAGGTGCAAAGGTTTCTTCATAATAAATACCCTCGATATGTGAGAAGCCCCGGGCAACAAATATTTCCTTATACTTCTCGATGCTCTCATCAGCAGCTTGCTTTACCTTGTAAATTCATCTTGAACCTACCACTAATTTACCCACCAACCTTGGAACAATATCCCAAGCACTGTTTCTAACAATGGAGTCATACTCCTCCACCATGGCATCTACCCATGTGGGCTCCTATGCTGCAGCTTCAAAAGAAGATGGCTCTGTCATGATACACTTGCTCATAAGAGCCATGTATCCAGTAAATCAGTTCAGTGACTGTCTCTATTTGTGTTGTGATGTAGGCACTCCTACATTCTGTGCCACATCAAGCTTCAGTCTCTCAGCTTCTATGGTACGCCTTCTTCCTGTTCTGATGTTTGGTTCTGCATGAATGGACTCCTCCAATCCATGAATCTCCTCTTGTGGCTGATCCGCATCTAGAGGCTCATCTTTGGGAGCAAGTAGCTCCTCCTCTGCATGAAAGTGTAGATCCCTCTCAAGCGACAACTTCATGGCCTTCACCTCATTGAATTTTATATCCCATCACACCACAGTCATTCTATTGTTTGGAAAATACACACGATAATTATGGGGTGTTTTTGTGTACCCCAAAAACATCCCAACTTCTGCAGTTAGCTCTAGCTTCTTCCTAGTGTACTTTATCACATGAATGTAAATATATGAGCCAAAAATCTTCAAATGAGAAATATAAGGCTTCTTACCAGTGAAAGCTTCTTCAGGTGTACTCATGCCAAGTACTCTATGAGGACAACGGTTTTGCACATAAACTGTAGTGTTTCATGCTTCCGCCCATAAGTGCATTGGTAGGCCCTGATCATGCAGCATAGCTTGTGTAACACCCATGATCATTATGTTATTCCTCTCCGCGACCCCATTCTATTGTGGTTTATGAGGCACTATGAGTTCTCTTCGAATTCCTTGTTCTACAGAATTATTTGAATTTGTTCGAGATATATTCACCACCATTATCACTTCGTAGAGCCTTCACTTGCTTCCCCGAATCCTTCTCCACCAATTCTTTAGACTCATAGAACTTTGAGATTTTTTCACTCTTCTTCTGCATGAATAAGATCTAGAATCTATGAGAATATTCATCAACAAAAATAACATAATACATCTGTTTTTCTATTGAAGAAACTGAGAAAGGTCCACACACGTTTTTGTGATTTCTCTTCGGGATCACCGAAGCACGATTCTCCTTCTTATGAAAGGTGGTCTTCACAAACTTACCCATAGTATATCCCTTGCACTGATATTACTGTGCAACATTACCCTTGGGAATTCCAATATAAATCTGCTGCAAAATCTTCAAGGTGCCATGGTGAAGATGGCTCAATATCCTATGCCATAATTCGCCCTCATCCCGGCTCACCACTTCTTCTGCTTTTCCCATCATTTCAGCACAACCATCTACCTCTAGCTTGTAGAGATTATTAACTCAAATCCCTATCCTCTTGTTTTGACTCATTGTTTTATGTCGCAGGAAATATTTCCCCTCGTTGAAAACAACGTCATAACCTTTGTCCTCCAACATTGTGACCGAGACCAAGTTCTTCTTCAGACCTGGAACATGCATAACATCTTTCAACAGAAATGGTTTACCTGACTCCCTCTCAAAGGTAATGTTTCAAATTTTGATCAGACTGTATCTACCATTGTTGCCCATCTCTATATGCATTTGGAGATCCTTCTCCTCCAAGTCACTAAACAACTCCTTGTCTCTTGTTATATGGAAGCAAGCACCACTATCAAGATACCACACCAATCCCATTGCACTTGAAACCAAGCATGGGATCAAGGAGAAATAAAGTTCAAATTGTGAGGCTAAGGCGTTACTAACTGCAGCTCCAACAACCTACTTGTTCTTTTTTTTCTATGGGCAGTTAGTGGTGATATGCCCATGTTCGTGACAGTGAAAACACTTCACCTTGGACAAATCCAGCTTCTTTCCTTTAGCCTCAGATTTTGGATGGGACTTCTTCTCCTTCCCTTTCCTTTATTTGGCAGCCAAAGTGCAATTCTCTTCATCATAATTATTTGATGAAGATCCATCCCTGGTATTCTTCCTTATCTCCTCCTGCACAAGATCTGACCAAAGTCGCTCCCAATACGATAGTTTCTCCTGACCATTGATAGAGTCTTCGTAGCTGTGCCAAATATTTGGAATCCCAAGGAGAGCCAAGATCACATGGTCATCATCCGCAACTGTAATTCCCAAACTCCCCAACTCATCCCTACATTGGACAAACTTCGTGAGATATTTTAGAATACTATCGCCCTTCTCCATTTTGATTTTTCTGAGCTTATATTTCATCGCCAACTTCTTATGGTCGCTGCTGCTTTGGAAAAGATCTATCAAAGCCTTAAAAATTGCAAATGGAGTGGCTTTCCCATGAAGGCTTGACACAATATGGTATTTCACACCTTCCAACAGAATTCTTCTTGTCTTCGCTACCTTCTTTTGCCATGCGTCAAGTAATGCAACATCGCTAGAAGTAGGCTTAGGAACATCGCTATCGATGAAATCCTTTAGTCCATTATATTCAATCACTACCTCCATCCTGTCCTTCTAGGTTATGTAGTTTGAGCTACCCTCAAGGGCATACTCCAACCGCAACCCATTGAAATCCATTTCAATGAATACTCAACTGTCGCACCAAGAAATTTCTGCAACAAATTCGAATTGTCCACCAGCACAAAACTCAACACCTATTCACTATTGCAATCTCCAGTGATTAACACAGCTCTAATACCATGTAGAAATTTATTAATAATGATAGTATTATTGGATTCTCTTGATATAAAAAATTAATCTGATGTTAAATACGAAATCCTTCCACTTAATTCTTTGCAGAAATTAAATCGCCAATTACAAAACACATGAAGAAAATCAATCGCACATAAACACAGTTGTTTAATGGGAAAGCTTAAAGATAAAAACCCCAAATATAATATATTATGTATATCAATGGAATCATGTAACAATCTCATACAAAGCTTAGTACATCAAGCTCTCAGTACAATATAGAATCGTCACACACTGTCATGCAGAATTTTTCATATCTATGCACCAATTTCTTTCCTCCTGATAGCCTGCCTCCACTGCTCAATCCCTACTGAGGAAGATCTCTGAATGAATTAAAATTGGCCTTGCCTTGACTACACAATACTCATTTGCATCTCCAATGTGTGTCAGATGCATTGAATGCATCACTATAGTCATAACAGATAGTCCATCTCACCCTTTCACCTATCTCTCCATTGGGTCTCCACTATAATTGACATGCAAGTAGTTAATTTTTGTATTTGTTCAGTTGCAAGTGAGTTATTATTTAGGAATTAATTAACTAATTAATTCACTAAACTCTCACTAGTGTATCTTCAGTTAGAACTAGATACAACTAGCACAACTGAGTTTAACTCACTTAACTGAGTTAAACTAAAGCCATATCTCATAACTTGCTCTTCCAACTTCTGTTTACAGCTCTTCCACTTGATTATAGCTGGAGTCCTCATGCATAAGTCACCAACCACCTAGGAATTGTAAGTAATTCCCGCCTTCAGCCACATACGATTTTCCAAATCTACGTTCACTAAAATATAAAGTCAACTCCCCTGAAGAATAGTTGATGTTTATTGTTGGATTATTATTAAGAGCTAATAATAATCGACATGCATCTATTTTTAGATCGACGATCTATAAATAGACTTCGCCCAATATTCTAAAAATAGAATTTCATCTATTTTTCACATTTGACCAACCATCTACAAATATCATCCTGCAACTTATAGAATATGCTCACCATGTCTAAAAATAGACATACACCTAAAAATAGCTTGCGGGCCCCACTTAGTGAAGTGCTTAATTTTCACTAAGCTCATCATCTTGTTGAATCTCAACAAAAATCCCTTGAGCTTAAGGTGTGCCTGGTCAAGCACTTGATACAATCCAAGTGTTGATTCTAGCTCTAACAGGTACCATGCTAATTTTTCATAAAGCAACATTGTTCATTACTTTGATAGTTACATTTCATCATTAACATGTTACAGTCACCCAAATAATTATTCCTTGGTACATATTTGTATTATTAACCATCATAATATATAACTATGTAGAAAGAAAAACATCATCATCATCATCTAAGCAGTAGAAACTAAAAGATCAAAAGGAAGAGAAGCATGAACACATAGAGACACCAAGATTGGTTCGAGACCAGGGAAAAACCCACTATGGGGAAAACCCTTGCAATTATTCTTCTTAGATCTTCATCAAATTATTCAGCAATAAGAGTAAAATGATCCATAGGTACATATTTTTATGATGAAGAAAAAAATAGCATACAAGCACTAAAACCAAACCCATACTTCTGCATGAAGGAAAAACTGAATCTAAGAACTGAAATGCACTAACACTGGTTGTAGGAGACTGATGAACACGAATAATACTGAATGAGGACTCAAGATACATCTGTAGCAGAAAAAAATAGATATGATCTATAGATTAGTAAATACATAATACCAAAACATAGATATGAACAATCACCAAGTGATATCATCTCTAAAGCCCCATATGTGAATGCAAGAGACTGTCAATGATCACTCTAATGCAACTGTGACTGAACCACTGATGTCTAAAAGCATTGCACAATCCATTGAAGGCAGACCAAATTAGATATGTCTAGTAATTATCTGAGTTGCGGCCTTAACACATTCATCTCGTGGCTTTGGGGCTCTCAGTCGCTATCGCAACACTTTTTTCCCGTGGCTCTGCTTCAAATCAACCATATCTGACCTCTGTGACTAGGCCACACCCTCAACAAACTTAGCCAACAGTTATGGGGTCCTTGGTCGTTGGAACAACACATAGGGCTCACTCATATTGAAAAGAGGATTTGGCAAGACAGTTCGAGATGAAAGACATGGGGCTCATGCATTATTTCATTTGTTTGGAATTTTTGAAAGGAGATTGGGAACTGTTTGTCTCTTAGTAAAAGTATGTCGACAAGATACTGAAGTAGTTTCACATGGAGAGAAAAAAACCCATGGAGACTCCTCTAGCACGAAATTCGAGGAAGGAACATGCTACTTTAGGTGAAGTGGTAGAGGCTACCATTTACGAGAAACTTTATGTACTTGATGAAAACATGACTAGAAATTTTTATGCAGTTAACCAACTTAGTCAATCAATGGTTAATCCAACCAAAATGTATTTGAAAGAAACCAAACAATTGTCAAGAATATACCTCAAAGACACCATTCAGATTGGTATTTGGTATATACGGACAGAGGGAGTGAAGCTGCAAGGATTCATAGATGTATATTGGGTGGGGAGTCCATCAGAAAGTAAGGACACATTAGGGGGAATATTCAGTATTGGGTTAGTAGAAGTTTCCTGGTACAGTAGGAAGTAGAGATCAATTGCACTTGGTTGAGTAAAAGCAGAGTACATGGCTGCTAGTCAAGTAGCTTGTGAGGTTATCTGGATGAGGAAGATACTTTTTGGGTTATTTAGTTAGTATATGGATCCTACAGTGATTTATTGTGACAATCAAAGTTGCATCAAACTCTCTGAGAATCCTATTTTCCATGGTCGGTCCAAGCATATCAACATCTGTTACCACCATTAACGACATTGTGTGGAGACGCAAATCATGTTGCTAGAGTACATTCCTACAGAGTATCAAGATGCAGATATCTTTAATAAGACACTATGAAGAGGAAAATTCAAGTTCCATATAGTAAGGATTGGGGTATATGATAATCTCTTTCTTGCTAAGAGGGAGTGTTAAAAATGGCACCAAGAATGATTCTAATTTAATTTTCCCTTGAATTATATTAGAAGAAAATTGTAATTCCACATCACATGACAACTTGTATGAGTTAAATAAGTTATTTTAACTTATTTAGTTTAGTTAATTTGAGTTGAGGGTCTAACTTGAGTCATGTAGAGTGGCTCATACTTTTTGGGAGCCCTGGTTGAGTTTATTTTGAGATGTAATTAATTAATTCAGTTAAATTGAGTTAAAGTCAGTTAAAATAATTCCAACTATTGGCAGAACTAGTAAGAGGTATAGAAATGGAGTGCATATTCAATGTTCAACCAGTTAACTAATAAATCAACCATAAATAACTCATGCATGTGTGATCTATGTGTTATACAATTGATATTACAGTTCACGGGAAGTGTAATATCATTTGTATAATCATGCAAATTGTACAATTGGTGGATGTAGTTAGAGGAAGGCCTATGATGGTTTGCACAATTATGGATGAGGAATTTCCATAGATAATAGGGGATAATTCCCAAGGAAACAACACAAGGAAATAGGGACTTGGGAAAGTAGAAATTGGTTAAGTATAGGAAAATTCTTGTCTAGGAAACAATGAGATAGATACAGATAGTGCATAGGTTTCTTAGGCTTGAGAAAAGCATTGTAATCTTCTCATATTTTTCTGAATAATGTATATATAGATAGCAGGGGTTTTTAGCTATGGATTTCCCCAGGAAATCATCGTGTAATGTGTTGATTGAATTATTTCTCTTTTATTGTTCATGATCTTGAGATCATTTAATTGTTTCTACGGTTGGTAGAGTAGATTCAATTTTATTGTTTTTGTAAATTACAATTAGCAGTTTGAATCTACAGGGACTTTATACACTTAGATAGTGTTACATCTACTCAATGACTTGAGATTTCCTAACACATTTATTTCTAATTTTATACTTTATTCCTGGTTATGGTTCAATGCTTTCAAATATAGAATAAGAGGGACATAATTAAAATGATAAAACTAAAATACACATACATGAAAAATAAAATTTCAATTTGGAAATGTGAGTGGAATACATTTATGTTTTTCCTCAGAGTAAGAAATTCAATTATAAAAAAACCTCTCAAAAAATTACCTATAAATCATGAAGATACAAATTCCATGGGATTTTTTCTTGGATGAATATCACTAATTATATGAAGGCACACACTTTCAAAGAGATACCTTATTCAAATTTCACATGGCACTACTCATGGTGTGCTAATATGTGGAATTGAATATTGAAAATATATTATATTTCATGTTTATAACTATTGCTATTTATACTCTCTTACAACATTTATTTACACCCTTTGGACATAGGTTAAATCATGGTAAGAAGGAAGAAAATTTATCTCTTGAAACAATTAAACAAAGTCACTTTTATAGAACATTAAAATCTATGGATCTTAAGTCATTGACTATGATAGGTGGATCTATTTACTTTTTCAATCTAAATTTGGATTTTAAGTGCATATGTGTTAATATCATGTGAATTCCATTGACAAGTATTTTGTAGAAGCTTCACATTAATATCATAACATGTATAATATATTGTATATTGTATATTTTTCATTGTATCTTCCGAAACTACAATGTGATGTCGAGGAAAATCATTTTCAACCCCATTTTAGTAGAATTTTAAATGTGAGGTTGAGGGGTGTAAATTTGGTGTGATGGGTTAGGATTCATATATGAACATGTAAGCATATGATTTAAATAAAAAAACGTGAGAAAATATAACTCACATTTAACAGGAGCCCAAATAGCATAGAGAAATCGGTGATAAGGTGTTTTTTTAAGGCACACCATGGTGAAAAGGTCACCAATTTGATACCTCACAGGAACAAATCAATCCATGAGCATTTGTTGGTGTTGCCAAGGCTAGGTGTGATTTTTCCAGGTTTTTCTTATAGTTTATATTTTCTTGGGTTGAAGTTTCTGAAGCCACAAGTTAGTCATCTTGATTTTGGAAGAAAATAACAAAAGAAAAAAAAACTCACATTTCATACAATGTATGATATAATGGAGGGAATCAATTTATTTATAAACCTAGTACTTAGAGTGGGATCACAAAGTGTATTTTGGATGTTAACTATTCTCTCTTAGAGATTGATTCAATAGATAAAAAAAAATTCTCAATGTATCCACCCCATCCACAAGAAACAAGTTTGATCAAATGAGATTTTGTAAAAGAATGTTATCATTATGGGGAAACACAAATTGGTAAATAAATAAAGTGAAAAAAATAAGAAAAACACACATTAGTAAATTTAATATGAAGACAAAGTAGCTAGGAAACAATATTTTAAATCTAATGGTAATGGGAATTAGTTGAATGATTAAAAATTTTCGTAGCGGCCATTCATGGTATTGTTTTTTATCAATGATATAACGATAAAATATACCTAGATCATTTACTATAGCTTTCAATGATGGAATATTCCATAGATGCAAAGGGAGATTAGGAAGCCTTACCCAAACTAGAGTGGTATAAATTTTAGTTCAAAAGGGGTGAAAAGAGGGGAACCATGGTTGCATAGACAACCACGCACTTTCCCAAAACCATAAACCAGAACCAAATATCAACTCATAATATTAAAATTTATCATATACTAATACAAAAAAACTCTATGGCCAAAGAAAATATATTTCGCTCATCTGAAGTTAGCGGTTTTCAATGCTCAAAATCAAGGAGAGAATATCTACTAAATATGGCCATAAACCATTAAATATGCATATCAAGCAAAACTATGAGAACAAATTTTCATCCCTAAATGCTTCATCCCCAAAAGGAACCTAAAAGAAAAGGGGCTTCATGAACTTATGTCCTTAACAAAATAATGTCAATTGCACATTTCAAAACATCATGAAAAGCCAAGGGAAACCAAGTTTTACATGAGCCCTCTGGGAGTAAGGAAGGAATGACACTCCTTTCAACATGTTCTAAAGAAAAGGGTGTATTCAAACTATTTTCCATGAATCTAGAGGATGGAGCAACACACTTCGCAACAATATTTCCTGTAGCGAAGGGAAAAACTGGGTTTTTCACCATGGAGAAGGGTGAGTTCAATGTTCATCCCCTTAGATAAGTACATGATCTCAAATATATCCACTTAGGAAGGTAATGTTGAGGAAATTAGCATAATAGAGGATGAATTCACATAAGAGTTCAAGTTTCTAGTTTCCATGCAAGTTGGAAATTCCATGAGTAGACAGGGGTCTTCGATAGATAAAAAGGAGTGAGATGGTAATGTGGAGGAAGAGTTATCCACCATATACAAATATTTGAGAGAGAGGGATGAGAAGTGATCACCAAGGGGAAAACCTATTTTTCGCAATAGATAATCCCCACTCCAACACTAACACATCATTTTTTCACTCCTCATATAATTTATGCTATGTGATGTAAATTGTGTAACATTTTTTTTTATTTTTTTTTGGGAATCATGTGCATCTACCTCGGGCCCTACCCCCTCATAATTTTTTCCAATTGAATTTTCTTATTCCAATGTTTGAGGTTCATGTGACCCTCCATCACATGGGTTACATATCA